>OY728147.1:599248224-599873224 GCA_963277665.1 Viscum album | reverse complement strand
AATGGTTTTCATTTTGATTTGATAGATAGGGTAATAAATATGGATTTATTAGTTTAGCATTTTGTTCTTTATGTAAATTTGTGAAGAATGTAAATATAGAATTAATTGATAATTTATCAGATAATTGGTTAAAGACTCATGTTTTATTAATTAGTATACTGTTATAATTTTATATTAATAAAATATATGCAGATATACAATTTGAATTGAATTAGTTAATGAATGTGAATCATGTTGAGGTTTTTTGATAAACGAACTAAAGACATGTTAAATAAATTGTTTAATTAATTTGTGTTAGCTTGTTGATTAGGTTTCCCATATTTTTAACTTATGTATAAGGAATCAATTAATTCATGCTTGAATAAGAATATATTTTATGATAAAGATAATTCTTATATAGGGAATTATTTTCCCTTTTTCTTGTAAATGTCATATGTCTTATGCTTTGGAATCGTGAGAGCTCATTGTGTATGATGTTTGAATACATTTCTTTGGGGTCGAGATCTCATTTCTATGTTTGTTCCAACTTTTTTTATGTGCTCTAGATATGAAAACTGTATTATGTTGGGTAGGGGTGCCCTGATTTTACATGAGCCTGGGATGGTTGAGCTTGTAGTGTTGTTTTATAACATGTCCATGGAGGTCCAATAATTATGGAAAAAGATTATTCCTAGAGTGGTGAGATGCATAGTTTTATGTATTTGGTGTCAGAAGAGGACATTAAAGATAATTGAATGGGTTGAAACTGGTATTACACGTTGATATAAAAGTCAGATCCTCGTTGAATATATTGATTGTTTATCTTCTTTAAATTACCAATTTCTTGTGGAAGATGTGTTTTCTTACTCTCATCCCAAGGGAAGAGAATAATCGCAAGGTATGCCACATGATTTTTGTGTTTATCTTCACGTGGTTGGATGGATCTATTCTCTTACAATATGTGGGAATTTATCGAAGGTTAGATTATCAAATCACCATGTTTGTCCCATTGTGTTTGGAAGATTTTAATGAATTCCTAGAATATATATAAATATGGAATGTGGTGACAGTTGTTAAAGAAATGAGTAAATTTTTAACCCATGGGGTTGGACCCTGCAAGGACGAAATTCTGATGTTATAATTATGAGAAACTGTGGACTCTGTTTGGTTAGGTCTAGTGGGAATTTTACATAGTTGTGATATTAATGAATGAAATTTATAAATGATAATGGTTATTTAATGATTAAATAATTAATTAACATAATGTGAAACTGATAAAAAGGGATATTGTAACATAATGTAGATCATTAAATGGTTGTGTCCTTATAGGATATATAGTATTAGTGGTGGAAACCATGAGTCCTAAGCAAATTAGTTTTAGTTGATTCTATGATTATGTTATTCCCATAGTGTAGTTTTTAGCGATATTATATCATGTACTTTTTATGTATCTATACTCTACTCCACCCTATTGGATAGTGAAACTGAGATCCTAGGGATTCTGAGCCCTTGGGTTTGTATTCATCCAACATCCTGTTGGGAGGATTTATAGCTAATTACCCCATCTTCCCCACTCTCTTGTATTTGTAGATACTTGTGATGGGTTTTATGATGATATTTTTTCACAATATATGTGTATAGAGGTTTTTAATGGATTATGTTAATTTCACAAACATATATTTTGGATATAGGTTCCTTGGAGATACTAGAGGTACGACATGTATGGGGGGTGATGTCTTGAGGATACTTACTCGATGTATCAGTGGAAATGGATTGAGGTATAATACCTAATGTATGATACACATTATACAGGCTATGGTGGATATCAAAACTACATTATTAATATGGTTACATGAACGTGGTGGTGTGATGCACGAGGTGCATATTGACGCATAAGGTTCTTGTTGTGGTGATTCACCTAGGTGTCTAATGGATTTTCTTGAAGATAAATATGCCCAAGAAGTCTGATATTGGGGAAAAGAAGAAAACCATATGGGATTTCAAAGTTGGATAAATGTGATATTATTTATAATATTATAATTTCTTGTATTTGGTACATGGTGAGAGTAGCCCTGGTTTGGCTAGGAACATAGTATACAGGTTTAGGTAATCAGTTAGTTTCAATTATTGTTTACTCTGATTTAACATTATTTCGTTACTTTTTCATGAGAGTCTATCGGGAGGATCCTACAAAGTATCCTATTATAATAACCCTATATATATAAACTATTTTTCACATCATTTGGAGTAGATTGGTGATTAGGCTGGTTACTATAATCATGGGGGTTGCAGGATCGGTTTGGTCATTTTGGTTGCTTCCATATTTACTTCCTTTTAGTACTTTTTAGTTTTACTTTCAGTTGTTGTATTTATTTCATGAAATTTCACTTTGTGTGGAGGGGTCATGACAGAGTGTTACTGAAGGATAGTTTGAGGGATATGATGATGTTTGGAATTACACACAGGTGGGGTTTCATGGGTTGGTATGGAAAACAATGTCAGCTATGTTTAAAAATCATTTTAAACAAGTGAGACCAGCTGACACACCATTATTTAGGGCCCCATGTGTTATGATGAATTGAAATATAACCTTTCAGAGGAAACTAAATGAGATGATATTGGTTTTAGGGTAGATACATAGGAAAGGACCATACATGATTTTTCTTTCTGTAAATTTTTTAATTGGCAAACCTTGGGATAGGTCATCCTAAAATGAAGAAAAATAATGAAATAAATTAATGTTAAATCCATATATTCTTTTGGATAAAGAGCTTTGACTTTTTTTCAATTTATAAGGATAACTATACTTATATATCCTATTCAAGTTTATATAGAAGGTGTTCAGTAGGTTGCACTAACAGATCATCATAGGGTTGAGGTTGACAAAGAAAAAAATTTGAGGAGAAAACTCAAAAAGATGCATTTCTTGAGTCTGTAAAGGTATGAGGTATCCATTTATGATGTAGTCAGAGAAGACTGGTTGGTGGAAATTGAGATAACATTCAATTTGTTTCATTCTTGAAAGGAGCACAATGTGTCATTAACTGTGACGATGCTTCATGGGGTAATGAGGTAGTGGTGGTTCATTTTTCTAAGAGATCATGGGGAGTTGACAGTCTCGAGGGAGGTGTTTAAAGATCATTTCAGGGATGATATTCGTTCATCGACTGTGAAGATGGTCAGTCTCTAGGAGAATCTTACCCTTCTGCAAAGAAGCTCTAGTGTACCAGAGTTCAAGATCCATTTCTAGATCACTCTACAATATGCTTTGGAACTAATTCTAGATTACGAGGGAAATGTGAGGCATTTCGAGGAGGCTTTGAATCTAGAGATCCAGAACCAGGTTACCTAGTTTATGCTGAAGACATATCATGAGGCGCTAGTGTGACTAGAGGTCATCAAGAGGACATTATTGAAAACTAGATTTCCATGAGAGGGGTGTTGTCAGGATTCCAAACAATGTATTGTTGTGGTCCTGGGTTTCCAATTGTTAGGATATAAGAGCATATGATTAGTTAGGGGTGGGTCCCATTTCAAAATGTTTCATTTATCTAGGGCGGTGTCTCTCAGGCCAATTCTAAGGTATTATGCATGTGTTTTTTTTGTGGAAGCCAATGTCATCAGTGGAATGACTAATCAAACTCTCTTAGAGGTCATTGTGCACAAGGTGTTTCACTTCTTCTTCTTCTATCGAGGAAGTTCCATCCTAGGAAGTGGTATCCTCTTGCACCAATTTTGGATCAGTAGAACAAATATGGTGTAGGAAGAGGATAGCCCTGGTATTCCTCAGCATGGTCATAGGGGCCATGGAGCAGGTCATGGTCAACTTCTTTCACTACTGATTAATGAAACTGGGGAACTAGACATCGTTTTACATACCATTTTCATGTTTCCTACTTTGGATCATGTCTTTTTTCATTCAAGATTGGTACACTCCATTAGATCCCATACACGTTTCCATGATTTGGAACATGAGTTAGAGAGACTTCTAGTTCCCTTGGAGTTGACTATGCCAGTTATAGGTTGTGCTGACTTGTTTGAAGTATGCAGATACAGTGAGGTAGTCTGGAAAACCATCAATCATTGGAATATTTCCTATGATTACAGATAAAACTTTATGATGTCATCCTTGACATGGATTGGTTTTACTCGTTGTAGGCTATCGTGGAATTATTCAAGAGGTAGGTTTTTTTCTTCCATTCAGATAGTGACCCAATAATGTTTGTTGGTGAGAGAGACACTACGATAGGTTAGAGGAATGTTCTGTTCTTATCATCATTGATTTCTGAGATGATACTTTTTTTTCAGAGGATTAACTATTGGAATTCTTTATGGTCATCAAAGAGTACCCTGATGTCTTTCCAGAGGAGATTGTAACATTAACCCCTCAATGAGGTATTGAGTTTGGGATTGAAATATATCCAAGAGTGTCTCTTATCATGATGTCACCATATAAGATGGAGCCTTATATGTTGTGAGAGATATGTATTTAGCTTGATGGTCTAATGTTGTGCGACTTTGTTCGACCAAGAGTGTCATCCTAGTATTCAACGGTTTCTTTCATGAAAAAAATGATGGAATTTTATGATTTTGTATCGATCCAAATTTCATGAATTAATTGAAAATAAATTACTTTTATCCTATTATGTGAATTGATTATTTATTTGATCAAATTAATGGTTTTGCTAGTTCTTGATGATTTTTTTTGGTTACGATGACATCTGATTTGGGTGAAGGATGAGGACATTTTAAATAATGTTTCTGTTGTTTTCATGGGAATTATGAGTTCCTTGTGATGCATTTGGTGTGAAAAATACTTCATCTATGTTTATTGGGTTGATGAACATCATGTTATGTGAGTTCCTAGATAAGTTCAGGGTGGTTATCATCAATTTTATCCTTTTGCACTCCGCATCTGAGAAATATCATGTAGTGCATCTCTGTGCCGTTTTGGGAATTCTTCGACATTAGCCACTATTTGGGAGGTTTCAAATTTTTATTTTTTGGCTTGAGGAGTCTATTTCAGGTGGCATGTTTTGTCTCTATAAGGAGCAGTTGTTGATCCATAAAATATATATGTAGTTGTGTCTTGGGAAGCCCCTATGATAGTGTAAGATCTGTGGAATATCCTTGGTCTTGCATGGTATTATAATAGGCTCATAGATGATTTCTCTTAGGTTTTGACACCAATAGAAATTTTGACCAGAAAGGATCAGACATTCTTGTTGAATGATTAGTGTCAGGAAGATTTTGAGTATGTTAAGGAGAAGTTTGTAAGTGGTCCAATTATTTTTCTTTCAATATATGTAATTTAGTTCGTGGTTATTAATATTCATCACATATTTCGTTAGGATGTATTCTTATACAATGGAGATCCATCATTTTTAAGGGTCATGGAAATTACACACCCATGAACATAACTATTCCACCCACGATCTCAAGTTATTAGTGGTATTGTTATCCCTAATGTTGTCAAGATATTTCCATGTCGGTGGGAACTTTGTGGTCATCAATAATCATAATAATATGACGTATTTTATATACTAGCATGATTTAAACTTACATCAATTCTATTGGATGGAGTTATGAATGGATTATAAATTCAAGATTTCAAATACACCTAAAAGGGGAAATTTTGTGGTTTATTCCATGAGAAGGATGATTCACAATGAAGCAATGTGCAAATCAGGTGATCCCTGGAGAGTAATGGATGAATATTCAGCATAACATCTAGATATGGGATATGTTAAGGTCTTAAGTTTCCTTTTTTAGATGATTGTTCAGTCATCACTTATGATTCTGGTTGAAGTGTCCCAGTTGGGTGATCATGAGGTGGAGGTAAAGAGAGACTGAGTTTTTTGTGTAGAGGCCCTTGTTGGTTGTTCTGAATATGAAAACCACCAACTTTTGTTTCTTGAAATTTATTTTTTTCCTTTATAGATGTGTCATATGGTTCTTAGAGAGTTATGTAGTTCACCATTAGTGATGTATCCTAGCCTAATGAAGATTTATTGAGCCTTTAGAGTCTATTTTTGGTGGTATGGGTTGAATCATATTGTTTTATAGATTGTGTCTCGATGGTTGGTCTTCTCGAAGGGGAATGTCATGCACCGTGTTCCCAATGGTTTTCTCCAGTTGTTAGATGTTCCTTAGTTTATGTGGGAGGACCTATTGATGGACTTTGTTACATTTTTTCCTCATGCTCAGGGAGGATATTAAGTTATATGGTTGGCAATGGATTTTATGATTCAATCAACCCACCATAGATAGATCAAGGAGTATAGATATGTAGTGGTTTTGACATGGTAGTTTCTAGAGGATGTTTAGAGCCTCCATGGATTCCCAAGGACGGTCATTTCATATCAAGATCTTTTTTATCCTCTAATATGTGTATAGGTATCCAACAAGCCATTGTTTTTCATCTATTCCTTATCACTTCTTTTCATCTACAGCTATATGGTTAGACAAATCATACCATCCAAACACTTAAATACATGGTTTTCTCTTATGTCCTTGATTTTGGAGGTTCATGGATAAGGAAACTTCCCATGTTAGAGTTCACTTATAAAAACATAATATACTCAACCATTGGTATGGTTCAATTTAAATACTTATATGACTTACCATTCCATTCTCTATTTTGATGGATTGGGGTTGGAGATTCCATAGTTCTCAGACCGGAACTCATATTGAATACCACAAAGATGGTTTAGGTGAGTCATTATAGGATGAAGGCAGCATGGGATTTTCATAAATCATATGTATATAATAAGATATGACCTCTATATTTCGATGATGGAGATCATGTGTTCCTGAAGGTGTCCCCCATTTTGGGCAGCAAAGTGGTTGTCATGGGTGTATGATTTCTCTCTAGTTTGTTCGGCCTTTTGAGGTGACGTCTCGTGTTGGAGATGTGGAATATTAGATAGCGCTTCCCCAATAGATGAGAATGATACATGATGTTGTTCATGTGTAAAAAACCTATAATTATCTTCATGATGAATCTCACTTCATTTACTGTAGAGTGATCAATTTTGATGATGATGTGACCTTCATGGAGCGGCCTATAGAGATCCAGGTCCTCTAAGAGAATTCATTGAGTTGGTGTGTTATCCCCAAGGTTCATGTCTTATGTTGGAACTAGGGAATTTACGATTGTACATGGGATCTTGAGTCACATATATGAATTCAGTACCTTGACTTGTTTTATTTATAGATATACTCTTTTAATACAGTTTGTTTTTTTGTTGTATACATATTTTATTTCAATATTGTGGTAGCCTTCTCTCTTTTGAAGGGTATCTTCCCTAGGACACTATTTGGGAGATTTTTTTGGTTGTTTCATGGTCTTAATCTTATTTCCCTATTAAGTTGGTGAGCTCCTATTGTGGAAAAATCTTTGAGAAGTATACCATCGGGTGGCTATTCAAATGACCCTTTCAATTTCCTATCAGGTTTTATTTTTGACTCTAAAGGATGAGAATGTTTTGAGAGGTATCTGATTTAAGGGCTCAGATCTACATGGATGGACCCATTGCATGTTTCCAATAACCGATCCACTCTGAGGGGCATGGAGGATGTTTGGAGGAGTTAGTGTGCTAAATGCTTGGAGTTAGGAAATTTCACATCCAGAAAGTGGGATTCATGTTGTCGAATATTTTGGGGGTTCAAAAATAAATAAATAATAAAGTGGGATCTTATTTTGAGGAAAATCAAATTTTGAGTGTTTCACAATGTGAAAGTGGGTTATAAATGGTGTAATACCTTGATTATATATGTTTTAAAACATTTCATCCACTCAGGTTGTCAAAAACTAATGATGCAGAATCACTCTCTCTCAAATCCTGGCAACTCGGTGACCCTCTCTTCATCATTTTTGAGATCCCTTGGATGGGAATCAATCTTGGGTTTCTATATTCGATCTGTAGTGATCCAAGGAAAATTCTAGGTATAATATATTGTTGTTCATATGGTTTATTCAATATAATTCCCCACATTTATATTTTTCATGAAATGTTATATGACCTCCCAATGATCTAATTGAGGTTCTCATTATCATTGTTGGTGTGGTGGTACCACAGTGTCCTCAGAATGATACATATCTCATGGGAGAGGTGATTTGAATTCTTTTCATTGATCTTTCTCATGTAATGAATTTCAATTAAATTTTGAGTTAGGGACTTAGAGATTAACTATTTGTTTATGTGTAATTTTAGAGCTAACATGATTTTTACCCTTTAGTCACAATGTAATTGACCTAATTAAATACATGAACTAGATTAAAGAATTAGTATCGATCGTATATGGATGTTTTCTATTTTTATATGGATAAATATTTTCCTATTGATTTGATAGATAGTTATATACTTATGAAATTCTTGAATTATCATGTTGTTCTTGATGGAATGTGGTAACGAAAATAAAGATGAACTTAATTGATTATTAATTGGATAATTGATTAAAGAAGCATGTTTAATAAATCTGATTGTAGTGGATATAATTTGATGTTAGTCAAACTAATGTAGATATTAATGTTTAATTGATTTGGTTAATGTTCATGAATTTTTTTGAATCTCATTGATATAAGAACTAAATAGATGTTAAATTATTTCATTAATTAATATATAGTAGCTTGTGACAACATGTTGTTTAGGTTTTCCATAGTTGGAAACTGTGAATAATGAATCAGTTAATCCAAGATGGAAAAATAACTAGTTGAGTGAAAATGATATCTCCTTAGTAGTGCCTGAGATTCATGATTTCTGGTAAATGCTAGGTGGCTTATTCTCTGGAGTCGTGAGGGATCTTTGACTATGAAGGCCTAATTCCGTTAATTTGATGGGAGAGACAATTTCTTTTTTTGTTCAAACTACTTGTGATGTGTTATGGATACGTGACTTGTGGTATGTGATGTAGGGAGGCCATATTGTGACTTGAGCCTGGAATGACTAATCAAGGAGGGTTGATGTGGTATATGGGGTAGATATTCTTTGTATTTGTGGTAGTAGTTGACACTTAGAGTGGCTAGATGCATTAATTAATGCATGTGGTGTCAGGGAGGACACATGAGATGATAGAATGGGATGAAGATGATATTATTTATGTATATGAATGTTGGATACTTGTTTAATATGTTTTTTTATATTCTTTACTTTCCCCACTACTTTAGGCATATAGTTTTTCTTACACTTAATATAAGGTAGTTGAAGAGGTTCATGGTATTCCACGTGCTATCCGTGTTTAGCTTATTTTGGATGGATGAGTATATGCTCCTACGATAGGCGTCAAAGATAGGATGGGTTGTCAATCTACTCACCATGTTATGATTATTGTGTTTAGTAGCATAGAATGACTTCCTATAATACCTTGAAATATGTAAAGCTATTATGATTATTGAAGATATGAAAAAAAATTAACCCACGGGGTTAGATCTTACTAGGATTCCATGCTAAGGTTAAAATTCTGAGAAATAATGGAACCAGTTTGGCTATACCTAAAAGACCTTATACATTGTTGCGATACTAATGAAATGAAATTTGGAAATGATAATGGTTAATTAATGATAAAATAATTAATTAATGTAATGTGGAATTGATAAAAAGGGACAAAGTGACTTAATGTAGATCTTTAAAAGGTTGTGTGCTTATATGATATCTAGTATTACCAGTTCCATCTGGGATTCTAATAGATGTTAGTTTCTGTTTATTCTAAGGAAATTTTATGCCCATAGTTTGTTTTTTATATATATTATATCGCGTACTTTTTGTGTTTCTATATGATACTCCACACCTGCCTATTTGGTAAACTAACACCACTATTGATTTACTCCCTAGGGGGTGTTTTCGACAACATCATTGGTGGGAGGATAGATGGCTAACTACCCCCATTGCATCCCTCACTTATATATGGTAGTTACTTGTGATGGTATGAATGATTATTAGTTTTCAACAAATATGTGTGTAGAGGGATGTAAGAGCTTTTGGTTATTTTACAGACATATATTCTTGATATTGTTTCATAACAGATACACTATGTACATCGTGTATGGGCTGGGATGGATTAAGGATCCTTACTGAGTGTGTGGGATGTAATGGCTTGAGCTATAATGACCTATGTATGATACATGTAATGTGGGATGTGGTGTCTCCAAGAACTACCTGGTTACAGTGGTTACGTGGATGAGGGGGTGTGATGCACATGGTTCATGTTGAAGCAAGATGTGTTTGTTATGGTGCTTCCCCTAGGAGTATGTGGTGTATTCTTTTTGGATAGAGATCGCCCCGATGTGAAATGTTGGGGAAAAGATGAAAACTAGTGGGGAATTGGTAGTGGGGTACTGTAGATATTCATTACTATATTATATGATATTGTATGTGATACTTAGTGATAATATCCAAGGTAAGGCTAGGAACATAATATACCTTTTTAGGTTGCAAGTTAGTTTAACTTTTTTTAGTTTTTTAAAGCATGCTTTCTTCACATTTTCATAAGGGGATCCAGGGGGATCCATCTTTGTAAACTATGATAATTAACCTACACACACACACACACACACATATATATATATATATATTTATATATTTAAAATGTTTTTCATGTCTGTTAGAGAAGGATAGAGAGCATGCTAGTTACTACTAGCTTCTCGGTTGCATGAGCTATTTTTGATTCATGTTCGCTATCATCTTTACTTTCTTTCCGTAGTTGTAGTTTTTTCTTCTATATTGTAGTAGTTCTTACCTGAAATTACACATAGTGGGAAGGGGTCATCATAAATTTTAAAAGTTTTAAAGGATATTTCTTCTATTAAAAATATTTCTTGTTGTTTTCAAGGGATTCCCAGTCTGATAATAGTTTTCTCACAATTTTCATTCTGTTTTTGGGTTTTAATGTTTTAGTGCTTTTAAGGGGTATTTGGTTTTTTCATGGTGGTCATTTTTCTTCCATTATTTTCAATGACATTAATTTATATTTCTAGGGTTATATGTATTTCTTATAGTATCATTTTTTAGATATTTTTTGTAGCTTTTCAATTGTTTCATATATTTTTTACTATATTTTATTTTTTATATTGTTTTATAGGAATACCATGGTTTTTATAGGTTATCCATTGTTTGTATGGGTTTTATGAATTTTCAATAGTTTCAAGGGTTTTTACAATTTTTTTATTTTTTCTTATATTTTCCTTGGGTTTCATGGGGTCTTCATTATTTCCCAGTGATTTATGGATTACACAATTATTAAAAAATTTCAGTTATTTCTAGGATTTTCATTGTATTAAGTGGTTTAAATATTATTTTAATGTCTTTCTTATTTTCCAGTGTTATTAGTATTTTCCAGGTTGTTTTTGTGTCATTTCGTAGGGTTTATATCTATTTATTGTTTTCATATATTATTTATATTTATTAGATGGTTTACAAGAATTATTCTATGTTATTCATAGTATTTTAGTGTTTTATTGGATGTAAATGTTATTTCTAATTTTTAAAAGGGATTTTAGGTTCCTTGTAGTGGTTCTAATGTCTTAATTATATTTTCAAATTATTTCATAATTATTGATTATTATTCAATGTTTTGATATCATAATATATATTTCTATTGGGTTTTCAATTTGTTAAATTTTCTTCGTGAATTTCATTTATTAGTGTTTAAATTAGTTTTCTCAATTATTTTAATTTTTATAATTATTTAAAATATTTTTTTGAAGTTTTCTAGTTTTTAAGATTATCAAATTTTAATGAATTACATGATTTTTCGAGGATATTTTGGGGTGTTAAGGGTTTCATAGTGGGTATCAAGTATATATTGGGTTTTATAGTATTTGTATTTTTCTCATTTAATGGCATTGTTCATTGGGATTATTAATGGGTTTTCTTGATTTTAACAGGTTTTTTAATGATTTTGAGCATTTGTTTATTTTATTTTTATAGGATCTTAATGGGGTTTTAATGTATGTTAGTGTATGTATAAATATTATGTATTTTTCCAAGGAATTCATTTTTTTTCTAGGACATATAATGATTTTGATTTTTTATCATGATTTTTTAGTTCTTTCTCTCAATTTCATGGGTTTTTTAATTTCCACATATTTTCAGTGTTTTTGAATTTTTTATTGGTTTTATAAGATTTTAAGGGTTATTAAGGTCTTCTAGGATATCAAGGTGATTCAGTATATTTATCGTGTCTTCTAGGGGTTGAAAGCGTATTTAATGGTGTCTCGAGGTTATCATTATTTTCTTATTATTGTATGGTTTTTAATATATATTGGGGTTTTCATGGGTTTTCATGGTTATCATGGGGATTTAGGTTTTTCAAAGGTTTCATTGCATTAGAATTTTCATCCTATTTTTTAATATTTTTATAATCTTTTTAATGTTTTCCATTTTTTCAAATTTGTTCAATCAGTTTTTATTTTTTTTCAATGTTTTCAGGTGGATGTATGAGTTTCTATGGGTGTTTTAATGATCATCATATTTAATGTAATTTTCAATGAATCTTTAGGGAAAAATTATATATGATGGTTTTATAAGTGTTTATAATGGTATTCCATATATATAATGGATTTTACGGGTTCTTTAGGGGATTCCAATGTTCTCAAGTATTTTTAGTGGATTCTTTTTTTTGATGGGGTCGTTAGTGATTTTATATGTTTTCCATACTGTATAATTATTTTTTGGATTCCCTAATTTATACAATTAATTTGGGGTTTTAATGGTTTATAGTTTTTATGAATGGTGATTGAGGTGTTTTACGGATATTTTATGGTTTTTAGTTGTATTTAATATTTTCATGCTTTCATCAGTTTTATGGTTTCTCAAGTGGTTTTTAGGTTTATTTGTTTTCATAGTGTATTATATTTGTTTTCATGGTTTTCCAGTTTTTATTAGTTTTTTTAGTTTTATTATTTTTTCATGGATTTCTAAGGATTTTCATATTTTTGATGGTTGATATTATTTTGTAGGTTTTTTCAATATTTTAAAATTTTGTAAATATTTTTAACGGAATTTCAATTGTATTATTTTGTTTCAATGTTTAAATAGTTTTTGGAATTATTAATGAAACTCCATCCCTAATTAAATATATAAAAACCTAATCCAAATTGATAATTATTTTCTTCCTCCATTCACAGTCATTTTTAATGAGACACTTTGAAGAAAAATAATAAATAGTTACACATAAGGATACAATATTGATGTTGTTTAGACAAGGTATTTATAATATATTACCATATCTACTTCTTTTACACATATCCTTCAGCTTATCATTCAATTAAAAGTCTTATATGTTTAATCAATAATAAATTACAATATTAACTATTAGATATGTAACAATCTATCAAGAGGCATCACATTAATCAAAAATAAAATAATAATATATTAAAAAACTAGTTAATCCAAAAACAACTTGGGATAAATAATACCCCCCTCATTATTGTTGGTAATATCTTAAATTAGTTTTATATATCATATGTGTTCTTATATCTTTATCCTCTTGAATTGAAAATAAAGATAAATGGATTAATATGTTTTTGTTCACTTGATTAAGATAACCTCACTTCCTCCTTCAAAAATGAGATTTTTCCACTTATAAGGGAAATATGAGATCACATATTTTTCCAAAACAAATACACGTCACTTATTCAAATCTATGTCTACATAGGAATTCCAACTATAGAGAAATGGGGTATTTAAAAAATATTTCCAATGATTGCAATATATATAAGGACATCATAATCCATGCTCAAAATCTCATTTTAGGGGCTAATCATATCACATTTATCTTGAAAATAATTTTAGAATACATATACATAAAAAATTTAAGTTCAAATAAAAATCAACCACTTCTTCTATGCTTTCATTGATTTATTAGATTACTGATTGTGGGAGTGTAAAATAAGTGACATATTTTATTTAAAGATTTATTACATTTTTTCCAAGATGCTTTTTTCATTTAATGTTATCAATGCACTATTTTATTTATCACCTCACCACCATTTTGTGATGATATAGTTAAAGAGAGTGACACAACATATTTATAATATTTGGATAAAGGAACAATCATTTAGAAGCTGCTTAATACCCCTATCAAGGATCATCCTCTATCTATAATCATAATCTAACAACATAGATTCCAATATTATATCTACTCACCATCTATGGACTTCATTCTATATACCCCCAAAAACATTAATAGTTATTCCACCCAATCACTCATTCTGAACTACGATGGTGTTGATCCACAATTATAATTATCAATATCTTATCATTAGTTTATTCTACGTCACAAGGGTGTATGAGAAATCTACAGGAGCCTGCACAATCAAGTTACTCCCTATAATACATGATCAATAATCTATGTCTTCAGAATCTATCCATATAAAGAGTATTCAAGAACTTCATAACCTTTAAGAATACATAGGTGTACAAAAAATATCATTCTTCTTCAATAGTTACCAAAATCATCTCCTTTACTTTTAACGATACCAATGAATATCGGGTTATTATATTTATATTTCATGGTGTACAAATGTTATCTTAATATTCACCCTCAAATCATGTTCGTCACTTACCTAAATTTATATAAATAAAAATATAAATCATACATAGATTATATTTTTATTTAAAAACATGTTGATCTTCTATATTAAGAATTATCATACTCAATATCTCATTTGAATTCTTAATAAAAAATTTCTTTTGAAACTCCATATTACTAATCTATTTCTTTATTTGAAATCCTCAACAAAATATTGTAATTTAAAATCATTCAAATTCCCAACATTTGAGACTCATGTGTCTACAAAAATTCTATCATCTTATTTTTAGGATTAGATATTGTATTAATATTCATCATGATTAAAGACATGTAAAAAAATACATGACATCTGTATTGATGTTTTCTTATAGATAATTCTTACACCCATGGTGAATCACATCAACTAAAAATTAAAAATTAATAATGAATAATTACATTAAATATGATATTATTGTGTTTATAAATAATTTCTTACAATGAATCCTTATATTCCATATCATTATGTAATGCTTCTAAAACATTCTTATGAAGAATCATCACATTTGAGGGATTTATATTTTTTATTTCCACTAAAAATATATAAAATCCCTCATAAGGATTCTGGTCTTCAAAAAATCAACACTATCCCATTCTTCAAAAAAATAGAACATGATGTTGATAATGTTCCATTATTCAATAAAACTTCACTATAATTTTTATAAAGAGTTTTACAATAATAATCATACATAAGGCTACAACATTAAAGCTATCTTTCCACGACCTCCAAGTAGCAGCACCATATTTAAATCCTTATTAAATCTCTATGAAAAAAAATCTCATCTACTGGACTTGGATTATTTATCAATAATTACATCCCACAACAACTCTTGGTGTTTATGTGGTTTTCAAAAAGTCATTATTTTTTATCTTGGGTCCCTAATTTTATATGTGTTGTTCCCATTTTATTAGGTTTTTGATTAGTTATAGAGAAATGGTTTTGATAATGGTTTTTTTGAATTTTATAGTGTAAACACCCAGAAATTCGATGGAATTTTTTTTAAATACATGGTATTTTTACGAGTCCGCAAAAAATTACGTCACTTGATTCTGTGGCCTAGTGTGCCTAGATTCAAATTTTGATGTTTTTTTCGGGTACGATTAGTAACTGTATGAGTGGGATATTATAAATTTTGAACCAGTGCTCGGAATTGCAATCGGAGGGCACCGTTGAACTTTCAACACCGATATTCTCTTAAGAAGACGTTCACATCGATGACATATGGTCAAGAATAAAAGTTATTTCTTGGTTTCTTATAAAAAATATTAAAATAAAGTATACAACTCATTTTTTTATTTTAAGATTCGATGTGTTTGATTGTTGGTTAAAACCTCCACTTGGGATTTGGAGGTCGGACCGCCACACCCTAACCTCCCATGAGAGGTTATGGTGGTGGGGCCCACCGGAATTTATCCTCCCGTGAGAGGTTATGAAGTGGGGACCACATGAGATAAAAACCCCCCAATTAATGGGAGGGTGGAAAATCTCCCAACTCCCCTCATTAATGAGGGTGGAGTCCCTTAACCTCCTCTACCATTAATTGGTACCTCCTTCCCCTTTTTAATTAATTTTTCCAACACTCGTGGTTTAATTAAAGGGATTCTGCGTAATTTCATTCTCCATTTTGAATTATGTGCCAACATTAAAATAATAGGCAATCTATTATTATTATCTGTGTTGGCATTCTCTTTTGGATGAATTTGGGAGAAGGGAGAAAAGCGCACAAAGAAGAACACGAAGAACTCCAGCGATGTTTTTTCTTCGACCTTCTACCCCAGACACCTATCGACCAACCCTCTGCAACGTCATCAATGAACCGACGCAGCTTGGAATTGGGGATGTGTGGCGGACGCAACGAACGATGGTCTTCATCGTCTTCCTATCATGACTCCTCCAACGAGCGACGAAAAAGTGGAAGGGGTTTTATTACTTGTTGGAGATGTACATTTCATACCTTCATCAAAGGATAATAAGGGATTGATATGGATGAATTATTGATCATCTTATTCCCATGATGATCCAAATGATATCTCCCTAAACGCGGAGGGTGTGGGCTAACCTAACATGGGCTGACATCCTCTATCGATCTCTCTATTATTGTGACATTTTACGGCATGGAAACATATCAACGATGAGGCGATAATGGCGGAAACGATAAAGGTCGTGCTACCCACGGCCTCCGCGTCTTGCGCCGCTAGCTCATGTCGTCCCATGCTCTACTAAACCGGCCTGTCCTCAACCTCCCGGCGCCCTACCGCACCCTGCCCGGCGCCCCTGTGCCCTGCCCGATGCCCTGTCAGTGCCCACCCGGCCTTCCCGGTGCCCTACCGCGGCCTGTCCGACCGCCCCTGAGCCGGACTCCGCATGCGTAACCTCAATCCGGATGCCCCCTGAGACAGCCTCCATGTGACCCGTGCTCTCTCAACTGAGCTGGCGTCTCAGCTCCCTCACGCTCATCGGGCCAAGCCACGTCGGGCCATGCCCTCGCAACGCTCCGGGCCGAACTGGCCCCGACCCCAGGCCGAACCTCCCCCGTAGTCCGCTAGGTCGGGACCAGTCGACCTGGCCAAACATAGCAAGTTGACCTGACCAACGGGTTTGGTCAGACCCAACGAGTCCGATTGGGTTGACCTAGACCAGGTTGGGCCAGACGAGGTGGGGTCGGGGCGGTCCGACCGGTTCGGACCAGACCCAGGCCCACTAATGACCGTATTACCTTCTAGGGCCATATCTTTGGCACCAGACGTCTGTTTGATGAACCATGAGCGGTGCCGGTATTCTTGGAACGTGAATATCCCTTTGAGAATACCACACAAAAGAATGTGGTATATTTGAGTTATGGTCATGTTGGATCGTACAGAAATCCAACCGGGACCCCAATACTAAAAGATTAATAACTCATAGATCGGGCATCTGATCGACATGTCGTCTGTTGTGTTGAGACCCCTATGATGCGGTGTACCTTTGTGATACATCTTCGTGATAGTTGGATTATCGGAAAGTAGCTCATGGTGGAGATCTATCAAGAGGGATCCGAATGAGTATGGAGACCTAGTATCTGGCTAAGACCTGATTACTGCTTGACCAATTCAACTCGGAGTGACTTTACTAGCCCAATGGAGAGTGCCTCTGAGTGATGTGGCATACCCAATGTGGGGAGGGCCTCTGTGTGAGTGTGGTATCCCACATTACTCGACATGAGGAGTACATCTGCAGGGTATGAGAGGGAGCGCCTCTATGTGAGCGGGACAGACCCATGGTGGGGAGAGCCTATATGTGAGCGCAGAAGACCCATGGTACTCGACAGGAGAGGAACCTCAACAGTCTAAGGATAGTGGGAAGCACATCTGTGTGATGCAGCAAGCTCAATGTACTCGATATAGGAGGAGTACGCCACCTTCCATGGTTTCGATAATAAAAATCCTGGTTTGAGATGAGTCAATGACTTTTGTGTTTTCCTCAAGATTATGATGGGTTACTAGATAACATAGGTATATGTATGCGCATATACCTATGTAATAGTTATTCATTGAATTCATAGTTTATGGGTTATCCTTGTTGGATTTTGTGGGACATTGAGGGTCTCAAGGTCCCTACTGAGTATCATTATACTCACCTATGCATGGGCTATGCACACACCTCGTTGTGTTGGTTGCAAATGATGGAAAACATTGACTGAGGCAGAATGTAGCAGGACTAGATGGTACTCAGAGGTGGACCACACGGTGTGATGATACACGGAGGATATGGACAGACGAGAGTGCTGAGGAGGCCATCTGCACCAACCCTTCTTGTAGTAACCCTAGAGGATGACCTAGTAGTTGCTTTACATTTCTTCAGTTGTAATTTATTTTAATTGTACTTGTACATTCCTATTGGTCTTGAATTTCTGGAACTGTTTACATTCCAGCAATTCATCTGTATACAATTTTACAGATTGTTTTGCTTCTAGTTGTGTACTCTGATGTGTTTGTTTATAATTATAAAAGTAATGTCTTCCCATTTTAGGGATTTACACCTTTGGTGCTAGTCGCCAGCCCCTGGCCTAAAGAAGGTGGGCTTGGGGTAGTTTCGATATGGGACCCAGGGAATGGGTCATGACAAAATGGTATCAGAGTAGTTGGTTCAACCACAGAAGGTAGAACTCTATTCTTTATTTTCTGTGAAGCAATAGTGTTAAGGGTACTAATTGTGGTTTCTAGTTTAGGGATTCTAGTGTTGGTGCGGGCGACTGACGTATCCATACACCAGGAACCTAACTTCTGATTTCTGACTACGTGCACAAAAACCCTGATTGCATGCGTCTTTCCAAAATTTTTCTTCATGTCAGCTCAACCAGGTCATCTCACCAGGAATAATCTTTTAACCATGATGAATTAGTTTCTTTTAGGATGCCTCCCTGTAAAAGACCAGTTAGAGCCACGAGATTTGTATGTATTGACATCCCATCGAGCGATGGGGCCTCGGTGTAGGGACCTTTACCTGTGGAGGAACCAGAGGTACTACTTCCCGTTAGAAAACCAATGCCACAAGCCCCAGAAATAGAAGATACACGCTTCTTGAGCACGTAGCATGAGTTCCAGCACCAGAGGCCACCCAGGTTTAGGGGAGAGACAGACCCACAGGCGGATGAGGATTGGCTGGAGGCTCTGGTGAGAGTATTCAGGCTAGTAGGGACACCAGCACACTCCATGATGATCCTTGTCGCGAGTCTCCTTCAGGCAGTAGCAGGAATATGGTGGGGCCTGATGCTCTAGGTGCGTGATGAGGTGACGCTACACTAGGCAGACTTTGATAGCCTATTTCAGGTAGATTTTTTCCCATCCACTCTCCGCGTAGTGCGGATAAAGGAGCTACTTCATAAGCAGTAGGTTTGCATGACAGTAGCACAGTACTCAGTGAGGTTCACCGACCTCTCTCGCTACTCCACTGATATGGTACGAGACACATTATTCCATGCCTAGACCATCGAGCAGGGGATGAAGAGATAGATTAGAGCTTCGATGATCTCCCTCAGCATCCCGACGTAAGCGGGGGTGTTAGAGAGAGCCCTCATAGTAGAGAGTTTCCTTTCTGAGCAGTCACTAGTAGCGAGACCCACTACTAGCCGACACACAAATGAGTCTCTTGCAGATGGAAGTAAACAGATGTTGTAGAGGTCCAAGAGGACCAGAAATACAGGTGGTCGACCGCATGACTCATGATCGGTTGTGCAGGGCACACAGAGAAGAGACACACATGCCAGTAGTAGGCATTGTTACTCATGCGGTGGGTAGGGTCACATGGGTCGTGACTGTCCGACCCATCATTCAGATAATCACCAGACAATTGAGAGTCCTCCCAGGAAGAGGCATAGGTTCAAACGAGGTGGTCTACAGGGAGGAGGTGGACGTTAATGAGGATCTAGACGTGCATCTGGTGGTGGAAGACATTACGAGGTGTTACCACCACCACCACCAGAAGGTGCACCCCGACTGCATGGAGCGAGTGGATAGGGGAGATCTCAGCATCAGGAAGCTGAGGCCTATGATCACGTGCTCTAGAGATGATTCGAGGTATGATCTATGTCTACTCCACCTTAGATACAGTTCTTATATACACAGGTTCTAGTCACTCTTTCATTTCTGCTTCCCTCGTTCAAAGCTCAGAGATTCCAACGGAGCCATTGGCTCAATCCTTACCGCTAAAGACTTCTACAAGAGATGATTCGATGATTACACACTGGTTCTGTAAGAACCCGGTTTTTTCTTTGAAAGACTTTGGAATATTTTTGATAATATTCCAGGGCAGCACCTTCAGACGGCGTGCGATTCTGAGCCTCGGAGTGGCCAGAATTAAATTTTCAGTGCGTTCACACTGGAAATGCTAAATAAATGAGATAACTCCTAAACGAAGTTCCAGATTAGAGATCCGAGTGTATGGATGGGTCTGGAATGGGATTTTTACCCTAGAAACGACATAAAACATGTCGGTGCGGGATGTTTGGACCCCTCGCTCGCTTCCGGAAGGTTAAATGGATAAATTAATAGATTAATTTATTCATTTAATGGCGAAATGAAATTATATCTTAAACGGTGGCTCAGATTGGAAAACCAAGGGCACAGTTGAGTTCGGAGCGTGCTGTTTACCCTAGGAGGGGTATAAGTTTTACGGGCGCGGCCCGTCTGTGAATAATGGCCCGAGGGGCGTTTTCGTAATTTTGTGGCCTCAGGCGCTATGTTTAATAACAACTGAATGGGGTCTCAGATTAAAATTCTAAGACCTCCATTGTGCTCGGGAGGTGGTTTTTACCCTATTGGAGGCTTAACCTCGACCCCGTCGGGAGTTTCAGATGCGGGTCTTTTCGGGGGTTTTAAATTAATTAAATCATTAATTAATTTATTTAAACCCTCCCCCTCCCCCTTCTCCCTTGAACCCCCTCAAGAAAACCCTCCCCTCCCCTCCTCCATCTCGGGTGAGGTGACTCCAGAGAGACGGTCCAGAAAAGCGCGGCTCCGACGGATCGCGGCGAAGCTCTGGGCAACGCCCACGAGGTAGGGTTTTGTCGCTTTCATTTTGCCTTACCGCACCTGCATTGAGAATATTTAATACTGTCGATTCATTTTTGGATTTTCGAACGAAGCCCATGAACACGTAGTATACAATTTTTTCTTTCTGATGCTTGTTTCGGATTTGAAATCAGAGTTCGGAGGCGTTCGCAATCGTCTGCCGAAGATCACGGGTTTTTGGGTTCCGGCGAGTTCGAGTGGCGGTGCGGTCGGTGGAGGTGCGCATCGGCGAGGGTGTCTGGTGGAGGCTCTGGACATGGCAGAGGGGTGCTCGGGCGTCGGCGGGGGTGTCCGCGGGCGTCGGCGCGGAGTCCGGTGGAAGCGCTGGGCGTGGCAGCGGGGCGCTTGGGGGTCGGTGGGGGTTTCTTGCGGAGCGCCCGGCGAGGCGGCGGTCTCTAGGGAGCGGCGACCGCGGGGTCGCGGTGCGCGACCCCTGTGCGGTGACAAAGACCCACTCCACACGAGTCTTCACACGGCCGCCGCGACCGGCCCTCATGGCCATTCTGCGCGCGGACCGCGAGTCCGTGGCCGGCCCGCGCGGCTAAGCCGCGGGCCGGTCCAGCCCCAGGGGCCTTGCCCCCTCGGTGTTCAGACACCCGTATTTTCTGCTACAGGTTTCCGTTTTGAGTTCCATCTACGGCGGTGGAACCGTATCGATGATAAAGTGTTTTTGAGATGGTTTCTGAAATTTTTAATTACCGAAATGAGGGGCCACGGTGGCGCGACACGTACGATGAGGGGTTAGTCGTTTCTTCGGGGGATCTTGTTTTTGACGGCGCAGACGCGGACGACGTCCGTTTTGAGCGCCGTCAGTGGCGTTGGGACCCTGGCATCTAGTTGGAGGTTTCCAGAGTGGTTTCAGGCGTTGAGGTCGAAGTTGAGGTGCGGGCCCCACAGCCCGTCTTTTGAGCAGCGTGCAGCTTTTAGCGACTTTTTCCTCGGACATTTGTTCGGGGCGTGCGAGCAGTCAATGTTGGGTGTTTTTCCGAGGGGATTGCAATGGTGCAATCCTCCCTCCCTAATTCGGCATGATGGTGCGGGGCCCACGAGGGTCATTTGGGCGTCGACGGTGACTTTCCATCTTTATCACCAGGTGACCATTTTAGACAAGTAAGTAGTCCATCTTGTGTGATTTTTTGAGAGGATCGCAACGGTGCAATCCGTTCGTTGAGTTTTGGGACCGGGTTGCAGGTCCCACGTGGCACCGCTCGTGTGCGGTGCGCCGGAATGCATCTTTTTCTCCGAATATCCGTTGCACTCATGTGAGTAGTGCTTTTGACGTGTTCTCCCGAGGGGATCGCAATGGTGCGATCCGCCCAACTGTTTTCGGGGACGAGGCTCGGGATCACGGGACTTCGTTCAGGCGTGAGGCGGTGTTAGTAACCTTTTCCGTTGGTTATCCTTTGGAGGTGAGTAAGTAATCGATCTCACATGTTTTTTTCCATGAGGATTTCAACGGTGTGATCCGTTTGGCTGTGCGGAGCCTCTTGCGCGATATTGGGAAATGTGGAATGTGAAAGGTGCTCTGGTGGCGGTTCATCCTACCATGTTTATAAGGGACCCTTGGCGTGTGATCGCACATTCATGGGAGAGTGATATAAATGGTTCACGAGATGTGGTTGGCCGTGTCTGGGCCTTTGAGGTGGAGTTGTTACGTCACGCCTTTGCATTGATGTTGGGTGTCGTTTGCATGATAGCTCTTGGGCTGGAAGTGAGGTATACTCTGGGAGTATATGGGAGCGCTTGGAGGTACGTGTGGTTTGTACCTGAGACGTTTGGGTGCTTGGTTGGGGTTGCGATGGGGCAACATGTTGTGTGGGCCCCATGTGTGTGACGGGTTCGGCTTTGCGTACTTTGACCCCTCACAACGTAGAGGGTCTCTCTGTGTGTTTGTTTGACCAGCAGGGTGGAGTTTTTCCCCTGGATCAGTGCTCGTTTGTTGACCAGCAGGGTTGAGTGGTCTCCCCCTTGTTTCGTTCTCGGTGGATTGGGCGGTAGCGGTGCTAGTGGCACCCTGTGATGGAACAGGTGCTGAACCTCTTTTAGGAGAGTTGTTCTAGAGCTGGGTGGTTGTGTGATAGCCACTCCGTGTTCGGGTGGCCAATGTTATACCTTCCAGTAGAGATGGCCAGAGAAGTTCTGAGTTTTACCCTCCAGCGGGGCTGGGTAGTGGGTTACTCGCGGACTTCTATGGTTTACCCTCCCGCAGAGACTGGGCAGTGGGACACCCGACACTCTTAGTGTCTACCCTCCAGCAGAGACTGGGCAGTGGGTCGCCCGACGCACTTATGGATTACCCTCCAGCAGAGACTGGGCAGTGGGTCACCCGATGACCTCTTTGGGTCTACACTCTAGCAGGGCTGGGCAGTGGGTCGCCCGTTGTCTAGTTCCAGGTCTACCCTCCAGCAAGGCTGGGCAGTGGGTTGCCTATCGACTTATTCCAGGTCTACCCTCCAGCGGGGCTGGGCAGTGGGTCACCAGAGGATGTGTTAAGGTTTACACTCTAGTGGGGCTGGGCAGTGGGTCGCCTGATGATGTCTTATGGTTTACCCTCCAATAGGGTTGGGTATTGGGTCACCTGATGATTTATTAGGGTTTACCCTCTAGCAGAGTTGGGCAGTGGGTCACCTGATATCTGGTTATGAATTACCCTCTAGCAGGGATGGGCAGTGGGGACACCGGTTGGCATTCCAGACTCAGTCCTCTCGACTAGGCTTGTCTGTGGCTTTCCTTTGTGACCACCAGAGAGGGACCCATGGTTGTACGGGTCGGCGATGGAACGACCTTGGCTTTGAGGAGACATCTCGACTGCAGGGCAGTGATGAGGTGTGGTTTGACTTTCCCTAGAACTCTCAAGTACGAGAGGCACATTCCCCACCGAGACACGTTATTGTGATGCGATCCAAAACCGTGTGGGCGAGTCAGTGCCGCTCAAAGCGGATAGTGTCATGGTGTGGTGATTGTTCCCCTTGGCTTGCGGTTCGGGGCAGACGTGCGGGATGCTGGGCATCGATGGAGTTTACTTCTGGGACTGTAGGCGACACACTTTTCTTGGGCTGAGCTACAGGATGTAGATCCCCTTATGACATTGTTTGGGATTCTTGTTGAGCATATGTATATGTATATACCTTGTTCCAGTACCCACTCCTTGGGTTTGGTTACTCTCCTTCCAAGAGAGGCGGAGATGCGCATGGTATGCCAAATGCTTTCCGTGTCTAGATTCTCATGGTTGGACAAGTCTACTCTCCTATAATAGGTAGCGAAGACTCGATGAAAAGTTCAAATTCTCACCGTTTCCATCTCCTTGTGTCTGGACGAGTCTACTTTCTTTCCTCTTGTTGGGTTGAGATGGACTCTCTACTGGTATTCTACTGTACTCTCTATTGTACCCCTTTACTTTTCCTGTTCTCTCTACTGATCACCCTTCGGTACCTCCTTTTGATACTCCCTCGAGCCTTCAGGTATCCTACTGAGTATTTTTATACTCACCCCTGCTTGGGCTTTGCCCGCACTTGGTGTGCCCTTGCAAACGACAGACAGGTGGAGCGTGACTTCAGTAGAGCGTAGGATCTTTGGAGCTTGGACCGCGTGCGGTGGTCGTGGCAGGTTTCCAGGTGGGAGACCCGTCAGTTGTTTTTTTGTTTAACTGTTGCCGGGTTGTGTCAATTTTCGGTTGGGCGCGTGTTTTTCCCCTTTTCTTTTAAGCTTGTACATTGTACTGTTAGTGGTCGATGCACATTGCGGTTTATTTATAGCAGTTTCCCTCTGCTTTTCCTATTTACTCTGCACTTTTTCATTGAGTGTGATGCGTGTGTGTGTACAGGTACTTAGGAAAAGGCCTCCCCAAGTTATTGTGCCTTCGGCACTGGTCGCCATCCCCTGGCCTATGGAGGCGGGCCTGGGGAAGTTGCGGCTTGAGCCCGAGTAGGGTTGGGTCGTGAAAAAGTGGTATCAGAGGTGGTTCGTTCCTTGGGAAGCTGTTCGGACATCCCTAAAATAAAGAGGAATTGGTTGGGATATAGGGAAACAATGTTAATGTGTCTCGAGAGCGGATCTTAGGACATGGAGTCCAGTAATGGTGCGGCGGCCGACGTATGCAATCATCAGGACCATGATAACCCGCATGTCGACTCGGCAAGCTGAGACACTTGTTGTAGGGAAAATTTGTTTGTGCATCACATAGGACTGAGTCTTGACTGTCCTTCTTGACTCAGCTCCCCCTCGTTGTTGTTGTTGGTATATACATTATGCTCTTCTGACCGCAACACTCCTTGATAATATTCAGGATGTCTCAGTGAAGATAGCCAGCCGTGATACCAGCTTTGGGTGCGTGATGACGACCCTGTGAGCTACGAGGCCATAGTCTAGGACCCATCATGTGAGCCCATTTCTCCCGGTGGGCTGGTAGCAACACCCCCACCTGTTGAGAACCAGGCAGTTTCAGCAGAGCAGGTTAATCTTGAGCGCAGGTTGAGCGCGCTCCATGAGTTCCAGCGGTAGGGACCGCTGAGGTTCAGTGGTGAGCCAGACCATCAGGCAGTAGAGGTTTGGCTCGAGGCAATGGTTAGTCTCTTCAGGCTTGTGCAGACGCTGACAAATCAGAGAGTGGCTTTGGCAGCCAGCCTTTTCTGTGGATCAGCTTGGCGTTGGTGGAGTCTGGTGACTCAGTTTCTTAACGATACATCGCTTTCTTGAGGTGACTTTCAGTTGTTGCTCCGTGAGGAGTTTTTCCCCTCCTGCTTGTTCTCTATTCAGATTCAGGAGCTCCTTCAGTTTCAGCAGGGAGGGATGATGATGGCTAAGTACACAGCTAGTTTTGCAGACCATGCACGCTTTTACCCGGACTTGGTCCGTGATCACAACCTCCGAGCACAGAAGTTTGATCAGGGTATCCGCTGAGAGATTCTTGATGTATTAGTACCCTTGGGTGTTTCCACATATGTCGGGGTGCTAGAGCAGGCGTTGGTGACAAAGAGAATCCTATCACGTTTTTCGGTTGGTAGTGACAGAGGGCATGACAGAGTCGAGACGTCTGCCGTAGTTAGTAGGTGCCGGAGGACAGGACCTCGATGCAGGTGGCCTTCCCACTGCCGGTTTCGGAGATGTGGCCATATACCACTGTGGAGAAAAGGCACAGGGCCTCAGCCGAGGATTCCCTTCCATGAGTGGATCCTGAGCCGTGGTCGTACACCATAGTGGCGTCGGAGGGCACCAGAGCAGCCCAGAGAGCGCCGATGTTATGCTTGTGATGGGCGAGTTCACTTGGCACGAGACTTCCTGACCCGAGTTGCCGAGAGCTTCGGGCAGGCAGCAGGCGCACCACCATGGCAGAGGCAGCGCCGTGATCGGATTAGTGGCCAGAGAGGTGGTGCTAGCAGAGGATCAGGAGGATCTGGAGGTGGGGGATGACGTTACGAGATCTCCCCATCACCACTAGAAAGTCCACGTCAGGCTCTGGGAGCTGAAGGTTCGGACCGCGGGTAGCCGTGAGCTTTGGAGGTCTACGATCCTGTAGAGCACGGGATGGTGAGAGGTACCCCTTGTGACCCTTCTACTTCTTGCAGTATAATTGTTAGGCTCTACGTGTGAAAGGAATTTCTCCCTGATCCTTGTTTGAGGCATTACCAGGGTGGCGCATGGCGTCAGGTGTAACCCTGTGTTGGTAAGGAAAAAGGCGTGAGACCTTTTCCTTTAGTCGATGGTGTTGACTCCTTCACCTTTTGAGCGTGTAAAAGAGCATCGAATGTGGAATCTTGTATGACTAGATATCCTTGGGTGTTTCACCATATGGATATTCTGAAGGATGGAATCACTGGGCCTTGTTTCAGGTGCGGGCGGTGATTCCAGTCGCGGCATGCGACATAGAGGTTTGACCGGGGAGGGGAGCTACCCCCGAGGGCCTTCGGACCGTTTGAGACCGTTCAATGGGATGGTGAGATACCGTACCGCCTTACCCTAACCCTAAGGTCTGGAGTGGGTGCACGACATTGGCATGGACCGACCTCGCATGAACGGATCAATCCTTGGGTCCATGTGCGGTGATGCAGAGCGGTGCGTGGGTTCTTCTGGGTATGGGAATGCCAGGTGTGGGCTTAGTACCTTGTGTTTCTCCCTAGTTTTGATTTTTGGGATGAAAAGCATGAAGGAGGGAATGATGTATGAACCCGGTTTTTCCTACTAAAGACTTTGGAATAATCTTGATAATATTCCAGGGCAGCACCTTCAGACGGCGTGCGATTCTGAGCCCCGGAGTGTCCGGAATTAAATTTTCAGTGCGTTCACACTGGAAACGCTAAATAAATGTGATAACTCCTAAAAAAATTCTGGATCAGAGATTTGAGTGTACAGATAGGTCCGGAATGGGGTGCTTACCCTAGGAACGACATAAAACATGTCGGCACAGGATATTTAGACCCCTCGCTCTCTTGTGGAAGGTTAAACGGATAAATTAATAGATTAATTAATTTGTTCAATGGAAAAATGCTAGTATCTCTTAAACGGTGGCTCAGATTGGGAAACCCAGGGAACAGTTGAGTTCGGAGCATTCCGTTTACCCTAGGAGGGGTATAAGTTTTGCGGGTGCGGCCCATCTGTGAAAAATGGCCCCTGGGGCGTTTTCGTAATTTGGTGGCCTCAGGCGCTAATTTTAATAACTTCTGAATGGGGTCTCAGATTAAAATTCTAAGACCTCCATTGTGTTCGGGAGGTGGTGTTTACCCTATTGGAGGCTTAACCTCGACCTCGTCGGGAGTTTCGGATGCGGGTCTTTTCGGGGGTTTAAAATTAATTAAATCATTAATTAATTTATTTAAACCCACCCCTCCCCCTTCTCCCTTGAACCCCCTGGAGAAACACCTCCCCTCCCCTCCTCCATCTCTGGCGAGGCGACACCGGCGAGACGGTGCGGAGAAGCGCGGCTCCGACGGATCGCAGCGAAGCTCCGGGCAACGCCCACGAGGTAGGGTTTTATCGCTTTCATTTTGCCTTCCTGCACCTACTTTGAGCATGTTTAATACTGTCTATTCGTTGTTGGATTTTCGAATGAAGACCATGAACGCGTAGTATACAATTTTCTCTTTCCGATGCTTGTTTCAGATTTGAAATCGGAGTTCGGAAGCGTTCGCAATCGTCCGCCGAAGTTCGCGGGTTTTTGGGTTCTAGTGAGTTCGAGGGGCGACGCGGTCGGTGGAGGTGGGCGTTAGAGTAGGTGTCCGATGGAGGCACGGGGCGCGGCAGCGGGGCGATCGGTCATCGGCGGGGGTGTCCGCGGGCGTCGGTGCAGTGTCCGGTGGAGGCGATGGGCGTGGCAGCGGGGCGCTCGGGCGTAAGTGGGGGTGTCTGGCGGAGCGCCCGGCGAGGCGGCGGTCGACAGGGAGCGGCGACCCCTGTGTGGCGACAAAGACCCGCGCCACACGGGTCTTCACGTGGTGGCCGCGACCAGCCCTCTTGGCCGGTCTGCGCGCGGACCTCTAGTCCGTGGCCGGCCCGCGCGGCTAAGCCGCGGGCAGGCCCAGGACGGTCCAGTCCCAAGGGCCTTGCCGCCTCGGTATTCGGACACCCGCATTTTCCGCTACTGGTGTCCGTTTTGAGTGCTGTATGCGGCGGTAGAAACGTATCGACGAGACAAAGTTTTTGAAATGGATTTGGGATTTTTTAATTCCCGAAACGAGGGGCCTCGGTGGCGCGCCACGTACGACGAGGGGTTAGTCGTTTCTCCGTGGGATCTTGTTTTGGACGGCGCGGACGTGTCCGACGTCCGTTTTGAGCACCGTCAGTGGTATTGGGACCCTGGCAGCTAAGAGGAGGTTTCAAAGGTGGTTTCAGGCATTGAGGCCGAATTTGAGGCATGGGCCCCACAACCCGTCTTTTGAGCTGTGTGCATCTTTTAGCAATTTTTTCCTCGGACGTCCGTTCGGGGCGTGCGAGCAGTCGATGTTGGGTGCTTTTCCAAGGGGATTGCAATGGTCAAATCCGCCCGCCCTAATTCGGCACGACGGTGCAGGGCCCACGAGGGTCGTTTGGGCACCGACGGTGACTTTCCATATTTTTCACCGGGCGACCGTTTTGGACAAGTGAGTAGTCCAACTTGTGTGATTTTTCAAGAGGATCACAATGGTGTGATCCGTTCATTGAGTTTCGGCACCGGGTTGCGGGTCCCACATGGCACCGCTCGTGTGCGGTGCGCCGGAATGCATCTTTTTTTCCGGATATACGTTGCACTCATGTGAGTAGTGCTTTTGACGTGTTTTCCTGAGGGGATCACAATGGTGCGATGCGCCTGGCTGTTTTCGGGGTCGAGGCTGAGGATCACGTGACGTCGTTCAGGTGTGAGGTGGTGTTGGTGACCTTTTTTGTCGGATATCCATTGGTGGTGAGTAATTAGTCGATCTCTCATGATTTTTCCACGAGGATTATAACGGTGTGATCCGTTTGGATGTGTGGAGCCTCTTGCGCGATCTTGGGAAATGTGGAATGTGAAAGGTGCTCTGGTGGCAGTTCGTCCTACAATGTTTGTAGAGGACCCTTGGCGTGTGATCACGCATTCTTGGGAGAGTGATATAAATTGTTCACTAGATGTGGTTGGTCATGTCTGGGCCTTTGAGGTGGAGTTGTTACGTCACGCCGTCGCGTTAACGTTGGGTGTCGTGTGCACGATAGCCCTTGGGCTGGATGTGAGGTATACTCTGGGAGTATACGGGAGCGCTTGGAGGTACGTGTGGTTTGTACCTGAGACGTTTGTGCGCTTGGTTGGGGTTGCAATGGGGCCACATGTTGTGTGGGCCCCACGTGCGTTTCGGGTTCTGCTTTGCGTACTTTGACCTCTAGGGACGTAGAGGGTCTCTCTATTTGTTTGTTTGACTAGCAGGGTGGAGTTTTTCCCCGGGATCAGTGCTCGTTTGTTGACCAGCAGGGTTGAGTGGTCTCCCCCTGGTTTCATTCTCGGTGGATTGGCCGGTAGCGGTGCTAGTGGCACCCCGTGATGGAACAGGCACTGAACCTCTTTTGGAAGAGTTGTTCTGGAGATGGGTGGTTGTGTGATACCCACTCCGTGTTCCGGTGGCCAGTGTTATACCCTCCAGTAGAGATGGCCAGAGAAGTTCTGAATTTTACCCTCCAGCGGGGCTGGGCAGTGGGTTACTCGCTGACTTCTAGGGTTTACCCTCCCGCAGAGACTGGGCAGTTGGACACCGGACGCTCTTAGGGTCTACCCTCCTACAGAGACTGGACAGTGGGTCGCCCAACGCACTTATGGTTTACCCTCCAATAGAGACTGGGTAGTGGGTCACCCGAAGACCTCTTAGGGTCTAACCTTCAGCAGGGCTAGGCAGTGGGTCGCCCGTCGTCTAGTTCCAGGTCTACCCTCCAGCAAGGCTGGGTAGTGGGTATCCTGTCAACTTATTCCAGGTCTACCCTCCAGCGGGGCTAGTCAGTGGGTCGCCAAAGGATTTGTTAAGGTTTACCCTCCAGCGGGGCTAGGCAGTGGGTCGCCTGATGATGTCTTATGGTTTACCCTCCAGCGGGGCTGGGTAGTGGGTCACCTGATGATGTATTATGGTTTACCCTCCAGCAGGGCTGGGCAGTGGGTCACCCGATATCTGGTTATGAATTACCCTCCAGTAGGGATGTGCAGTGGGGACACCGGTTGTCATTCTAGACACAGTCCTCTCGACTAGGCTATTCTGTGGCTTTCCTCCGTAACTACTGGAGAGGGACCCTTGGATGTACGGGTCAGCGATGGAACGACCTTCGCTTTGAGGAGACCTCTCAACTGCAGGGCAGTGACGAGGTGTGGTTTGACTTTCCCTAGAACTCTCAATTACGAGGGGCACTTTACCCACCGAGACGTGTTCTTGTGACGCGATCTAAAACCGTGCTGGCGAGTCAGTGTTGCCCAAAGAGGATAGTGTCAAGGTGTGGTGATTGTGCCCCTTGGCTTGCGGTTCGGGGCAGACGTGCGGGATGCTGGGAATTGATGGAGTTTACTTCTAGGACTGTAGGCGAATCACTTTTCTTGGGCTGAGCTATGGGATACAGATCCCCATACGACCTTGTTCGGGCTTCTTGTTGAGTATATTTATATGTATATAACTTGTTCTAGTACCCACTCCTTGGGTTTGGTTACTCTCCTTCCAGGAGAGGTGATGACGTGTGGGGTATGCCTCATGCTTTCCGTGTCTAGCTTCTCATGGTTGGACGAGTCTACTCTCCTGCTATAGGTAGTGAAGACTCGATGAGAAGTTCATCTTCTCACCATTTCCAGCTCCTTGTGTCTGCACGAGTCTACTTTATTTCCTCTTATTGGGTTGAGATGGACTCTCTACTGGTATTCTACTGTACTCTCTATTGTACCCCTTTACTTTTCATGTTCTCTCTACTACTCACCCTTCGGTACCTCCTTTTGTTGCTCCATCGAGCCTTTGGGGTATCCTACTGAGTATTTTAATACTCACCCCTGCTTGGGCTTTTCCTGCACATGGTGTGCCCTTGCAGACGATGGATAGGTGGAGCATGACTTCAGTGGATCATAGGAGCTTGGGAGCTTGGACCGCGTGCGGTGGTCGTGGCAGGGTTCTAGGTGGGAGACCCGTCAGTTGTTCTTTTTGTTTACCTGTTTCCGGGTTGTGGCACTTTTTGGTTGGGCGCGTGTTTTTCCCCTTTTCTTTTCATCTTGTACTTTGTACTGTTAGAGGTCGATGCACATTGTGGTTTATTTATAGCAGTTTCCATTTTATTTTCCTATTTACTCTGCACTTTTTCATTGAGTGTGATGTGTGTGTGTGTACAGGTACTTAGGTAAAGGCCTCCCCAAGTAATTATGCCTTTGGCGCTGGTCGCCAGCCCCTGACCTATGGAGGCGGGCCTGGCGTAGTTTCGGCTCGAGCCCGGGTAGGGTCGGGTTGTGACAGGTTTCGGCAGTGCGAGTTTACTCTAGGAGGCAAGATCTTCAGCTGGGATCTCCTAGCAGCGGTGTCGAGGCCTTACAACATCATCTTGGGTATGGACTGGTTATCTATAGTTCATGCTTAGATTGACTGTATTAGGAAAAAAGAGTGGTGTTTCCACATGGATGGAACCAGGTTTTCCTTCCCTGGCGAGAAGGGAACATATAAAGCACAGAACAGACTTACTCAGAGGAGGGTGTAGCCGACTACTCACCAGTTGGATTTCCTTACCCCCGGAGCAGTCGATGTGGAGAGTTTGACTTATCCTGTAGTGGTGGACTAGTACGCGGATGTTTTCCCTAACGATGTTCCAAGAATACCTCATCGTATAGAGGTGGACTTCTACATTGACCTGTACCCCAAGATGGAACTGATATCTACTCCAGCATATCGGATGGCTCCTACTAAGGTTCGTGAGCAGTGGGTATAGCTAGAGGACTTGCAGGGGAGGGTATTCATCCAACTCAGTGTTTCTCCATGAGCATCCTCGATTTTGTTCTTCAATAAGGCGGAAGGGAGCTTGAGGTTTTGTTTTGACTACCGATTCCTGAACCTGGTGACCATAAAGAACAAGTACCCACTACTAATGATTGAAGAACTCTTTTATCAGCTGAAGGGATCACAGTGGTTCTTAAAGATATACCTCATATCAGGCTATCACAAGCTCAGAGTTCGAGATGAGGATGTGCAGAAGATGACCTTTAGTTGTCGGTACGACCACTATGAGTTCATGGTTAATCCCTTTCGGCGTAACCAATGCTCCAACAGTGTGCATGGGACTTCTGAACAGTCTCTTCCATCCATACCATGATCTCTTTGTTATAGTCTTCATCGACGACATTCTGATCTACTCTACTACTGAGGAGGAACATGCCTACCATTTGCGGGTAGTACGGGAAACACTCCGAGATCACTAGCTTTATGGTAAGCTCTAAATGTGCCAGTTTTGGATTCAAGAGGTTCACTTCTTGGGACACATCATCTCGGAGGCTAGAGTTGTAGTGGATCGAGGGAAGATTGAGGCGGTACTTTCTTGGGTGACAACCAGGAGTGTGATGGAGGTATGAAGTTTTCTGGGATTGGCTAGATTCTATCGGAGGTTGTTCCAAACTTCTCAAGAGTTGAAGCACCATTACCAGCCTTGACAAATAAGGGGTGACCCTTTGTGTGGTTGGATAGATGCCAGCAGAGATTTCAAGAGCTGAGGCAGAGGCTGACTAGTGCCCCCATACGGAGGATTCTATTGGAGGGTGTAGGGTACGTAGTTTACTGCGATGCATCATGGACAAGACTATGTGTGTCCTGATGCAGGAGTGAGAAGTGATCTCATATGGTTCTCGGCAGCTGAGATAGCATGAGCAGAACTACAATACCCATGACCTAGAGTTAGCAGTAGTGGTCTTCACCATGAAGATATGGAGACACTATCTAATGGGTGAGAATTTTACCGTTTAATCTGATCACAAGAGTCACAAGTATATCTTCTCTCAGAAGGACATGAATCTAAGATAACAACATTGACTTGAGTTCCTCCAGGACTATGAATTCGAGATATTTTATAGTCCTAGGAAGGGGAACGTTGTTGAATATGCACTCATTAGGAGGACTGGTATACAGCTACTAAGAGAGGTGATGTAGCAGCAGGCTGCTTTATAGATATACTTTGTGGATAAAGATGGATCAGCATTCCTATATTCTCTTACGGTCACTCCACCACTTCTTCAGAGAGTCAAGGTGGCACAACATGGGTATAGTGACTGTGAGAAACGACATGCTTAGATATCCACAGGGCAGGCACCTAATGGATTTTCTGAAGGTGGGGAGCACGTCAACCTTTTCAGAGGACGTACCTTGGTACTAGTGGCACATCAGGAGGAAGTGTTGATGGAGTTCCACACATCCCCTCTAGCGGTACATCCAAGAGTCATGAATATGTACCAGGACCTTCGATGACTGCACTGGTGGCCAGGTATGAAGAAGGAAGTAGTGGAGTTTGTCTTACGGTGCCTCACCTGTCATCAAGTGAAGGTAGAGCACAAGGTACTTACTTTCTTGGTTCAGCCTTTAGAGGTCCCAAAGTGAATGTGGGATGATATTTACATGGACTTAATGAGGTGTCTTCCACATACATCTAGGGGTCACGACTTGATTTGGGTGATCATTGAAAGACTCACCAAGTCGGCCCACTTCCTACAAATCAAAGAGTATGGGTTCAATAGAGAGCGTGGGACGCCTCTATGTACAAGATATTGTGCGACTACATGGTGTAACATTTTATATTCTCTCCAACCATGACACAGGGTTTACTTAGGGCTATGGAAGGGTTTCAAGAGGCTTTCGGGAAACAGGTTCGCATGGGCACCGCCTTCCATCCTCAGACAGATTGTAAGACTGAGCGGACCATTCAGACCTTTGAGGACATGCTACGTGCCTGTGTCCTCAACTTTGATAGCAACTGGGAGGATTAAATTCCTCACTACTACAACATGCACCTTTATCAGCGCTAAAAACCAGCATTAACAGCGCTAGAAAAGCGCTGTTAATTCCGGCGTAGATAAGGGGGGGGGGTCCCCTTTATCAGCACGTAGTGGAGCACTGATAAAGGTCAACTATAACAGCGCTTCTCGGAGCGCTGATACAGGGTCCCTTTATCAGCGCTCCTCTAGAGATGTTAAAGGTGTCCTTTATCGGCGCTAAAAAAGCGCTGATAAAGGCCCCAACGCCTGCACCTAAAAAACAGTACTTGCACACTTGCACAGAAGAATACCTGCACAAAGTAGCACATGCACACCTGCACACCATAGCACCCACACCCAATATTTTGACTGACAACAGTATATACATTTACTTAACATCATGAATAGAAAAAAAATGCATTTCTATATACTTTTCAAACATTGTTTTATATGGGTACATTTACAATTATTCAACAACAGTTATAAGCATTCATGTTTCATCCTTTGATATCCGTGATCCGCTCTCGATGGTATTTGTTGCCGAACAAAGCATCCGAACTCAAGGAAAAAAATTCACATATATAAGAAAACAAATATTATGTTAGTAATGCAATAATGAAAGAAATTAAAACAGTAATATGAAAGAATACATTAATATGGAAATGTGAATCTAAAATATTAAATTTTAAACTCAAAAGTTTTCATTTTCATAACAATGAAATGGAATAATGTAAAATCAATATGTTTTTGATTGATTTATCTCATTTAATAAATACTGATTCTTTATCTAATGAAAAGCTTTACCAGTCACACCATGCGTCAGATTGAGGTGCGGTCTATTCGTACATGTCACAAATGACTCGTGGATCGTTTTCCTAAAGTATCAAAACAATCCGAAGGCGTTTGCTCGATTTGGCGTATGTCATTGGTGTTGTTTTCCAAAGTTCATGTCATTTTCAAACTGATATCATACAATTTTAGCTATACCAGTCACACCGTGCGTCGTATTGAGGTGCGGTCGATTCGTACACGTCACAAATGACTCGTGGATCGTTGTCCTAAAGTATCAAAACAATCCGAAGGCGTTTTCTCGGTTTGGCGTATGTCATTGGGGTTGTTTTCCAAATTTCATGTCATTTTCAAACTGATATCAGACAATTTTAGCCATATCGGTCACACTGTGCGTCGTATTGAGGTGCGATCATTTCCTACGCATCACAAATAACTCGTGGATAGTTTTCCTAAAGTATCAAAACAATCCGAACACGTTTGATCGGTTTGGCGTATGTCATTGGTGTTGTTTTCCAAAGTTTATCTCATTTTCAAACTGATATCAGACACTTTTAGCCATACCGGTCACACCGTGCGTCGGATTGAGGTGAGGTCGATTCTTAAACATCACAAATGACTCGTGGATCGTTTTCCTAAAGTATCAAAACAATCCGAAGGCGTTTGCTCGGTTTGGAATATGTCATTGGTGTTGTTTTCCAAAGTTCATGTCATTTTCAAACTGATATCAGACAATTTTAGCCATACCGGTCACACCGTGCGTCGGATTGAGGTGTGGTCAATTCGTACGCGTCAAAAATGACTCGTGGATCATTTTCCTAAAGAATCAAAACAATCCGAACGCGTTTTCTAGGTTTTGCATATGTCATTGATGTTTTTTTCCAAAGATTATCTCATTTTCAAACTGATATCAGACACGTTTCTCCATACCGGTCACACCGTGCGTTGGATTGAGGTGGAGTCGATTCGTACACGTCACAAATGACTCGTGGATCATTTTCCTAAAGTATCAAAACAATCCGAAGGCATTTTCTTGGTTTGGCATATGTCATTGGTGTTGTTATCCAAAGTTTATCTCAATTTGAAACTGATATCAGACACTTTTAGCCATACCGGTCACACCGTGCTTCGGATTGAGGTGCGGTCGATTCGTACGTGTCACAAATGACTCCTGGATCGTTGTACTAAAGTATCAAAACAATCTGAAGGCGTTTTCTTGGTTTGGCATATGTCATTGGTGTTGTTTTCCAAAGTTCATGTCATTTTCAAAATGATATCAGACAATTATAGCCATACCGGTCACACCATCCGTCAGATTGAGGTGCAGTCGATTCGTACACATCACAAATGATTCGTGGATCGTTTTCCTAATGTATCAAAACAATCCGAAGGCATTTGCTTGGTTTGGTGTACGTCATTGGTGTTGTTTTCCAAAGTTAATTTCATTTTCAAACTGATATCAAACAATTTTAGCCATACCGGTCACAACGTGCGTCGGATTGAGGTGCGGTCGATTCGTACACATCACAAATGACTCGTGGATCGTTTTCCTTAAGTATAAAAACAATCCGAAGGCGTTTTCTTGGTTTGGAATATGTCATTGGTGTTGTTTTCCAAAGTTCATGTCATTTTCAAACTGATATCAGACAATTTTTTCCATACCGGTCACACCGTGAGTCAGATTGAGGTGCGGTCGATTCGTACGCGTCACAAATGACTCGTGGATCATTTTCCTAAAGTATCAAAACAATATGAATGCGTTTTCTCGGTTTGGTATATGTCATTGGTGTTGTTTTCCAAAGTTTATCACATTTTCAAACTGATATCAGACACTCTTAGCCATACCGGTCACACCGTGCGTCGGATTGAGATTCGGTCAATTCTTACACGTCACAAATGACTCTTGGATCATTTTCCTAAAGTATCAAAACAATCCGAAGGCGTTTGCTCGGTTTGGAATATGTCATTGGTGTTGTTTTCCAAAGTTTATCTCAATTTGAAACTGATATCAGACACTTTTAGCCATACCGATCACACCGTGCGTCAGATTGAGGTGAGGTCAATTCATACGCGTCACAAATGACTCTTGTATTGTTTTCCTAAAGTATCAAAACAATCCGACGGCGTTTGCTCGGTTTGGCGTATGTCATTGGTGTTGTTTTCCAATGTTTATCTCATTTTCAAACTAATATCAGACAATTTTTGCCATACCGGTCACACCGTGCGTCATATTGAGGTGCGGTCGATTCGTACACGTCACAAATGACTCGTGGATCGTTGTCCTAAAGTATCAAAACAATCCGAAGGAGTTTTCTCAGTTTGGCGTATGTCATTGGTGTTTTTTCCAAAGTTTATCTCAATTTGAAACTGATATCAGACACTTTTAGCCATACCGGTCACACCGTGCGTCAGATTGAGGTTCGGTCGATTTGTACGCATCACAAATGACTCGTGGACTATTTTCCTAAAGTATCAAAACAATCCGAATGCGTTTGCTCGGTTTGGTGTCTGTCATTGGTGTTGTTTTCCAATGTTTATCTCATTTTCAAACTGATATCAGACACTTTTAGCCATACCGGTCACACCGTGCGTCTGATTGAGGTGCGGTTGATTCGTACACATCAAAAGTGACTCGTGGATCGTTGTCCTAAAGTATCAAAACAATCCAAAGGCGTTTGCTCGGTTTGGTGTATGTCATTGGTGTTGTTTTCCAAAGTTCATGTCATTTTCAAACTGATATCAGACAATTTTAGCCATACCGGTCACACCGTGCGTCGGATTGAGGTGCGGTCAATTCGTATGCGTCAAAAATGACTCGTGGATCGTTTTCCTAAAGTATCAAAACAATACAAATGCTTTTTCTCGGTTTGGCGTACGTCATTGGTGTTGTTTTTCAAAGTTCATGTCATTTTCAAACTGATATCAGACAATTTTAGCCATACCGGTCACACCGTGCATCGGATTGAGGTGTGGTCGATTTGTACATGTCACAAATGACTTGTGGATCGTTGTCCTAAAGTATCAAAACAATCCGAAGGCGTTTTCTCAGTTTGGTGTATGTCATTGGTGTTGTTTTCCAAAGTTCATGTCATTTTCAAACTGATATCAGACAATTTTAGCAATACCGGTCACACCGTGCGTCAGATTTAGGTACGGTCGATTCGTACATGTCACAAATGACTCTTGGATCGTTTTCCTAAAGTATCAAAACAATCCGAAGTCATTTACTCGGTTTGGCGTATGTCATTGGTGTTGTTTTCCAAAGTTTATGTCATTTTCAAACTAAGTAGTAGGAATTCACTAATCTAAGGATATGAAACATAAGAAAGGGAGATCATAGATGCTCAATAAGTGTAAAGGGAGATATCAATGACCATATAAAGATAACATAAGTATTAGGAATTCAACTTCATTGTCCTATTTGTTTAAATTCTTCGATCAGGTACGCTGCCCATTCGTTTCTAAAGACATTTATATCATCTTCTGAATAGGAGTTTTTGCGATAGTCATAGTAGTACTGAAAAAATATAAATACACAAAGGATTAATAATTATTTTAAATAAAGTAGTAATTATTTTCAAAAATACCTCTTCAGGGATACTAGTTTGTCCATGAAATACGATCTCTTTCATAAATTTACAAACATAATAACCGCAGTCCTTGTCATTTGTTTGTTTCGGACACTGCAGAAACATCGAGAAAAATAAATAATTTGTTTTGATATGTATTTGGATAGTAAAATATAATTATATATACCCAGATACTTCTCCATTTGTAGATCTTGTGGGCATTTTCATCCTTAAGCCCTGGATTCATTCCAGCCTTTAGACGATATTCATACACTGCCCTATCATAACAAAATATTCATTAAAAGGTAATATAAATTATATAACTAGATATTTAGTTCTAAAATTTTGGATCTAGTGTATTAAAAATTGACAATCGCCATCATGTGTGGCCGGTTAGTTGGATATCCATGCAGTGAATCCAGAAAATAAATCTTTGGAGTATCCGAATTGACTGCAATGAGTATCCAATGTTCCCTAAAAACACAAAAAGAAATAAGTACTGATAGAAATGAAAATATAATTGATATGATTAAAATGTAGAGTTTTACCCTTGCATCGTTGGTATTAAAAAGAGCCTGTCAGTCGTAATTCTTCTTTGAAACGTTTTGAGCAGATTTGACATCAATTCAACCGGAAAATTAGAATCTATTTCTGTTCGTTCTGTAGAAATGGTGTGATGACTAACGAGTCCAAATGTGTATTCATGGGCAGATCCCTTAAATTTTTTTTCATATATACGCCTGTGAAAAATATGAGATGTATTTATCCATAATTATCAAAGTATATCAGCTTCTGTAAAATCAAATCATGAAAACATACCTCATGTATACATTGATAACTGAGGCGCTTAGGCAGTCGTATATGATGATCTCAGAAATAGCGTCTTCACTAACGAAATCCATTGTTTCCTCTCCGTACATATCTTTTTCACAAAAAATTGTATGATTCTTTCCATCTTTCATTTTCGTATCCACAAGAGCTTGCAATGATATTAAATGTGGATATAGAACGGGCGGGGTGAACGTGCTCTCAGTAGAACATTTTGATTGGTTGGTTGATCCAATCTTGGAGCCACTCTTTCGTTTTAGCTTCTCCATTTTATCCTTCTGTAATAACATTCATTGGTTCAGCTATTTTCTAATTTAATGTTAAAGGTTCTGCTTGAAAAATGAACTGGAAATGAATACCTCCTGTTCGATGTGTTTTTTTACAAGATTCAACGGCCATGCAACGAATGTTCCAATAGATTTTTCCACCGTATGAATGACTTCATCGTCATTTGGCACGGGTACCTCGGCGCTCGGCTCATGAGCTACGTTAATCAACACTTTGACATGACCAGTTGAAAGTGGTCTGGAGTGTAGCGTGTCATTCTACATATTGAACACCGTAGCCCTCGCTACAAGGCGATGAGTGGGAGTTGACAGATATAAATCACAGTCATTTTCACCCTGCAGAATATCATTAAATGAATGGTATAACTGTCTATGTGATTCACATCTCACAAAAACGAATATTATAACATTGATTACCTCGGTTAAGTCAGGTCTTTGAGGTGAATGGCTCGCCTCAAAGCTGGTGAGGGGTGGATCTTCTCGCGGGGGTTGTTCTTGAGTTGTTTGTTATCTTCGCCTCTCCTACATCAAACTCTTTAGCATCTCTCCCTGAGTTTGGATTAGTTCTTCAAGGGTAGCTACTCTATCTCTCATTACATGCAATTCTTTAGTTTGTTCATCCTATTGTTTTTTTTCTTAAAATATGTCTTGGGTGACACCCCGAAACCCACACCTCTGACGTGGCCATACTATTCTGACTGTTTCAAGGCCATTGAATGTATGTCTGCATCAGGTGCGGGTGTTGATGTTTCTTGTGACTATGTCAAATAGAAAATATGAAAAAATAAGTAATCATCGTTATGTAATAGTGATTTAAAGCAAAACAAGTTTATATTATGTCATACTTACACAAGTTTCCCACACTTTTTGTGTGTTTTCATCTATCAGTTTCCCCTCTTTATTAACACGAGCCTCCTTCCATAGCATATGGTGTGGAATGGAAGTGACTTGAGATTTTGCTTCATCAATCTGCTTATAAACAGAAAAACATGGTTACAGTGTTGTTTTATGTCACATAAAATTATTACAGTACTTTTAAAATACATACCAATTGTTTTTCAATTGAAGCGTACCCCAACCTTGCTTTACGGTAGGGGTACGCTGGTTTTGCTGCCCGTTCATTATTTTCAGCACTCAGTTGCTGTTTCATAAATAAAAACCTATCAGTCAATGTGATGAATACAAGCAACGTTACACAACATGTAACCAAACACAATGTACCTGAAAATTCTTTTCTGCACGACAGTTGCAAAACGCATCCCACGTTCCTTGGGATATCAAGTGTGCATAAAGAGGTGGTGGGTGAGGCTTGATTTTACCTTCGGCATCTTTCAGATGATTTTTCGTTAAAATGGTGCGAAAGCCTCTATGAATCCTTCCTGCCAGTCTGAAAACATATTCTTTGTGCGAAACATCTACTATAAATGCACTCTGTAAGAGATGACGAAGGGTTAGTCAATATTTCAATATTTTATTTTATTTTAATAAATTAAATAGATGATATCGTAATGTTACCGTAATCTCTTCCCACATTAATGTTTTCAACCCGCTGACAAGATGGTGCCACGACTCTACGTCAATCGGCATGTGTTGTCGAATGACGATTCCAATGTAGCTACTAAACATGGCTTTGTTGGGGTTTACATGCTGGCCTAGCTTATTCCATCCCACCTCATATTTGATGCCTTTTGCTTTTGCCTTAAGGATTTTTGCTAAAACTGTCAAACTACGACGCACCGTTTTTTGGTTGATGGGGTTTCATCGCCTACCATTTCCTCAATTTCTGCATCATCATTATGTTTCTCTGAAGCACTAACTTCGGCACTGACACCAGCTGCAACAAGTTGAGAGACATGTTGTACGTCAGCAGTGGGACTAGCTGCAACAGGTTGAGAGACCTGTTGTCTCTCAGTAGTGGGACCAGCTGCAACAGGTTGAGAGACCTGTTGTATGTCAGCAGTGGGACCAGCTGAAACAGGTTGAGAGACCTGTTGTCTCTCAGCAATGGGACCAGCTGCAATAGGTTGAGAGACGTGTTGTGTCTCGGGATTGGGTGCATCAGCAGGTGAAGAAGTCATTATCTGCAGAACTGGTTTAAAATTTATGTTAGATCACATAAAAGCAGCAGCGAACAGATAATAACATAATGTAACACAATCTATATTACAATAAAAATTAATAACCTGATTATTTAACTCCCTTTTTTTAAAAGGCTGAAGGGATTTGACCCCTCTATCAACTATCCATATCCCTTCATTGTGGTCTCCTATGACATACAAAACTTCGTCTACATTGGGACCACAATGAAATGATTGCGAAATCCCAATGAAAGGATCATCTTCCGTTGAATTTTCATCTGACCCTTCAGCTGTTTTGGTCGATAATAGAACAATTGACCAGTTTTGGTTTGCGGGATCGGGAACATAAAATACTTGCACTGCCTGTGATTCCATTTAAATGGTTCGTCTTTCTCCCCTTCCTTACTGAAATCAACTTTCACAAATCCCAAATCATCTATTTTAACAGCACTCCTATTATCAACCCACTTGCATTGAAATATCGGAACTTGAAATTCCATATAATCCAACTCCCATATTTGTTTGATGATGCCAATGTATGACATATTCGCATAAATTGGATTTCTGTCCTTAACACCGGGAACATGCATCGCTTCAGCCACAAGTGTAACCCCACTATTCTGCATGGTACTGTCTTCATCATGTTCATTAGTATAAAATGGATAACCATTAACTACATAAGCATTGTAAGATAATTCATACACACTTGGTCCTCCGGCTAGCCATCGAAGTCGTTCCAAAATAGACATTGGATTTTCATCTAACTTCTTAAAAATATGATCTCGAAACCATCCTATAAACTGTCCATTATGTGTATTTGATATCCATTTTTCAGCCCTTGATGGATTCAATTGCCTAATAATTTCTTTGTGGATTTCAACATATGGGTCAACATCCAAGCTATTATGCAAAACATAAAGGTGGGCCAGCTCCCGATCTGTAATATTTATTGTGAAAACCTTTCTTCCAAAAATTCCTTCACCCTCTAACCACCCAGTGTGATGAGATTTCAGTAAGCCAATGCTCTCCACACCAGACAAGTATTCGGTACAGAATTCAACGGCTTCGTCAACAATATATCTCTCTTCAATACAACCCTCTGGCCGACTTCGATTTTTGACATACCCTTTCAAAATATTCATATACCGTTCAATGGGGTACACCCATCTGTAATGTACAGGACCACATAGTTGAATCTCTCTCAACACGTGGACCATCAAATGAACCATCATATCAAAAAATGAAGGCGGGAATAACATTTCTAATTCACATAATATGACGGCAATTTCTTTTTCCAAAGCTGGCAATTTCACCGGGTCAATAACTTTGCTGCATATAGCTTTGAAGAAGAAACACAGTTTCGTTAATGTATGGCGGACATTCTTGGGCAAAATGCAACGTAAATCAATTGGAATGAGATTTTTCATCAAAACATGACAGTCATGTGATTTCAGACCTTTTAAATTCAAGTCGCTCATTGACACAAGGTTACTGATATTTGACGAATACCCCTCTGGAACCTTTACGTCATTCAAGAAGTTGCAAAACTGATATCTCTCCTGCCTGGAAAGAGTGTAAGTAGTAGGAGGAAGAAATGTTCGTTTTTCACCCTTTACTGGTGCCAACTCTTCTCGTATTCCCATCTCAACCATGTCCAACCTAGCCTTAATTCCATCTTTTGTTTTTCCAGATGTATTTAGCAACGTGCCGATAACACTATCAAATACATTTTTTCTACAATCATAACATCAATAAAATGTCTTACATACAGACAATTCTAGTATTTTAATTCAAAAAAAATTGATCTCTTTTTCCAACTGATTTTTGTAATGTTTTTCGAAGCCGGTTTACCAAAAGTAGTGTCCAAATTTTTAACTTTCTCAAAAAATTGATCGCCTGTTAGTGGAGACGGTGTTGTACGTTCTTATGAACTTCCATCGAATGATGTCTTCCAAGAACGATACTTATGTCATCACGGTAGAAATCTGCGATGTCCTAGAAACACGTTTTTCGATGAATGTTTCAACCTAATTGATTGTGTATCTTCTTCGCAAACGGGACAACCTTGACTTCCTTTAATGCTATATCCTGACAAATTTCCATAAGCTGGGAAGTCATTTATCGTCCCATACAACATGACTCTCAAAGTGAAATCTTCCTTTCTGTAATAATCATACAATGTAACACCTGAATCCCACAATAATTTCAAATCATCGATCAATGGAGCTAAAAAAACATCAATATCATTACCCAGTTGTTTTGGTCCAGATATAAGCATAGATAACATGATGTATTTTCATTTCATTCATAACCACGATGGTAAGTTATAATTTATCAACATAACCGGCCATGTACTGTGACTGCTGCTTTGAAAACCAAAAGGATTCACTCCATCTGTAGATAATGCAAGACGAAGGTTTCTCGACTCGTTTCCAAATTCAGGATACTCATGATCGATTCTCTTCCACTAAGGAGAGTCTTCCGGGTGACGTAGTATCCCATCTTTAATTCTTGTATCTTCATGCCATGTTAATTATTCTGCAGTCTCCTCACTTCCATATAGGCGTCTAAACATTGGAATGATTGGAAAGTACCATACAACTTTAGTAGGACTGGATTCATCTTTCTTGTATCGAGAATCACCACACTTTGGGCATTATTTAAGTGACTTTTGGTCCTTGCGAAATAGTATACAGTCATTCGGGCAGACGTGTATTCTTTCAGAGATCATACCCATAGAGCATAGCATTCGTTTGGCATCGTATGTTCGGATCGGGAGCTCATTGTCTTCTAGGAGCATGTCATTCAAGAGGTAAAGTAGTTTCGTAAAAGTGTAGTCACTCCACCCGTTATCTGCTTTCAAATTATAAAGCTTCAGTACGGCTGACAATGCTGTATATTTAGTGCAACCTGCATACAATGGCATCATTTCACAACTTTTTAACTTCTCAAACAATTTTGGGCAATCACAAAGTTCATCTACGAAGGTCCTTGTCATTCTCTCAATACGATCTTCATCATCATTCACATCTGTAATCACATCCTCCAAACAGTCATCTTCATTATTCATGTTTATAATCATATAAGATGAACCATAAAACGCAGTGTCACCCCAGTCACTACCTACATTCGTTGTTTCCCCGTGTTTATTCCAACATGTATAACTTTGATCTATTCTGTGACAGATCAAGTGTTCTTCCAACTCATCTGGACTAATTTGTTTTGAATAACAACAGTGTAAACACAGACAAAGGATTTTAGAAGAGTCACATGCATGATCTATTGCAAACTTGATAAATTCTTTCACGCCTTCTTCATACTCTTTTGTCAACCTATTGGCATTCATCCATTCTTTATTTATATTCATCCTATTTAAAATCCATAGGATAAGTATATAGGTTAAAGGAGAAGGAATATGAGTATAATTTAGATAAAAAACAAGATACTTCAAGGAAATAAAGTAATAAATAAATACCAAAATAAAAAATATATTGGGAACCACTACAATCCCCAAGCCTCACAACAATATGATACCACCGTGCCCTAGTTGAATCACCCATAAAACCTAATCTAGATAAATCAAAAATCAATAGAAACTAAATATAAAGAATAAAATGGTTAGAAAGATGGTGAAATCACTTGAGGCACCTCTCAAACCACGGTGGAGGAGGAGGCAGCAGAGTAGGCAGAGGAGGAGGAGGAGGAGGCACCGGTGGAGGAGGAGGATGAGGCAGCGGACTAGTAGGAGGAGGAGGAAGTGCCGATGGAGGAGGAGGACGACGAGGCTGCGGTGGAGGAGAAGGAGGATGAGGAGGAGGAGGCAACGGAAGAGGAGGAGGATGAGGCCGGTGGAGGGGAGGAGGAGCAGGAGCAGAGGAGGAGGCGGCGGCCGCAGCGGAGGAGGAGGAGGCATCGGAGGCAGCGAAGGAGGAGGAGGATGCCGCGGTGGAGGAGGAGGAGGTCGTGGTGGAGGAGGAGGCACCGGTGGCAGCGCAGAGCTAGGGAAGAGGCAGGGCCAAGTCAGCAGAGGCAGCGGAGGAGGAGGAGGATGAGGCCGGTGGAGGAGGAGGAGGAAGAGCAGGAGCAGAGGAGGAGGAGGCGGCCGTGGAGGAGGAGGAGGAGACGGCGGCCGTAGAGGAACCGGCGTGACCGCAGAGGAGGAGGCGGCCGCGGAGGCACCGGCGGCACCGGCGGAGGAGGATGAGGCATCGGCGGAGGAGGAGGAGGCCGCGGTGGAGGAGGAGGCACCGGCGACAGCGTAGAGGCAGGGCAGAGGCAGGGCGGAGGCAGCGGAGGCAGCGGAGGCAACAGAGGAGGAGGAGGATGAGGCCGGTGGAGGAGGAGGAGTCCGCGGAGAAGTAGGAGGAGGAGGAGGCCGTGGAGGCACTGGCGTGATCGCGGCGTGACCGCGGCGTGACCGCGGCGTGACCGCAGTGTGACCGCGGCGTGACCGCGGGGTGACCGCGGCGTGACCGCGGCGTGACCGCAGCATGACCGCAGTGTGCGGAGGAGGAGGAGACGTGGAGGCACTGGAGGCACCGGCGGAGGAAGAGGAGGCATCGACGGAGGAGGAGGAGGCCGCAGTGGAGGAGGAGGCACTGGAGGCACCGGCGGCAGCGCGGAGGCAGGGCGGAGGCAGCGAAGGCAGCAGAGGAGGAGGAGGATGAGGCCGGTGGAGGGGAGGAGAAGCAGGAGCAGAGGAGGTGGCGGCGGCCACGGCGGAGGAGGAGGAGGCAGTGGAGGCAGTGGAGGAGGAGGAGGAGGCCGCGGTGGAGGAGGAGGAGGCCGCGGTGGAGGAGGAGGCACCGGCGGCAACGCAGAGGCAGGGCGGAGGCAGGTCGGAGGCAGCGGAGGCAGCGGAGGCAGTGGAGGAGGAGGAGGATGAGGTCGGTGGTGTAGGAGGAGGAGGAGAAGGAGTAGAGGAGGAGGCGGCGGCTGTTGCGGAGGAGGAGGAGGCGGCGGCCGCGGAGGCACCGCCGTGACCGCGGTGTGACCGCGGTGTCACCGCGGCTTGACCGTGGCGTGACGGCGGAGGAGTAGGAAGCCACGGAGGCACCAGCGGAGGAGGAGGAGGCTGCGGAGGCACCGGCGGCACTGGCGGAGGAGGAGGAGGCATCAGCGGAGGCATCAGAGTAGGAGGAGGATGAGGCCGGAGGAGGAGGAGGAAGAGGAGCAGGAGCAGAGGAGGAGGCGGCGGAGTTTTACTACTCACTTATTATATTTTTAAGAACGCATGAATAATGTGTTATTTTATATGTAATGGTACTGGATATGGTAGTGTTGGATGGGAAAAGAGAAAACGGGCGAATGCTATGTTTTATGGACAATGAAATAAAATGGTATTGAAAAAGATCGCACCTTTTAGGATGAGGAAGATACGGTATTTGGACCCCCCATTATACGCCTCACCTACATGTCCACCCACTGCACATCTCCCCCAACTAAACACCCCCACCTAAACACCCCCCACCCACTACACCCCCGCAGCACCTGCACCCCCCCCCCCCCACTTCAAATAAAATTGATTCACAAAAATCATGATAGTTGAAATATAGAACAAAAACAAAAAACAAAGCAAATTACAATTATTGGGCATAGCATACCACATAATGGAGGAGGAGGAGGCCGTAGAGGAGGAGGAGGCCACGGGGGCACCAGCGGAGGAGGAGGAGGCCGCAGTGGAGGAGGAGGCCGCGGTGGAGGAGGAGGCACCGGTGGAGGAGGAGGAGGCACCAATGGTGGAGGAGGAGGCCGCGGTAGAGGAGGAGGCACCGACGGCAGCGGCGCGGAGGCAGGGCTGAGGCAGGGCAGAGGCGGCGGGGACACTGGAGGAGGAGGAGGAGGAGCAGAAGCAGAGGAGGAGGCGGCGGCCGCGGCAGTGGAGAAGGAGGCGGCGGCAGCGGCGCAGACGAGGGCTTCCGCGAGAGCTTGATTCTGTGCGGGGAGGAGGAAGAGGACCCACAGGTTTTTAACAAATCCGTGGGACCCTTTATCAGCGCTAGTAAAAAGCGCTGATAAAGGGTGTATTTATCAGTGCTAAAATGAAAAGCGCTGATAAATACAACCTTTATCAGTGCTTTTCCGTTAGCGCTGATAAAGGCAGGCGCATGCCTTGCCCAGTTTTGTGGTAGTGCCTTTGGTGGAGTTTTCTTACAATAACAGCTATCACTTCACCATAGGGATGGCATATTTTGAGGCCTTGTATGGGAAACCGTGCAGATCACCCTTGTGCAGGACTGACCATGGGAAGTCAACAATAGTGGGTTTAGAGATTGTACGAGCTACTACGGAGAAGGTGCAGATCATCCAGGAGTGGATGAAGACTGCGCAGTGTAGGCAGAAGTCGTATGCTAACAGGAGATGGAGACCTCTAGAGTTCAAGGATGACGATCACGTCTTTCTACGGGTCTCACCTCGATGAGGTCTATGGAGATTTGTCTGAGGAGGAAAGTTATCTCTGAGATTAATTAGACATTTCCAGGTCCACATTAGAGTAGGAGAGGGGGCTTACTGCTTAGCTCTTCCACCTCAGTTACACCTGATGCATGACGTCTTCCACGTATCTCAGCTAAGTAGATACACTCACAACCCTTCCCACATCATCGACCATGTAGATATGGATGTCGATGATGGGGAGACTTTTACGGAGGTTCTAGTTGAGATTGAGTATCGACATGAGCCGGTCCTACGTGAACGATCAATACATCTATGCATGTTCGCGGGCAGCACGGGAACCTCCAGGAGAGCACATGGGAGCGGGAGGCTCAGATGCATGCTCAGTATCCCAATTTGTTCCCATATTTTGAGTTATAGCTTACGGGGACGTAAAGCCCTGATTTGGGGAGAATGTAAAAACCCAGAAATTCCGTGGAAATTTTTTTCTTAAATAATGGTTTTTTACAAGTCCGCCAAAAATTATGGCGCTTGATTCTTAGGCCTAGTTTTCCCGGAATAAAATTATGATGTTTTGTTCATGTATGTTCATTAAACGTATGAGTTGTATTTTATAACTTTGGAACCGGTTCATGGAATTGAAATTCAATGGAACCATTTAACTCGTAGGACTATTATTCTATTAAGAAGAAATTCACCTTGATGCCATATGGTTGAGAATAAATGTTATTTCTTGGATTTTTATAATAATAATAATAAAATACAGTGTACAACACATTATTTTATTTTATGATACATTGTTTGTGATTGTTGGTTAAAACCTCCACATGGGAGTTGGAGATGGGACAGTTACACCATAACCTCCCATAAGAGGTTATGGTGGTTGGGCCCACCAGAATTTACCTCCCGTGAGAGGTTACGATGTGGGGACCACACAAGACTAAAACCCCCCAATTAATGGGAGGGTGGAAAATCTCCAAACTCCCCTAATTAATGAGGGGTGCGTCCCTTGACCTCCTCTACCATTAATTAGTGCCACCTTCCCCTTTTAAATTAATTTTCCCAACACTCGTGGTTTAATGAAGGGGATTCTACGTAATTTAATTCTCCATTTTAAATTACATGCCAACATTAAAATAATAGAAAATATATTATTATTAGTTGGGTTGGCATTCTCTTTTGGTGGGATTTGGGATAAGGGAGAAAAGCTCCCAATGGAGAACGTGAAGAATTCCGGCGACGATTATTCTTCGACCTTCTACCCCAGACCCCTATCAACCTACCCTCCACAATTTCGTCAACGAACTGACGCAGCTCGAAGTTGGGGATGTGCGGCGGACGCGATGAACGTCGGTCTTCATCATCTTCCTTCTGCGACTCCACCAACGAGTGACGGACAAGAGGTAGGGTTTTATTACTTATTGAAGTTGTAACTTTTCTTACCTTCTTAAAAGGATAATAAGGGATTGATACAGATGAATTATCGATCATCTTCTTCCCATGATGAGCCAAATGATATCTCCCTAAACGTGGATGGTGCGGGCCAAACTAACATGGCCCGACATCCTCCATCGATCTTTCTCTTCTTATGACATTCTACGGAAGATCGACTTATTAACAAGGAGGCGACGGAGGCGGAAATGAAAAAGGCCACGCTACCCGCATCCCCCTCGAATCGCACTGCCAGCCCACACCGGCCTGAGCTCTGCTGAACCGGCCTGCCCGTGGCCTCCCTGTGCCCTGCCGCGCCCTGCCAGCACCCACGTGTCCTCCCAGCGCCCTGACGTTCCCTTCCCGGAGCCCTTGTTCCCTACTCGGTTCCATACAGGCACCCCTACGGCCTCCCGGCACCCTACCGTGCTCTACCCGGCGACCCTACGGCCTGCCTAGCCCCCTTACACTACCCCCACTGCTTTCCCAGTGCCCTTCCACGGCCTGCTCGACCACCATCGAGCCAGTGTCCAAAGGCCCCACCCTAAAATGGTCGCCCCTGAGCTGGCCTCCGCCTGATCCAGGTGATCTCTAACGAGCCGGCGTCCCATCTCCATCGCGCCCTTCGGGCCGAGCCGCGCCGGGTCGCGCCCTCGCAATGCTCCGAGCTGAAATGGCCTTGAGCCCGGGTCGAACCGCCCATGCAGTATGCTGGGTCGGGCATAGCGGACTGGGAAAAACATAACGGGCTAACCCGCCCAACAGAACGGGTCAGACCCAGTTAGTCTGACCGGGTCGACCAAGACAAGGTTGGCCCAGACTGGGTTGAGCCGAGTCTATCTGACCGGTTCGGATCGGACCCGGGCCCACTACTGACCCTATTACATTCTTGGGCCATATCTTTGGCAACAGACGTCTGTATGACGTACCGTCAGCGGTGCCAGTATTCTTGGAATGCGATGGTCCCTTTGAGAATACCCTACTAATGTTCGGGGTATATTTGAGTTACAGTCAGGTTGAATCATACATGAATTCAACCAGGACCCCAGGAGTAAAAAGCTAATAAATCACAAACTGGGTGTCTGATCGACACGTCGTCTGTTGTGTTGAGACCCCTATGACATGGCAGAACTTTGTGATACTTCTTCGTGGAACTTTGTGAAAGATATAGTATCGACTAGTAGCTCACAGAGTAGATCCTTCTAGAGGCGAGCAAAAAGAGTACATAGATCTAGTTGCTGGTTGAGACCTGACGACTGCATGACCGATTTGACCCAGAGTGACTACACTAGCCCAGTGGGGAGCACCTCTGTGTGACGCGGCAGACCCACGGTGGAGAGAGCCTCTGTATGAGTGTGGTATAACCATGGTACTCAACAGGGGGAGTACCCCAGAAGGCTACGTGGGGGAGTTCCTATGTGTGAGTGCTGCAGACTCATGGTGGGGAGCGGCTCTTTGTGAGCGCAGAAGACCCACAATACTCAGTAGTAGAGGTACCGCAGCAGTCCAAGGATAGTGGGAAGCACCTCTATGTGACACAGCAGGCCCAATGTACTCGATAGAGGAGGAGTACACCACCAGTTATGGTTTCGATAATAAAAATCATGGTTTGAGCTGTGTCAATGACTTTTGTGTTTTCCTCATGATTGAGATGGGTTACTAGATAACTAAGGTATATCTATGGGCATATACCTAAGTAATGGTTATTCATTGAATTCATACATTGTGATTTATCCTAGTTGAATTTTGTGATCCCTTGAGGGTCTTGGGGTCCATACTGAGAATCGATATACTCACCCCTGCACGGGCTATGCCTTCACCTCATTGTGTTTGTTGCAGATTACAGACAATGCTAACTGACGTAGATAATAGCAGGACTGGACGGTACCCGGAGGTGGACCACTTGGTGTGACAGTACATGGAGGAGACAGACGGATGGGTGTGTGTAGGAGGCCATCTGTACCTACCATTTAGGTAGGAACCCTGGAGGATGACACAGTAGCAAATTTACTTTTCTTCAGTTGTGATTTCTTTCAGTTGTACTTGTACTTTCATATTGGGCTTGTATTTACAGTACCTTTTTACTTTTCAGCACTTCTTTAGTATATAGTTTTACTTTGTGTTTTGATTGTAGTTTTTTACTCTGATGTGTTTGTTTACAGTTATAAAGGAAATGTCTTCCTAGTTTAGGGATTTACACCTTTGGTGCTAGTCGCCAGCCCCTAGCTTATGGAAGATGGGCTTGGGGTAGTCACGAGATGGGCCCCGGGGCATGGGTCGTGACATATAGGGTTCCAATGGTATTCATATATCTTTATAGGTATTTCCATTTTATAGTAGGGCTTTCTTTATAAATGTCATTAAATGAAATTTTCAATTTTCATGGTTTTCTAGTTTTTATCGGTTTTTCTAATGAATTTGAATGGTATTAATTGAATTTTATAATTTTAAATAATTGTAAATGTTTTTTCATTATTTGATGTTTTTATTATTTTAAAATATTTTAAATTATTTATTAGGGATTTTATGATTTTTATGTTTATCAAATCATATTAAATGTTTTTTGTGGTTTTAACACATTTTAATAATTTTATCATAGATTAATATATTTTAGAATATTGTTCCATATAATTTTTAGGTTTGGGGGGAGGGTTGTGTTTTAAAAAATATTAAAGATATTTAATGGTTTTAAAGTGTTTTATAACATTAAATATTTTTTAAATTATTTCAAATGGTTATCTTGTGATCCAAGGGTGTTTTTTTGGTTTTTATGTTTTTTATAGTTTCTTACATTCAATGGATTTTCAGGATTTTTTACAGATTTCATGGTTGATATGGGTTTTAGTTTTTTATAATATTTTGTTAAGAGTTTTTTTTAATAATGGTTCAATAGTTTTTTTCCTTTCATGGGATCCTTTCAATTAAATGGTTTACTTTGTTGAAAACCTGTTCTAATGATAAAAATATTAAATACCAATAATGATCTAAAACCCCAAGAAATCCCTAAAGCCCTTATAAACTAAAATACCCCTGAAAAACAAAAAAAATAATAAATATTGAATGAATATAAAAATATATATATAAACAAATTTAAATCGTGAAAATAAATTTAAAAACCATAAAAATAATAAAATTATTGAAAATCATAAAATAATTGAGAAGAGACTCGAAATCCATTAATAAACACTAAATTGATTAGAAAAACCTGAAAACCCCTATAAATCAATGAAATCATCTTAAAAACGCTAATAAACAATGGAAAATAGTGAAATTATATTTTCAAAAAACATATATTACATTATAATCGTTAAAACCCCTTGAAAACCCAATTAGATCCATTTTAAACAAATAAAACACTACAAAACCATTGAATAAATTTTTAATATAATATTAAACCAACAAAAACCACTTAAAAATGTATAATAATTATATAAAACATATATAAAACATGATAAAACCATTTAAAAGATTATAATTTCTATAGAGAAACCTGAAAACCCCTAAAACCCCTTCGAAATCTTGAATAAACACAAAACAAAGATAATTCCATAAAATACTAAAACCACATGAAATAACATAAAAATAAATAAAAACCATTATATCCATAAAATTAGTAAAAATTACTTAATATATTAAAACCTTATAAAATTCATTAAATGTGGTGATGTTCCAAAAATCAGTGCAAAAATATGAAAAATCATGATTTTCACGAAAAACCATGAATACCCATGAATGCAATAGGAAATCACAAGAAACCCTAATATCATTCAAAATAATAATAACCTATTGAAAAAAAATCCAAAAAAAATACTAAAAACCAAATAAAATACAATTATGTATAAAAATCATTTGAAATCTTGAAAAACCTAGGAAAGCCTCTAAAACATTAAAATTCCCTGAAAACACTAAAAAGCATTAGAAATATCATAATATTAGTTAAATGTTTATAAATTCCTATAATCCAATAAAAGATATTTTAAAACCATTCTAAACTATGGGATCCATTGAATGTATATATAGAACCTTGTAAAACCCGATAAGACATAAAAATAATAGAAACAGAAAAGAAACTAAAAACCCTTTTAAATAAGTACAATCAATAAAACCATTACGCACTATGATAAATAATTAAATCTCCAACAATCCAATAATGAAATTGGAAACCACGATAATCTATCAAAACACTTGAGAATCTATCAAAACACATTTCATCTACCTAAACCCATGTGAAACCAAGAATAACTATTAAAAAATATAAAAAACCAGGAAAACATAAAAAATACCATAAGACACATTAAACCAAGGATATGTTAATTATGATATATAAATCCACAATATAACTAATGTTTTTAAAATCCCATAAAAATAATGAAAAAATTATAAAATTTCAGAAAACATAACAAAACATTAACAAGAATCGAATAACCTATGAAATTCTTGATAAACCATTAAAACTATTTAAATCCCATGTATATTATTAAAAAACCCTTGAAAACTATAAAACCCTAAAATATTATTAAAACTATGAATACCCTGTGAATACCTTAAAATTTATTAAATCACTTGAAGCATATAAACAATGATTGAATGTATATAAAACCCATGAAGAAACAAACAAAAACATTAAAAACCTCAAAACATCATATAACTCATTTAAATAATGGAAACCCCTATAACACATAAAAAACCAATAAAAATATATAAAACAATATAAAATCATTAATGGAAATTGATATCACAAAAAATGATAGAATATCTTTTAAATAAAAAATCTAAAATCCCTTGAAAATTATAAGAACTCGTTAGAATCCTGGAAAAAATTGGAACACAATATAAAACCATATAATCCTATATAAAAACATCAATTAACATAAATATTTGTTTAAATCATTCTGAAGCATAAATAAAAATAATAATCTTAAAAACCCCCTTCAAACCTTTTAAAAAAAATCATAAATTCCCAAAAAATATAAAAACTGAGAAAAACATACATAAAAAATAGAAAACCATTAAAAACAAATAAAACTCATGAAATCACATAAAAAACTAGGGAAATACTTGGGAATCACTAGGATGTTATGGAAAATTATAGATAACACATAATACCCCATAATAATATGAATACTCTGAATTACCAAAAAAACCTAAAAAATAAAATAATCAATATACAAGAATTTGACGGCCCAAAATATCTTTTTAAAACTAAAAAAACTATAAATTACACTATTAGTCCTAATAAAACCCATAAAAATATAAATACATAAAATTAAAAGAAAAAATGAAAATATTGTAAAATATAGGATAAACTATAAACCAATTGAAGATCCCAAAAAACCATATAAAATTCAAAATTCACATTGAAATCCATAAAAAACCATTAAAACCTAAAATTCCACTATTTATCCATTTTATAAAGAAAAATAAATAATAACTATAAAATAGTAAATTATCATGAAAAACATTCATATCCCCTGAAAAATATAAAATTAATATTGGTAATAAAAACCATGAATCCTGAAAAAGTTATAGACAGTGTGAAACACAAATATCATTAATAACATTAGAAACACATTAAAAACCAAGAGAAAATGAGAAATTTATAAAAACCCATTAAAAACTACGAAATCCATTTCATACTAATATAACTCTATTAAAATCCCTAGAGTCATCCCTTAAAAATAAAATAAATATTAAAATTTTTGGAAAACAAAAAATCCTTTGTAAAATTATAAATATCATAAAATATAGTAGAAAATAAAAAAATATGAATGCATTGAAACCCATTATAAACACTAAAAACCCATGGATCCTTATAATAGTCACGAAATGCACCAAAACGTCCTATTAAACAACAAGACCAAAGAAAATTTTGAAACCCCAAGAATCATTGAAAACACATAAAAATTCCAAATTCCATATAGACAACTCCAAATCATGGAATCCCTAATAATAGTAACAATATCTAAATACCCTAGTCAATCCTTGAAAACCTAGGTAACCCCTAAATATAATTTAAAACCCATGATAATGACTAAAAATATTTCAAATAATTAATATATCTAAATAATTATGAATAAACTTGTATAATATAAATAACACTCATTAATACATATAAAATCAAACAACAATAATAACCATATAAACTATTATATATTTTTAAATTTATAAAACCATGAAAGACCTGAATACCCTATAAAATATATATAAATTCAAAAAATCATCATAAATCCTTAAAATACTTGAAAAATATCAAAATTCATAAAACAAAATTATTCAATTTATATAACAAAAACCCAAAAAAACTATATAATTTATTAATAACTACATTAATTTTTTTTAATACTAGAATAAATAATTAAACTGTTGATAAAACGTTGAGAATCACGAAAAATTATGAAATCTCTCTAATCCTAGGAGAAAAAGTAAATAGTTTCAAAATTCATAAGAACAAAATAAAAATCATAAAATGATTTATAAATCCACTAAACAAATTATTATCATTAAAACATAACAAAGTTTGGGAAATCATAAAAAACCCAGAAAACCTAGAAAATATAAAAAATCATTGAAAACAACCTCAAAAACAGTAAAAATCTATTTATATCAAAAAATTCTTATAAAACATTGAAAAATTATAAAAATCCTTTGAAATACGTGAAATATCATGAATAACCAATGAAATCCCTTAATCTAATAACATAAAACATATTGTATAGTTTTATTTTTTTGATGTTTTTCCTAATTGAATAATTGGGACAATTATAGTACAATAATGATGGAGGTAGAACTACTATTTTATCTATTAGGGATCTTTATAGTGTTATTTAATGCAATAGATTAGGAAGAGTTTGAAAGAGGAAATGGGTTTTCTTATAAATTTTTTCTTCATTATGATTAATAGAATATGATGTGATTATTAATAATTTTTCATATGGTGAAATTTTTATAGTTATTTAATGTTCTTTATTGGAGTCTCATATTGGTTATAGTGTGGTATAATTATTTGTGTCATGGAGGATCTTGATAAATTTTGTCTTAAAAATTATATGACTTAGATTATGTCATGGAGCCTCTTATAATAATCATATGCGAGGTTTATTATAAAGTTTTTGGTTTTAGGTTTCATTTTAAATCCATTATTTTATTCTTACATAGGGGACCTACAGTTTTAAATCAAATATAATATCCCTTATTAATATTACAAGAGGAGTATCTCGATGTGGTTTTTCATATTGTGGCTCTGAGTCCTCTTTGGTTAGTTCCGTGAATTTCTCTATTGATGGTATGATAAAATATTGTTTCTTTTCTTTCAATATGTATTTGTTTTTGTTTATATAGTTTACATATTGAAATCCAATGATGCCTTTCTTATCCTTGGATTTTTAAATATTTCATCCTGAACACTTTTCTTTTAACGTGGCCCTTGATATTAATATCTATTTTATAATGGTGTAATCAGAATTTAAAGGTGAAATCATTCTATAAAATCTAAAATTTCATTCAGTTCATAATGATGACCCCTAAAAAATATTATATTTTTTATGTTTATTGTAAATTTAATTTTTATATTATACAATTTTCGTTTTTCTAGAATTCATTTATACTCTAGGCCTATCGTGGGAATTTTTATGGGCCTTAATCTACATTTAGTGTCTCTTCGGATCATGGATACATGGGATCATAAAATTATAATTTAATGTGCGTTTCTCCCCATTTTTCATCAACACCCTCACTTTATATTAATTATTCATATTTTTTCGATGTTATGGTAAAAGTGTTCACCGAATTTACAGAATTTTTGAATTAATAAATGATTTTAGATCCATATGGTATGAAACTATTTTAGATACAATAATATATTTGAGGGTTTTAATTTTTTTCTTATTATCAATCTTGTGGTGTGTATGCTAGATCATATTTTATGTCATGTGATTTTAGTATTTTTCCAATTGTTTATTACATAATTATTGTATTATCAAGATGTATTTTTTCACTTAGTGAATAAAATAATATATTTTAAAAAATATAATTACTAATTATAATATTGAAGTTTAAACCAGATAATTTTATTTGACTATAGAATCTAATGATATTATTATTTATTAATTATATTATTGAAAATACAACCTAGTTTATGTCTATATAGATTTCATTCATAATTTTAATGTTTGAATGATATTAATAATAGTTTAATTGCATCGACTTATTAATGATTTTTTTTGAGGAGATATAAAATAATGGTATTGCTGTATGAAGAATAAATATAAATTTAATGTGGATTAATTGTTAAGAAGAATTCATCTTGTGTGATTTTATACCTTGTTGTTTCTTTTTATGTAATGTATATATAGTCTTTTTTATATATGTATAACTTGTTTGTATTTTCATCATACTTAATTATAAATATGGGGTGTAAATGATGTTAAAACAGAAGATTACTGGATGTTGTTTTATCATTTCCTAGGTTATATGGGTAGTTTATGTGGAAAAAGGATTTCATTGAGTTTGTTATGGATCCGGTGAGGTTTTCTCATCCTAAATATTTCCATAGGCTATGCGATTATTATTACTTTCATGAGTTTTATTGAAGTGTGTTGTGTTTTAGTTCTTGTGCTTCATGGAAGATGGTTAGAATTATTGAAATCAGAAAAGGGTGATTGATAGAATCTGTTAATAATTATCTGTTATATTATTAATAACAATGTATATAATGATAATTTTTTATAGTATATATACACTGTATTATATTTTAATAATTTATAATGAATATAATCATCGGAATTTTTTTACCTAATAGGTTGAAATAAAATATGTATAATTATTTCAAACTTTCATGAGGAAGAAAATTCCAATTGTCATAATTTTTTATGAAATGGATGGTTAATAATGTTTTCAATTTCATTTTTGTACAGATATATATAGTTCTTTGAATTGTGATTGAATTGTTTTATATTATGTGGTAGTTGTAATATTGTAGTTTTTTGGGAAAATATAGGATATTATTTTGTGTTTAATCTCATAGAGGTATTTTTATTTATATGCATACATGATATTTTAGTAAAATTTATAAAGAACCACATAAAATTTCATGTATTTTTTTAATTCTTATATTGGTTTGAGTTCTTGTTATATTCACAATTATATATCCTATAGAAAAAATGAATTGTTTATCTATCCCTTTTCCCAACTCCCATGTTTGAAAAAGTATATATTGTGAATGATTGTAGTATTTATTTAGATATGAACATTAACTGCCTCATGTTCTAGTTCATATACACACTGATCGACTTAGTTATGGGGTTGTTGTGTAAACTCATGAAGGGTGACACATTATGTAACGCCCCGACCCCAGTTACCTAGAGTCGGTGCATTATTACATAAAATTGGAATGATCACAAGAAGGATCAAATCTCAAAAGACCGATTGTTTTAGTAGCCTTGGAAATAGTAGATATATTCATAAGTCTTACATTACATCATAAAGTGAAAAACTACTACAACAACATATTGTCTCCATATTCCACACTCATATCCCCACATAATATCCCTGCAGATCATTCATAATTTACATCTTTACTTCCTGGGAAAAATAAAACATAGAAAAGGGGTGAGCTCAAATGCCTAGTAAGGAAAACAATATAGCGAAAACTTTCATAAATAAGAATAAACATTTAAGGCAATGTATAACTAAAACAAAAGCCTTTTAAACATGAACATCAACATATTATGGAAAAAATAAAATGAAATAATGCCATTTACTTATTCACATGGATATTATACTAATCGAATAATCACATGCAATATCAATAACCACTTTCATAATGATGGAATGCATAATGCCAGACTATCATAACCACATAGCCAATGCCTCGTGCCATGACTACAAAAAAGATTTTGTCAAGGACTTGTGCCAAGACACTAGTTTGTCTCATGAGACCTACTGATGTATCGAGGAGCTATAGAGGGCTCCACCCGTCATATATTAAGTCCAATGCATTCCCATATTAAAAGGATTAAACATAACATAAACATTCGTATTAAAAATAGCATACGAAATGTCAATACTTTCACCATAACCTATGAATGGTATAAAAATAGCACATCCACAGTCAAACATATCACAAAACCTTCAATACAATATAGAAGTTTTGTATCATAATAAATCAACTTCAAATAAGCATAAAATCAATCCAAGGATGTTGACATAGATGAAATCAAAACTCTTTTTAGAGAAATATCTCTTTCTATTTTGAAATCATTTAAGAGTCATATATTTATAAAATAAAACATTTTCTTTTAAAATATTCTTATAAGCTTTTAAGGGAAGATTCGATGATTTTATAACAGCAGAAAATAACTGCACCTACCGTATAAGTTAAAAAAACATTCTTACCTTAATTTTGTCGAAAAGGATAAAAAGCACCTTGTTTGGAAAATGACAGAAATATTCCTTTATAAACCTCTTATAAAAAGTCAAACAAGGGTATAAATGACTTTAACCCATATTCTAGTAAATAGTAAAAATGTTTTGAAATTAATTTCTAATAAACATGGATGTGGATGAAAAAGAGATCCCAGTAGATTATTACGTATAAACAACCTCGGATAATAGAGACATTGTGTAATAAACCTTACCTAGTACTTTTCCTTGGTTGGGGGTAGGTTAACCTCCTGAATAATAGTGAAATAATTGTTATTAAATTATACATGAATCATATACATTCATATGATATCATAAATGATCTTTTAACATTTCTTTGTTAATAATATCTTAGTATTATCATCGTTTTGGGTGTTAACTTACTCATTTTATTTAATATGTTTTGTTACATAAGCCAAGTTTATCATGGATAGGTTGAATATTATTCATATCCAGAATGATATCATGTCCCTAAACATTATTTTTAAATCATCAATTGATAATTATACTTGAATGGATACGATAGAGAATGAATCTTGTCGCGTTCGTGGAGACGGTAGTCCGTACGTACGCACGAGCAACAATATCATTCTTTTGATATTAAAATAATATATAAATTGATGGTATATCATATATACAGAATCAATAACATGTTATATTTATTATTTACATGAGTTACGCATCATTATTATACCCATCCAAATAATAATATATTGAATAACAATTACACCACGACGTGGAGACGGTAAGCCGTACGTAGGCACGTATGGTGACATGATATTCAAAGGGTGGATAGAATACTGAATATGGTTGTAACATATTTATAATAAATCATAGTATATATATGATACTGGAGTTATTATTTTAGAATGGTAACAACAAATGAAGAAGAACTGGAAGAAGAACGGAACTTGGAAAAGGGTGGTGAAATCATTACCTCTTCTTCGGGTTCTTCCTTTTGATTTGATCAAAAGAGCTCCATAGGTTGGATTTCTGATCAAACTAAGGCCATTATGTTGTATTGAGTTAATTTTAGAGAGTATTTGGGCAGAGTTTGGCCGAACCAAAAGGCTTTAAAGGTGTTAAGTAATGAGAAGGAAGAGTTCCCTTTTATAAGAGGAGTGAGGGGCACCTTTGGAAAAACTAGAAATATTAATTTATAATAAATTCATATTTGGTTTATAATGGTTCAAAAGTTGATTATTTAAATGTTAAGGCGAATATATGTCTAAAAAAATTCAACCAATAGAATTTAGACTGGTTTTGGATACTATATTATCCTTATCTTTAAGTATTAACTCTTAGTTAATTAGTTTGACATTTACCATGTCACTTTGTATTTTTATATTATATAGTTAATAAAAATAATATATACATCCAAGAGACCCTCAAGTGGTCCATTAATGATACAAATATCATTATATAAGTCTCTTGGCCGAACCATATATTTTTAAAAATTTAATATCAATTAATAATATAATATTTGTTTTAAAAACCCTTTATTGTCAATTATGACACTATTCAATAGTTCATTTTTGTGAAACTTATAACAGAATGATTACTTATAAAAAAGTTAATTAAATAAATCCTAATATGTCATATTATCCTATAAAATTATTTTAATTCATTAAAAGTCTAAAATTATATTTATTTGGGTATTTATAATATCAATTATTTTAAATTTTCACTATTATGTTAATTACTGCATCATCATTGTGTCATAAAAAATTAAATTATGTAATCTCTAAAAATTATAAATAAAATATCATTATGTAGAAAATCTTTTTAGATTTCTAATGAATATTCATAGTCGAAAATCCAACATTATAACCTTATGTAAAAATTGTTTTGTTAAAAGATATATGCTTGTGTCATTTTTGTATTCATTTTAACTTAATTAAAATAAAGTGTCCCTATCACCAACTAGTGGCTCCATGGGGTCCCAAAATCGACCCAAAGATGCCTATGGTCATACATGTATCAACCAATAAGTCTAGGACACGTTTTAGGGTAATTTAGTTTTATTATAATATTATTTTTTAACCTTTATTTACCGGATTTACCCTTAACCATGGTAAATAAAATATTTACCGAAGTAATTATTCAAAATGCCTAAAAATAAAATTTATCTATTTACACAATTTGAACATACTTATTCAAAATATGGAATCCATTTTTCCAAATTCAAAACAAATAAGTGGCAGAAATTAATTTAAAATTAATTCCCGTCGTTAAAACGAAATGCGTGTTTTTAAGAGATAATAACAATCAAAAGATTGACACATGTTTGTGTCCGGTTTAATTGTAAAATTATGTCCAATGACCAACATTATATTAAATGGTAAAAATATATTCTAAATATACTTTAAAACCACTCAAATTTATAATTTATCACTACTAATTATTTTTATTAAAAAAGTTGTTTTCAATTAAAATTTAGTAATTTTTACTATTCATCAAAATATTAAAGTTATCCGAAAAGTACCAAAATTTCACCATAGGATAAATTTGATATTCCGAACCGAAAAATGAAGTCCATTTTAAAAAATAAAATATATATAATTTCAAAAACTAGGTATTACTATTCATAACGGCTAGTTTGATTGGTTGGGGTGTGTTAGAACTCGATGTTGCGTACAACACACGTTATCGCATTATTCAAAGATAAGCGTACCGTTGAAGCTTGGGGTGTTACATTCTCCCCTCCTTCAAATAATTTCGTCCCAAAAAATTTTAGAATACTACCGTATGAAATGACTGGGTTGATTCTTCATCAAAAGTTCATCGGGTTCCCACGTTGTCTTTTCCATCTTATGGTTTCACCACAAAACTTTTACCAGACGCGTCGTCCGGTTTCTCAGTACTTGTTCTCTCGTATCAAGAATCCTGACGGGATCTTCACAATAAGACAGATCAGGTTGCAGTTCTAACTCATCATAGGTGAGTACATGCGTTGGGTCCGGCATGTATTTCTTCAACAGAGATACGTGGAACACATCGTGAACTTTGGAGAGACATGGAGGCATTGCCAATCGGTAAGCTACAACCCCAATTTGTTCTAGAATTTCGAAAGGTCCGATGTACCTGGGACTCAATTTACCTTTCTTACCAAAACGTATGACTCCCTTCCATGGAGATACCTTTAATAAATCCTTCCTTCGATTATCGGCATAGCTCTTCTGCCTACTTTGAGCTTCTTTGATGTGATTTTGGATTACCTTCACCTTTTCTATCGTTTCCTCCACCAGTTCTAGACCTAAAAGTTTTCTTTCACCAACGTCATCCCAACAGGTTGGTGTGCAACATCTCTTTCCATATAACGCTTCATATGGTGCCATCTGAATACTTGAATGGAAGTTATTGTTATAAGAAAATTCTACCAAAGATAAATACTGATCCCACATACCCTGAAAGTCATGTGAACACGATCTCAGCATGTCTTCTATGGTTTGAATAGTCCATTCTGACTGCCCGTCTGTCTGAGGGTGGTAGGCAGTGCTCAAACGAAGTTCAGTATCCAGGGATTTATGAAGACTCTTCCAGAATATTGAAGTAAAATGAGGATCACGATCAGAAACAATCGATTGGGGTACTCCATGAAGTCTCACAACTTCATTAATATATTGTATTTCTAGACGTTCTATTGGTAGATCTTCTCTTATAGCAAGAAAATGTACTGACTTGGTATGGAGATCATCAATAACCCATATTGCATCGTTCCTTATAGGAGTCTTGGGTAGCCCCATGGCAAAGTCCATCATAATATTGTCCCATTTCCACTCCGGTATGGGAAGAGGTTGCATGAATCATCCAGGGTGTTGCCTTCTAGCTATCACTTGTTGAAAAACCATACATCTTGACACAAAATCATCAATCTCTCTATTAATATTGTCCCACCAAAAATGTTCCTTCAAATATCAATACATTTTGGTGCTCACAGGGTGTATAGAGAAATTGGAACTATGAGCATCATCCAACAATTCCCTTTCTATATCAGGTATATCGGGAACACAAAGTCTCTTCCCAAATTTCAAAATTCCATCTTCATATACAAAGTCTCTCAATCTCCCATCATTCACAGCTTTAATTTTTTTTTGAAATTCTTCATCATCAGTCTGAGAACTCTTAATCCTTTCTAGTAAAGATGGTTTGGCAACCATTTGAAAAAGCATTGATGTTTCGCCTTCCCTGGTTATTCCCATGCCCATATTCACTAGATCCATGAAAATTGGATCCCTTTCAATTCTCATATTGTTCAAAACTCCAGGATCTTTTCTGCTCAAATCATATTCCACCTTGTTTGCCTTCCCTGGGTGGTAGTGTATCGTGCAATCATAATCCTTGAGTAATTAAATCCATCTCCTTTGCCTAATGTTGTGTTATTTTTGTGATAAAATATACTTCAAACTCTTGTGATCAGTATAAATCTCACATTTTTCACCATAGAGGTAGTGCATCCATATCTTCAAAGAAAAGATCACAGCTGCTAACTCAAGATCATGAGTAGGATAGTTTTGTTCATCAACTATCGCGATGCATAGGCAATAACCCTATCATTCTGCATAAGGACACAACCGAGTCCTTTCTTTGATGCATCACTATAAATAACGAACACATCATTCCCCGATGGTAGAGTCAATATAAGAGCATTGAATAATCTTCTCTTCAGTTCTTTGAAACATTCTTCACACTCTTTTGTCCAAACAAATTTAACCCCTTTACGTGTGAGCTTCGTTAATGGGTTAGACAACCGGGCAAAATTATGGACGAAACGTCGATAATAACCTGCCAAACCAATAAAACTACGTACCTCAGTTATACTCATAGGTGCGGGCCATTCATGGATTGACCTGGTCATAGAAGGATCAACAGATATTCCTTCTTTAGAGACAATATGGCCAAGAAAAAAATCTCCTGAAGCCAGAATTCACACTTACTAAACATCCCATATAATTCATGGATTCTCAAAGTCTTCAAGATAATGCGCAAGTGATTTTCATGATCTTCGTAGATTTTGGAGTATACCAAGATATCAACAATAAATACCACCAAAAATTCATCGAGATACTCCTTGAAAACTCTATTCATCATATCCATGAATACATACGGTGCAATAGTCAATCCAAAAGGCATTACAGTAAACTCATAATGCCTGTACCTGGTTCGGAATGCTGTCTTCGGAATGTCTTCCTTCTTCACACACAACTGATGGTATCCAGATCGAAGGTCAATATTTGAAAAGTCTTGAGTTCCATGTAGTTGGTCAAGTAAATCATCAATGCGAGGTAGGGGATACTTGTTCTTTATCGTTATAGCATTGATCTCCCTGTAGTCGACAGATAACCTCATAGATCCATCTTTCTTTTTAACAAAAAGAACAGGGGCTCCCCATGGAGAAACACTAGGGCGAATAAATCCTTTATTACTCATTTCATCTAGTTGATTGTTTAGTTCGACTAATTCTATAGTGTCCATTATATAAGGGGTCTTCGATATAGGCCTTGATCCAGGAATTAAATCAATGTAAAACTCAAATTCGCATTCTAGAGGATGTCCAGGTAAATCTTCCGGAAATATATCTACATATTCTTTCACAATAGGTACATCCTCTATTTGAACATTACTTTCCTCACCCATAGTCATTTCTTTCTCTTCCTCCCCAATAATTGAATTTAGTTGAGCTACTGGGGGTGGATCTAGATAAGAATTAGGTGGTGACGATTCTGCTCTAAAGATAAGGTGTTCCTTATCATCATTATAACAAATAGTAACCTCCTTCTTCTTACAATAAATATTCGCATCATAGTCCGAAAGCCAATCCATACCGAGGATTATATCAAACTCAATCATAGGTATGAAGACGAGATCAGCAGATAAAGAACATTTATGTGCTCTAATGTGGACTGATTCACAAAACATTGTTGCAATGATACTTCCCTTAAGAGTTTTAATTGATAACTCCCTTATTAAATCAAATTGTAAATATCTAATTTTCTTTGCAAACTGGGAAGATATGAAATAATGCGATGATCCAGAATCAAATAATGCATTTGCTAAACTTGAGGATACCATTAAATTACCTGCCACCACGTCTTTTGGAGCTTCTACCTCAGCAGTAGTGATAACATAAGCTTGGACTTGATCCCATGTCCTTTTCTGAGGAAAGTTCTCCTGATGCTTAGGAAATTCATTTTCATAATGCCCCATCTCCCTGCAATTGTAGCACTAAACATTGGCAGCTTCCTTCTTCCCCTTGCAATCACGAGCTTGGTGGCCTTTTTCACCACACTTGTAACAGACTCTTGTTCCCGTCAAGAAAGTACCGGGGTGTTTCTGACCACATTTACCACAGGATGGATATTAAACCTTTCCCTTCTTCCCCTTATTTCTATTCCCAGATTGATCAGTAGGTATCTTCTTCTCTTCCTTTACTTTAAAGTGATAAGACTTAGAGAATTCCTTTTCGGTCTTGATAGCACATGAGACAATGTCTTCGTATGATGAAAAGGATTGTGAGACTAATGCTTGATGGAGAAATGGTTTTAACCCATCAATGAAATGTCAATCTTACTTATTTTGTTACGTATATAATCTCCATCATACCATGCTATCCTTGTAAAGTTAGACTCATACTTTGCGACATTCTCATCTTCCTTTTGTCTCAGACTCAGAAATTGCCTTTCCATATCTGCTCTATGGTCGCGAGGAATGTATTTTTCTAAAAACAGATCTTTGACTCCCTCCATTCCATATTTGATACTTCATCATCTTCCTTCATTTTTTGAATCAATGACCACCACTGATCAGTATCTCCAGTGAGTCGGTAAACTTCCATGATAACGTTTTCCCTTTCAGTACTCCCCAAAGCCTAAAATATTTTCTCTAGGAAATTTATCCATTGCTCAGCTACTAAGGGATTTGTATTCCCATTGAACGTTGGTAGTTGTTGCCTCATTAATCGATCTAACATTGATCCTCCACGATGCGGATCTGGGTGCTCCATACGAGTAATGTTATTATTCATAACCTGAGTGAGTTGTCCTAGTATGGTGATAAGCTGATTGGCACCAGTTGCATCACCAGCTCCACTATAATTATCTTGAGCAGGAGGGAAATCCCTACATGGAGTGCGTGCATTGATATAGTTTCCACTTCGTCCACTAGGCGTCATTTCTAAACAATGTCATAAACTAGATCAGTTTATGAATCAAAATACATAATTCCATACTTATAAAACACTTAACATAAATTGAACTATTTATGGATATAATCCATAATCATAAAAAAATTTCTTTGAGGAAGTATATACTCATAAACCCTTCATAATGATTTTTAAAGAAAATGAGAGTTATCCTAAGCATATCCCCCGAGAATTGTCGTTACCAAGAGTGCATCAAGGCCCGTTGTCGTGCACCAGTTCCCGTTCGAGTCTAGATCAAAGCGGTGTTTTCGGGTTTTACCCCTTAGTACATCTGTGCCATAGCCGCCTCTACCTGCTCATATCCAGACAGGGATGTATTTCTCGTAAAACTCACAAAATCTCTACAATACCAAAATTCTAGGAAGTTCTTCTATACTAATACTCAAAGTTTATCTTAGGTCAACGTGCTCTAATCATAGTTTGTCTAAATCTAGCTTCCAAGGTTTGTACTAAACTTCCTCTGATACCAACTGTAACACCCCGACCCCAGTTACCTAGAGTCGGTGCATTATTAAATAACATTGGAATGATCACAAGAAGGATCAAATCTCGAAAGACCGATTGGTTTAGTATGTAACAGCCCAAGATTTTATAAAAAAAATATATTCTTTTTAATTTTATTAATGTCTTGTGTTGTACGCTACACCAAAAGGAGCTTGCACAACACGCATCCTTGACTTGCCTTGCATTACACGCAATCGCGACCTTCCTCGATAGCGTGTGTAATACGCAATACCGAGTTTCACTAAACAACGATATGCTATTAAAATTTTATTAAAACTAGCTGTTATGAATAGTAATAACCACTTTTTTGAAATCCAGTAAATCTTATTTTTTCAAAATGAACTTTATTTTTGGATTCGGAGTATCGAATTTAGCCTAAGGTGAAATTTTGGTACTTTTCGGATAACTTTCATATTCTGATGAATAGTGAAAATTACTAAATTTTAATTAAAAGCAACTTTTTTAATCGAAATAATTAATAGTGATAAATTATTAATTTGAGTGGTTTTAAAGTATATTTAGAATATATTTTTACAATTTAATACAATGTTGGTCATTGGTTGTAATTTCACATTTAAACCAGACATAATCAAGTGTCAATCTTTTGATAGATATTGTTTCTTAAAAACACGCTATTTGTTTTAACAGCGGGATTTAATTATAAAAATAATTAATGAAACTTCTATGTTATGAATTTGGTAAAATAGACTTTATTTTTGAATTCGGAATATAAAATATAGCTTAGGATGAAATTTTGGCATTGTTCTGAAAAACATCAATTTTTGATGAACAGTGAAACTACTAAGTGGTAGTTAAAAAAACTGAATTTTTCATAAAACTTAATTTTACTGCTTCTGTGAATGGAATTTCGAAAATCCGAGAGACACGGTTAATATCAAGGACTAAAATGTGGTTCAATGAGATGAAAATAATTTTTGGTGAATAGTAACTTTTTACTTTTATTTACCACGGTTAAAAGTAAATAGGGTAATTAAGGGTAAGAATGATATTAATATTACCCTAACACATGTCCTAATTCTATTGGACAAGTGTATCTCGACCAAAAACAACCTTAAGTGTAAAATATTATCATTTAGGCCCACTTGGATTAGATTAGGACATTTATTATTATTTAATTCAAAGAAGAGTTTAAAGAGTTAAAATCAAAGTTTATTCACTAAAAAATTTTTAATATGGGGTTATACATAAGATAAATTCGACTATAAATATTCATTAGAAAGCTAAAAATATTTCCTATATAATGATATTTTATTTATAATTTTAGACTTTATATAAATTAATTTATTTATGACACAACGATGATGCAGTAATTACCCTTTTAAGGAAATATTACATTAATTGATGTTATAAACACCAAAATAAATGTAATTTGAGACTTTTTATGAATTCCACTAATTTTCTAGGTTACTATGATATATTAGTGTTGATTTAATCAACTTGGTTTGAACATATAATTCTGTTATGACTTTCACAAAAATCATATATCAAATAGTGTCAAAATTGACACAAAATAGTTTTTAAATCAAATATTATATTATTAATTGTTATTTTATTCCTAAAAATCTAAGGTTCGGCCAAATGACTTAGATAAGGATATATATATTAATAATAAACAATTTGGGGTTCGTTTGGCATGTTATAGTAAGTGTATTAACCATATAGTGAAAGAAAACAAAAAGACACGGTAAAAGTTAAATTATTTAACTTAGAGTTAAATCTAATTGATAAGGTTAACATAAGAACCTAAACTTGTCTAAATCCTATTGTTTGATAGGATTTCGACCCATCCCCACTTTAGCTTCGAAATAAGACCCTTTGGAACCATTATAAACCGATTTTGACTTTAATATAAAATAATATTTTGAGATATTCCTAAGGTGCCCCTCTCCTCCCTTATAAAAAGAACACCTCCTCCCCCTCCTCCTCACAGCAATTTGAGCACTCAAGCTCGGCCAACCCCTGCCAAAATCTCTTCTCCACTTCCCTAGCAACATCCTAGAGGTTCTGGTCTTCCTCAAAGACCAATTTTAGTTCCCTAAGAGGAGGTCTCCAAAAGGCGCTTCAAAGAAGAGGTAATTACCGTTACCAATTCTTTCATCTTTATTTCTTCTTCCACTTCTTCTTCTTAGGTTGTTTCATTATGAAGTAATAACATCAGTATCAATCATATAAGGATATGTTATTATAAGTATGAAACAACCCTATTTCACCATCTATCTATCCTACGGAAAAAGAAATCATCGTGCGTGCGTACGTACGGAATACCGTCTCCACGCCGTGGTGTAATCTATTTTCCACCACCACCTTACATGGATGGGTATAGTGGTGTAAATAATAACTATACATAGTTATTAAAACATCATATTGATTCTGATATATTGTATAATCCACTCCAATTCAATTCAATATTTATGGAAATGATATCATCGCTCGTGCGTACGTGCGGAATACCGTCTCCACGACGCGATGAGATTCATTCTCCATGTTAACCATTTAAGAATGATTATAATGTATATATAAGAAATAATAATGAAATATATGACATTATAAAGCTACTGGATTTATGTATATATATACATATGTATGTCATCTACTTACTTCCATTTCAAGACAATAAGGAGAGGAAAACAGCGTTCATGCGTACGTACGGACTACCGTCTCCATGAACGGTGTTTTTAATTTTATTTATCTACCTATTATATATATATATATACTGAATATATATGATATATAAATCATATTTTATATTCTGGAAGTAAGTAAATCATGATATAAGTAATAATGATGTCAAGAACAACAAGTCAAAACACCTAAGATAAATGAAACGATTTTACCCAAAACGCTTCTTTAACATGGAATTTACAAAAGAACGGGTAATATAATATCATAAGTGAACCATATATGATATCATAACAATGAATATGATTCTGTAATAAGTCAATAACATGATTTAAATCATTATACAGTAGGTTCGGACACTTACAAAGCAAGTCGGACCTAAGGTAAGGGAAATATCACAATCTCATTTTTATCCGAGATTGTTTATTCGTAAGTATTTACTGGGGTGTATTTTATCATCCACATCCATGTTTCATCAATATGTAATATTATTTCCATCCACCTACAATTGTTTAAATCCATTTTTACCCTTCAGTGAGTTTTTAGTAATATGTATGAAAGGAATCTTTTGTCGTTTTTCGTACGAGGTACTTTTTGACTTTTCCGACAAAAGTACGAAGAATGTTTTTTTTATACGGCATGAATGGATTTTTAAAACATTATTTCCAAGAAGCTTCCTTTACAAGTTTTCAAGTTTATTTTTAATCAACTTCTTTTATTTTAAAGTTGTATGACATGTTATGAAAGGAAAAATGTTTTTGAAGAAGAAAGGATATTTTCCTCAAGAATGGAGTTCAAGTGTTTTATCAAAATTATTTTCCATCTAAGATAATAAAGGGTTCTGTTTTTATCCCTATTATTAAATTGATTTGATCATGTTGTGATGGAATTATTTTTATGAATTCCTTTATCTTATATGAATTGTTTTATGATGTCATGTTGTTTAAGAATCCCATTTTTATTACATGGGTTATGTGATGATGTAAGATTTATGATTATGTGGCACACATAAGAAAGGATTCATTATAAGATGGGTGGGACCTATATCTCCCTCCAATGCATTGGGTAAAGAGTTTATATCTCATGAGATAGACATGGCTGGAATGGTAGGTTATACCGGTTCAGTGAAACAGGACTGAAACGAGGATTACTCGATTCAGAAAGGGACTTTGTCCACTAAGATAGTCTTGGCAATGAGTCTTGACTAACAAGAAATGATTCTCTATGATTATGTGTGTATGCCACAATAAGTAATGTTTTAAGTTATGATCTCATTTTCACTTCTATGATTTATCCCATGTTATGAAATTATGCTCTCTTTTGCAGGTTAAGATTTCCAAAAGTTATGTTCTTATGAATATGATGTGATTGATTTTTCTTTTGTTTACCCTTACTGAGCATTTGAGCTCACCCTTTTATGTTTTCTTTTCCCCAGGATATAAAGAAAGGTTTTAGCTAAAAAAAAGGGGAAGATCTTTATAGGAGATGTTGAAGATCTTTCACCACGATTAGAAGATTACGTTCCGAGTTTCCAAAGACACTAAACTATTACGATCCTTGTGTGTGTTTTTTTTGTTATGTACTAAGTATTCCGCAAAAGTAATGTAATGTCCATGTACGATAAGCTTCGGGTCTCTACAGTTGGTATCAGAGGAAAGGTTTAGTCAACCTTTGGAAACTAGGATGCGAAAACGTTAGTGAGATCCCTAGAGATATTTCTAAGGTATGTCTAGGGATGTCCCTAAGGATAAGTATACGTATAGGATATATTCCTAGAACTATGGTAACGATCTTAGAATTTAACCTAATATGTTAGATATTGAGGGTGCTCCCCCTTTACTATGTTGTCTTCCCTAGCATGATTTCGCCTCTCACAAAATTCTTTTTGTGTTTTAGTTAATGGAGGGAACCAGAAGGAATTCGGTTAACATTGAATCCAATGGACAAATTTGTGACTATGAGCAACAAAATTGTGTGATGCCTAGAGATAAAGATATTGTGATTATGCCGAATCAGTCATCAAGATATATGATTAACAAGGTGAAATTTAGTGGTATGACTAATTCATCAAAGAAGAGGAATATAAACTATTATGCATGTTCGCATGTTGAGGATCATAAAGAAAGGAAGATTGAGATTTCTAAAGAAGGGGAGAAGAACCTTGAGGAATACCTCAAATGGAGGGACCGATGTTATCTGTGTGGAGAAAAGGGTCATAGAGTGACAGATTGTTATGGAGTTCAATGTCTTATTTGTGGAGAACATGGGCATTACCCAACTCAATGCCCTGACCTAAAAAGATACTTCTAAATCAAGGAAGGACTTATTCCAGGACAGTCATTGAAGTGGATGGACTGAAGTGTTTATGTATTGGTATTCAAGAATAATGTTGTTGAGGTACTTTTATGGTGTATTGGAATATTTATGTATTTCTCTAATGTGGTATTCGAAGTGATTGAGTTATTTTTGGAAAAAATATGATATGCGCACAATGAAGGGAAAATAAGAAAATGAAATATTTGATAGTATTCATGAGCTCATGATTGATATAAGGACTAAGTGATATCATGGTTTGAGTATATATAATTTTGAGGATTTTGGTATGTGGAAAGTGTTAACTTTTAACTGCACTCATGATTTCACTAAGGTATTCAAGAGAATACACGATTAAGGACTTTGAATGTTTGGAATGTGACCAACAAGACATATCTTATGATATGTGGGGATCAACGACAGTATTAAATCTCTGGTAATCGTTGTCACTGTATTATGAGAGTGGACTACAGTATTATAAGCCTAAAGATTAGACTGGATTATGCTGGATATAAGTTAGTATTGTTTAAGGATAGAAGATTTTCGATATTATTGAAGGGATGTTATAGTAACGTAGTTTTAGAAAAAGGGACAACCTGCAGGACGGGCGACAGCCCATCGCTTCGGACAAGGCTGTAGGAATCGAACCCACAACCGAAGTGCGACTGGCCTTTATCGCCTACCACTGACCTACAGGAAGTCCCTGTTTAGTAGAAACCAGTTTTATTATATTAAGAAGTATGATATATGAAGTATAAGTCCATTTTAGGAACCATATGTGATTAATCTCACTATAGATCGACTTATGTATATAATTTTTGCTAACCTTTTGTTTGAGACAGATGGAATGACCCGTCATTCTATCACATGATCTGCTAACACTTCACGAATAACAAATTCAACTTCATTTATTTAAGAGATGAAGTGGAAATTGTTAAAGGCACGAACAACAGCGAGATTGTACCAAAATAAAGTAAGTATTTATTCTAAATTAAATTCTTTAACTTTAGGGAAATGATCTTGAAAACCAAAAATGTTGTCCTAGTGATCTTATACCTGATGAATCAGATGGTACCTTAGATCGTCACAAATTTATGGATTTGTGATTACTGGCTTTTCCATAGCCATGTTCTCTACCACTCTCCATCAGAACATGATGGTTAGATTTCTCTTCCATATCCATATTTTCACCTATGTGGAAACCCAGTGATTAGTTTATTTGGGTAATCGTTACATTTCATACTTTAGTTTTTAAAGCCAAGTTTTGGTATTCCCTTTTACGATGTGGGTTTCTATTAAAGAAACTTTCAAATAGTAAACCATTTATAACCCCGACGAATTTCGAGGGCGAAATTCATTTTAAGGGGGGAAGAATGTAACAGCCCAAGATTTTATAAAAAAAAATATATTCTTTTTAATTTTATTAATGTCTTGTGTTGTACGCTACACCAAAAGGAGCTTGCACAACACGCATCCTTAACTTGCCTTGCATTACACACAATCGCGACCTTCCTCGATAGCGTGTGTAATACGCAATACCGAGTTTCACTAAACAACGATATGCTATTAAAATATTATTAAAACTAGCCGTTATGAATAGTAATAACCACTTTTTGAAATCTAGTAAATCTTATTTTTTCAAAATGAACTTTATTTTTGGATTCGGAGTATCGAATTTAGCCTAAGGTAAAATTTTGGTACTTTTCAGATAACTTTCATATTCTGATGAATAGTGAAAATTACTAAATTTTAATTAAAAGCAACTTTTTTAATCGAAATAATTAATAGTGATAAATTATTAATTTGAGTGGTTTTAAAGTATATTTAGAATATATTTTTACAATTTAATACAATGTTGGTCATTGGTTGTAATTTCACATTTAAACCAGACATAATCAAGTGTCAATCTTTTGATAGATATTGTTTCTTAAAAACACGCTATTTGTTTTAACAGCGGGATTTAATTATAAAAATAATTAATGAAACTTCTATGTTATGAATTTGGTAAAATAGACTTTATTTTTGAATTCGGAATATAAAATATAGCTTAGGATGAAATTTTGGCATTGTTCTGAAAAACATCAATTTTTGATGAATAGTGAAACTAATAAGTGGTAGTTAAAAAAACTGAATTTTTCATAAAACTTAATTTTACCGCTTCTGTGAATGGAATTTCGAAAATCCGAGAGACACGGTTAATATCAAGGACTAAAATGTGGTTCAATGAGATGAAAATAATTTTTGGTGAATAGTAACTTTTTACTTTTATTTACCACGGTTAAAAGTAAATAGGGTAATTAAGGGTAAGAATGATATTAATATTACCCTAACACATGTCCTAATTCTATTGGACAAGTGTATCTCGACCAAAAACAACCTTAAGTGTAAAATATTATCATTTAGGCCCACTTGGATTAGATTAGGACATTTATTATTATTTAATTCAAAGAAGAGTTAAAAGAGTTAAAATCAATGTTTATTCACTAAAAAAAATTTAATATGGGGTTATACATAAGATAAATTCGACTATAAATATTCATTAGAAATCTAAAAAGATTTCCTATATAATGATATTTTATTTATAATTTTAGACTTTAAATAAATTAATTTATTTATGACACAACGATGATGCAGTAATTACCCTTTTAAGGAAATATTACATTAATTGATGTTATAAACACCAAAATAAATGTAATTTGAGACTTTTTATGAATTCCACTAATTTTCTAGGTTACTATGATATATTAGTGTTGATTTAATCAACTTTGTTCGAACATATAATTCTGTTATGACTTTCACAAAAATCATATATCAAATAGTGTCAAAATTGACACAAAATAGTTTTTAAATCAAATATTATATTATTAATTGTTATTTTATTCCTAAAAATCTAAGGTTCGGCCAAATAACTTAGATAAGGATATATATATTAATAATAAACAATTTGGGGTTCGTTTGGCATGTTATAGTAAGTGTATTAACCATATAGTGAAAGAAAACAAAAAGACGCGGTAAAAGTTAAATTATTTAACTTAGAGTTAAATCTAATTGATAAGGTTAAAATAAGAACCTAAACTTGTCTAAATCCTATTGGTTGATAGGATTTCGACCCATCCCCACTTTAGCTTCGAAATAAGACCCTTTGGAACCATTATAAACCGATTTTGACTTTAATATAAAATAATATTTTGAGATATTCCTAAGGTGCCCCTCCCTCCCTTATAAAAAGGACACCTCCTCCCCCTCCTCCTCACAGCAATTTGAGCACTCAAGCTCGGCCAACCCCTGCCAAAATCTCTTCTCCACTTCCCTAGCAACATCCTAGAGGTTCTGGTCTTCCTCAAAGACCAATTTTAGTTCCCTAAGAGGAGGTCTCCAAAAGGCGCTTCAAAGAAGAGGTAATTACCGTTACCAATTCTTTAATCTTTATTTCTTCTTCCACTTCTTCTTCTTAGGTTGTTTTATTATGAAGTAATAACATCAGTATCAATCATATACGGATATGTTATTATAAGTATGAAACAACCCTATTTCACCATCTGTCTATCCTACGGAAAAAGAAATCACCGTGCGTGCGTACGTACGGAATACCGTCTCCACGCCGTGGTGTAATCTATTTTCCACCACCACCTTACATGGATGGGTATAATGGTGTAAATAATAACTATACATAGTTATTAAAACATCATATTGATTCTGATATATTGTATAATCCACTCCAATTCAATTCAATATTTATGGAAATGATATCATCGCTCGTGCGTACGTGCGGAATACCGTCTCCACGACGCGATGAGATTCATTCTCCATGTTAACCCTTTAAGAATGATTATAATGTATATATAAGAAATAATAATGAAATATATGACATTATAAAGCTACTGGATTTATGTATATATATACATATGTATGTCATCTACTTACTTCCATTTCAAGACAATAAGGAAAGGAAAACAGCGTTCATGCGTACGTACGGACTACCGTCTCCATGAACGGTGTTTTTCATTTTATTTATCTACCTATTATATATATATATATACTGAATATATATGATATATAAATCATATTATATATTCTGGAAGTAAGTAAATCATGATATAAGTAATAATGATGTCAAGAACAACAAGTCAAAACACCTAAGATAAATGAAACGATTTTACCCAAAACGCTTCTTTAACATGGAATTTACAAAAGAACGGGTAATATAATGTCATAAGTGAACCATATATGATATCATATCAATGAATATGATTCTGTAATAAGTCAATAACATGATTTAAATCATTATACAGGAGGTTCGGACACTTACAAAGCAAGTCGGACCTAAGGTAAGGGAAATATCACAATCTCATTTTTATCCGAGATTGTTTATTCGTAAGTATTTACTGGGGTGTATTTTATCATCCACATCCATGTTTCATCAATATGTAATATTATTTCCATCCACCTACAATTGTTTAAATCTATTTTACCCTTCGGTGAGTTTTTAGTAATATGTATGAAAGGAATCATTGTCGTTTTTCGTACGAGGTACTTTTTGACTTTTCCGACAAAAGTACGAAGAATGTTTTTTTTATACGGCATGAATGGATTTTTAAAACATTATTTCCAAGAAGCTTCCTTTACAAGTTTTCAAGTTTATTTTTAATCAACTTCTTTTATTTTAAAGTTGTATGACATGTTATGAAAGGAAAAATGTTTTTGAAGAAGAAAGGATATTTTCCTCAAGAATGGAGTTCAAGTGTTTTATCAAAATTATTTTCCATCTAAGATAATAAAGGGTTCTGTTTTTATCCCTATTATTAAATTGATTTGATCATGTTGTGATGGAATTATTTTTATGAATTCCTTTATCTTATATGAATTGTTTTATGATGTCATGTTGTTTAAGAATCCCATTTTTATTACATGGGTTATGTGATGATGTAAGATTTATGATTATGTGGCACACATAAGAAAGGATTCATTATAAGATGGGTGGGACCTATATCTCCCTCCAATGCATTGGGTAAAGAGTTTATATCTCATGAGATAGACATGGCTGGAATGGTAGGTTATACCGGTTCAGTGAAACACGACTGAAACGAGGATTACTCGATTCAGAAAGGGACTTTGTCCACTAAGATAGTCTTGGAAATGAGTCTTGACTAACAAGAAATGATTCTCTATGATTATGTGTGTATGCCACAATAAGTAATGTTTTAAGTTATGATCTCATTTTCACTTCTATGATTTATCCCATGTTATGAAATTATGCTCTCTTTTGCAGGTTAAGATTTCCAAAAGTTATGTTCTTATGAATATGATGTGATTGATTTTTCTTTTGTTTACCCTTACTGAGCATTTGAGCTCACCCTTTTATGTTTTCTTTTCCCCAGGATATAAAGAAAGGTTTTAGCTAAAAAAAAGGGGAAGATCTTTATAGGAGATGTTGAAGATCTTTCTCCACGATTAGAAGATTATGTTCCGAGTTTCCAAAGACACTAAACTATTACGATCCTTGTGTGTGTTTTTTTTTGTTATGTTCTAAGTATTCCGCAAAAGTAATGTAATGTCCATGTACGATAAGCTTCGGGTCTCTACACAGTAGCCTTGGAAACACTAGATATATTCATAAGTCTTACATTACATCATAAATGAAAAACTACTACAAAAAAATATTGTCTCCATATTCCACACTAATATCCCCACATTATATCCCTACAGATCATTCAAAATTTACTTCTTCACTTCCTGGGAAAAATAAAACATAGAAAAGGGGTGAGCTCAAATGCCCAGTAAGGATAACAATAGAGCAGAAACTTTCATAAATAAGAATAAACATTTAAGGCAATGTATAACTAAAACAAAAGCCTTTTAAACATGAAAATCAACATAGTATGACAAAAATAAAATTAAATAATTCCATTTATTTATTCACATGGATATTCTACTAATCGAATAATCACATGCCATATCAATAACCACTTTCATAATGATGGAATGCATAATTCCAGACTATCATAACCACATTTCCAAGGCCTCGTGCCGAGACTACAAATAAGATTTTGTCAATACCTTGTTCCAAGACACTAGTTTGTCTCATGAGACCTACCGATGCATCGAGGAGCTATAGCTGGCTCCACCCGTCACATATTATGTCCAATGCATTCCCATATGAAAAGGTTTAAACATAACATAAACATTCGTATTAAAACTAGCATACGAAATGTCAATACTTTCACCATAACCTATGAATGGTTTAAAAATAGAACATCCACAGTCAAACATATCAAAAAATCTTCAATACAATATAGAAGTTTTGTATCATAATAAATAAACTTCAAATAATCGTAAAATCCATCAAAGGATGTTGACATAGATGAAATCAAAACTCTTTTTAGAGAAATATCTATTTCTATTTTGAAATCATTTAAGAGATATATATTTATAAAATAAAACATTTTCTTTGAAAATATTCTTATAAGCTTGTAAGGGAAGCTTCAAAGATTTTATAATAGCATAAAATAACTGCACCCGCCGTATAAGTTAAAAAACATTCTTACCTTAATTTTGTCGAAAAGGTTAAAAAGCAACTTGTTTGGAAAATGACGGAAAGATTCCTTTATAAACCTCTTATAAAAAGTCAAACAAGCGTATAAATGACGTTAACCCATATTCTAGTAAATAGTAAAAATGTTTTGAAATTCATTTTTATGAAACATGTATGTGGATGATAAATAGATCCCAGTAGATTATTACGTATAAACAACCTTGGATAATGAAGAGATTGTGAAATAACCCTTACCTTGTAATTTTCCTTGGTTGGGGGTAGGTTAACCTCCTGTATAATAGTGAAATAATTTTTATTAAATTATACAAGAATCATATACACTCATATGATATCATATATGATATTTTAACATTGCTTTGTTAATAATATCTTAGTATTATCGTCGTTTCGGGTGTTAACTTACTCATTTTCTTTTATATGTTTTGTTATATAAGCCATGTTTGTCATGGATAGGTAGTATATTATTAATATCCAGAATTATATCAAGTCCTTAAACATTATTTTTAAATCATCAAATGATAATTATACTTGAATGGATACGATGGAGAATGAATTTCATCGCGTTCGTGGAGACGGTAGTCCGTACGTACGCACGAGCGACAATATCATTCTTTTGATATTAAAATAATATATAAATGGATTGTATATCATATATATAGAATAATTAACATTATATATTTATTATTTACATGAGTTACACATCATTATTATACCCATCCAAATAATAATATATTGAATAACAATTACACCACGACGTGGAGACGGTAAGCCGTACATACGCACGTATAGTGACATGTTATTCAAAGGGTGGATAGAATAATGAATATGGTTGTACCATATTTATAATAATATCACAGTATATATATGATAATGGAGTTATTATTTTATAATTGTAACAACAAAGGAAGAATAAGTGGAAGAAGAAAGGAACTTGGAAAAGGGTGGTGAAATCATTACCTCTTCTTCGGGTTCTTCCATTTGATTTAATCAAAAGGGCTCCTTAGGTTGGATTTTTGATCAAACTAAGGCCTCTAGGTTGTAGTGAGGGATGTTGAGATAGTATTTGTGCAGAGTTTGGACGAACCAAAAGGCTTTGAAGGTGTGACGTAATGAGAAGGAGGAGTTCCCTTTTATAAGAGGAGTGAAGGGAACCTTTGGAAAAGCTAGAAATATTAATTTATAATAAATTCATATTCAGTTTCTAATGGCTCCAAAGTTTATTATTTAAATATTAAGGTGGGGATAGGTCAAAAAACATTCAACCAATAGAATTTAGACAGGTTTTGGTTACTATATTAACCTTATCTTTAAGTATTAACTCTTAGTTAATTAGTTTGACATTTACCATGTCACTTTGTATTTTTATATTATATAGTTAATAAACATACTATATACATCCATGAGACCCCCAAGTGGTCCATTAATGATAAAAATATCATGATATAACTCTATTCGCCGAACCTTAGATTTTTTAAGAATTTAATATCAATTAATAATATAATATTATTTTTAAAAACTCTTTTATGTCAATTTTGACACTATTCGATAGTTGATTTTTTTGAAACTCATAACAGAATGATTACTTCAAACAATGTTAATTAAATCAATTCTGATATGTAATATTATCCTAGAAAATTATTTTAATTCATTAAAAGTCTCAAATTATATTTATTTGTGTATTTATAATATCAATTATTTTAAATTTTCACTATTATGTTAATTACTGCATCATCATTGTATCATAAATAAATTAAATTTTGTAATCTCTAAAAATTATAAATAATATATCATTATGTAGTAAATTGTTTTATATTTTTAATGAATATTTATAGTCAAAAATCCAAAATATATAATCCTATGTAAAAATTGTTTTTCTAAAAGATATATGCTTGTGTCATTTTTGTATTCATTTGAACTTAATTAAAATAATGTGTCCTTATCCCCTACAAGTGGCTCCATGGGGTCCCAAATTCGACCCAAAGATGCCTATGGTAAAACATGAATTAACCAATAAGGATAGATAACGTTTTAGGGTAATTTATTATTATTATAATATTATTTGTTAACCCTTATTTACCAGATTTACCCTTAACCATGGTAAATAAAATATTTAACAAAGTAATTATTCAAAATGTCTAAAAATAAAAGGTACCTATTTAAAAAATTTGAACATCCTGATTCCAAATATGGAATCCATTTTTTGAAATTCAAAACACAGAAGTGGAAGAAGTTAATTTAAAATTAATTCTCATTGTTAAAACAAAAAGCGTGTTTTTAAGAGATAATAACTATTAAAAGATTGACACTTGTTTATGTCCGGTTTAATTGTAAAATTATGTCCAATGACCAAAATTATTTTAAATGGTAAAAATATATTCTAAATATACTTTAAAACCACTCAAATTCATAATTTATCACTATTAATTATTTTGATTAAAAATGATGTTTTTAATTAAAATTTAGTAATTTTTACTATTCATCAAAATATTAAAGTTATCCGAAAAGTACCAAAATTCCACCTTATGCTAAATTCGATATTCCGAATCCAAAAATGAATTCCATTTTAAAAAATAAAATATATATAATTTCAAAAAGTAGGTATTACTATTCATACCGGCTAGTTTGATTGGTTGTGGTGTGTTAGAACTCGATGTTGCGTATAACACACGCTATCGCATTATTAAAAGAGAAGCATACCGTAGAAGCTTGGGGTGTTACAAGTTATAGGTGGAAGACATGAGGATGATGTTTATAATGTGAATAATAACCTACTATGACGTGGATGTGATATATAATTGTTATGAGGTTATAAAATGTGGTATTTAGAGGTCATATGTTATATATGGATATAAGTATGTATAGTGATTTAGTAAGGGTTGAAGAACAAAACATATTTCATTTGGGTTTGAGTGTGACTAGATTAGTGTGGATGTAGTTGTGGGGAATTCTGTTGAAAAATAATTTTCAATTAATACATTTTTTATATAGGGATATAAATTTTATGGTTCTTGATTTAGTTTGTTTATTATAGACATCAAATCTGTGATATTTGGTTTGGATGATTATTGATAAAGGAATTATTTTCTACTTTAACATGTACATAAGTGGTTTTTAGAGGATCCTATAATGCATAATAAAATGGTCACTCATATTTATAAACATTTAGATTTATGTCTTCTATGATGAAGTCAATAATGAGTTTGAATACACAATATTGAGGAGGGAATGATCGGTGATCATGTAAAGTAATAAAATTTTTATCTTCGTATTATATTTTACATAATTTATTTATGTAAGAATATTATATTCATTATTGATAATATTTAATTTAAATTATTTTTAGTATAATTTTATCTTATATTAAATCTAATCATTATATTGGAAATAAGTATAATTCATGTGTGTATATAACCTCATTTCTAGTCTTTAACCCCTACATATTAGAGGAAGAATTTGAGGGTCACTATAAGATTCCCTTATTTCCTAGTAGGAGATATTGATCAAGGGAAATCCTTAAATAGTTGTATTCATGATAGGTTGATAGTTATTTCTAATTGTATATTTTGATTACTATTATGTCGTGTGGGTTTGGTAGGGAACTAAAATTACGCAAAATTTGTATACAATGTTCCAAGGTAGACTAAATATGATAAAACAAATTATGGTCCCTTGTGATCTGATCCATGGAATTTATTCACACAAATATAAGTAATTATTGTTACATTTATTTCATTGTTTAATCCTTATAGAGGTACATACCGAATTTTTTCTCCACTCACTAGTGGAATATCAATATATAACAAGGATTTATAACTACAGTCAACCAACACAATTGTTTATAGCCTTCCATTACTATAATATCCATCCAATTAAGGGGATAAATTAGTAAAATAAGACCCACAACCAGAGTTGAAGTCTCCACCACGGTAGTATGTGGTTTAAAAATGGCCTAATTCAAAAAATATGGCTAGATTCTGTGGTAAGATTTATAGTGTAATCCTAGAAAATTTATTTCTAAAAAATAACTTATGTAATGTTTACCCTGATAATAGGACTTCAACAAAATTTAAAAAAATTTAAACTAAATTTATATCATAAATAACTCTTAAATGATATATTATGTTGTTTATCATGATGAAAGGTGTATTCATGGAAAAATACATCTAGGGACATATTTTTTCCAATTTCCATGGACATGGAGCACATATAAATATAGTCATGTCCCCATGAGACCAATTTCCATGGGAATCACCCTTCATAATATGGAATGGGTCTATTTAAATAACATTGGATGATATATAAAATAAAATAACCTCAATGATCTTATATGATAAGGAATATAGGTTATGCTAGTTTTTAAAACCAAAAGCCACCAACATTGACCTTGAATATAGGTTAACATTCTAGTAGTTGTATCTGATAAAATAAGCTGTATTCTAGGAAATAAATATGATGTAAATAAATTATCATAACTAAATTAAATGTTATATGGTTTATGGGTATTATTTTTTATTAATATAATAAATGGATGATATAGTCCATGTGTGGTTTATGTTGGCATTGTGAATCATGATAATTTGGTAGTCCATTGTAGGGTCAACTCAGCTATGAGGGATTATTCAAAAGTAAGTTATTATGTGTGTTTCTACAACTAATCCAGGAAAATTATGTTGGTAGTGTCTATGATTGAATAATATTCACTGTGATCTAATTCATGGATATATTCTTAAAGATTGAACTAAGAAATGTTAATTTCATTTCATCGTCCAAACTGAAGATATATATGTATAAAAAATTTCACAAACTAGTGGAATACTAATATATAACCATGAGTATTAGATGTAGTCAACCAAAACTAGTGTCTATAACCAACCATAGCCACAGTTTCCCAATGATTGTGGATGTAGTTGAGTGAAACATGACCCATGACCATGGATAGGGCCTCAATCATGGTATTATGTTGATGAAAAATGTCATACTAACACAATAATGGTTGACTGTATTGGTAGGATCGGAAGCACACAACTATGAAATTTTCATCCCTTAAAAAAACATTATGTTATGGCTTACCATGATAATAGGTCTTCCAAAAAACATATAAATATTATTACTACATATATATCAAAAATAACCCTCACTAGATACATTATGTTTTTTTTGAATGATGAAGTGTGTATTCAGGATAAAATATATATAGAAAAGAATATTTTCCAATTTCAATGATCATTGAGACAACAGAAATTCGGTCAAGTCCCCAGTTGACATCTTTCCATGGGAATCAATAATGGAAACAGTGTATTGGGCCTTGCAAAAATAATTGGAGGTTTTGTCTAATAAAATAACCTCAATTGCCCCTTATGATCATGATTATGGTTATTCTAGGTTTTATTGCCAAAATCCACAAACAAGTACCTTGGATTTAAAATAAATTTCTTGTATATTCATTTGATTTAATATCTGTTTTTCAAGGAAATAAATATGATTTTAATAAATTATCATAATTGATTTCCATGTTTTCAGTTTTATGAGTTTTATTTATTCGTAATGATGTAGATGGTGGTTATAGTCCATGTGTGGTTTATGTTGGATTCATGTAGCATGATTGATTGGTAAACTATTGGAGGGTCAACTTGGCTCTGATGGATTATTATGGATTAAGATATTTTGTGATTTTCAGCATCTATGCAAGGGAAATTTTGTGGGAGGTTTCTATGATAATAATAATGTTCACATGTTATGGGTACTTAAGAATACATTCAATATTTAATTATATAAGGATTGATTTTATTATACCATTATCTTCTAGTATTCATAGATGTGTTTATTGTTAATAGTGGTGTCTATATCCTAGGGAGAACAACTAGTCATTAGTTTCATGGTATGAATTCTTATCATTTTTTCCTTGAATTATTTTTTTCAATGATATGAGTTGGAAATTTTCATATGTTTCTATATCATTATCTAAATATTATGAGAATACATGATCCTTTTATTTTTTATTTCAAATTATTCATTTTATATCATATTTTTCTAAATTAGGGGGAAAGTGAACTGAGTTTCCAGTAATTATTTCATTCTGTTATTCATTAATATTTCACCCATTTGATGTATCCTATATAACAGAATGTCTGACAGAAAGAAGATATAATTGAGACTTGTTTTGTGGAATTTATTATATCAAGAAGGGAGTCATCAATACTTTTCAAGTAATATAGAAAATACTAGGATATCTTATGTTCGTATAACCAATGTTTATATAAGAAGGGATTGACTATTAATAATTTTACTCAAAAAATCTATTTCTATGGTCCTTTATTCTTATAGTGGGAGATATAATTTATTATTACTATATTATATATTTGAATTTCATTAATATCCTCAGTGACTAATAACAATTTATGTTTACTATATGATATGTTTCATGACATTAGTGTATCCTCTTAATCATATTCCACTGATGAAATTTTATCTGTAGATTTTGAATTCTTTTGGTAAATAGAATATATATGTATTGGGTATAATTAAACACTAATATTTACCCAATAATAATGAAATTATGTTGACTGTGGTCTTGGTTATGGTCATTATCTACAAGAAAATGATAATGGAGTAAATCATAGAAAATTACAACTCCTGGAGTTTCTAAATCATAAATAAATATAAAACTATTGATGAAACATTTTAATAACATATTCCATGAATTTTTTCAATTTATGATTCTAGAAATTAATATTCCTCAAATACACTTTGTTTAAAAAATTCCATAAGACTCACAATGGTGAGGATTCTCATTTTGTTATAGTATACAACGCCATTTGGAAGTTACTTTAGTTTTAAAGATGTCTATTATGGTTGTGGGGTTATGATGGTATAGGTTTGGACATTGGGGGATTTCATCTAATTTCATCTAAAAAATTTTATTTTTAACGTAGATCAATTTCTATTAAAGGATAGTGTTTTTCATTAATGAGGAAGGAATATTTTCAGTGTTTATTAGAAATTAAAGACCATTATATGAGTTATTTTCATTTGGATTCATTATTCTATCATTGAAGTTTTTCATGTTGTGATCATCATTGGTTATCAATATGTGTTTTGGATAATTTTTAGGAGATTTATGGATTTTTACAAATGTGGATTCGCTCATACACCCTAGACATGGTGTCTAGTTTTGGATATAGATTAAACTGTGTCTCTATATTATTTTTATGGATCCATATCGAACAAAACCTACCATATTTTTAGAGTTTTTTTATAGATAATGGTGATTTAATATATAATTATTTCATTCATTATTGAATATCTTCTTAGGATTGTATGGTATTATTATTAATAAATGATAATGGTAGTTTGAGGTTGTACATAGTGACCAAATGGTTGGAACATATATTGTTAAAAAAACTATTTCCCCTTATAAAGAAAAGTTGAATTGTCTTATTAGTTGAATGGGTCAAATTTATAGGGATAAATCATTGTTCTGAATATCAATAGATGATGTGGAAGTATATAGAACTATAGAAAATTGCATTCATCTATTTCTATAAAAACAACAAGATCATAATTATATTTTTCATGTAATGAACACCGTCATATATTCATGGCACAGATAAAAACAATTTTTTGAGTTCTTGGATCATTTTATAGTTGTCTTCAATTATAGAATTCTCATGTACTTGAAGAAAATGTAGGATCATGCGGCATAACCGAGGATGGTTCTACATGTCCATAAAAACCATTTGTATTATTTGATTATATTCAAGTGTATTCATTGGATATATTTTGTGAATTTTCCAAAGAAAATATTATCTCAGTAGGGAGTTTCAGCATATCCTCCAAATATTAAAATAGTATTTTAATGAGTATGACCTTATAATGTTAATTAAAAACAAAATTCATTACCATTCATTCTATTATCAATGTTTCAAGTCATATTTTTCATTAATTATATCAATATCGACATTCATAATTTTCATCTACCAATCATTTGTATTTATTTATCAGTTTCTAAATGATTTTAAAATCATAGAAGAGAATTTTATCATTTCATATCTCGATAAGGGATATATGTCAAGGATTTTCATAAATATTTATCATATTTTTTATGTCTATGATTTTATTTATATTAGGGTATAGTTCACTTAAGGGAATAGTTACGATTACCCAAATAAGTGTAAAGGTTCTTATCATGGTCTCATGTTTGTTGGGGTTTTGTTTTTTCTACATTTCTAGAAACATTACCTTATTAGTTGGTTTTTTATTGTCTTCAAATACCACAAGAACTTTAGGTTTATGTAATTTTTTGGTGTTTTAATATGTTTTAGTGGTTGAGTATATATTTCACGTTACACTATAAAATCTACATGTCATACACCCTTGGGAATTTTTTTTGGATGCACTTTGTAGTGGGTCCCAGTGAGTTATTATTGAATAATCTAAAAATTAATGTAGACTATTGTTAGAACTGGTAGATTTTTATCAGGATATTAATTGAACCATTGGTGGAGGTTTTCAATATTAAATGATAGTAAATTGATTATAGATACAACAAATGGATGAGTCTTACTACAAATACATGATGAAAGAGGTGTATTTTTGAGTAATTTATTGATGGTGATGCTCTTAAGAGATGGCCAGTGGTTAAAAAATGAATTATTTTTTAATGGAAAAATTTCACATAATCAATTAATTTAGATTTGGTTCTCCATGGTGTTCATTTTTCATCTCTATCAGTGCATCTGAGTATTTCCAAGATGTATCATGCCTTTTGGTGTCAGTTATGGTGGATTTGAATAAGTAGTTAGTGACATAATTCATTTCTAGATCCATGTTCTTATATTAGGTTAAGGCATTACAAAATTTTCCTAGAGGTTTTATCTATCTAATAAATGACATCAAGTTAATTTGGTATGATATTTCTATGGATTTCATCTGTAGCTTTTCATTGATAAAATGATATTGTGATTTTATTTGGAAGTTAATGGATTTGTTGATACAGAATACTCATTTCAAAATAATTATATTTTTAGTGAATTTGATTCTTTGGTGAGGTGGTGTTAGGATGATATAGTGACGATTCATGGGGTTCATGTGATTATCAACTCTATTAAAAATACCCATTTTACATTTTGGGACTATGGTGGGATATATCATTGTTTTCATATAAGATAAGACATACCACTATTATCTATCATTAGAAGGATGTTAAAATGGATATAATAATTAGAGTTATCACACATTAATTTACATGTCACAATTGAATTCATTATATTAAAGGTCATTTAGTTTGGTATTGTCTTGGACCAAGAATTGATATTTTGTTATCGATGGAGAAAATGTGTTTCAAATAGAGTCCATCAATATATAAAGGAATCAATATAAATTGATCATTATCCTGAATTTTACAAAACATATGAAGTTTGAAGGAGGATACATGTTGAGTTTGAGGTATGGAACAATGTGGCCCTGAAGGGATCTCCTCATTTGATATAACATCTGTTCTTTCATGTTAGTATGTGTTCACCTCGATTTATTTGCACACTCCAGGAATTGGTGCATATTGTAAATGATTCTAAAATGATATACCAACCAAGTTGTATTTATATCTTAAAAAATTTATTTAATGTCCCATAGCTTCATTGATTTCATCATTATGACTATCATGCCATCTATTGGTGTTCGTATGATATTTGGTGGATGTGATCTTCATTTGTTGGTAACCTTGTTTCTAGTATTGTATATTTATGGAGGTATGTAGTAGTAAACATAGAAAAATGACTCATAGATTCACGAATAATGTCTAGAAATATTTTGAACAATGTTACACCATGATGTTTATTTTAATCGTTTAGTTTTGATTGGATTGACATGTTTATTATTCCACTATATTATGATTTGGCAGTGATATTATTCATATTTGAGAGGAATATCCTAGAAGAATTTGGTTTTCATTGTTGATGAAATATTTTTGAATTTTGTTTGATTCATATGGTTGATAGTTATTTGAAAAGTATCTCATCTAAATTCTGACTCCATATTATACTTTTATACTACATGTTTTAGTTTTTTTAAGAGCTGGGAAAAGTTTAGTTGATGTAATATAGAATTAGTGCTAAAAATTCTTAGGAAATAGTTAGTTTTAGTGTAACTAGTTGTTCTATTCCATGATTTGTTTGAAATTTAGGATGGACTTTAATTACTATTAATGATTCATTATTATGGATTTATTGGATTATGATGAGTCATACTAGCCTGTGGGTTGAATATTTGAGGTTTTGTTGTTTTATGTTATTTAACTGAGAGTCTAGTTGAGGTCCTCTATATGATTCATTTGTGTAAACGATACTTGAGTATTTTGCTTAAAAATTACATGAGTTTTATTTTATAATCAATTAAATTAAGTTTGAACTATTTGATATATATTATTTTGATATTTATTTTAGGTATAGTTTGAAATATTGAAGGTTTGTTTTAGAGGGTCCATAGATTTAAATTTTACATGACATCCCTTGTTAATCCTACATAGTGAAATGAAATTGTGTGACAAATATTCCGATTTCATAGTGTCCTTTTTGTTTATTCACTGAGATATAATTATTTATGGTATCTTGTGTTGCGTTTATTATCAAAAATTGGATAGGATTTGTTTTCTATGAGTTTTTGGTTAAAGTGATAAAGATGAAATTTTTATCATCATGTGTTCAATAATTTAAATGTTGTCACTTTTTTCATGTAATGTCCATCATTATTAATATTGGTTTTAATATTGTTTCACATTATGAAATGGGTGAATTCATGACACAATTACATGATTTATATTTCATTGTGGTATGATGGCCCCTATCTAATAGTAATTAAACAGTTTTCTGGTATGATTATAAAATAATATTATATATAAAATTATATTTCATTTTCAAAACATCCATCAACGGATAGGTTTATGGTTCTTGGTTTATTAGTGTTCCCAATTACTATTTGGTGACCTGTTCGTTATTATGATTGTGTACTTGATATTTTTCATTACTAGGTGTATTTGTCTCTCTCATTCGCCCTCACCCTTTAAAAGTTTTCAATTTTCTTGTTTTTAGGTAGGATATGGATTTTAATTTCCCATCTTCTAGTGATGTTTGTTAGATGAATATTATGGAATTAAATGTGTTTATATAATTCATAAAATACATTAACTTCTTGTGTGATTTATTTTAATAATATATACTGTAGTAATTGATGCTTGATCAATATTTTTTTTCTTAATGAGAATTATATTTTCTAAAGAAAAAATTATAATTAATCCAGAATATGATATTAAAATGGGTGATTGATAAGTGAATATAAATTAATATGATATTTTCATTTGTAATATATTCACTTGAGAGAACTTCATTGTTTAAATTTATAGTGATTTTTTTTGATAGTGTTTTAATATTGGAATCATATTAGTAATGGGATACTGACTAAAAATTAATGAAATTATTTTTTAGAAATATTATATTATGTTGTTAGTGTTTGAATATATAATTATGATATATCTGATAATTATGATTAAGTAGAAATTGCATGTTGTGAAAAAATACTAAGAATACTCTGGGGCATTTATTGATGTTTTTATCATTTTTATGGTTTATTATTATGCCACTATGTGATGTCATGTGGAGGAAGTTTCTATAGTAGTGGGTGAAGTGTTTTTATTTTATTATTAAAGATTTTGTGTGGATGGTTAATGAAAAAATGATTATTTTAACGTAGTTTTGGTATGGTTGGGGTGTGTCTGTTATAGATATTTATATGTTATTTTTTTGTTGATCTAATGGGTTTTATAGTAGTTGTTTGGCATATAGTTTCCTCATGTGACTTGCATTCCTTGAATTAATGAAATCAATAATAGATGATGAATTGAATTAAAAATTTATTTTCTTTTAAATTATTGATAACAATTGTAAAAGTGTTTATGTAACATAAATTGTTAAGGATTAATTATTTTTGTATAATTAATAATGATTCTCTTGATGTGAAAAGTATTTTAATTAACTGTTTGACATTAAATATGGAAAATTTATTGAAAAGTGGATGAAAAAGGAAAATCTAAACATGGTAATGATAAATGAAATTAGAATTTATTAAAATTTTGGTTGTTTTATTTTGTTGATAAATAAATATAGTTTATAGAATACTAATGGAAATGGTTGCTAACTCATTTTAGTAGAGATGAGGTAGTTATTTTGTGTAAAAATAGTGTTGGTTTCACATGAAAACACAGGGTAGAATGTATATAGATGAAAAAGCACGATATTTTCCTAATGATTCATTTTCATATCCACTTGAGTCGGTTGGCAACACATATACCTTTATGGATTCAGATTCCATGTGTTTTACAAAACATCTATGTGGTAGTTGAAATATATGGTTAATATTTCACTCTTTGTCAATCCCCATCTTGATATTGTTTGATCTATGATGGGTATCATTATGTATATATATATGATTTGTAATAGATATTAGTTTTCAATTAAATATATATTATTCAACATTGTCATGTGGTCGGTGTTTCAATAGAAAATGGGGTTCTTTCATTGTAGGCATAGGGAATGGGGTTTATATTAATTATATCCATGATACCCTTCCATGTTTAGGATTTGATGTACGATTGTGTTGTTGTTTTGGATTGTTTTATATGGTGGTAATATATGATATGTAGATATATGAGTATTTATTTATATATGTGTGGTTGAAGAACATGACATATATCATTGGAGGTATGAGAAGGACCAGATTAGTGGGGATGTTATTCAAAGGTACAATCTCATCATGTACTGTTTCTATTCTATATTGTCAAACATGAAATTGATATTGATTGTGGGAGCCATAATGGGGTTGTGTGATAGTTAGTCGGGCATATATGTTATTTGGTTATATTTTTTTCACTATATTTTTAATATAATTATTCCACATTTATATAAGTGGTTTTATAGAGGATCATGGTCAGTATAATTAGATTCACACACCGATATATTCAAATATATTTTAAGATTATATGTGGGAGTTGGTAAATGAGTTAGAAAAAAAAACATGGATGTCATGGTTAGACATATTATCAAATACATAAGATTTATATTTTGTAATTCTATTTCAGAGACCACTTTTATGAATGAGTTTTAGATTTATTTCAGATTTTGTATATTTTGTATTATATATATTTGATTCATGGTTTATCTTACTTGACTAGTATTATGAGTGTCATTCCTCCTATTTATGTGTCCTTAAACATTTGGACATGTTTCCCTAAATATTATTATTAGAGGTTCTTTTCAAGTGTTTATATATTATTCATTTCATACTAAGGATGTGTTCCTAGTGGACACAAAATATGATCTTTAAACATCATTAAAAAATAAAAAACATAAATAAATATTGAAAATTTAGAAAAAAACAATGGAAAAATTTGGGGAAAATATCAAAACAAATTATAAAACCATGGAAACATATACAAAACCTAGAAAACCCCAAAAACCCCATGAAGACATTGGAAAATAATGAATACCATAGAAATTTATAGAAAAATATAAAATACATTTGAAACCAAAGAAACTGTGAATTCTATATTGAATATTAAAACTATTATAAAATTGATGGACAACACTAAATACTTTAAATACTCTCAAAACCCACATGAAAAAAATAATGAACCTAAAAAACATTAATATCCTGAAAAACATAAAAACACAAGAAATTCAAGGAAAAGGTTAAAGTTGAACCCCCCCCCCCACTCCTAATAAAATCAAGGGAGACCTTAATGAATTTTTGAAAAACCAATATAACATCAATACATGCAATAAATATCATCAAACTTATAACAAATCATTAAAAATCACTATTGGATGAACCTTACTATTTTTTTCTTCAACATTGTATGAAAAGATTCATTTATATAAACTATGAAATAATTGGGAATTTCGATGTCAATTTTTTATAGTAATATATTTAAATCCTTTTAGAAGATGATATAATGATTTATTTCAATGTTAAATATATAATAAAATGATTTATCATTATAATATAGATTTCGTTCTAGAACGATTTTCAATGAACCAATTGAGTATGGAGCATTAAACATCAAATTTTCCAAAATGTGAAGTTGAATGAGATGCTGTAATGGCTATAAATGTTTACTTCCCTAAAACATTTATTTAATGTAAATGTATTAATAAAAAAATTGAAATAAATGATTATATTAAGTAAATATAAGATATTTATCCAGATGAAAGCAATAGAAATTTTATCACAACACATTAAAAATGATCACATTATCATTTTACAAAATAAATATAAATGAAATTACATCTATATAATATTCAAACATAAAATATTTTTTGTAAATAAAAAATGAATGTATTTTATGTATTTTGGAATATACGGTGAAAAAATCAAATGCCTATGACATCAATTGTTAGGGATTTAAATATACAACATCTTTGATAAAATTATATGTGTGATATTGAAATATCATTTTTATAAACGATTTTTATTTTATTTAATTATTCTTTCATAAATTAATAATAAAATAAAATACCCACATTCAATTATCCCTCTTTGATGAAGAAAATCTAATTATGAAATAGTATATTTAAAATATAAGCTATAGATTGGTTATAAAAAACAATTTTTCACTGATTTAAAATCTATCTATGGGAACACTAATATATTCATATTTTTCTTGTTCCACAATTACAATGTGGTATTTTTTGAACTCAATCCAAAACCTATTAAAATTTCAAATAAATATACTAAAAAAATATTTTAAATGAAAATATTATTATTAATGAGAAAAAAAGTATAATAATCATTACTTCATTATCAAATTCCAAAATCCTATATGAACACCACCCAAAAAAGTACAAACCAACATGTTTTCATTAAATTTCAAAAAATATACATAGAATCCAATGTTCAATAGTAAATAAAAATTTTATCATTAATAATATTATAAGAATAGTTATCCAAAAAATTATTCTTATTAGTTAGCGAATAAATAAATTGACATGAAATATGAGTATATATTTAATCCTCTGTTATAAATTCATTTCTAGAATAATCATACAGACAATCTCAAATTTATTCACAATTTGAATACATAAAATCATTAAAAAAAATTAAAATGTATTGTATAAAAATAATGTGAGATCAATTATAAAAAAAGAAATAAATTTAAAAAAAATATAATAATGGTTTATATAATTAAATTAAATAAATAATTGAAATTTACAAACATTGAAAACAAATAAAACATGGGTATAGTAAAATCCTCACCCTTTTGAACATTAATGATGTAATTTTTTAAATTAATTATGATATAATTCCTTACAAAAATATCAACACTAATAAGAAATTAATAGTATCTTTTAAATATAGATGAAACCAAAGTTATTTTTTTTCTCTAATCAATATCCTAAGGTTTTTCTACAGGTTCTTGTTTATAATATTTTCTAATCCTTTTAAATGAGTTTTCAATTTTATATACCCCTATATAATGTTTTTATTATAAATAATTATTATTAATTTGGATTAAATGATATATATAAAATGAAAATAAATGTACAATTTATATGTAAATTGTTAATAAATAGCACATGGACAAAGTAAAATATATCCAATATGCTTTCCAACTATGGTCACCTCCTCTGTAAGAAATAACACTACAACAGTTTGATTAATAATATCGTTTATAATATTTTGTCGTTCCTCAATTTCATACGTTAATTTTGTTTATAATCAAACTTTTTAACATATATTAATGTATTTTATAATAGGTTTCTCTAGATCCCCAATATATAACTTGTATTATAAACTCAACAATGAAAAAAGTTGAAGTGGATATGTATTTTTATGAGTTATAGGTTGTTTCTATCTTGATATTTCTATAATTATATCAATTTTCTTGTTAATTATTTTTATTAATAGAGTCAGTCATCTATTATATCTTGTAATTGATGGATTATATTTCTGCATTTTATTTCTCCCATTTATTTTTCATGTGGAGAATGCCAAAAAATCCATAAAACTAATATCCTCTATAAAAAACAATGTTCTTCATAGTTCCTATAGTAGTTCGTACGTTTATCCATCCAATAGTATAAAATAAAGGTTCAATTTTTCAATTTATCAGTAAATGAAACCTAGAATAATCTTTTCAATTTTTATATTGGGGTGATAGATTTATAAAATAATAACCTTAAAGAAAGTAAATAAATAATAGCTTTCAATATTTTCATATAATTATATTATTGGGTCCATAATATATATCAAATTTTTTATTCTCACCATTTTAAAATTTTAATTATTAGGTGTAGAATATTGGGAGTCATATTGAAACTCTCCAGAGACTATACATAACATACAACTGAAGTGAATAATTTTTTTGAATTAATTCTATACTGTAATAATTGATACAAGACATCTAAAAACATACAATGGTATAAATTCAGGTGCTATATCTTTTGGTGAGTTTTCCTGGAGGTCTGTGATAAGAAAAATATCTTGTAATAAAAATTAATTTAGATAATACATTTTACAATCAAATAAACATAACATAAATTATTCCACCTTCTGACTTGAGACAAAATTCTACAATTTTTAAATTCTATAAACCAATACATAAGGCTTGGATCTTGAGTCTATTTACTATCAAATTTTAAAATAGTTGTAAAATTTGACATAAAATATCTAAATCTAATTTCTATACAGGAAATATTTATTTTAATAAATTATTTAATATCATGATATCTATATTCAATCTATAATCGAATAGACTAAATGTTATTCAGAAGAGAAGTATAGTATTTAAAAGGATTTAAATCTATAAAACTATTAAATTTTTTCCTTTATGGAATCCCATAACTAATCCTTCAATAGTTTTTTGATCATCCTCCTAAAAATGAATAAAAATTATTATAAAAACACTCTACATAAAAAATTCACACATATACAATGTGGAATGTCGTCTAATTTTGTCGTTAGTAACATAAGAATTAATTATAAAAATCATCTCTTCACATGTTTGTGAATGATTTTTTAAATTTGTAATCCCCCTTTTACTGAATTTTGGTATTTTCCTATTATCAAAAAAATAACATCTTAAAAAATATCACAAAATATATGATAACTTTTATTATATAATTTAATTTCAAAAAAAATATTTATATAAGGAAATGTACATACCCCGGTTTTAGTTCATATGATTTTTTAATTTGTAATTATATATTATAATTAAATAAAAAAATTAAACTTTATTTTTAATGATTAAATAAATATAAAAACAAAATATTTTTTTCTTAATATAATAAAAAAAATAATGAATTCTAGACTTATCGACAAAAACAATTGTCTAAAGAAAACTCTGGAATAAAAAATAAAAAAGGCATAATTGATCATCAACATAAAACAATTATTTTTTTGTTGTTTTATTTTATTTGAAATATATAAATTTTATTACTAAAAATATGATTTTTCCTAATATGAGTAAAATTGTAAATATCCGTTTGAATAATAAAATATACCTACAAATGATGATTAGACATAAAATAGTCACAAGAAAAATGTTGAATGTAAAAATATTACACAAAAAACGTATATCATAATGTAATGGGATATTTTATTATTATATTAATTATTTTCATTATGTATTTGTTTAATATAAAATGAAATATTACATAAATATTTCACTTCATCATCATTATCTTCATCTAAATGAAATTTACCCCCTTGAAAATTAGTGGACCACATATCACTTGATGGGTTGAAAGTAGTGTATATTTTCCTCATGAATCAATATGATAAATGATTCCTATTTTGAACTAAGTAAAATAAAATAAATAATATTTTATAAATTCACATATTCATTCACACCACCAGTAGTTTTAAAAAATATACTCATAACTACGTGTACCATAAATATATTATACTACATCTCCTATATATCCTTAACAACTCCAAAATATATTATTGGTACATAAATATTTATTTTATTATGAGAAACCCAAAAATATAATTCTTCAGTGAAGAACATTGACCCACAATGTTTAATAGTACTCTTTTCATCGTAGATTTTTTATATTTTATAACATTTATTATAATTAAAATTGGAGATCACATTAACACTTTATCACCCTTCTATCAAATTAAATTCCTCAAATGACAATAAATTAGTGTTGATATTCTTATAAAACATGAAATAATATGTTTTCATTGTTGCTTTATCAACTTAATTTCATTTTGTCTGGTATATAATACCTTCGGTCCAACATTATGTTAAAATAAATATGGTTAAAACTCCAATATTTTTTCTAATATTTTTAAATAACCACGAATCACATCATCACGTCGAACTAACATTACCATCAAACTATATAAAAAATTAACTTCACTATAAATCCTCAAATGTCGTGATATGGTGAGAAAAAAAATTATGCATTATTGAAAAATAATGTGTACAAACCATGACCATATATTTATATATATATATTTTTAACAATATAGAAATTTGATCGATGATGATTCTTGATATTTCACTTAAAAATATTTATTAATATTTCAAAGTGAAACATCTATAATAAATTAATAGTACAATATTTTATTATCTCAGACTACCGATGTATCAATAGATTAATGACTATATTATAAAATGATTATAGAAAAAATATTTCAGTTTCCAAATTTATTAAGAAATATTCATTATCTAACAAATATAACATATTTTATTCTATTAAATTTCTAAAAATGGAATTAAAAACGTAATAAACATGATGATATAAAATTAGACAAGTAGAATTTTTTTTACAAATTCAAATCAGTAAAAAATCTGGCATCAATACATTTATTTTATTATAATTAAATTTAATTACATCATTGAACCATGTTTTTTCTTATTTAATAAAAATGTACGTTGAATTTTTATTTGAAATTTTTTTCAAAAATTTGCATCCCACTCTTTCATAATTTTTTACAAGATGGAGGAATATATGTTATATTATTTTCATTATAGGACATAATAACATATGTATTATCTTGGATTTTATTATAATAAATTTATAAAGTCCAACTTCAATAATTGTTTTTATTTTTATCAATTAACTAAATAGAATATCTAAAATGATATAATCAATATTTAAAAACACAATTTTATTTTTAACCAAAAAAATTTCATTTAGGTATCTAAAATAAAATATAGTATTTCATCCATTTATTATATTGATGTTTGGAATGTTGTTTCTATATATATATATATATGAATTCAGTTTTTTCACATTATCGTAATTTTATTTAATTGAAAATTCTTGTTACAAATAATAATACTCTAGTAAACCATTATATAACTTTTTAATCATTGACAGGGACAATAAATTAGTAAAAATAATTAATATATCACACATGTTTTCTTTTTTTAATCTAAAATTGGTGATATTAAGTACCCTATTTGGAAATTGGAAAATACCTTGGTCCATTAATAATGTATTTATATATGTTTCTAAATGTTGTACATTCATTAATAGTGGTTAGAATAGACAAAAACATATAATCCAAATTTTGTGATAAAATCATAAACAACTTCTAGATATGATACTGACATAGGTGACCCAATTTTCACCAATAATAAAATAAAATATCAGAGTAAAATATTTGATGAATTACATTATCATGTAAATTTAATGTATTTTTCATTTTTTGAACTATGAAAAACTCGTACTTAAACAATACCACTATATTCAAGTGATTATATTTCTCACTATACCCATCTTTTCATATTTCATATTTGGCCATCAACATCACCCATATGAAACAATACTATGAATAAATCATTCTAAATATCATATTCATATCTTGGGTAAAATAAAAGATAATAAAGGTGAAATCAAATTCTTAAAAAAGGTAAAAATTATAATTAATAATTGAACATCATTAATGAGAACAAGAAGTTAATAATGGTATAAAAACATACTTATATTGGATTAGAGAATCATAAATGAACTCATTTTCATAAATACATCGATCCACAAATATGAAAATATAGAAAAGTAACGAGTCCTTAAAATTACTATAAATGAGTCATTAGATATCAATCATGGTCATAATCAACATTATAAACATATAACATAAATCAAGAAAATATTTTGTTATCTTTTAACATTTTTCATCATAACTGGTGTCAATATTATGAAATAAATAACAATAGTCCTTTTAAATCCATATGAAAAACTCAATGTTTGAAAACCTCCTTATTGACTCTAAAGTCATGGTACATTAGCCAATGCCTTATATAACTATATGTGTGCACCCATTGTCTAAGATATAACAGGATCACTCAATGCTAATGTGGTCCTCCCCATCATATAAGTTGTATCAGCCTCAACAGGGGATATCTAGGCCTCACCATTATACCAGTTGTATCATGATCACCATACTCTATTTGGACAACCCATTATATATGATTTAATGGGATAAATAGACATTATTTAGGTGCACCCATTATATGTAATTTCCAAGAAACACCACTGAATAAAGTGCATAGAAATTTAATTTCACCATAAAAGTCATATAAATAATCATTATTCCATTGGTAAATATGGTAAAACATAATAAATAATTGGTATTAGTGTTAATAACATTGAAACATGATTAATTTTTTTTAAAGGAAATGGGTTCTACTACAATCTCTTTGAAACATGGTTAACTCGTGAAAAAGAAATGACTTCACTAATAATCATTTTGAAATTCAATATAGATAAACAATAAGGATAAAATAAATTTGAAATATACATATTTGATAATATTTAACAATAATGGTTATTGATATTGATTAATTGAAATTAAATTAAATTATTTTCAAATATATTTAGAGGAATATAGAAATTTTATTCTAAAAAAATCTTTTATAGAGAAATATAAATATTAAAATGATATTGTAAAATCATTTTATTTTAAAACATCATAGGAAAAAAATAATTGAAGATTTCAATTCATTTATATCATTTAATGAAGACAATGTCCATAAACTTTTTACAAAATATTTTCAAAGAATTATTAAAATATTCTTCTTCTAATATAACCATTATAATGTATAATATTTGATATTAAAAAGAGATGAAATTATTGAGGAATTGTTTTTCTTATTGTACATGTTAAAAAAGATTCCTTTAAATTTTTCTATAAAATCTAAATATGATTTTTTGGAAATTGAAATAAAAAATCATTTTAGAAAAATTAGAAAAAAAATTAAAATATGGGGGAAAATGTAATATAAAAATTATTTTATGAATTTTAAAGACATTTTTTAAATTATTTTCATAATACATGGTTTTTTTAGTAAATATGGTTTTTGATTAAAGAAATAGAATAATGATATTCTCCATACAAATATTATTTTGAACACATGGGCATAAAAAGAGAGAAAATTAATGGAAAACATGTATTCTCATGATATAATAATGTGAAAATAAAATAAATGATATTTCATTAAATTTAGTAATTCATTAAATTTAGATTATATTATTTCATTTTTATGTACTTATTGACAAATAATCTTAACAAATGATAATTTTGTTGCATCAAAATCAAAACACCTATTTATATTTGACTAATAATCCCCATGAAATAATTAATTTATGTGATATATAAAATGCAATAAGAATAAGAAATTTCAGGATATGAAATGTTTTATAGTTTTTATATGAGCCTCAAAAATGACGATAGGTGCATAAAAATACAAAATTATCAATGAATGATATATTGAGACAAAATTCCCTTAAAAATATCATGTCAATGATATGGGTATTGATCAATGAATATATTATGTATATAAAATTTGATACACATAAGTAAAGTGGAAATACAAAATAAATTTATAAATGTTCGTTATATACATAATATTAGCTTGGAATAATAAGTGAAGTATAAGTTTATCCCTATGAATGTTAATTGAGTTATGAAATCCATTACCAATTATTTAACATTTGAACTTGAAACCCCATAAAATATATATATTCATAAATATTTTTAAACCAAAATATATTGATGTATAATCATCGTAATATTCATTCATAGGCATTATAAAAGTCACATAAAATAAATATGTAGTGAATATGGCATGTCTCTCTTGTACATATGGAAAGTGAGATGAAAATAAATTACCTCACAATTAAATTTTTTCAACATGAATGATCCAAATATTTAGTGTGTTTATAGATGTTAGTAATTTATATGCAAATCGTATTGGTATTTATAATATCATATATGATCCTTTTATTCTGTCATATAACCTCTTCATTAAAAATCATTCATTATTTTCATTTTTTTGTGTGTAAATTACTTTATTAAATACTGCATGTTTTTTAGTTATAGATAATGTAAATTCCTATAAATCATTTTTGTATCATACATGAATTATACAGATGAAATATGTATCATATATTGAAGTCAATTATACTTTTTAAAACCAATCATGAATGTTGGTTTTTAAAAATTGGCTATGTTTCATTAATGTAGACAGTGGTCCATACATACGCAAGACTAAATCATTCCATTTTCTTCACTAACCATTATAAAATGGAGGTAATTAATATTTTATATTTATTGAATTATAATAACATCATATGTTGTTATATATATAAAGCAAGAAGTACGATGTTGAAAAGAGAGTCAAATCGCTTCGTGAAGGAGTTATTTCACACGTACACGAGTGATATTGTCATATATAAGTGTTTAAAATAAAATAAAATATTATATTTTATAAACGATATTTATTTTATTAATCAATAATTATTTTAGGTATAACTCATTTAATAAATAAATGTATGCATATCAACATCATTGTTAAGCGTTAGTAAAAGATGAATCACATTGCTTCGATAGGTGGAAGTCCTCTTTTCACATGAGTGACATTATCTTATCCAAAATGAAATGGAATGTAAAAGGAATATATTATAGAAGTGATCAAAAGGTAAATTATGTTATAAATATCATATTTATAATTTATATCCATCATCATTCCCCACTATTAGAGGGGGTAATAGAAATGTGAATGGCCTTAGTTCACAATGCGGTAGTCCACTGTACACATGACCGATGATTTCACAAACCCTTTTTTTGATGTGTATAAGGTTTTATGAAAAAAATATCATAGAAACATTATAAAATATCTGAAATACTCAGGTTTTTTTATTAGAGTTTTTTATGATAATTCAATGAGGTGGGTAAAAAATTATAATGAAACCATTTATTTTACTCACAAACCAACGAATGAAAACATATGGTCATCCGATATAAAACTCATCCTTACCCAATATGGTAAAACATATACAAACATTACTATTATTTTTCATAATATAACCCCATTGGTTATCCCAATGTTATCTTAGTAGTTTTTTAATGTTTGGGGTAAAGCCTCATTTTGTTATTAAAGCGAATAAAAGATCATTTTTTCACTCTATATATAGAGACTATGAAACCTTGGGCAACCATAATAAAAATAGTTTGAATACATTTAAGATCCATAAACTAAAGTTGTTAAATACTTCACATTAAAATATAGTAAGTCCAAGACCCATATTATCCTGTGTTGGAAAAATGAAAATAAATCAAACTAAAAGAGTAAAAAATATTTCTACACATGATACTAAAATCGAAGAGAGTGTAAGGGAGTGGCAGAATTCATACATTGGTTTCTTCACTATCCTAGAGGATTAAAAATGTAAAACCAAATAGATTTGAGTTTTAAATTACAAAACAATTTTTTGTGAACTACATGAAATTATAAATAAATAAAATATTACAATTCACAACCAAACTAAGGGATACTACCAAGCTTTATACTCATCTACAAATATCACCCCTTAAGTAATTTTGAATCAATTATTATAGACTACATAAAATACTATACAAAATAAAAATTTATCCATATTAATTATTTATCATCGATAAATATATTAATATTAGTCCATACTTATTTCTGAAAATAATATATTATTCTTCAATGATATGATCCATTGATACTTTTATTTCATGGCCACCTTGGTTAATGATCAAGTATGTTGTCATCTTTTGTATTCAAAATTAATTATACAAAATCATATATTAGTCAATTTATAATTCTATAATATATACGCACAATAAAACAAATCTGAAGTTATATAAAACAATAATGTAGTTTTTGTGCATAAATCCAATCCACGATATGTAGTTGAGAAATCAAAACAAAAACATTCTAGAAATTCAGCCAGAAATATTAATTACAATTATGAAATTGAAACAAAATCCTAGATCTCAAATCATTTTTGAATGAAATGGTATAATCCATAATAATTTCTCCAAAAATACATTCCATCTCACCAAAAAGAAAATCATATACAATTTCATCCCTAGAAAACCCGCCAAATTCATACCAAATAGAAATGGTTTTGTCTTTACATAAATTCATAAAAATGATGAACCAATTTGTATAATTAATATATAAAAAATAATTTTAGTATTAAATAAACATGTGGAATCTAAGGCCCTAACAAAAATTCATACCATCCTTCTTCAATAATCGATGGGCCCCCAATACCTATTTCATATATCTTTATCTAACTATAATTTTATTTCCATGATAAATATATTTTTTCGTTTTTAATTTTTTTCAAAATAACAACCCATAATTATAGTTTCGAATAATAGAAAAGAATCATATATAAAGATACGTCATTTATTATGTCACCAACCATCCAACGGGGCCCGTGTCGTGACTACCCCAAACCCTCCCTCCATAGTCTAGGGGCTGGAAACTAGAACCAACGGCCTAATTCCCAATATCTAGGAAGGAATTGCCATTATAACCTCTAATTGCACACAACAGAGCACACAGCTGGATAAAAAACACTAAGTAAACAGTATAACAAAGGAGTGCTCAATGTAAAGGGGCCAGAAATATAATCCCAACTGTAAAGTACAAGGAACTGGAGAATGGAAAAATAGCTTATGGGTCATAGTATGGGATTCCTACCTAATGGGTATGTACAGATAGCCTCCACAGCGCACCACATCCATCCGTCTCCTTTGTGTACCGGCAGGCCGTATGGTCCACCTCCGGGTACCTTCCAGTCCTGGTACTCTCATCCTCGATCAGCGTTGTCAGTCGTCTGCATCCAACACAATGTGGTGCAGCCATAACTCGTGCATGGGTGAGTATAACGATACTCACTAGGGACCCCAAGAGCCTCAAGGTCTCATAAAATCTTATAAGGATCAACCAAAAAGTATGAAATCAACAGATAACCCCTCTTAGGTATATGCCCATACATATACATAAGTTATCAAGTAATCCATCTCAATAATGAGTAAATCACAAAAGTTACTGACTCATCCCACACAGGTATACAACATATGTTGAGAGTTATAGATGATTAGATGTAGCCACTAAATCTTCTATTCTATCAAACCCAGGTAGGATCGTGGAACTGTAGTTAAAGATGTGGAACCCACGTAGGATCCAGGAACAGTAGACAGAGTTGTCGAACCCATGTAGGATCTAGGAATATAAGTCAGAGATATCGAACCCACGTATGATCCACGAACATTAGTTACAGTTGTCAAACCCTCATAGGATCCAGCAATAGTACTCAGAATGCATCCAACCACAGGGTTCCGCAGAAAGCATGCTTGATTCTGAGAAGGCCCGAACCTCATGACATGTGTCTATACATCAAATACCATGAAGTCCTATGTTGATGTATCCAAATGTTCCGTATTTCCAAAAGAAACCAAACATGATAAACGGTGCATTAATCAGACACATGGTCTGAGTGTTATTGGCTTTTCTGTTCTGAGGGCCCGACTGGATTTACATTTGATCCACCCCGGTTATACCCCAACTATGTACAAACCTTGAGTAGGGTATACAAAAATAAATTCCCCCCTCCAAGGTTTCTGTTTCCGTAGACGGTTCGTCAATCTGACGCCAGTATCTCAAGTTACAGGAAAAAGAGTGGAAATAGGTCAAGCGGGTCCGGGTCCGGTATGGCCCAGTCGGACCAACCCGAACCAACCCTGTCCGACCAAGGACCGGACTGGGATCTGACTCGGTTCGTGGGGGCGGCCCGGCCCATGCTGGTTTCGGCCGGTGCGAGGCCCGTGGCTTGCAGCCCGTGGGGTCCACCCTAACTGCGGCTAGGGGGGAGGCCACACCCCCTGGAATCCCAAACAGCATAACCATTCGCGGGGGTTCAAAACCGGCACCACGTGGCACCGGTACATGTCACACGAGACCCTCATGGTGGGTCCCACTCCTCCCAGCTGGCTGAGCAGCCAGCCGCCTCCCACGCGGTGTGGTTGCACCATCGCTGTCCACATGGCCAGCTAGAGTTTCGGCCTCCCTTCCCTTCGTCGTTGGTGATGCTCTCCAGTTCCGACCATCGTCGAACCATCCACGGGACACCGAACGAGTTCTGATGGTCCAATTCTCGATCTAGAAGTTTCTACACAATAATTCGGACATCACCTTCAATCTGCAACCATCATTGAAAAAAATCACTCAACCTGGTCTTGTGCCGCAATTAGCATCAAAATCCACAAAATAAGGCAGAGGGGGTCGGTCCATGTTCGTTCGGCCCAAAACCATTGTATTAAAGTGATACCATGCGGATTTGATTCTTAATACTTGAAGGGAAAACGATAAACATGAAACAATTACCAATACTCCAACCCCTACCTTTGATCGTTCTTCACTGACGGAGTCGCGGGGAAGAAGATTGTGTGGTCATCGTTCGTCGCATCCACCACACACTTTCAATCCCGACCTCTTTCATCGGTTCATTGATGATGATGAGGAGGGAAGGTTGGTCATAGACTTCCCATGTCATTAGGAGTCCATGGATGAATGTCAAATGAGATCATTATTTTTAGTCGAAGGCATTCTTCGTTGGAAGAACGCGTTATTCATTTTTCGTTGGTGAGATCTTTTCTACCTATGCTCTGTGTCTTCTCACACGTTCCACCGAAAAGAAAAATGCCAAAAAAAATAATAGATTATGTTAATCTATTATTTTATTCTTGTAAAAAAATTAAAAATTGGGGGATTAATTAATTGAGAAGGATTCGACACATTAAGTGTTAGGAGTGTTGAAGAGGATCCACTACACTTAATGGAAAAATTGAGGGTTTCTCCCCATTAATGGAGAGTTTCAAGGGGGTTTAAAATTAGGTTGGTCCCCAACTTAATTAACATGAAGAGAATGTTAGGTTTGGGTGGGACCCACCACCATAACCTCTCATGGGAGGTTTAGGTGTGTAGGTCCCCACCTACAACTTCTACATGGAGGCTTTAAGCTACAAAATAAAAATAAATCTACATAACTTTTTTTATTTATTTCTTTCACATAAAACCCAAAAACTAACTTTTAATCTCAACAAACTGCCATCGATGTGAATTTATTCATAAGGAAATATTGGCACTATGATTTCAACAGTGCCCTTAGATTTCAATTCCAAGCACCGCCTCAAAACTTATAAAAACCAGCTCATACTTTTACTGAACATACCCGAACAAAACTTCGGAAATTGATTCTGGGAACACCGGACCTTGGAATCAAGTGCCATAAAAAATTTTCGGACTCGTAAAAATTCCCATTTAATTAAAAAATAGTTACATAGAAATTCTGGGTCTTTACATTCCACCCACTGCAGGGCTCTACATCCTCATAAGCCACAAAGCACAACATAGGGAACATGTGGGTATACTCAGCACACATCTGAGCCTCCCACTCCAACCTACTCTCATGGAGGTTCCCATGCTTCCCGCGAATGCCCACCAGAGGCATCAAATACCCTGAAGGACACGCTCCAGTTGATCCTCAATCTCCAATGGAACCTTCGTAAAAGTCTCCCCATCGTCGAAGTCCATCTCTCTATGGTCGATGATGTGAGAAGGGCCGTGCATGTATCTCTTCAGCAAGGATACATGGATGATGTCGTGCACCCGGTGCAACTGATATGGAAGATCTATGGGGTTTTCCACCTCACCAACTCTGTTAAAGACTTGAAAAGGTACGATGAATATTAGAGAGAACTTGCCGCCTCGAACAAATATCCATGAACCTCATCGAGGTGAGACCCATAGAAAGACACGGCTGCCATCATCAAACTCCAGAGGTCTCTGTGTTCTGTTGGCATATGACTTCTACCTTCTCTGTGCAGTCTTCATCCACTCCTAGATGATCTGCGCCTTCTCTATGGTAGCCCTTACCATCTATAGTCCCACAAGTGCTGACTCCCCTAGGTCAGTCCAGCACAAAAGTGATCTGTATGGTCGCCTTTACAACGCCCCGAAAGGTGTCATCCAAATGGTGGAGTGATAGTTGTTGTTGTATGAAAACACTACCCATAGTAAGTGTTCCACTGTAACACCCCGAGCTTCCACGATACGCTTCTCATTCAATAATGCAATAGCTTGCATTGTACGCAACTTCGAGTTCTAAAACACCGCGACTAATCAAAGTAGCCGTTATGAATAGTAATAACCACTTTTTAAAATTATATAAATCTTATATTTCAAAATGGACTTCTTTTTTGGATTCGGAATATCGAAATTAGCCTATGTTGAATTTTTGGTATTTTTCTGAGAACTTCTAATTTTTATGAATAGTGAAAAATACTTTAAACCAACTTTTTAAATCAAAATAATTTATTGTGATAAATTATACTATTTAGTGGTTTTAAGGTATAATTAGAATATATTTTTACCATTTTATCCAATGGTGGTCATTGGAATTAATTTAACATTGAAATTGGACATAAACAATTACCAATCTTTTGATATAAATTGTTTCTTAAAAACACGCTATTTGTCGTAACAGCGGGAATTAATTATAAAATTAATTAATTCAACTTATATGTTTGGAATTTTGTAAAATAGACATCATTTTTGAATTCGGAATATCAATTATAGCTTAGGGTGAAATTTTGGCCTTGTTCTGAAAAACTTCAATTTTTGATGAATAGTGAAACCACTAAGTGGTAGTTAAATAACTGATTTTTCGTTTAAATGAAATATTACCACTTCTGTGATTTTATTTTCAAAAATCCAACATACATGGTTGTCATTAAGAATTAAAATGTGGTTCAATGAGATTAAAATAATTTTTTGGTGAATAGTAACTTTTAAGTTCTTAATCGCGATTAGAGGTAATTAGTGTAGTTTAAGGTACAAATAATGTTTTAATAATATGAGATGAGCATGAAACTTGTCCTACTCCTATTGGATGAGTCATGGACGACCAAGACAACCCATGGGTCAACTTGGGGACCCCATGGAGCCACTTTAGTTGGAAAATGACATTAATATATATTTATTTAATGTTAAAATTAAATTGACACAAACATGAGATATTTTACTAAAATAGTTTTTAAGTGGGGATAAAAAAGTCCAAATTTTGACAATAAATATTCATTAGAAAGCTAAAACGATTTCCTACATCATCGTATTTTTTTTATAATTTTTAGACATTAAATAAATTAAATTATATATGACATCATTATGATGCAGCGATGACCTCATTATTTAACGATTTTAATAAAATGAAAAGATAATGAAAAATCCAAGGCATACACTTGTCCAAAGAATATTGGATGGGTATATTTCAAACCCTTATCACCTTATCCACGAATTATATAAGTGTGGGACCTTTAGAAACCGAAAAGCATTGTATAATTGAATAACATTTCATTACTTTCCAAAAGTGCCCCTCCTCTCCACTTATAAAAGGCCCCCACCTCTCCCACCTCATTTACACTTTCAAGCCATTTGTCTCGGCCAACCTCTGCAAAAATACTCTCCCAACTTCCCCCTCTTACTCCTAGAAGCCTTACTTTGGGCAGAACTCTTCCCAAGGAAGCCTTTGGCTCAAATCAAAAAGAGTTACCCGATTTTGAGGTAATGTCTTCTCTAATGTTGTTTTGTTTTATTTTTCTTCTCCAACCCCCTAAACTCTATTTATTAATTTCTTTTGTAAAAAAACCATTATCCTCAATATACTAGGATGTTTTCATAAGAAGTATTCGAGCTACACTTACACACACCTACATCTAATGGTTAAAGAACATACGGTTTCTGTGGATGGCGAATTTCTGCCACACGAAACGATGATTGTTCAACACTCATATAACACATTAAAAGGTGGCCATTAAGATGTCACTATTTTTATATATGATATATAATATGTTTATGTTTTACTTATTCTTCTGTATTTCTCATTTATGTCATACTTTATGATTTCCATTATGGGTAAAACGCGATAATTTCATTTTAGGAAGTGCGGACTACCGCCCCCTCAAAGTGATTTGAATCGTTAATGCCATATGTGGGATGTATAAAGGATGGAGTAAATGGTATTATACACTATATTATACTGGAATTATATTTTACATTTATATCATTATGATTTAGTTCCATTAAATATGAAATTGAAATGAAAGTAGCGTTCATGCGTACGTACGTCTTACCGTCTCCATGAACGGTGCATTTCATTTCTTACCTCTAAATGTTATGTTATATTATAAATGAATGTATATACTGGATATATAAGATATATATGACATCTAAATCATGAATATAATTCTGGATATAATGGATATTCTACCACATGAACAACTTGTAATTATAAGAAGTTTATTGTTGAATCAAGTTACAAAAGATCGACAAAACGATCGTTATTAACTTGAATAATTACATAATATTCATTACATTGTAATAAGTGATATAAAAAGGATAATGAAATTGAAAATGGTTATTAATAAGGTAGATATTAACTCTAGTTTATTATTCAGGAGGTTAATGAACGGTTGAGTCAAGTCGGACACAAGGTAAGGGAACTTCTTAACCCAATTTTCATTCTTTGGGTTAATCTCCTACTTTCAAATTATGTCATTATATTATTATGTCATATCTTTTATTTGTACATTATTTATGTGTACTTATAGTGAATACACATAATATATCTATTTCATTTTAAAAATTATCTTTGTAAGGGACTTCGTCTCAATCTCCTTTCATTGAGGCATATTTCGTTTTATACACAACTTTCTTTTATACGGTGTATAAACCCCTTTGACTTTTATGGTTATTGAAAAGTAATCTTTTAATACAAAGCGTTTTGCTAAACGACAAAAGGGAATTTTTTTCTTTCCGTACTTATGCGGCGACAACGACTTCTCCGCCACCGTGACCATTATTTGAGTTTCGGGTTCCTCTATAAGCCATCTTTTTTTAATGAAAAATAAATACAAAGTTTTAACATTATTTGATTTTGGTATTGAAAATGGTTTCGAAAGCGTTTTTATTATATCAATGTATTTTATTGATATCTTGTGATTGAAAGGTGGAAATGTTATGTTTCCTTTATGCATGTTTTATGTGATACGATTATGTTATGGTTTATGATATGTTTAAACCTATTCATATGAGGAATGTATTGGACTTAATAAGTGACGGGTGGAGCCCGCTATAGCTCCTCGATGCAACGATAGGTCTCATGAGACAACTAGACGTGGAATTGACCGAGGCCCTTTCCCAATTTGATTTATGGTTTTGGTCGAGGCCTTAATCATTTTAGACGTCTTGGCCGAGGCCTTGACAAAATGTTTCAGAATGTCCGGCATTATACATTCCCTCATTATGAAAGTGGTTATTGATATTTCATGTGATTATTCGACCAGTAGAATATCCATGTGAAGAAGTGAATGGGATTATCTCATTTTACTTTTGCCATGTTATGTTGATGTTCAAGTTTAAAAGGCTTTTGTTTTAGTTATACATTGCCTTAAATTTTTATGTTTATTTATGAAGGCTTCCGCAATATTGTTATCCTTACTGAGCATCTGAGCTCACCCCTTTTAATGTTTTAATATTTTCCAGGATGTGAAGAATTATTTTAGGAATGACCTGCAGGGATAGTCAGAAGAGGATATGAGTGTGGACTATGAAGACTTTGTTATTAGTTTTTCACTTTATGATGTAATGTAACACTTATGAATGTATCTAGTGTTCCAAGGCTACTAAACTAATCGGTCTTTCGAGACTTGATCTTTTGTGATCATGCCAATGTTACGAAGTAATGCACCGACTCTGGGTAGCTGGGGTCAGGGCGTTACAGTTGGTATCAAAGGCAGTTTAGTACTAACCTTGGAAGCTAGATTTAGATAAAATCTGATTAGAGCACATAGCCCAAAGATAGACTTTGAGGATTAGTATAGAAGAACTTCCTAGAATTTTGGTATTATAGAGATGTTATGAGTTTTCCGAGCAATACATCCCTGTCTGGATACGAGTAGGTAGAGGCGGCTCTGGCCCAGATGTACCTAGGGGTAAAACCCGAAAACACCGCTTTGAGCTAGACTCGAACGGGAACTAGTGCACGACAACGGGCCTTACTGCACTCTTGGTTACGACACTCCCGGGGGATATGCTTAGGATAATTCTCATTCTATTTACAAACCACTATGAAGGGTTATGAGTACATAAATCCTCAAAGAAAACATTTCTTTTTATGATTATGGATTATATCCATAAATAGTTCAATTTATGTAAAGTGTTTAACAAGTATGGAATTATGTATTTTGATTCATAAACTAATCTAGTTTATGCCATTGTTTAGAAATGGTGCCTAGTGGAAGGAACGGAAACCGTATCAATGCATGAACTCCGTGAAGGGATTGCCCTCCTGCTCAAGATAATTATTGTGGATCTGGAGATACAACCGGTGCTGATCAACTTATTACCATACTGGGACAACTCACTCAGGTTATGAATAATAACCTTACTCGTATGGAGCACCCTGATCCGCAACGTGGAGGATGAATTCTAGACCGTTTCATGAGGCAACAACCACAAACCTTCAATGGTAGTACAAATCATACAGTAGCTGAGCAATGGATAAATTCCTTAGAGAAAATATTCCATGCCTTGGGGAGTAGTGAAAGGGAGAAGGTTGTCATGGCAGTTTACCGCCTCACTGGAGATGCCGATCAGTGGTGATCGCTGATTCAAAACACAAAGGAAGATGATGACGTATCGAATATGGAATGGAGGGAGTTCAAAGTGCTTTTCATAGAAAAATATTTTCCTCGTGACCATCTAGCAGATAAGGAAAGGCATTTTCTGAGTCTGAGGCAGAAGGAGGATGAGAATGTCGCAAAGTATGAGGCTAACTTTACAAGGTTAGCGAGACATGCTTCCGATTATATACGTAACCCAAGGAGTAAGATTGATCGTTTCTTTGATGGGTTAAAACCATTTCTCCGTCGAGCTTTAGTATCACAATCCTTCTCATCATACGAAGATATTGTCTCTTGTGCTATCAAGACAGAAAAGGAATTTTCTAAGTATTATGACAACAAAGTAAAGAAAGAGAAGAAGAGAACGGTGGAACAAGAGACAGATTAAGGGAAAAAGGGAAAGAAGTATTTTCCATTATGTGATAATTGTGGGAAGAATCACCCTGGTACTTGCCTAAAAGGAATGAGAGTTTGTTATAAATGTGGAGAAAAGGGTCACCAGGCTCGTGATTGCATGGGAAAGAAAGAGGCTGTCAAAGTTGAATGCTACAATTGTAGGGAAACAGGGCATTATGCAAATGAATGTCCTAAGCGTCCAGGAAACATACCTCAGAAAAGGCCAAGGGATCAAGGACTATCTTATGCTGTTACTACAGTTGAAGCAGAATAACTAATGTAATGGTGCTTTTGGACTCATGGATTATATTCTGGTTATTAGAATAACGAGATATATATATATATAAGGATTGTATTGCAGTACTTGTTGATTTCAGTAAGGTTTTTATATTTTTAGTATGTGACAATAATAGAAACTTTACTTTGTTTGGGGAATCTGATAAATTGATTTTGGAATTAAGAGACCTTTTAGAGAATGTCTGGACAGAGGTATTTTGGATAACTATAAAGGTTGGAGTGGATTAAATTGATCTTTGGATAGTATTGTTTAAGGTTAAAAATTTATGAAGATTACTTTTGAATATTATAATACTATAGTTTTAGGAATAGGACAACCTGCAGGGTGGGGCATAACCCGTCGCGTCGGACAAAGCTGCAGGAATCGAACCCACAATCATAGTGCGACAGGCCTTTATTTCCTACCACTAGCCTACAGGAAGTCCCTGGTTAATACAAAATAATTTTACTAATCTAAATGGTATGTGTTAACATTTGGAACATTATACAATTAGTTTAAGTATAATATTTTTGAGTTCTATTATCTTTTTGAGTGAAAGATGAGTTGAAGGTTGAAAATCTAATTGTCAACCATAAATATATTTATACCTATCTCTTATTCAATGAATAAATTAATTCTTAATCTTTATTAAAGGGATATTAAAACAAAAAAATGTGTTATCCTAATACCTTATGTCTTGTGGAACTGATGATATTTTAAATCAACATAGATTGAAGGCTTTGAGGCCCTCAATTTGATAGTTGATTGCGATTGATGACCTCAATCACTCCCTACAAATATTTACATTTTTCCTCCAATTATATGTCTCTAATTTCCACCAATGTTCTCCTAATCGAGATCATAATTGGGTGGTGACTTTTTCATTTCCCTTTCCCTCTTATTAAGACTAAATTTTATTAATCTTATTTCTGATGAGGGTTTTCCACAAAGGTATTTTCTCTTTTCAACCTTTTATTTTCAAAGAAAAATTTCAAATTGCGAGGACGCAATTTATTGAAGGAGGGGAGAATGTAACACCCCGAGCTTCCACGATACGCTTCTCATTCAATAATGCAATAGCTTGCATTGTACGCAACTTTGAGTTCTAAAACACCGCGACTAATCAAAGTAGCCGTTATGAATTGTAATAACCACTTTTTAAAATTATAGAAATCTTATATTTCAAAATGGACTTCATTTTTGGATTCGGAATATCGAAATTAGCCTATGTTGAATTTTTGGTATTTTTCTGAGAACTTCTAATTTTTATGAATAGTGAAAAATACTTTAAAACAACTTTTTTAATCAAAATAATTTATTGTGATAAATTATACTATTTAGTGGTTTTAAGGTATAATTAGAATATATTTTTACCATTTTATCCAATGGTGGTCATTGGAATTAATTTAACATTGAAATTGGACATAAACAATTGCCAATCTTTTGATATAAATTGTTTCTTAAAAACACGCTATTTGTCGTAACAGCGAGAATTAATTATAAAATTAATTAATGCAACTTATATGTTTGGAATTTTGTAAAATAGACATCATTTTTGAATTCGGAATATCAATTATAGCTTAGGGTGAAATTTTGGCCTTGTTCTGAAAAACTTCAATTTTTGATGAATAGTGAAACCACTAAGTGGTAGTTAAATAACTGATTTTTCGTTTAAATGAAATATTACCACTTCTGTGATTTGATTTTCAAAAATCCGACATACATGGTTTTCATTAAGAAGTAAAATGTGGTTCAATGAGATTAAAATAATTTTTTGGTGAATAGTAACTTTTAAGTTCTTAATCGCGATTAGAGGTAATTAGTGTAGTTTAAGGTACAAATAATGTTTTAATAATATGAGATGAGCATGACACTTGTCCTACTCCTATTGGATGAGTCATTGCCGACCAAGATAACCCATGGGTCAACTTGGGGACCCCATGGAGCCACTTTAGTTGGAAAATGACATTAATATATATTTATTTAATGTTAAAATTAAATTGACACAAACATGAGATATTTTACTAAAATAGTTTTTAAGTGGGGTTAAAAAAGTCCAAAGTTTGACTATAAATATTCATTAGAAATCTAAAAATATTTCCTACATCATAGTAGTTTTTTTATAATTTTTTGAAATTAAATAAATTAAATTATTTATGACATCATTATGATGCAGCGATGACCTCATTATTTAATGATTTTAATAAAATGAAATGATAATGAAAAATCCAAGGCTTACACTTGTCCAAAGACTATTGTATGGGTATATTTCAAACCCTTATCACCTTATCCACGAATTATATAAGTGTGGGACCTTTAGAAACCGAAAAGCATTGTATAATTGAATAACATTTCATTACTTTCCAAAAGTGCCCCTCCTCTCCACTTATAAAAGGCCCCCACCTCTCCCACCTCATTTACACTTTCTAGCCATTTGGCTCGGCCAACCTCTGCCCAAATACTCTCCCAACTTCCCCCTATTACTCCTAGAAGCCTTACTTTGGGAAGAACTCTTCCCAAGGAAGCTTTTGGCTCAAATCAAAAAGAGTTACCCAATTTTGAGGTAATGTCTTCTCTAATGTTGTTTTGTTTTATTTTTCTTCTCAAACCCCCTAAACTCTTTTTAATCATTTCTTTTGTAACAAAAAAAGTATCCTCAATATACTAGGATGTTGTTATAAGAAGTATTCGAGCTACACTTACACACACCTACATCTAATGGTTAAAGAACATACGGTTTCTGTGGATGGCGAATTTCTGCCTCACGAAACGATGATTGTTCAACACTCATATAACACCTTCAAAGGTGGCCATTAAGATGTCACTATTTTTATATATGATATATAATATGTTTATGTTTTACTTATGCTTCTGTATTTCTCATTTATGTCATACTTTATGATTTCCATTATGGGTAAAACGCGATAATTTCATTTTAGGAAGTGCGGACTACCGCCCCCTCAAAGTGATTTGAATCGTTAATGCCATATGTGGGATGTATAAAGGATGGAGTAAATGGTATTATACACTATATTATACTGTAATTATATTATAAATTTATATCATTATGATTTAGTTCCATTAAATATGAAATTGAAATGAAAGTAGCGTTCATGCGTACGTACGGCTTACCGTCTCCAAGAACGGTGCATTTCATTTCGTACCTCTAAATGTTACGTAATATTATAAATGAATGTATATACTGGATATATAATATATATATTACATCTAAATCATGAATATAATTCTGGATATAATGGATATTCTACCACATGAACAACTTGTAATTATAAGAAGTTTATTGTTGACTCAAGTTACCAAAGATCGACAAAACGATCGTTATTAACTTGAATAATTACATAATATTCATAACATTGTAATAAGTGATATAAAAAGGATAATGAAATTGAAAATGGTTATTAATAAGGTAGATATTAACTCTAGTTTATTATTCAGGAGGTTAAAGAACGGTTGAGTCAAGTCGGACACAAGGTAAGGGAACTTCTTAACACAATTTTCATTCTTTGGGTTAATCTCCTACTTTCAAATTATGTCATTATATTATTTTGTCATATCTTTTATCTGTACATTATTTATGAGTACTTATAGTGAATACACATAATATATCTATTTCATTTTAAAAATTATCTTTGTAAGGGACTTCGTCTCAATCTCCTTTCATTGAGGCATATTTCGTTTTATACACAACTTTCTTTTATACGGTGTATAAACCCCTTTGACTTTTACGGTTATTCAAAAGGAATCTTTTTATACAAAGCGTTTTGCTAAACGACAAAAGGGAATGTTTTTTTTTCCGTACTTATGCGGCGACAACGACTTCTCCGCCACCGTGACCATTATTTGAGTTTCGGCTTCCTCTATAAGCCATCTTTTTTTTAATGAAAAATAAATACAAAGTTTTAACGTTATTTTATTTTGGTATTGAAAATGGTTTCTAAAGCATTTTTATTATATCAATGTGTTGTATTGATATCTTGTGATTGAAAGGTGGAAATGTTATGTTTCCTTTATGCATGTTTTATGTGATATGATTATGTTATGGTTTATGATATGTTTAAACCTATTCATATGAGGAATGTATTGGACTTAATAAGTGACGGGTGGAGCCCGCTATAGCTCCTCGATGCATCGGTAGGTCTCATGAGACAACTAGACGTGGAATTGGCCAAGGCCCTTTCCCAATTTGATTTATGGTTTTGGCCGAGGCCTTAATCATTTTAGACGTCTTGGCCGAGGCCTTGAAAAAATGTTTCAGAATGTCCGGCATTATACATTCCCTCATTATGAAAGTGGTTATGGATATTTCATGTGATTATTCGACCAGTAGAATATCCATGTGAAGAAGTGAATGGGATTATCTCATTTTACTTTTTCCATATTATGTTGATGTTCATATTTAAAAGGTTTTTGTTTTAGTTATACATTGCCTTAAATTTTTATGTTTATTTATGAAGGCTTACGCAATATTGTTATCCTTACTGAGCATCTGAGCTCACCCCTTTCAATGTTTTAATATTTTCCAAGATGTGAAGAATTATTTTATGAATGACCTGCAGGGATAGTCAGAAGAGGATATGAGTGTGGACTATGAAGACTTTGTTATTAGTTTTTCACTTTATGATGTAATGTAACACTTATGAATGTATCTAGTGTTTCCAAGGATACTAAACTAATCGGTCTTTCGAGACTTTATCTTTTGTGATCATGCCAATGTTACGAAGTAATGCACCGACTCTGGGTAGCTGGGGTCGGGGTGTTACATCCACCCAGTTTTAACTGATGACAAGGAAACAAGAACAGAGCATCTCTTCGAGGGGTTTAATGGTCCGCTCAGTCTGACCATCCATATGAGGATGGAAGGCAATGCTCAAATGAATGTGCATACCGAAAGCATCCTGCAACCCCTTCCATAGATGGGAAGTAAATCATGTTTCACGATCGGAGACAATTGAAGAAGGTAATCCATGTATCCGCACAATATACAACACATAGAGGCATCCCAAACTCTGTACTGAACCCTGCTCTCTAATCGGTAGGAAGTGGGCCTAATTGGTGATTCAGTCAACGATCACCCAAATCATGTCATGACCATTAGATGTATGTGGATGTCCTATCACGAAATCCATGGATATTCCATCCCAATTTTACACTGGGGCCTCTAATGGTTTAACCAAGTCTGCTGGTACCTGGTGCTCTACCTTCACTTACTAAAAAGTAAGGCACCGAGAGACAAACTCTGCAACTACCTTCTTTATTCCCAACCACCAGTGTTGTCGCCGGAGATCCTGTTATATCTTTACAAATCATATAAGTACTACTATAAGGGGATGTGTTGAATTCCCTCTACACTTCGTCCTAAAGTGACACTGGTATCATAGTACGTCCTCTGAAGAGGATGATGTGCTCCCTATATTCAGAAAATCCATCAAGTGCCAGCCCTGTGGATATCTGATCACATCATGTATCGTAGTCATCGTCCCCATGTTGTGCCTCCTTGACTCGCTGAGGAAGAGGGGGTGTGAATTTAAGAGACTGAATGAAGACTTCTCCATCTCTATCCACAAAGGATATATGTAAATCATCCAACTGCTCTGTTTCCTCACCTAGCAGATGTATAAAAGACCTCCTGCTAAGTACATCTGCAATAACGTTCCCCTTCCCAAGAGTATAGACTATCCCGATGGCATAGTCCTGGAGGAACCCATGCCAACATCATTGTCTCAACATTAGTTCCTTTTGGGAGAAGATATACATGAGACTCTAGTGATCAGAATACATGGTAAAATGTTCACCCATCATATAGTGTCGTCACATCTTCAATGCGAAGACTATTGCTGCTAACTCCAGGTCATGGGTAACATAGTTCTGCTCATGTAGTCTCGGCTATCATGAATCATAAGTGATCACTGCTCAATCCTACATCAAGACACATCCAAGTCCAGTTAATAATGTGTCATAGTAGACTACGTACCCAACACCTTCCTCTGTATGCCTCAATAGGGGGGTAGTATTCATCATCTTCCTTAGCTTCTGAAAGCTCTGCTGGTATCTATCTGACCACATGAAGGGGTTACCCATCTATTTCAAGGATGATAGTGGTGCTAAAACTCTGGGTAAGTCTGGTACAATCCTCCGATAATAACCAGCCAAACCCATGAAACTTCGTACATCCACCACACACCTGGGTGGCTCCCAAGCAAGTACAGCCTCAATATTCGCTAGATCAACTGCAACTCCAGCTTATGTATGACATGTCCCAGAAAGTGAACCTCTCAGATCTACAACTAGAACATCTAGAGCTTACCATAAAGGTGGTTCTCTTAGAGTGCATTCAGTAATACTTGAAAATGGTAGGCATGATACGCTTCATTAGTTGAGTAGATCAGAATGTCGTCGATGAAGACTATGATCAAGCGATCGAGGTATGTCTTTGAAATCATGTTCATGAGTCCCATGAACACTACTGAAGCATTTTTTATGACAAATGGAATAACCATGGAATTGTAGTGGTGGTACTGACATCTGATGGTCGTCTTCTTCAAATCCACTTCTCGAACTCTAAGCTGGTGATAGCCTGATCTGAGTTCTAACTTCGAGAACTGTTGTGATCCCTTTAGCTGATCAAAGATGTCTTCAATACTTGGGAGTGGGCACTTGTTCTTCATGGTCACCTGGTTTTGGCTCTGGTAGTTGAAAAAAAGTCGCAAGCTTCCATCCTCATTCTTGGAGAACAGAATCAGGGCTGCCCAGGGAGAAACATTGGGCCAGATGAATCCTTTCCCCTACAAGTCGTCTAGCTGTACCCGCAGCTCGTGAAGCTTCACCGGAGCCATCTGATACGTTGGTGTAGATATCGACACTTTCCCAGGGTACAATTCAATGTAAAATTCCACCTCTCTGCGAGGAGGTAGACCTAGGACATCATCTGGGAAAACATCCGCATACTGGTCCATGACTACAGGATAATTTGGACTCTCCACATAAACTGTTCCAAGGTAAGGCAAGCCAACTGATGAGTGATCAGTTGTACTCACCTCTAGGAAAGTCCATCATGCACTTCAAATGCTCCCTTCTTGCAGATGAATGTGAAACTGGTCCCATCCGTACAGACACACCACACATTGGGCCTCATACAATTGATTTGATAAGGGACTATAGATAACCATTTCATACCCAATATGATGTCATAAGGACTCTACACCGCTAATAGGAGATCCCAACCAAAGCTCTCACCTCCAAGAGTAAGCTCACACTGCCAGCACACGTGCATAATCATCGAGTCTGCTCCCGTAGAAGTATCTAGCCGTAAGGATCGAGCCAACGGATCTGTTGGAATCTATGAGCTCCAAATGAGGGCAGTGGCAATGAAAGAGTGACGGGCACCTATGTATATATGAACTGCAGCTATGTTGTAGTAGACATAGACCATACCTCAAATCATCTCAAGAGTGCCATGATCGTATGCCTTAGCTACATAGAGATGAGCTCTCCCCTATACAGCTACTCCCTATGGTCAGGGTGGACCTCCTAGTTATGGTGGTGGTAACACATAGAAACGTCTACCACTGCTAGTTGCTCGACCAAATCCTCTGTCACATCCACCTACGACCATTGGACCGCCTCGATTGAATCATTGCCTCTTCCTGGGCGGTCCTTCGACCGTTTGTTTATCATATGAACAGTGGTTCAAATAATCACAAGCAATTTGACCCTATCCGCCGCATATGAAACACTACCTATTCATCGTATGATTGGATCTCTCTCATGTGCGTCTCACAACTGAACCCGTGTCTAGAGGTGTCGGCTGCCCTTACCTTCATCTCTGGTGATGTTCTCCAGTTCTGACCGCCGTCGAACGTTCCGTGGGTCACCAGACGATTTCTATTGGCCTGATTCTAGATCTGGGAGTTGTCACGCACTACTCAGAATGTCGCCTTCAATTCGCAACCATCATTGATGAAAATAGCTCAACTCGGACTTGTGCCGCGATTATCATCAAAATCCACAATGTAAGGCGGAGGGGGTCGGGCCGTGTTCATTAGTCCCACACCATCCTTATTATAGTAATAGCATGTGGCTTGGATTCTTAATCTTTAAGGGGAAACGAAAAATGTGAAATAATTAACAAAGCTCTAACACCTATATTTGATTATTGTTTGCAGATGGAGTCGTGGGGAGGAAGACAGTGTTTTCGTCATTCGTCGCGTCCACCGCAAACTTCCAATCCCAAGCTCTTGCGTCTGTTCATTGACGACAATGAGGAGAGAAGGTCTGTTGAAGATGTCCCACGTCGGTAGGAGTCCGTGGATGAAGGTTAAAAGAGATCTCTCTTCCTAGATGAAGGTGATCTTCATTTGAAGAACGCATTCTTCATTCTTCACTGGCGAGATCTTTTCTCCCTAAGCTCTCACTCTTCTCCCAAGTTCCACCAAAAGACAAATGCCTACCAAAATAATAGATTAAGATAATCTATTATTTAATTGTTGTCAAAAAATAAAAAATGATTGGATTAATTAATTGAGAAGGATTCAACACATTATGTTTTAGGGGATTTGAAGAGGCTCCCCTACACTTACTGGAAAAATTGAAGGTTTCTCCCCATTAATGGGGAGTTTAAAGGGGGTTTAAATCCTAGGTGGTTCCCACCTCAATTAACATGAAGAGAAGATTACGTTCAGGTGGGCCCCACCACCATAACCTCTCCTGGGAGGTTATGGTGTGGTGGTCCCCACCACAAACTTCTACATGGAGGCTTTAACCTTCAAAATAAAAATTAAGCTACACAAATTTATTTTTATTTAATTATTTCACTAAAAAGCCAAGAACTAACATTTAATTTCGAGAAACTGACTTCAAGGTGAATGTATTCTTATGGGAATACCGGAACTACGAGTTCAACAGTGCCCTCTGATTTCAATTCCATGCACCGGTTCAAAAGTTATAAAAACCTGCTTGTAAGTTTACTGAACGTACCAAAAAAACTTAAGAAATTTATTCCGGGCACTCCAGGCCTCAAAATCATGCGCCGTAAAAAATTCGAGGACTTGTAAAAATTCTTAATTAATAAAAAAAACTTAATTCAAATTTCGGGTCTTTACATTTTTTTTTTGAAATTAAATCATTTTTTCTAAAAATATTCATATAATTTCTCATGTCTATTTCATTAATAAATTACATGATTCTAACATAATGTTTTTTATGAACTATAAATAAAATAAAACATTCTAAACAACAGAAACTAATGAAATATATGTAAGGAAATATCTATGAAATATCATTAGGAAATATCCATAAAATGAAAATCTAAAATGAAGAGACATCCTAATTTTTATCACTATTTTCTAATATTTTTGTTTTGAATTTATTAACTATGAGTATGTGATTTTCAACGAAAAAATAAATTATCTGTCAATATTATCTTGTTAAAATAATGATATTTAACCATAAATACCGCATTTATTGAATATCCCATTTTATTTTTTATTCCCATTTTATCAAATAATATTTTCATGTTAAATGTATAAATTATCCCATTTCATTGCATTAATATCTAAAGGTTATAACCTGAAGCATGTTCATTATAATAATTTACATTTAAATGACATTATTAGACTTGAGGCGTACCACCTAGTACTATGGAGGATATAGAAAATAAGTGGTGGTGTATGATATTACCATGATTGGACTACACTATTATTTCAGAGTTCACAAGAAAATGAAAATAAACCAATCTTCATCCATAATAATAAATAAAAAATAATTTTGATCAAAAAAAATAAAAAAATCAAAATAAGTAAAACTAAAAAAAGAAGAAGAAAATATACATACATACTGATTGTCCCTAGCCATAATAACCACATAAAAATATAAATATTAAAATAAAATTAAAAGTGGTTTTACTATATCCCCATGCATTATATCACACCAATGCCCATTTTCATCTATGTTATAAATATAGGTGATCCAATCCTGGTCCTTTTCAAAACATGGCCCTGTATTTAAAGAAGACTACTAAGGTACAAAAGTTTCATGGATTCTTAAGTAGGTGGTGAGTATAACCCCAAAAGGAACCCCCATCACAGTCACATAACTATCAACAAAATTCAATGATGTCCTATGATATAATTAACATAAATAAAAATGGAATAGTAGAATAAATAAATAAACACCATCAATCAATAGATCCATCTATTGAAATGAAAAACCATCCATACATCCTCTAACCAATGTAATAGTTCCTTTTGAATGTTAGGTAATTCTGCATATTAGAACTAAGACCATTTCCATATTTCATCAGCACTAGCTTATAGTTTTACTTATTATGTTTATAGAATCACATATTAAAAGGAATAATCTCTACAACCATGTATAATTCTAAATGAATTATATATTATTAGAAAAACCTATTGATTCCTATGGTTAACCCTTTTAAATCAAGCCATCAATGATAATATTTGATTCATTGAGGGGAAATAATAAGAAATATACAAAATTCATTATGAATAAATTAGAACCTAGGGATAAATCTCAAGAAATATTTAGTCACTGTGAATCATTATAAAACATTTTGTGTACTTTCTGAGAATTCAATAGTCTTCAAAATTTATGTCAATCCATATGAAGAAATACCAGGTGTTCCATAGTCACCAAGAATCATCACCAAACCATTGTAGATAACACTAATCAATTTATTATCATCAAAACATATTTTTAATTATAGAGAAGTCCATAGTATTTATATTTCATTAAAAACATCAATATTTAATAATAATTTAATCATAATTATCCTAAATCATTATCAATCCCCATTTGGTAATAATGGAAATTCTATAATAAACAATCATCAGTACTAATCTTCATCTAGTTATCCCTGGAATTTATTAATCTTTGGCATCATAATTGAATCCCAATTGATTTCCCAAAGAGTTCCATTAATACTATTCTTCATATATAGTGGTACATCATCCAATAATATCTCATAAAGAATGGATATATCTTATAGATATATTCTAAAAATAATGTTTGTATCTCTAGTTCCTAACCGACCAACATTAATACCTCAACTTGCCCAAAAATAAATTTGATTTCTATTGCGGTACACAAACTCATCGCTATATATTTCTATACATACACTCTCACTGGGGACATCATGTCACTAGGAACCCCACTAGGTCCCTTAGGGTTGATCGTTGATATGACTCCAAATAAGGGTTCATTAATTATATAACTTCTCTAGGGTCAAGACCCATCACTAAGTGTACATAACATCCCTTTAAATTGTAAAAATAACATCTAGTCCCCACTATCCAATAAGGTAAAACAATAAATGCACCTTTCTAGAGATAAGTCTTTGATCCTTTCATAATTATTATATAATCCCATGGTCAGTTCAAACAATAGACCATTCAATCTATACTCTTAGTTTGAAATCACCATGTAAATTAAAATCTCATTGGGGGAGGAACATTTTCCTATGGTCATATTACAACCTGAAGCCTTATTGTTATGTCAAGATTCTCACATGTCCAATCCTCATACTATCCAACTCCATCCATCATAGCCTCTACCAATAGGGTTCTAAGAGAATATAACAGCAGGGTTGGTATATTTCATTTAATTTAACAATTTTTATTTACTAGGGGTACATAAACATTATAGAACACATATAATATCAATGAAATAGATATCAAAAGACACGTAAAATCAAGAAGGTATCAAATTTTCCATAGGGACATGGAATTTTATGTAATTATTTAAAAATAATTTAATTTTAATTAAAAAATATATTCAATTTCGAATTTCAAAAACCACCAGTGGATACACTAAACATATCATTAAATGTAAAAAAAAAGAAATGAAAATAATAATTGTAATTTAATTGGGTACTCCAACCTCAACTAATAAACACTTTTTTATTTCATTTGTTTTGTAGTAGAAATGCACCAGGCACATCTCAATATAACATTCCATTTCCCTTTATTATCAAGACATATCTCATATAAAAATCTAAATAATAAGTTATAATAAATTTATTATTAAATAATTAATAAAACTATTTTTAAGTAAATTTAATGTTTAGTCAAAATATGAGTAACCTCTAAAAAAATTCATGATCTATAACCACTCATAGATACCTCAATACGTGGGGTGAAAATAACTCTCCAATCACACTTGATCATTGTACATATGAAATACCATTATATTATTTCAATATTATTAAAAAATTTAATAATTAATAAAATATTTAAAAATACATAGTGAACACATTCTACATAGGAACCATAACATACCACTCATGGGAGGTTCAGGATGTAATATCAACATCACACCATGTTAAATCCTAAAAAAGTGACATTAATCCATTTTCCAAAAAAAAAGTAATCTAAAAAAATTTTAAAATTAAATATAGTTCAAAAAAACTCTAGAAAAAGTGTGAAAATGACTTGTATATATGTTGGCTACACAACGGTCCAAAAAAATTTCATTCAAACAACATACATTTCAAAATAACCTTAAACCCAAATCTAAAATCCTCTCAAATAAAACATGATAAATGGAATGAAAATATTAGTGTTTCTAGGGAAATACATACATCATTATCTATAATGTTGCTTCCTAAAACCATTCCTATCTATAGAGATTCAAAATAAGGAAGTGGAGAAGTGTAGATAACCAAATAATAGAACCATCGTACCCTCATTTATGCTAAAATAAGGGAGAATACAAAAAACTTGAAGTCGATTCCACTCTTTATTAAAAAAAACACAATGAAATTTCATAGTGTGAAGATTGGAATCAATCCATGAATTTTCACATTAACATCTCCCTCCCTCAACTATCCATATCTTCTTATTGGGAATCAACTGTTGAAGGTAATCCATTGTTCAAATACCAATTTCATTCTATGAAAGGCCTAGTTCATTTGTTTTTAGAATCCCTGATCCCCAATCCATTCTCTAAAACATTGATTGACAAATAAGGAACCTACCACACATCACCCATGCTCCAAAATAGTTTTATTGATGTCTAATGGCATAAAATATCATACCTATTCCATGTTCAAAAAACATATATTCCATAACATATTTTATAATGAAAAATAATTTGAAACCAATAAATTTTTTGGGGCACAATAAATGATTTTCAAATAATCAACTCATATCATAGAATATTACACACTTTTATATTTCTAAATTAATTTAGAAATTTATTAATATGGTTAATTAATATCAAACTTTTACATAATGTGAACAATCTTCATTTGAGAAATTGATACCCGATGCGAGACCCTCTAGGAATTTTCCTAGGAACCTTGTATTATGTTCGCACGTTGAGAACCCAGATCGCCGCAATAAAACAAGTGAATTTGGAGTGCGGATAGTGAAATGAGAAGGAAGGGGGAAATGGTAAAGGTAGAAACCAAAGAGAACTTGTCTCTAAGAACTCTAGCCACAAGACACCACAAAGGATGACCAATCCTTTGATAAGTCTTGAATTAAGAAAGAACACAAAGGTTACAAGAAAAACCTGCCATAATAACATTACCTTCATTCATGATGTTTCAAGAGTACAAGGGGTGGCTATTTATAGCCAAAGAAACTTGAAATTCTAATTAAACATGGGGTGGCTCTTTACATTAGTCTAATGGACCGTTTCCCATAGTCAAAAAGCATATAGGATTCTTTTGACAACTTTGGAACTTGACCATGACTTTAGGAGAAAAGTATCACACCCTTTTGTAAAAGTAAAGACAAGTAGCCCACCACCTTTTGACTTTGAAGATTCCATGGTGGGTGGGCTTGAAATTTCGTAGCACCACTTTGGTTGGATTTCTAAAAGAATGTTTGGGCCTTAATTAATGTAATTATTGGCCCAGATGCTTCCCCCAGCAAAGACGTTGGGCCTCCTCTTGGAATTCCATTATTAATCCATTTAAGGCCTCCTTCATTCTCTTGGGACGCTCCCTTGTCATTGGGCCTCCAATTCCATGCAAAGGGTCTTGTCCAGTTGTGTGCATTCCGCCTTCCTCATCATGTCCGCCTCCAACCCCATGATGCCCATGTATTTTATGATCCCCATCATCTCCTCCCTCCTCAAAATGATTCGTCCTCGAATCTGAATATTCAAAGGGAGAAAGATCAGCAACATTAAAGGTAACACTAACATTCCCATACCTGTCAGGTAACGTAATCTTGTAGGCATTATCATTGATCTTCTCTAAGACATGGAAAGGACCATCTCCTAATGGATGAAGTTTTGATTTTCGTTGCTCCAGAAACCTCTCCTTCCTCAAGTCTAGCCACACCCAATCTCCAGGTTGAATAACCATTTTTTTCCGACCTTTGCTGGCATACCTCGCTACTTGTTCATTATTTTTCTCAATGTTGGCCTTTACCTTTTGCATGGAACTTCTGCACAAACATTGCCTTCTTTTCAACTTCAAGATTTTAAAATTGGTTAGTAGGAAAAGGTAAAATATTAAGTTGAGTTAATGGGTTAAATCCATACACAACATCAAACGGTGAAGCATTAGTAGTGGAGTGAACCACTCGATTATAAGAAAACTCAATGTGAGGCAGGCATCTTTCCGAATGTTTCAGATTTTTTCTAAGTATGGAACACAACAATGTGGAAAGTGTCCTATTGACCACCTCTGTTTGACCATCTATTTGTGGGTGTGCAGTGGTGGAGAACAAAAGTTTTGTTCCAAGTTTATTCCACAATGTCCTCCAGAAGTGACTAAGGAATTTAACATCCCAATCACTCACAATGCTCTTGGGTAAGACATGCAGCCTAACAATTTCCCTGAAAAACAAATCTGTGATATGAGTTGCATCATTGGTTTTAGAAGAAGCAATAAAATGAGCCATTTTACTAAACTTTTCCACCACCACAATGATGTTATCATTACCAGATTGTGATCTTGGCAAGCCGAGGACAAAATCCATTGAAATGTCAACCCTAGGATGAGAAGAAACAGGAAAATTGGTGTATAAGCCATGTGTAAGCACTTTCCACTTTTCATGTTTACACACATTAGAATTTCCAAAAACATGCACCACATCCCTATGCATGTGAGGCCAATAAAAATGTTCACTCAATAAGTACAATGTTTTCTCAACCCCAAAATACCCCATTAATCCACCACCATGTGTTTCTCTAACAAGCAATTCACGCATGGAACAATATGGAACACACAATTTATTTTTCCGAAAAAGAAATCCATCATGTTTGTAAAAATCACCTTTTCCATGTTTTTCACTTAAGTTCCAAATTTCAGAAAAATCCACATCATTTTCATACAAGCTTTTCATCATTTCAAAACCAAGTATTTTAGCATGAATAAAAGTGATAAGAGAGTATCTCCTAGAAAAAGCACCAGAAAAAATATTTTCTTTTCCTTGTTTATGCTTAATGATGTCTGTAAATGTTTCAATGAATTCAAGGCATCTTGCATGCCGCCTATTCAACTTTCCTTGTGACTTAAGAAATTTTAGGCTTTCATGATCTAAATAAATCACAAATTCCCTTGGCCATAAGTAATGTTGCCAATTTTCTAATATTCTTTTGAGGGCATACAATTCCTTGTCATTGGTAGAGTAGTTCAATGCATCCCCATTTAGCTTCTCACTAAAGTATGCGATATGCTTAGAGTCTTGCATTAAAACAGTCCTAATTCCTATTCCAGAGGCATCACACTCAACCTCAAAAACATTATAAAAGTCGAGCAGAATTAAGAGAGGTGAATTGGTCAACATACCTTTGAGTGTGGAGAAGGTATCATCATGAGATTTTCCCCACTTTAAGCTCACCCCTTTCTTGACCAACTCATTCAATGGTGCCGCAATGGTCGAAAAGTCCCTCACGAACCTTGGGTAAAAACATGCAAGTCCATGGAAACTCCTCACCTAATTGACATTTTTTGGTGTTGGCCAGTCCCAAATCGTCTTCACCTTCTCTTAATCAACCCTCATGCCATCAACTCCTACCACAAACCCAAGGAAAACAGCCGAATTTAAACAAAATGTACACTTTTATAAGTTTTCAAACAACCTATTTTTCCTAAGATTCTCAAAAACATGTTTCAAAATTTCATGATGTTCATCAAGGCTCTTAGAATAAACAAGGATGTCATCAAAATACACAACCACAAATTTCCCTATGAATGGACGGAAAAATTGATTCATTATGTTCATGAATGTAATAGGGGAGTTAGTTAGTCCAAAAGGCATAACTATCCATTCATACAATCCAAACATATTTTTAAATGTGGTTTTCCATTCATCTCCCTCTTTCATTCTAATTTTATGGTATCTACTCCTTAGGTCAATTTTAGTAAACAAGCATGCACCATGGAGTTCATCAAGCATATCATCCAAATGAGGTATGGGATAACGATACTTTACCATTATTTTGTTGATAGCTCGACAATCAACACACATTCTCCACTTGCCATCTTTTTTTGGGACAAGGATTACCGGTACCACACACGGACTCAAGCTCTCTTGAACAAATCCCTTCCTTAGCAATTCTTACACTTGTCATTGGATTTCTCGAGTCTCCTCTGGGTTTGCCCGATAAGCCAGACGATTGGGAAGTGTTGCTCTGGGGAGGAAGTCGATATGGTGCTCGATACCCCACAAGGGAGGTAAGCCATCGGGAATCTCCTCAGGAAAAACATCACCAAAATCCTGCAAAAGAGACATAACACTAGAAGGCATTGAATGGTTATGAGAGTTGGTGGTAAAACATTCTCCCTTTAATAGAATCACAAGAGTTTCCTCCCCCTATAAAGCTCTCTCTATCTCTCTTTTTCCTGAAAATAAGCTCACTTTTCCTTCAACACTCTTGTTTTCACTGTCATTTTCACTCTTGTTTTCAACTCTTTTATTTCCCCCATTTTTTTTCTTTCAATCAACACTCCTTTTTCACTCTTTATTTTTCCACTCTTCTCATTCTCTCAATTGTTTTTCTATCTTTTCCTTTCTTATCTTCTTTCAATCTCTCTCAATCCTCACTTGGTCTTCATAAGATTGCAATGGCCTCAATGGTGTTAGAATAACCGTCCCCCCATTACACTCAAAAGAATATCTATTGGTGTATCCATCATGTGTGACCCTCCTATCAAATTTCCAAGGTCTTCCTAACAAAATATCACTAGCATGAATTAAAACAACATCACACATCACCTTGTCTTCATACTTCCCAATAGAAAATGCAACTTGTGCTTGATTAGTCACTTTTAAATCCCCGCTATTATTTAACCATTTTAATCTATAAGGCCTAAGATGTCTAGTCGTAGCCAATTCCAATTTATCGACCATCAAACCACTTGCTACGTTTGTACAACTACCCCAATCAATAATCATAATACATACCTTATCTTATAAAAAATGTGCTCCCTTTGCTCTTGATCATGTTCTCCTTTGGGTTGAGCACTCAAAGCATGCCTTTCAACAAGCATTTCTCCATGTACGGGGCTTTCTACTTCCACCTCCGAATCATCCTCAAGTGATGGAATTTCATCTTCACTTGATCTAGCACTAAGAACATGTCCATCATCCAAAATAATCATTGTCCTCTTGTATGGGCGTTGTGAGGAAATATTTCCAAATCCTTGACATTTAAAACATTTCATATCTCATGATTTGGAAACAAACATACCCTCCATTTTACCTTTGGATTCCAGAAAGAATGGTTTGGGTTTGGGCAACCCCTTCGAATCTGTTTTGTGTTCCCTTACATGCTCTTGTGGTTTGAAATCCTTAAACATGAATTAATGTCTAGAATCCATACCATAAGATGTAGGGAACATCCTTCTTGTCTTTACTTGCCTCTCTGCTTTGGTGGCCATGTGACGTAGATCCTCAATGTCCAAGTAGTGGTGCATGTCCACTATGTCCTGAATGTCATGGTTGAGGTCGTTCACAAACCTTACCATGGTGGCCTCTCACTCCTCATCAATATTTTCTCGAATCATGATGATATACATCTCTTTATTATACTCCTCAACACTCATGACCCCTTGTTTAAAACCCTACAAGTTGAGGAACAAATCATGATAATAGTGGCTAGAAATGAACCTCTTACACATTAACACTTTCATCTCCTCCCAAGTGTGGATGGGTCTTTCTCCACTTCGCTGTCGGCTCACTCGTAGTTCATCCCACCAAATACTAGCATAATCGGTGAACTCCACAACCACCAACTTCACATTGTTTTCCTCCAAATAGGAGTGACAACCAAAAACATGTTCGACCTTTCTTTCCCATTCCAAGTATGTTTCAGGATCATTCTTACCTTGGAATGAAGGGATCCTCAACTTTACTCCTCCAAGATCGTTGGCTTGCCTCCATGGTGGCTGAATTCTCCGAATTTGTGACTCACGAAAATCAGATAACTCCTCCTCTTCTTCAACAACCCGCCTCCTTGGCGGTGCTCTATAATTGGAAGGGTATTGGAGTTCATCAATCCTCGCATTCAAACTTTGGAATTGTTCTTGTACAACCCTCATGAACATCTTAATGTCTCCTTCATTGGTATTACTCAACTCCGCCATTTTGGAATCCTGTAAAAAAAAGTGAAGAGAAGGGAAAATGGACCTAACACACTCCCTAACGTGTTTACACTAAAAAATAATATGTTCACTCGTGTTTCACTCAATTTTGGCTTTTATCAAAATGTAACACTCTTGCCTTTTACCACTCAACTTGCTTCCTATAGTGTTCTTACCCAATTTCAACAAATCGAAAGGATCTTTGAAATGTAGCAATATCGAACTAGAATTCAAAGATAAAATTCAAATTGGATGCAAGATGAATAATTTGGGAAGAGGAAGAAAAGGGAAGAAGAAGAAAGAAAATGGGACGTAGTATTCAAAATGTTGCAATTTTTTTGAGCCTTTAATTTTTTTTCGATTTTTTTTGTTTTTTTTCTATTTTTTTGTAGATGAGGTAGAAACAAGATGAATTTTTCAATATTTAAATGCACGAGAAGCAATAATTTGTAACATCAAATGGAATCATCGTGACATTTACGTGGTTTTAAAATTGCAGAATTTTTGCAAAATTTGAACTCGATGTATCTCGCTATGTATAGCTCTGATTTTGATGATTCCAAATGGAGAAGAAAGATGAGCTCCTAAACTGAAATAATGATATATTGTACGCTGAAAATTAGAAGAAATGACGACTTTAGGGGAAGAAGAAAATGGACCAGAATTGATGTTGGCCCGATTTGAAGAGAAATGAAAATAGAAGAAAGGATAAGAAATAAAGAACCTGATTTCTAGCAAATGGGCTCTGATAACAAATGATACGCGATGCAAGACCCTCTAGGAATTGTCCTAGGAACCGCGTGTAATGTTCTCGCGTTGAGCACTCAGATTTCCGCAAGAAAACAAGTGAATTTGGTGTGCGGATAGTGAATGAGAAGGAAGGGGGAAATGGTCAACGTAGAACCCAAAGAGAACTTGTCTCTAAGAAATCTAGCCAGAAGACGCCACAAAGGATGTCCAATACATTGATAAATCAAGAATTAAGCAATAACACAAAGGTTGCAAGAAAAACTCACCATAATAACATTACCTTCATTCATGATGTTTCAAAAGTACAACGGGGTGGCTATTTATAGCCAAAGAAACGTGAAATTCGAATTACACATGGGGTGGCTCTTTACATCAGTCTAATGGATAGTTTTCCATAGTCAAAATGCATATAAGATGCTTTTTACAGCTTTGGTACTTGACCAGCACTTTAGGAGACAAGTAGCACACCCTTTTGGAAAAGTAATGACAAGTAGCCCACCAACTATTGACTTTGAAGATTCCATGGTGGGTGGGATTGATATTTCGTAGCACCACTTGGGTTGGATTTCTAAAAGCATGTTTCGTCCTTAATTAATATAATTATAGGCCCGGATTCTTCCCCCAAGAAATGATGTTGGGCCTCCTCTTGGAATTCCATGATTAATTCATTCAAGGCCTCCTTTATTCTCTTGGTCATCTCCCTTGTCATTGGGCCTCCATTTCCACGCAACGGGTCTTGTCCACTTGTGTGCATTCCGCCTTCCTCATCATGTCAACCTCCAACCCCGTGATTCCCATGTGTTCCATGATCCTCATCAGAAATATTGAAGATACATAAAAATAATGACCTTAAATACATTCCCACTATTAGAATCAAAATTCACTATATTAAAAATAGAATGTGAGAACAGATAATTTCATAGGCCATGAAACACATAAGTTATTAATTCAATTTATAGAAAACATACTTAACCAGATAATATAATCTATTCTTTTATACAATTGAGGGAGAAATAAGGGAACTCAAATGAAGTTAAAAAATTTATTTACCAAATAAATTAACCATATCCAATTTATATTTCAAAATACATTGTCTAGTCATTTTATTTTATTTCACAGTAATTGTTTTTATATTTTATTGCTTGTGCATGTTAAATTTAATCTTCTAAACCCACATAATGAATTAAGGATTTCAATATTATATTTAACTTTTTCATTTATGGTTGTATCCCTCTATATTTGGTATATAATAATATATTAATAATAAAATCATATTTATTTTTATTCAGGATAAAAAGAAAAATTTATTTGTAAAAAATATAGTTACCCTTTTAAAACACTACCCTCATTTAGATAGCCATGATACAAGGACCCTTTCACAAGGACCCCAATTATAGGATCTTTATCTAAACTAGTTGACCATTATAAAAATATAATATAATGTGAAATTTTTTTGACTCAGCATAAATTGATCTACCATAACATTATATTAAATCTGTCCACATGTTACGTTTGAAATCTCACAGTTACCCATAGGTTAAACACTGACTATCCACACCCAAGATATATAGATCTATGACATGAACCAAAATAATAATTATGTACCAAACAAGATACCCTCATGTGAGCATAATACTAAATACATATGAGGATGATGTACATTTATCTAAAAAAGAGGTATCAAAATACATCATGGTAGCAGATCTTACCTAAAAAAGAGATCCTGTTATATAAGGTTACATTATGAATTATAAAAATAACATTTCAAATTGAAATAACATATAAAAAATTATGAATGATGGGTTTTAAGGAAAAATAACTACCCTATCACTTAAATTTCAATGATATCTCTAAATCAAAAAAGAGACACACATGAGATGAACAAGGTATGACATCATCAAGAATTTAATGAATAAATATGTTCAAATACATCATCCAATGGAAATAACTAATATAATAACTAATGGTATTGAGAGAACATGTGTGTCTCATGTTCTAAAGTTATATCTATCGACCAAAATTCCTTTGATGGGATAAAAACCAATTTAATAAAACACCAACAATACCCCATACACCAGAGGTCCTCCATCTCAATAGAACACTCCATGAAGGTTGCATCTTCATCAATATCCATATTCCCCATTATATGTATTAAAAATGATCATAATTTTATTTAGGAAGATTTCAAACGTGCATGATATCATAAATCCTACTCTTTTTTATTTAAAGTGATATCCAATACAAAATTTTTCCAAAATTTAGTATAACATCAAAAGATTCAACAAAATGGTGATAAATCACACAACCCTGACAGAACCATTACATCCAATGATGAGTAGAATGTTAGAATAGTGGGTTCTCAAGACCCAAATATACAGTACTTTTGATTACCATATCATGTATATAGTTGTCTATACATGATCTATTCTTACCATTATAGTGTAGACATTTCTACGGACACAATATAATGGTAATGTCATAGAATAATTGTTGTATCCAAAGGTTAGAGAATATCCCCTGATATAATGAGATCCTTTAAATACCATGACATTAATATTAAATTTTTTATATGGTCTAGTTACATAATACTCACTAGACATAGTATATGTATGAATATTAGGTTTTTGGGGATCATATTAAATAATAAATATTCTCATGAAGTTCTAACTTGATGATCTCTAGTAGTGAGATCATGTGGATAGAACTGCTAACAAGAACACCAAATGTTTTGGGTGTCATTTTTTTTCCTATATGTGGAAATGTGAATTGATTTGTTGACATGTGATCATTATTTGTGTGTACCATTTTATTGTGTATTTTGATGTTGCGAAAAACCCATTATAATGAAATAATGGAATAACAGATGTTGTTTGGTGCGTCATTTGTGGTATTACATTGGTTGAATGGTCAAGATTGGATATGTCACTTCTGTGTTAAAGAAGTTGTATATCCCAGGACTGGTTGATCATGATTGGGCTACATTTATATGTATTTTTCCGAAGTAGTCAAAAGGTAAATCCATCCCATTAGATAAAAAAATAATAAAGTATGAAAATGATGATGAAACATGGGTGTGTCCTGCTTTAGGATATATTTAAAGACGAAGAGATTATGATACATAGTAATTGTTCATAGGTTGGTAGTTGTTTCAATGACTATCTTAATCACTTTATGGGCCTTCATGGGTTGCTAGAATCCTCTTTTGGATAGTGGATTTTATTCACTACTATTTAGATAAAAAAATAGAGGTTCACAATCAATAGTGTATTCAACAATCCACCTTATTCAGTTGAATATGTATATTGAACATAGGTGACCCCACCACGAGGTTCGAGTGTTATCAAAGGTATCGATCAAAGACAATTAAATAAATTCATTATTGTTCACGTTATGAATAATTTGTATTTAATTTATTAAAATGTATTTTTATGTTCTCTCAATATAAGAAAATATTATGTGAATGAATATTATAATGATATTAAAGGTTCATTTGATAATTTTTGGGATTTTGAGTCGAGTTAATGACCCGGATTTATCAGGTAATATATATTATATATATTAAAAGTATGTTATAAATTAACAAATAATATTGAAACATTTTAGCTCTTCAGAATTATTTATTTATTGGATGTTGAAATAAATGGAAGTCATAAACCTAACTAGATATTTAGCAACTCCACTATAAATAGAGGAAGAGGATCTATCATCAAAAAATACTTACAAAAGTTTGTCCAGAGCCTCTCTCTCTCCTCCCACTTCCTATAGAGAGAAGCATCCAATCAAATAGATCGGATCTAGATCTTCCTTAAGCATTGAAGGATTCCCTATGCATTGATCGTCAGGATGTCGAAGAAGTCATTAGATCCCCATGCTTTACCCGATATCTGATGATTGATTCTCCCACAAGATTTTTTATTTTAGTGTGGATAATATAAAGAGATATTATTATGGATCCTTCAAGTGATGATCACCAATGATAGGTTGTAGTTGAGTGCAGCTTTAGATCTGAACATGTGAGTTCATAGTTTTAGTTTTTGTGCTCTAATACCAATTGAAGGTACTGGGGACCACTATAGAAGCCGATGGGCTGAGAATTTAATATTTTTAAGCATCGATAAGATGAAAAATAACATCATAGATGATCAGTGCCTTAGTATGGTCCGATAGTCTCATGTAAATTCTCAAACCCTTCATGGGTCGAGACCTCCTTGGTTCCCATGCACTTCCTCCCCAATGGTTCGATCGGCAGCCGACCTCCCGAAGCCACCTAACGATCCTACACCAATAGGTAACTCCCTAAATGGAATATGCCTGGATAGGAACTGTACCACAATGAGAGCCCCTCACTAGGAGACCGATCCACTATAGGTCTGGTAAAGAGGTACCCCTTTTTGTTTCCTGATCAATGCATGGGCGGGTTTTCCAAACCCAGAATTGTTCTGGGTGGACCTTCCTGCTCTATATTATCCCCGCATGGGCACTGCCCAGTCCATTATGGGTGTGTCCAAGTTCAGAGTGACTTTAAATGGGCCACTATGATATTTCAAAGCTATATATTTCTTAAATTAATAAAAATCATTTAATTTAGTTAATTTAAAATTATTTTTAAATTATATAAATTAATTAATTGGTTCTAATATCCTATAATTTTTTAATACGTGATTCTACTATAAATTAATTTTTTGCACAAATTAAATTAATTAGTGGACTGATAAATAATTAAACTATTATAATAATTTATTCATTTAATTAAAATAAAAACTCTCATACTTATTTATTGATATTTAATTTTTATTTCGCATTATTTTAACCATCTACTAGTCTTGATCAGCCACTTTTTTATATCTGCATTTAATTATTTAATAAAAAAATTTAAATTGTTTGCGATGTCTTTAATTAATTAAACGGTCGTTTGTGCGTCATCTATATTTTTTTACAAAATGAATGAGGACATGCACGCCCAGTTGTATATGAAGTACATTATAGCCATCATTCCCCTCTCATGCGTATGAGTTTTTTATAGTTTGGACCATGATTATGAAATATGTTATGTGGACCTCGTCGAGACATAGATGTTACAAATTGCAGAGAGCACAATGTCAAAGAGTTATTGTAGACTAGTAGAGGATATATAGGATGAGGTTGAGATAATTCACGAGTAAATTGACGACATTGGTATGATTCCTCTAGATCATTTATATTCTATAAAATCATTAGGTAGAAGATTAACTTTATGAATTTTATAACAGATAAGAAATATGTAATATAATAAATAATAAAAAGCATAAATAAGTGACGTGTATTTTTTTATGTTCAGTTGTGTGTGTTACAATATAGATGATTAAAATTAATATAAATGGGAAACATTCATCAAGATATAAAATCTGAAAATCCTCAAAGAAATATTTTGTCATTACTACCTTCCAACATTCATGTTTGAAGAAAACTGAGTGTTTGAGGTGTCGTTCATGCCATAGCTGAGGGTAACTCTTACTATAAGGGAATTCTACTATGAGTCTTGGCTCAAAAAAGATAAATTGGTTGTGAGGATTTTCCAAAGATAAATTTTTATTATTTTAGGGGTAGTAATTGAGTAAATCAGGTTATGATTTCTGAAGCTGAGGCTTCACTCAATAGATCAAGGAACCATGAGTTAATGTGGTTTGTTATCCAAACTCCTTCCTTGATCCCACTGAGTAGTGGTGTAGCCAAAGCATGTATATTATTTGTAGAGGTTCAAGTATCTCTTCTAATAATTTACTCAAGAGAAATACTATTATGATTGTAATATAGAGGTATTTTAGAATTTTATAAATTAGGGGGAGACATTTATTGAAAAAAATTGATTACTTATGTCTAATCTAGTAATCACATAAATTTTTTTCACTGATATAGTGAATTTTTTGACATAAATGGAAATTAGTACCACAATAATCACTGCAATATATATTCAACAAAGTTAATTTCCAAACTAGCATGAATTTTCATGTGTAGTACAGGTGCTTCCGCATATTACAACAATATTGGGAAGACAAGTTGTTGGTATCCCTAGAACTATTATGCCACCCCAAAAAGTGTGATTAAGAAATTTCATATAGGAGACTCATGAATTAGTCATATAGTGGTTCTATCATAATTTTACCATTTATGACTGATGTCAGTTTTAGAAACTCCTTTCGGACTTTAATGATATCACTTGTCGTCTGATCTTTAAGAAGATTATGAAGAGAAAGTGATGCAATATATGAATGCGATGACTACACTCACTTTCTGTAAACATAAAATAAAAATGATGATCTTTCATAGAATCCAATTATTAATCCTTTTTTATCCTATTATTGTAGTTTCATTTAAGAATTCAAAATAACAGTATAGAGTAAGCGCTTCATTATCTTTTAGGTAAGTTTCACCAACAATAAGAATATTAATGAAAGATATATCATTAGTTATTATGAAGAATAAAGTCAAATACAAGGATAAGAATTAATGAAACCTTCAGAATATCCTTTTATGCATTTATGTTAGTTATTTTATAGGATATTATATGTAATGCATATTATTAAATATATTGATGGAATTTTAAAATGTAGTGAACTGAATTAAATATGCAAGAACCTAATTTTTCTTTAGTGTATATTCAAAAAATAAAAGAATTTATTCTAACTTACATCTTATGTATTAAATAAAATATAAATTTCACATATTTGTATTGATATACAGTAACCATGTATGTATAAAAACATTATAAGAAATTAGGTGTATTTTCCATGCTATGGAGAAATGGTGATTCCTATTTTAGAAATGATATGTACACCTAACTTCAATTTTCCAAGTGACTAAATCAAATTGATCATGTTTTTGATTTAAGAAAAACATATATCTCATATTCAAATTGGAAATAATGAGACATTATTCAATGATCTCTAATGTATGTTGTCAATGGTGTATCATACATAACAATTTGTTAAGTGGTACCTGAATCATAGGCAATAACTAATGAATATAACAATGATATAATTTTACACAATTGTGGAATGATAATCCTTATTCAGGTAAAACAAAATGTGGAAGTCAAGAATATACCATGTGTGGTATTTAGGCTCACCACATCGAATTTTTTTTGTATAACTGATATCTTTAGTTTGAACTATGAAACCATTAGAAATAAATGTTCATCATTATTCTTTTGGAATTAGACCATTAAGTCTGTATGGACTATTCCATGGGAAACTAATAGTATGATACTTAATAAGATTACTTTATGTCACTATGGGATGTGAAAGTAATGTATAAGAATAGTCAGAAGATATAAGTTTATTTGTATCGAGATTCCAAAGAATATCTTGACGAAGCATTCATCGATTATGATAATGTAGTATGGAGTAATTTTTAATCACACATTACCTTATCCACATCACAAAATTTATGATAATAATGAGGGGAGATGAGGATCCTTACATGTTAACATTTATAAAAAAATGTAGCATGGAGAAATTCGTAAATAGACATTTCTTACATCAAAAGTAATTATGTAACTAGTATCAATTTTATAACTTGTAGTAACTGACACCATATTTCATGACATGCATTTAAAATATTGGTGATATACCATTACTAATATTCTATATAAAAATGAAAAATAGATATCATACTAGTCACAATATGATGGAAATCAATTATTTCAAAGGACATGTGTTTATATGAAAATATTTTTTTTTGGATTTAAACAAACATGCATCAAGTTAAACACGTTGTGCATCTAAGGTAATTATCCTAATAGTTGCACAGGATATTCCATAAACCGATAAGATAGAAAATTGGTAGTAAAGTGATAGAATATGTTTGTATATAATGGTTCACATCTCTATTTGAGATAGTGGCAGAAAGATTTACATCAGTCCAGTCAATGCTCCAGATGCACTAATGGTTGGCATAATAACAAGTTCCACCATTTTTTGTGGTAGAGGCATGTTCTAGAGATACATAATACATACGAAGGATAAAAACAAAAAAAAAATCCATGGTGATAGTTTTGAATTCACCATGGCCAGTGAAACATTATTTATTAAGAATAATTATTTCATTATGTAAAAAGTATATAGATATAAGATAAGATTGCCAAGATCAATTAAAATTAAATAATGGATTCCATGTATGAAAATGAAATGGCGGGTTATATATTGAATACATTTGTGAGTAGTTAAGTTAGTTGATACACGAATGGTACAATTGTGTTAACTTTAAGTCTTGATTGGTAATACCAAGTTGGTACACCTAAATCCATTGAAATTTTACTCATTATATCTTACATATAAAATCATTAAATTTGAAATTGTTTGTCAGTAACAAATTTCATCGAAGGTGTATTTTCAAAACAACAAGAAAGGGATGGTGACACCATTGGAAGCCAATATGTGTTTCAAGTTACTGAAATCCAGTTCCAGATTAACGCAATGATACCTTAGAGCATTAAATTGTAATAAATCATTGCCATGTTTCTTCCAAAGGTTACTGAGAGAAAGATATTATTTTCATGAGAAATATTCTTTGATACATTTGGAAAAAAGATATTAGTCATACAGTTATTTATGACTAGGAAAAAAATAATTCTCTAGTGATTGAAAAAAAAGAAACATGTGTTTTAGGGAACATGATCCAATAAGGTAGATAAAACCATTACATTGGTCTATTTAATCATATATATAGTGAAATAGTATTTAAAAATACAAACAATTCATTTTAAGGTTTTTTCCAATGTCAAACGACATAATCTCTAGAGGGTCACATGTTTCAAACATGGGAGGAAATTAATGTTGTGTGTTTGGTTCCATACACTTCAGTGATGGATCAATCATGTATGCATTATCTGTACAAAAAATGGTATGTCCATGATATAATTTATTGGAGTAAGATGTCAATTATATCAAGGATCATAGAAAGTGATGCTATTATAACAATCATCTTATATTTTGGAAAGTACAAATGATATGTACTAGGTATGTAGAGAAGAAGAATACTAGTTATTGTGGGAAACAAACTAGTTTTCATTAGCACTATATGATCTAGTATCATAGATAGTCTTTGTCAAAAATAAAGTCATGCTCATAAAATCCTTTGGTAGTCATATTTACAAACACCAAGTATGTTGTAGATTTTAAGGAAACTAATAATAAACTAAACACAATAATTTATTCCATTTTTTATAATCATACCTAGTATGTAATATATAATAATAATTTAACTTATAATTTTATAACTAACCAATATGTAATGTTAAGATAGTGGAAAAAGGAGTATACTTGAGGATAACATCTCTTGAGAAGATTTAATCAAGTAGATGAGGTTTCATAAAGAAGAATAGCCACATAATGGAAACGTGGTAGATGCAACAGCTAAAGTTGTTGCTCTGTAGAAACTTGATCTTCCTCTTGTGAGTAAACTAACAATATGATTAGCAGGTCAGATCTAGTGCAAGTCAGAGTGTTTGAATTATGGGTTCCCTAGACCTAACTATTTTGTACTTCTTATCACCATACCGTGTATACTGTTGTCTATAATAGATATATTTTTACCATTATAGTGTAGACATTTCTGTGTCCACTATTTAGTGGTAATGTCATAGTTTAATTTTTGTATCAAATGATTATATCAGATCCTATGTTATAGTGAGGATCTTTAAATACAATGACATTAATCGTTAGTATGTCATATTCTCTAGTTATATCATACATACTAGACACATTCTATAAATGACTATCAGGTGCTGAGTGATTATAATAATTGATACATCTTCTCATGATGTTTTCACATGGTGTTCGCTAGTAGTGAGATCCAAAGGATAGACCCACTAATATGAACATCACATGTTTTGGGTGTCATTGGTTGTTCCTATATATGGTCATGTGTAATGACCTCTTTAATTGAGATTGTTATCAGTGTGTACCATTTTATTGTGTATTTTGATGTAAGGAAATCCCATGATATTGAAATCATTGAATGGTTGATTTTGTTGGGTTCCACATTGGTGGAATGAAATTGGATGACTGAACGAGTGAGGATTTTCCACTTCCACGTTAATGAAGATGTTTATATCAGGCCTACTTGATCAGTATATTGCTACCTTTATAAGACACTGGCTAAAAGAGTTGAAAGGTAAATACGTCTGGTTAGATCAAAAAACAATAAAGTAAGAAAAGGATGATGACACAGCTGTGCATTCTACTTTTTGAGATATTTAGAGATTAGAAGATTATAATACACAGTTAGTGTTCATCGTTTTCACGTCGTTGATATGACTATCCTTATATTTTCAGGGTCCTTGTTGGGTTGATAGACTCCACTCTTTTTCAATGTATTATATTCACTAATATAGAGATATAGGCCTAGAGGGTCACATATAATGGCATTTTGAATAATCCCCCCTATTCGGTTGAATATGTATATTGGACATGGTGGGACCCATCTTGGGGTTCGGGTGTTGTCCAATGAAATACTCACCAATAATTAAATTAATTTATTTTTATTTATGTTATGAATATTTAGGATTTAATTTATTGAAATGTATTTACAGGTAATGTAAATATGTGAAAATAATAATTGGATGAATATTATATTTATATTGAAGGTTTTTTGAAAATTTTATGGAATTATGAGTCAAGTTAATGGTTCAGGATTATCAAATAATTTTTTTACCTTTTACAAGTACTTGATAAAATAATAAATAATATTGATGCAATTTATTTCATCATAATTATTTATTTTTTGGACATTGAAATTCATATGGGACGTGGATCCCAATAGTGTATTTAGTAACACAACCATAAATACGTTTCTATCTCCTCCCTCTTACTATAGAGATAAGTTTTCAATCCAAGAGAAAATATCATGATATCCTTCAAACATCGATTGCATCTGGATGTAGTGATCGTCATGAAGTCAAATACATTGTAAGATCACCAAACTAGCACACAGAATCTGACGATCGGTGTACCTGTGGATTTTTGAAGTGTTTGTGGATGATGTAAAGGGATAATTATATAGGTTCTTAAAGTGATGACTACCAATAAAAATTTGATGTTAATTTTGGATTGATATTTAAACAGGGATTTAATAGTTTATTTTTGTGCTCTTTCAACTTTACACGAGATCCTTGAAACATAGCGAGTCTCGGATCATCAGCAGCGACAAGTTTCCTCATCCCGATGATTAGAAATTTTAAATTATCGCCCCATCTGGTTCTTTTACTGGCCTCAATAACATTAATGGAACCTTTATAAACACATGATATCTAGTTTTTAACTCCATAGTTCTCTCCCTATGATCATAATAAGCCTAAAATAAATATTTTGTTTCCTTTCTTCACTTGAATATCAATTATATATTAATTGATTCCTCTACACTAATTATAGTCTATGAAAATAAGACTCTTGAACTCAATCCAACATAATATAGACAAGTAGTGTCAGCCTCAAAAGGTCATGAATAGATCCATTTAGACGATTAAATTATACTTATCATGGTATCGAAACACACTATGATTAGGTAACTCACCCATCATCCATTAAAATTTAAAATTCATCCATAAAATACATTATAGATATAAATTATGTGGGAAATTTAGTAAGATTTTATTTCATATAGACCTTCCAAAGAGGTTAATGTGATATGGTTGGTTTCTCAAGTTAGTATAGGAATAGACAATCCATGGTAGTGGTAGGTGCATTGAGGACCACATCCAATGATGATAGTGGGGTGTATTGTTTTTTTGTGGATAAAGGAGATAACGACATATCCCAATAGCTATGGTGATTTCATGATCAAGAAAAACAACATACGATGGGGTATTTTCATGGTTGATGAAAAAGGGATTATTCGGGAATAGGTTTATGGGTACTTAGGACCACTAATGGACTTGAATGGTAAGGAATATAAGACAAATTTATAGGCATTTATTTTACATGGGTCTCTAGGCCTTATAATGGGTTATTATCTCCCCATAAATATATATACGGTTCCATTGATTAATAAAAATAGTTATGCTTCCTCCCATATTGTTTTAAAACATTCCCTCTAATGTATGTATAATATACTCTATCTAACTATCAATTAATTGTTTAAAAGAAATGTTAAGTCATATATATGAACCAAAATCATGATGGAGACCTATCCACTCCTTTGATATGAAAATATGATCATGATAGAAATTACCAAATTCAATATTCGATGATGCCTCCCCAAAAACTATATATACTGACTCAAAAAATCTATAATTACGTTGACCATATAATCGCTAAAAATTATGTTGACCTAATAATTTAGTCCATGATCACAAATATAGAATCAGAACCTAACTAATAATTTTTAATATTGTGTAATATGTCTATCGAGATGTCTTACCCCTTCCATTGGGAAACATAAGTATCCTAATGTAACACTTTGGAATCATGGTTCGTAGCTACCAACCCCTATAAAACTAAACATCTAGGAAACACTCTTCAACCAAACTATTCAAACAAGGTTACCAAAATTAGTTTCTAATATCTTGATTCATCTTCTACCCAAATGATATAATGAATTTGTAGAAATGTGAAAAACTTTGAGAACAACCTCACAATCACCAAATTAGTGAAAATATTCCCATGAAACAACAACATATTTTGAAAATGCATAGACCCTCCTTCAAGGGAATCACCAAAGACAACCTTATCACATCAATCATCAAACATAGAATCTCTTGAATGGTATTCATGATACTATATATTGAGGTATAACTTCACCATATTCTAATAATGTCATCATCTTTGATCAATTACTCCCATATCAAGCTGTAATATATCTAACACGTGTCCTTAGAGTTATGCACAACATCACCACATGAATTCAAACATATATAATAAACCAAAACATCCAATTTTCAATGTTTATTAGAAATATTAATGTCATAGTACATGAATAATTATAGATATGGTCATTATATAAAATTAAAATCGCATTTGGAGAAAATAGATTAAAATATTTGTTGATATGCGAATATCTAAAGACCTAATTATTAAGATCACTCACAGACAACTTCAAGGAAATCATAGCCATGAATTTTTCAATAGAATGTGTAGAATATCTAAATTCGTGAGAAAGAAAATATTCTGAACCATAGGAGAACCAAACCCTTTAACCAGTGAATATATAGCTCGATCTAATATGTAAAGTGTTATACTAAAACTGAAATGTAATTACCTTCTCTGGAAAAAGATTAATAGGGTCTCTAACTCGCTTCTCCTTCAAATACTAAAAACCATACACATTCTAGTCAATAACCTAAAAATCCCAATCCTTTCTAGTAATAAATATAATAAGAGTCTCATTAAAAATGAATTGGGACATTAAACTCTTATAAAAACAACGATGATCAAAGAATTTCATCAGATTTTCAGTATTCTACAGTACAACCAATGAAACAACAAGATTAATCATGAAAGGACCCTTGACTAAATATCACTAAAATATAACCAAAATAGAGAAATCGATTTCTCGATTATAGAACCTAGACAAAATATTATTCAAAAAATATCTTATTTTGATTAATAAATCTCAAAATGGAATATGGATTCTATACATGCTCCTACTCGGATGTCAAATAAGAAAAGAAATCATTAAGAAACATCGTTATTAACCAATCAAGAAACACAAGAAAAATTTCAATCATCTATCCCCTAAATATCAATGGTTAAATAATAACACCAAATAGATTCATAAAAAACACATTTTTACTAGAACAACATTATAATATAGACAAAATATTAACCACATCCTTTACTCACATTTCAAAAATTAATATTCAAGCACCAGCTAGATCCCCTTTGTTGATAAAATATGTTGTCATTACATTGATGTTGGTAGTAGTTCATCACCTCAACCTAATTTTTGTGAAGATAATTGATTCATGGATAATGAATACCATTGACCATAACCACTATTAAAACTATAGAACCCTAAATATCTACATAGAGATGAAAAAAAAATCCATAGTAGATCATCAATCTGAATCCATTTCTCATGGAAATTAAATGTCACCAAACAGTATAGGGAATTGTTATTAAGGATAATTCATGTTTCTTCGCATTTCAAAACATTATATATCCTCAAGTGTGTGTCATCACAACCCATTTTAGAAATAATTTATATTAAAATTAAATTACCTAATGAAACAACACTAGCAAATTCATAATATAAATCTATATAGTCTTGGCTATCAAGGATGAAAATTAATCTACAAACCTCAAACCCATCCATGGTTCTATCTCAACAAAAAATTTCCATATCATTATATGTATCCAATAATATGGTATTTCATATGAATATATCAGAAAAACCTATAATAAATATAAAAAAATATTGTTGGGTATGATATTTTATAAATTTAACTATAGTCATAGATAATATCTATAGGAGTGGTGTTAGGCAGGCTCATTCTCCAGTTATCTATATTCATCATAAATTCATGCTAGAACTATTATTTTCAAATAAACACTAATGGGACTATATACCTCTCCACCTAATTTCCCAAATCATAGTGATATGAGACTACAATGAAGTAGTTTATATGGAATAAATCAAAAAATTTATATAAAATGTTAGATTATAAACACATGACACCTTGCATGATATATTGCACACCTGACAATGGAAACTCTAAGGTATTCATATGTTCATACCTACCACTATGAAATTTTTATTCTAGACTATGAACACCACCATAACTGTTCTCTATTCTATGTGGATGAGAATTATCATTAGGTTATAATATTAATTCTGATTATCCTTTATACTCATCAAATGTTTGACCACATTACGACTCATGTTGTTTCAGTTCATATTAGCAATGGTTTCACTAAAATATATTTGTAGATCCAAAAATAAATCTATTTAAGTATTTTAACTCTCTATTTTGATGGGAATAAAATATATATGAATTGATATGACTCTCTTACTGATTTTTAGGGGTGAAATAACAATAAGGTTTAGTGAAAAGGGTATAAGAATGCTAAAATTGCTCATTAGTGACAATAAATCTTCTTTTTGCTTGGATACTCAAAAAGTTTATTCACAAACCCAATGTGAAGAGCATATTTATGATATATATTCTAAAATGAAATTAATATATCCAAAATAATTTTAATAACCACTTCATTTTCTAATTCCACAAGACATGACTTCAATATAAATAGAGTGACATGGACCTGGATATCTAGATGAAATTATTATTCAAAAAGACTCCCCCTTATGTCCTAATATATAAGAAGTTAAAAATGATATGTAAATGGATAATATAAAAAATATATAACACCCACTAGCTATATATCCCTTAATTATGGGTTAGTGTCTCTTTTGAACAATATGCCTTTATAGTCAAGGAAACAATGTCATCCTGAAACTAATCTTGGAATTTCCTCCACAAAACAAATAACACCTCATGATCTCTAAGTAAAATAATAAACAATAATTTATCTCCCACATAATGCATCATCTAATTTAATTTATACTACATCTCCATTAAAGAACAAATCAATCAATGAGTTATGTTGACATCCTCCAAAAATCCTCTATTAAATGATTCTAAATGAATGCCTCATACTTTGGTAGAATGAGATTATGATGCCATAGGAGTGTCCCACTCTATCATTAATGGTTTCTAACCTCAACTATATAGTGTTCAACACCATATTCTACTAAAAAACTTTTTTATTAACCTAATGGGGTAATTGACCTAGATTCAGACATATAAAATATCAATTATTAGGTACTTCAAAACTTGAAATTTTGAATATCTAAGTTTAATTAATAATTTGAATTAAAATTCATTCCCACTATCTACACATTTCAAACATATGATTATGAAATAATGATTAATGTTCCTCTCCCAGGTATGTACCTCCAATATAGGTTATAATCACTTAACATATTAAATAAAAATGATATTCCTTACATTGAATTATAAGGGGGCCTGAATTCTGATGAACTGGTCAATATTCCTTAACTATGTCACATAATAATTCTATATGATACACTTTTCATAAAAAATTACTCAATACACACTAATCATTATCAAAAAACATAATTCTATCTATCAACTATTATATTTTATATAACTATTTAATTAACCACACCCCATGTGGTGTCCATCATGTTGTGTTAATAAGTTTTTCTTATGAATTTTTAATTTATCTATGTTTTGAAAATCAAAGACACTCTATATTATATAAAATTATATTTTCACTAAGGATTATCATGATAAATAAAACATTACTTATTTATAGATATATTATCCTTACCTCTGTTTTAATTTTTCATTTTACAGTTTCTGTAAATCCAACTCATTTTATTTCTAAAACAAAATTTAGTTTCATATCTAAAACCTCATAATTCAATTAATCCATCGATATAGAGTATTCTCTTTTTTGGTTCCAAATTCTTTGAAATACAGGTTCTGAATTATCTGAAATTCAGCTTTTGAATTCTATGAAATTCATGTTCTGAATTCTCTGAAATTCAGTTTCAGAAATCTCTGAAATTCATGATCCGGATTCTTTGATTTTCAGAATCTGAATTACTCATAATTCAGACACCAAATTCTTCAGAATTTAGATTCCGAATTCATTGGAATTGAAACACTAAAATATATAGAATTCATATTATGAACTCTTTGTAAAATAGAATCCAAATATCCCTGATTTATAGACTCTGAATATTTATTTGGTTAGATTAAGAATTCAATTTTCCTTAGACACAAAAATTTAAAATTGTTTAAGCTTATTCATTTTTCTTATACTTTTTATGAAACGATGTTGTAAAATCTATTTATAACTATCCATTGTTTGATTGAAACATGTATAGGTCCCTCCAAGATTTATTAAAAATATAACCATTGGAGGAGGGAGTCGACCACTAGAGAAATGCGTATAAATAAGAGCTCATTTGAATGAGCTTAAGAAAGTTTCATCACTCTAGTGATTGAATGTTATTGAGTAGTATTACAAAGAGATAGACTCTCATGATTTGTGTATACTTAACATCTTGTTTAGAATGCTTCATGGGACACCGATTGTTACTATCTACAATAGAAGGATTCTAGGGATAGAAAAATAGAGTAGCTGAATAACTTAAAGATCAGGGGCTTGTTGGTATATAAAGACATATTTTTATATTCTTGTCTAGGGATTAACCTTGTGTGGTTAAGACAAACTTTCATGAACATATAAATCAATGTACTTTTATCCAAGGTTTTTGGATACCCTACTCATTGGGTTAAAATATTTCATACATGTTACTTGTTTTGTTTCAATTTTATTTCTGCTGCATTTTGATAAAAGAAGGAATTAAAACCTTATTATACTTATACTTTTTAAAATTGTGATAAGTATGATTATATATGCTTTAAGGTAGAATCCTTTCCCTGTATAATTTCCTTATGATTCATTTCTGGAACCATATTTTCGGAACCTAGAACGTTTCTTTTGCGGAACTAAAATAGGTCTTGTAAATTTATGATGTTTAACATTATTAAATATAATTTTTCTTAAGATTAATGGAAAATGTTTTTAAACATGCAATTTACCCCCACCACCATCATGTAATTGAGTATCTACATTCATATTTTGATGCAATTTTTTTTATCGTAGTAGGTATCTGAAATAATTATACTCACACATATGTTTCATTCTCAAGTTTTCATTATCCAATGTTTATCCTTGTTTAGGGATTTCGTTATCTTTATTTACAATCTTTTACTATTAACTTGTTTTTGTGGAAATATAATTTTTTCCCTAGAATGGAAGGAATAAATGTTTGCTAGATTGAAAATATAAATCCTACTAGACAACATATATTTGATGGTAATTATTATTAGTATAGGAGAGATAGTATGAAGTCTTTTCCCATTAATGCTGGAGTAGACAAATTTTTCATGCTCACTGGAGATTACATGATTCATGACAAGGAAGTAAAAAACCTTAACAACCAATAAAAGTCCAAATATCTACTATATTACAAGGTACAAAATAATTTTTTGTGTTACATGAACATGAATATATATATTCATATTTCTTCTTATGAATCCTAAAATTGTATCTGGAAGAAATTGTATGTTACACTTTTTTGTACATCAATTGTTATAGAGACTAGAAGATCTTTGATTAAAGCGGAATATTATGAATTTATATATCATTATGGAGAACAAGTACGTAAGGTGAAATAATTATTTATAACTAATGTCAAAAGATTAAAATATATGGGAGAGAAAGGTCTTGATGATGAAGCTCTTGTGGACAAAATTATTGATAGTATGCCTAATGAGTAGGAATCTATGAAAATAGATATTGATGAGTATAGGAAAGTATCTCAAATCACTCTCGATGTACTTTTTGGAATAACTCTTCAACATGAGACAAGAATTAAAAGAGATGTTGATATGAATAAGAAGAATAATATAAACGGAATTGTATCTTTTACTATAGAAAAATTAAGGACTCTTGAAAGGGTTACATGATCCATGTCTTAGAAAGTTATTTTTTTCTAGGAATATGAAATAAATTATTTTTCAAAGAAGATGAAGGTGGCTAAGACTTCCAATAAATGTGGGAAGAAGATAATGGTGAAGAAACCAAAAGTCAAAGAAAAAACTCCAATAGTTTAGGAAACCCATTTTGTACCTCCAAAATCTAAGGAGAAAAAGACATATAAAGATGAAGTGGTTTCCAAGTAGAGAGATGATTAGGAGAACAAAAAGGAAGGGGATCCTAGATTTGGATTTGATCCTACTAAGGCAAAAACATTAAAAATTAAGGGTGATGAAGAAATTGAGAAGCATGAAAATGAAATGATGAAATGGAAGTAAATATATGCAGCTGTGATTGCTCATTATCTTCTCATGGCTACTGGGAATGCTTCTGATAATAATCTAGTTCCAGAAACATTTATCAAGGAACCAGTGCCAGTATATACTTTGGGAACAAAAATAGTGTTTCTATTAGTAGAAGAAGATGGAGAAATTGTGCAGGAAGAAGAAGTGGAATAAGATTGAGAAGAAGAAGAAGGAGGAGATGGTATTTATGATGTAATAAGGTAGGTTGATGAATATCATGAGAAGCAGAATTGTTATATTCTTTATAAAAAAGGTCATTAATTATATCTTTTGATGGGGACAAACCCAAAATTCATAAAAATACATGTGTGATAGAGTGGTAGTCATCCAAAATATATAATAATTGTTGAAATTGGTATAAGAAGGAAAACCCCATGCTAACAAAAAATTTATTCTTATGATAAGTACACTACAAAATGATGTCAAAACTACACATTGAGTAGTTTTGGGATGATTTCTATCCTAGAGTGATCTCATTCTGGCCCACATATTCTAGATAATCTATAACGTTTTCCAATTTAGTGGCCCATACCTAGACCTGTAGATAAAATGCATCATTGAAAGGCCTCTCCCTTAACTCAAACTTTGGAGCATGTTTTATAGAATGAGTAAGTGGATTATATAAAATATATTTTACTCCCAAGAGAAATAAATTCAATTATTAATTGGTACATTCTCATTTTAACAGGCCTCCTCCATAATCTAAGAAAAAAGACAAATTCTAAATTTATTCTTTTAACATCCTCCACAAAAGAACAACTACTCATAAACACTGATAGAAAAAATAAACCATGATCAAGATTCCCAAAAATAAATTCTCATATATAACGTATCATTTAACATTCTCTACGAACAAATAAAATTAAATTTAATCTCAACCCCCTTCAAAAAATCCTATGTCTCATGATTTTAAACGAACCCCTCGTACTTCTTTAGAAAATAATTATAAAACTCAATAAATATCCTCCAATGACATCCATCATTTAGGAAAAATAATATATATATATATTGTAATATCTAAAAAACAAATAATTTTCTTGAATATAATGGGACATCAAATTGGAGTCATACCTATAATATAACTGATGTTGGGGCATCCAAACCGAAAATAATAATTTTTCGGTTAATTAATTAATTCAATTTACCCTTGTTCCCACTATCTACCCAAACAATTAGAATTCATGAAAATAATTATTCAATATCCTTAACTATATATCTACCCCACAAATAGGATCACATCATTTATAATGAAATATAAACATGATGGTACTTGTGATGATTCATAAGGGGAATTAATACCAATTACATAGTCAATATACCTTGATAATGTAACATTATAATTCTAGATGATTCCATTTTCATAACAATCCAAAATATCCTTTCCAATAATTATCTCTAAATTCTATCATACCCCTAAAAATAATCAATAATATCACAATGTTATTACCAACTCCCAGATAGGTACCATTAATGGGACTTAAATGAAGAGAAGTAGATATGAACCCTCAAATCCCATGAGCAATTATCCATGTTTTGGGGAATATAATTTGGGATATATAATAATAGAATTGGGAGGAGTCATACTCAATATAAATTTTATGAATAAAAGACAATATATAGTCAAATAATTAAATCCATAATATAAACAATGCTATAATTTCAATACCAAAATGTCATATAAAAAATAGGTGTCTACTATATTGAAAATATGGAACCAACCCCATGTTAGAGATTAAAAACTCTAGATACTCCTAAGATACTCCCTCATTCTATTAAAAATTATCCCAACCATGGACATTTAGTAACAAGAATGAAATTTTTTTAAACGTATATGGGTTGTGCTTAAAATGTATACTCATATAAACCCACCATAACACCACATATAAAAATTTTATAGATGAAATCGAAATAATAGTGAATAATAAAATTAAACCAACTCATCAAATAATTATATATAACTATATCCAATCGTTACCATGTCTCAATAAATATGTAACATATTAAATTCAATCATTCTATATGGAAATATATTATCACATAAAGGTAATCCAATTCCTCTTCCCCATTGGTTTTCATATATTATGTCTTAATATCTCAATAACTTCCTCATTCATTGAATAAATCATCGTTCCCAAATCCTGGAAACATTATCACAAGAAATCTTATTATACATATCCAACCATTTACGAGGATCTTGACAATAAACATGAAGTATTTCTAAAATCCACCATATTCTGTATATATAAATTATAGATTATGCTACTACATCCCACGTATAGACACCCATGAGAATCTATTTTCACCACATAAAGAATACATGTACATGCTATAACATCAATATGTTCTGTCCCATAGATAAATGTATAGTAAAACTGAGATCTAGTAAAGAAATTGTAAGAATGAAGCCTGAACCATAGGTAATTATAACATATAATATGCCTCAGATTATAAAAAAACTAAATTGAGAGAATGGGATTAGAAGAAGATATACATTTATAACATCATACTGATTGGAACTATGTGATGGTGCCCCACCTTATAAAAAATAGAAGCTAATATCATAAAAGATACTCAGTTTTCGCATCGAATTTATTGATCTCAATCATCTTTATGGTAATCAATTTTTAAATTAACTATTCATCAACCAAAAATTAATTTATGAAATTTATTATTGATTTATAAATCAACACATCAGTCTCTTTTTATAAGTGTCATTTTAACCAATATATCTTGATTGCGTTGATTAATGTTCATGTTTGTCATCAAAATCTATAATCACGATGAATTATTATCATCTATATAATAATTAATTAATTAATCATTAGTTTTCATGAACTCTATGACTCACCTTATGATACAAAAAAATTCACTTGTCATGCTTATAGAAAAAATGATTTAAGTAGTGTTGAACTCATAAAAAATATCTAGAAAACCGTCTATTTGAATGAAATCAATAATAATGAATCATTGAGAAATATAAACTCTCAACTTGTTCCAAAATACCTCATACCATCCCTAACACCATTATTCACCAAAAACCTCATCCCACCATCACTCATATGATCCATAACAACAATCCTAGGTAATTAATCCCATTTCTCAACAAATTACAACCATTTTGAGTTAATATAAAATCATTACAAGGATCTAATATCATTGATAATACTTTCATACTAAAAATAGTTTCTCTTAAAAATTCTTTGGAAAAATAAAGTAATAACACTAAGGAATACTAGCCTTCATTGTTAAAGGAGGGGATCACTCAACAATTAATCATTTATATTAAAATAATTCACACAATATTTTCTACATATAATTATTCCATTATTTTATTTACATAGTTTATCCAGATCAATGTAAAACAACCATTGTAAATAGAAAAACATATTTGAAATAGATTTAATACAATCTATAAAAAATCAATATATATTATCAACAGAACTCAAATCACATGTGATCAGCGACCCTAATTTTTTAACATTATTTCAAATTATTTTGGGTTTATGTTAATTACCAATACATGGATGATTAAACAAGAACATAAATACATATAATTTTATACTATCAATTATATACCAATAAAATTAAAATAATATCAAAATTTGATTATGGTATAATATTATTTTATTTATTCATTTTTTATAAAATAATATTTATCAACTACATGTGTAAATTATCATAATACATTCCTTTAATTTCTGTATTCAAATATAATATTTATCAAATCATGTGACAATAGCATTTGTTATATTTATAAATTAATTTCCAGATTCAAATAATTTGTAATGAATATCACATTATTACCCCAAGAGATGAAAAATATTATGGTCACAATCAGATATAGAAAAAGGGTGGTGAACGAAGTCCATACCACAAGAATAAAAATAATTCAATATAACAAATGAAATGAAGAAAATTTATAATCACACATAAGTATAAATGTAGGAAGAGTAGAGTTTTTTGGTAGAAGGATTACATACCCTAAACCAATAATCCATGACATCCAAAATCATGTTAAAAATTAGGAATTTCAAATTAATGGGAAAATGTTTTTTTAAAATATAAGATTATGATATCATGGGTAGTTCGAAATTCATAATCATACTTATAATTTTAATTGATATTAATTTGGTTTACATTTAATTTCCCTTTAACATCCTTTATAAACATTTAAAATCAAGTAATGAATTAAGGAATTCAATTATGTATTCATCATGTATGAATTTAGTTATAATTCTTGGATTTTGTATGTTTTTTAATTTTTATCATAAAATTACTGTTACTGTAATTTTGGAAAATACATAAAATTTTTATAAAATATATAGTTACCTTAAAATATTTATTTTTTAAGTAGATGACCATGACAGAAGGACAATTTTTTTTTGTACCATGACACGAGGACTCTCATAGAAGACATGTGACCATTATATAGCATATAATATTAACTAAGTAAAATAACAAAACACCCTTAGGTGAGGAACCCAAAAATGAGATTGATCATAATTCATGATTATCATTATATATAAATGATTCTTGTTCTCCAACGAGTAGGATAATACCTACAAGTGACTGGGGTTACCTTGATGTAGTGAAATAAGAAGCTAAAAATATAAGGGTTATAACTCTTATCTATATGTTGGTAAGGGGTGTTTTTAAGGGTAACATAAAATATAAGAAAAAATTAAATATCCTTTAAAAAATAACAAATTGTTCAGATAATGCCCTTAATCACCTCTATGCCTCAGGAAAATAAAAGAGGAGGTATTTAGAATTATAGGTCCTTATAATGGAAAATAATTAAAACATATAAAATAATTAAAATAAAATAAGAACACTTAAATGATAAAAAACAATAAAAATAAATTGAAAAAACCCAAAAAAATTAATACCTCTAAAACCTAAATAGAATTTTAAAAATAATTCTAAAACCTTGAAAAACTAAAAAACATATAAAAATAGAATCCCAAAAAATCATTATTAATCATGGAAAACAATGGAAAATATGGAAGAAATTATAATAGTATACAACCCTCTTAAAAGAGTTTAAAATTATTTTTAAAAAATAAAACCTATAAAAACCAATTTAAAACCTAGAAAATTAAAAAATGTGCTTTGAAAATACTAGGAAAACTAGAAAAAAAAGTATTATTGAAAATAATATTAAATAGTGAAATCCATTTAACAGAAGCTAGAACCTATAAAACCCACGATAAATCATTGAGAAAACAACTAAATGATAAAATAAAAAAAATATAGATAAATATATAAAACCCCTGAAACCTAATAAAAACACATGAAACAACATAATCATATTACAAATCCCTTAAAATTTGAAAGATGATAAATTATATTGGATACACATTAAATCTTGTAAAAATCATGGAAATACCTAAAATCTAAATTTTATATTAGAAACACCTACAATATTGTAAACAATTTAAATATAATTAAATCCTTCAAAATTGTAAAAACCCAACAAAAACCTTGACAAAAATGAAAAAATATAGAATAACATAAAATCATCTAAAATGATTGAATTTACCATTGAAATATATAAAAATTCAGAACCCTTGAATCATAAAATATTCATTGGAAAAAATTAAAATAACCATTGAAATCTATGGAAACATAATAATCATTGAAAACCCATTAATAACTACTTAAAACTTATAAAGCACAAAATTCCAAGAAAAATGATTAAAACTACCAAAAAAACTATATACCATTAAAACCCAATTAAGGACCATTTAATCATCATAAAGGTTATTTTTCAATGAATCAAAAAAAAAAACAATTGAAAATATGTATTATCTAAAAAATATATATCCCAAAAATATTGAAAAAATATATAATATTGTGAAATATTTTAAAAAAACTATATAAAAAATAAATAAACATAAAAAAATAACATCCTTGAGAAAAAATTGAAAATAAAAAAATATAATACCTAGAAAAAAACATTAAATCTAATGAACATGATAAAATATAAATGAAATCAAAGAAAACCCCTTAAAAGGTAAAAATCCATGAATAAAGAAAAAATCCTAAAACCAACTAAATAATACATTAATATAATGGAAAAAATATTATAATAATTAATACCCTGTAAAAAATCTAAAACAACAAAAACATTTAGAAGTTATAATATAACCCACAAAACACATTGAAAAACTATAATTTCCCAATAAACACAAGAATACCTAAGAAGTCTTGAGATAACTTTTAAGCACTGTAAACGCATAGAAAGTTATAAAAACACAACAAAACAGTAATGTCCAAGTAAAAAACCTAAAAAAAATTCAAACCCATGAGCAACCCTAAAACAAGGAAGAATATAAACATCATAATGCTAGTTTGATAGTATGTAGAAAACTAATTTTGTTTTTAAATTTAGAAAAATCTTGGGAAAACCATGAAGAACCTTGGGAATTATTTTAATTAATGAAATCAGCAAAAAACTCTGAATCACATTGAGAAAAATTAAAATACATATAAGGTCTCTGAAATTGTTAGAATCATTACAAATCATAAAATGATAAAAAATAATCAAAAACATTTAAAAAATTATAAAATACTAATCACAACATTAATATAATAGAAAAAAAACTATAAAACTATGTCATTTGATGAATAACTATAAAAACCTGCGAATAAGCCAATAGTCCCATTTAAAACCATTTTTCCCATGGATACATTAAAAAACCATAGAAAACCTAGAATAACTAAAAAACTATGAAAAAAATGGGAAAACCTATAGATCATTAAAAAACAATGAAAGCACTATAGATTCTAATAAAAATTTAAAACAATACTAAAAACATTAAAAATAGAAAAAATGAAAATATAATTAAAAACCCTAAAACCCATGGAACCATGAGAAAAAAAAAAGAAAAAAAAAATTAAAACCATCATAAACATAATTAAATAATATGGTTTTATTTTAAATATATTAATATATTGAAAATTAATAAAACCCCTAAATACATGATTGTAACATCCCAAGTATGTAATGAATAATAGATATTTTTATCTATGTCTATTAATGAATAAGATAGTGTTTTAGAGGCTCAAAATGAAAATAAATCCAATCTTAAGCATGGAATACACTAATATTCTTAAAAGATTGTTTTACTGCCTTATGATGGAAAAACCTTTTTAAATATATCTTTTGAAAATTTTATAAACTATTTTTGTCAAAATAAACTTTTTCTTTATGGTTGGGACATCAAAATTTACTTTGTGTGAATTTTTGGTATTTTTCTGACAATGTTCATTTTATAATGAATAGTGAAAAATACTGCATTTTACATCAAAACTGCTTTTTAATCTAATTTATTTATATGATTAGATTATATTTTGAATTGTTCTTAATGTGTAATATGAATATATTTTTACCATTTAATCCAATGGTGGTCATTGTAATCAATTTCACTTTGAAATTGGACTTAAATTGGTGTCAATATTTTGATACTTATTGTTAAAAAAAACACGCTATTTGCTCTGACAGCGGGAATTAATTATATAATTAATTAATGTGACTTATATATTTTGAATTTTGTAAAATAGACTTCATTTTTGAATTCGTAATATCAAATATAGCTTAGGGTGAATTTTTGGTAATTTTCTGAAAAAGTTTAATTTTTGATGAATAGTGAAACCACTAAGTGGTACTTATAAAGACTGATTTTCCGTTTAAATGATATTTTTCCATCATTGTGTTTTGAATTTAAAAAAAAATCTGACATACATTGTTGTCATTAAAAAGTAAAATGTGGTTCAATGGGATTAAAATAATTTTTTGGTGAATAGTAACTTATTAAGTTTTTATCGCGATTAGTTGTAATTAGGGTAGTTTAAGGTATAAATAATGCTTTAATAATATGAAGTGACCTAGAAACATGTCCCAACCTTATTTGTTGTGTCATGGCCGACCAATACAATCCATGGGTCAACTTGGGGACCCCATGGAGACATTTTGGTTGGGAAATGACATAAATAACTTTTTATTAAATGTTAAAGTAAAAATGACACAAACATAATATGTTTTACGAAAATTTTTTTTACATGGGGTTATAAAGATCAGATTTTTGATTATAAATATTCATTGGAAATATAAAAAGATTTCCTACATCATAGTATTTTTTTTATAATTTTTAGACTTTAAATAAATTAAATTATTTATGACATTATGATGATGCAGCGATGACCTCATTATTTAACGATTTAAATAAAATGGAAAGATAATGTAAAACCTATAAACTAAACATGTCCAAAACCAATTGTATGAGTGTATTTCTAACCCTTATCACCTTATCCACGACTTATATCAATGTGGGACCTTTTAAAACTGAAACACATTTTCCAATAAAGTAATATTTCTTTACTTTCCAAAAGTGCCCCTCCTCTCCTCTTATAAAAGGCCCCCACCTCTACCTCATTTTACACACTCCTCAAGCCTTTGGCTCGGCCAACCCCTGCCCATTTACTCTCTCCAAATACCTCTACTCATCCTAGAGTATTCCCTTCGGGAATAATCCTTTCAAAGGAAGCCTTTAGGATCAAATCAAAAGGAGTTACATTTTTAAAGGTAATTCATTCTCTCATGTTCATTTGTTTTATTTTGATTCTCCAACCCCCTAAACTCTTTTTATTTACTTATTTTGTAAAAACAACAGTATCTTAAATATAATAGGATGTTTTTATAAGATTTATTTGAGCTACACTCTCAGACAACCACATCAAATGGTTAAAGAACATACGGTTTCCGTGGATGGCGAAATTCTGCCTCCCGAAACGATGATTGTTCAATAGTCATTTAACACCTTAAAAGGTGGCCATTATGATGTAACTATTTTTATATATGATATATAATATGTTTATGTTTTCCTTAATCTTCTGTTTTTTTCATTTTGGGAATAACTTTATGGTTTCCATTATGGGTAAACACGATATCTTCATTTTAGGAAGTGCGGACTACCGCCCCCTGAAGGTGATTTGATTCGTTAATACCATATGTGGGATGTGTAAAGGATAAAGTTAATGATATTATATATGTTATTATACTTGAATTATAATATACTCTTATATCATTATGATTCCATTCTAGAAAATACAAAATAGAAATGGAAGTAGCGTTCATGCGTACGTACGGCTTACCGTCTCCATGAACGGTGCATTTCATTTCTTACCTCTAAATGAGATGTAATATTATAAATACATGTATATGATGAATATATATGATATATATGTTATCCAAATAATTAATATCATTCTGGATATAATGAACCTTTGACCAAATTAACAACATGTAAGTGTAAGAAGTCTATTTTTGACTTAAGAACCAAATACTGACAAAATGAATATTATTAACTTAAATGATTACATGATGTTCATAAAATGGCATAAAAAAAATAATGAACACGAAAAAGGTTCATAAGCAAGTAGAGATTAACTCAAGTTTATTATTCAGGAGATTAAAGAACGGTCAGGTCAAGTCAGATACGAGGTATGGGACTTTGTCTCAATCTCTTTTCATTGTGGCATATTTTATTTTATACAAAACTTTCTTTTATATGGTGTATAAACCCCTTTGACATTTAAATTTATTCAAAAGGAATCTTTTTTATACGAAGTGTTTACTAAACGAAAAAGGGAGTGTTTTTGTCGTACGTATGCGGCGACAATGACTTCTCCGCCGTCGTGACCGTTATTTGAGTTTCGGCTTCCTCTACAAGCCATACCTTCTTTTTAAAAGAAATATAAATACCAAGTTTTACTTTTCTATTATTTTTGTATTGAAAATGGTTTTCATAATGTTTTTATATCAATTTGTTGTATTGATATCTTGTGATTGAAAGTTGGAAATGTTATGTTTCCTTTATGCATGTTTTATGTGATACGATTATGTTGAGGTTCTTGGGCATTATTACGAAGACGGGTGGTTCCGTGATAAACTAAGGGCGGGTGAGCCCGATATAGCTCTCCAATGCATTGGGTAACGCGAAGGAGTGAAACGTTAAGGTTTCTCCGAAGAGATTTTAGGGAATATACTGTGATGGGTATTCCAAACGTAACCAAGAGGGTTACTCCATACGTAAGAATGTTATGAATACCTCAAGTTACCTTTATGTCTTATGATTTCTATGATTTATTCATGATTTGATGAGGTATGTTAAAGTGCTTATGTTTTATGGGTAAAGTATGATCTCATCCTTATGTATATATGTACCCATGTTTCCTCTCCATATTTTTATAACCCATACTGAGCTTTTTACGCTCATCCCAAGTTTTTTTGAAATGTTTTTCACAGGTCAATGGAAAGCAACATGATATGATGATAGTGTCAAAGAAGTTTCAAGAATTAATCCATGTTTTATTTTAAATATGTTTCCATTGATGAGAATGAAGAATACTATCTTTATGTAACCACTTTGTTTATATGTGGAATGTAATGCATGTTTTAAGATCTAATTCTCTAAAACTCTAAACCTGAAAAGATCCTCAACGTGTAATCTTGTGATAACTCAAGATTAAGTAAGGTTTAAGGCTGGGGCCTTATAGTTGGTATCAGAGGATCATCTGACCTTGTGTTAGCTGAAGGGTGGATTAAAGCACTGGAGAAGATTTTTGATGTCATGGGGTGTTCAGACAATCAAAAGGTTAGTCTTACTGTTTATCGATTGGAGGGTGAAGCAGATCAGTGGTGGTCGATGGTTAAAAATATTAGGGACGCTGATGAGATTGATGCTCTTGACTGGGATGAATTCGAATGTATGTTTCTTGAGAAGTACTTTCCTAAGGCTTTTCGACTTAGGATGGAAAAGCAATTCTTGGAATTGAGGCAAGAGGAAGACTCAGTGGCTGCATATGAAGAAAGGTTCACTCGATTGGCAAGGTATGCTCCAAATTTTATCTGAGACCTTGATAGTAAAATCAATCGTTTTTACTCAGGATTAAAGCCAAGATATAGAAGGGCATTAGCTTCTCGTGAGTTTAAAAGTTATGAAAAGCTTGTTCGATGTGCTGAGAAGGTGGAAATGGAGTTTGCCGATAACCATGTGTTCTATAACAACCAGCAGAAGAAGAGACCGAGGTGGCAGGAGAAATGTAATAATTATTCAAAAAAGTCTGATGGTAAGAGAACTAAGTTTCCATTCTGTGATAAATGTGGCAAAAGGCATGCTGGGGAATGTCTTCTGAATTCTGGAAAGTTCTACCGATGTGGTAAGATGGGATATATGGCTCGTGATTGCACTGAAAAGGATCAAGGTGAAGGTAAGAACAAATTTGATTTACAGTTAGTGAAATGTTATAAGTGCAATGAGATGGGTCACTATGCAAACGAGTGTCCGGCAAAGAGTTTGAGTGATGGGAAGTAGTTAGACTACAAGCAGAATGGCGTGGTGAAATCCTTTGCAACTAATTTAGCAGATGTTGGGCCATCTAATTAAGTAGTATCAGGAGTTGAAAAGAAGATTGGTGAATGCTCCAGTTTTGGCACTACCTTCTAGGAATGGTGAGTTTGTTATATACAGTGATGCTTCATTGAAAGGACTTGGTTGCGTCCTAATGCAGAATGATCAGGTAATTGCTTATGCTTCACGACAGTTGAAAACTCAGGAGGTAAATTACCCTACACATTATTTGGAATTAGCTGCTGTTGTTTTTGCTTTAAAAATTTGGAGGCATCATTTGTATGGAGTAAAGTGTGAAATATATACCGATCACAAAAGTTTAAAGTATATATTCACTCAGAAAGAGTTAAACATGAGACAGAGGAGATGGCTAGAATTAATCAAGGATTATGATTGTACAATTCATTACCATCCGGGAAAAGAAAATAAAGTGGCTGATGCTTTGAGTCGAAAAAGTAATGCTTCATTAACAATGTTGCGTTTGGAATGTGATCCTTTGGTTAAGGATTTGATGAACATTGGCATAGAAGTTGTTGGTGCAGGAAGTCCTTCTGTTTTGTTTCAGGTATCAATGAGATCTTCTCTATCAGATAGAATCAAGCAAGCACAGACGCAAGATAGTGAGTTGCAGAAAAAGGTAGAGCTAGTTCAGAAAGGTAAGTTTCCTGAATTCAATATTGGTAAGGATTGCGTTTTGAGATTTGGGAAGATATTGTGTGTGCCTTGTGATTCATAGTTGAAGAGAGAGTTGTTATGTGAAACTCATAGTTCTCCGTTTTCAGTTCATCCAGGAAGTACTAATATGTATAGAGATCTGCGGGAGTATTACTGGTGGGATGGAATGAAAAGAGACATTGCTGATTTCACTGTGAAGTGTTTGACATGTCAACAGGTTAAAGCAGAGCGGTAGTTACTGAAAGGGATGCTTCAGCCTTTACCAGTGCCAGAGTGGAAATGGGAGAATATATCCATGGACTTTGTTGTTGGATTACCGAAGACATCTCGAGGTAAAAATGTTATCTGGGTTATCGTTGATTGCTTGACCAAATCTGCTCATTTCCTTGATATACGAGATACTTTCTCTCTTGATCAACTTTCCCGTTTGTATATTAAATAAATAGTCAGGTTACATGGAGTTACTCTCTCCATTGTATTGGATCGTGATCCCAGGTTTACTTCTAACTTTTGGGAAGGCCTTCAGAAGTCGTTGGGTACTGAATTAAATTTTAGTACAACTTTTCATCCTCAATCAGATGGGCAGTCAGAACGAACAATCCAGACATTGGAGGATATTCTATGAGCTTGATCTATGGATTATCAGGTAAGTTGGGACCAACATCTTTCTTTGGTTTAATTTTCATATAATAACAGTTTTAATTCCAGTATACAGATGGCACCATTTCAGGCATTATATGGGAAGCGGTGTCGAACTCCAGCTTTCTTGGATGAAGTGGGTGAAAGGAAGTTGATGGGACCAGAATTGGTAGAAGAGATGGCAGAAAAAGTTCATCTGAATCAGAAACACATGAGAACAGCTCAGAGCAGGAAGAAGAGTTATGCGGATAACCGGAGGAAGGATCTATCTTTCGAGGTAGGTGATCATGTTTTTCTCAAGGTTCCTCCTTGGAAAAGTGTGATGAGATTTGGTAAGAAAGGAAAGTTGAGTCCAAGGTTCGTTGGACCCTACGAAATTATGGAGAGAGTTGGATCAGTTGCATACCGAGTGGCTTTACCTCCGAATTTATCTCAGGTACACAATGTTTTTCACGTTTCGATGTTGAGAAAGTATATGCCAGATCCATCTCATGTTTTGAGTCCAGAGGTAGTTCAGCTAGAAGAGAACCTATCTTATGAGGAACAACCATTCCAGATTCTTGACCATAGGGAGCAAGTGTTACGGAATAAGGTGATTCACCAGGTAAAGGTTTTGTGGAAAAACCACATGATTGAAGAGGCAACATGGGAATCTGAAAATGCAATGAGGGATAAGTACCCCCATTTATTCGATAAGTAAATAAATTGCGGGGACGCAATTTTCTAAAGGGGGGAAGGATGTAACATCCCAAGTAAGTAATGAATAATAAATATTTTTATCTATGTCTATTAATGATTAAGATAGTGTTTTAGAGGCTTAAAATGAAAATAAATCCAATCTTAAGCATGGAATACACTAATATTCTTAAAAGATTGTCTTACTGCCTTATGATGGAAAACCCTTTTTAAATCTATCTTTTGACAATTTTATAAACTATGTTTGTCAAAATAAACTTATTCTTTATGATTGGGACATCAGAATTTACTTTGTGTGAATTTTTGGTATTTTTCTGACAATGTTTATTTTTTAACGAATAGTGAAAAATACTGCATTTTACATCAAAAATTCTTTTTAATCTAATTTATTTATTTGATTAGATTATCTTTTGAACTGGTCTTAATGTGTAATATGAATATATTTTTACCATTTAAACCAATGGTGGTCATTGGAATCAATATCACTTTGAAATTGGACTTAAATTGGTGTCAATCTTTTGATACTTATTGTTACATAAAAACACTCTATTTGCTCTGACAGCGGGAATTAATTATTTAATTAATTAATGTGACTTATATGTTTTGAATTTTTTTAAATAGACTTCATTTTTGAATTCGTAATATCAAATATAGCTTAGGGTGAATTTTTGGTAATTTTCTGAAAAACTTCAATTTTTGATGAATAGTGAAGCCACTAAGTGGTACTTATAAAGATTGATTTTCCGTTTAAATGAAATTTTTCCATCATTGTGTTTTGAATTTCAAAAAATCATACATACATGGTTGTCATTAAAAAGTAAAATGTGGTTCATTGGGATTAAAATAATTTTTTGGTGAATAGTAACTTATTATGTTTTTTATCGCGATTAGTTGTAATTAGGGTAGTTTAAGGTATAAATAATGCTTTAATAATATGAAATGACCTAGACACATGTCCCAACATTATTGGTTGTGTCATGGCCGACCAAGAAAAGCCATGGGTCAACTTGGGGACCCCATGGAGACACTTTGGTTGAGAAATGACAAAAATAACGATTTATTAAATGTTAAAGTAAAAATGACAGAAACATAATATGTTTTATGAAAGAAATTTTTACATGGGGTTATAAAGATCGATTTTTGATTATAATAATTAATTGTAAAGATAAAAAGATTTCCTACATCATAATATTTTTTTTTATAATTTTTAGACTTTAAATAAATTAAAATATTTATGACATCATGATGATGCAACGATGACCTCATTATTTAACGATTTAAATAAAATGGAAAGATAATGTAAAATCTATAAACTACACATGTCCAAAACAAATTGGATGAGTGGATTTCTAACCCTTATCACCTTATCCACGACTTATATCTATGTGGGACCTTTTAAAACCAAAACACATTTTCAAATAAAGTAATATTTCTTTACTTTCCAAAAGTGCCCCTCCTCTCCTGTTATAAAAGGCCCCCACCTCTACCTCATTTCACACACTCCTCAAGCCTTTGGCTCGGCCAAACCCTGCCCATTTACTCTCTCCACATCCCTCTCCTCATCCTAGAGGATTCCCTTTGAGCAGAAGCCTTTCAAAGGAAGCCTTTAGCCTCAAATCAAAAGGAGTTACATTTTTAAAGGTAATTAATTCTCTAATGTTCATTTGTTTTATTTTGCTTCTCCAACCCTCTATACTCTTTTTATTTACTTTTTTTTTGTAACAACACAAGTATCTTCAATATACTAGGATGTTTTTATAATATTTATTTGAGCTACACTCTCACACAACCACATCAAATGGTTAATGAACATACGGTTTCCGTGGATGGCGAAATTCTGCCTCCCGAAACGATGATTGTTCAATACTCATTTAACACCTTAAAAGGAGGCCATTATGATGTCACTATTTTTATATATGATATATAATGTGTTTATGTTTTCCTTAATCTTCTGTTTTATTTTCATTTTGGGCATACCTTTATGGTTTCCATTATGGGTAAACACGATATCTTCATTTTAGGAAGTGCGGACTACCGCCCCCTGAAAGTGATTTGACTCGTTAATACCATATGTAGGATGTGTAAAGGATAAAGTTAATGATATTATATATGTTATTATACTGGAATTATAATATACTCTTATATCATTATGATTCCATTCCAGAAAATACGAAATAGAAATGGAAGTAGCATTCATGCGTACGTACGGCTTACCGTCTCCATGAACGGTGCATTTCATTTCTTACCTCTAAATGTGATGTAATATTATAAATACATGTATATGATGAAGATATATGATATATATGTTATCCAAATCATTAATATCATTCTGGATATAATGAATTTTTGACCAAATTAGCAACATGTAAGTGTAAGAAGTCTATTTTTGACTTAAGAACCAAATACCGACAAAATGAACATTATTAAATTAAATGATTACGTGATGTTAATAACATGGTATAAAAGGAATAATGAACTTGAAAAAGGTTCATAAGAAAGTAGAGATTAACTCAAGTTTATTATTCAGGAGATTAAAGAACGGTCAGGTAAAGTCGGATACGAGGTATGGGACTTCGTCTCAATCTCCTTTCATTGAGGCATATTTTATTTTATACACAACTTTCTTTTATACGGTGTATAAACCCCTTTGACTTTTACATTTATTCAAAAGGAATATTTCTTATATGAAGTGTTTACTAAATGACAAAAGGGAGTGTTTTTGTCGTACGTATGCGGCGACAACGACTTCTCCGCCGTCGTGACCGTTATTTGAGTTTCAGCATCCCCTACAAGCCATACCTTCTTTTTAAAAGAAATATAAATACCAAGTTTTACTTTTCTTTTATTTTGGTATTGAAATTGGTTTTCATAATGTTTTTATATCAATATGTTGTATTGATATCTTGTGATTGAATGTTGGAAATGTTATGTTTCCTTTATGCATGTTTTATGTGATACGATTATGTTGAGGTTCTTGGGCATTATTATGAAGACGGGTGGTTCCGTGATAAACTAAGGGCTGGTGAGCCTGATATAGATCTCCAATGCATTGGGTAACGCGAAGGAGTGAAACGTTATGGTTTCTCCAAAGAGATTTTAGGGAATATACTGTGATGGGTATTCCAAACGTAACCAAGAGTGTTACTCCCTACGTAAGAATGTTATGAATGCCTCACGTTACCTTTATGTCTTATGATTTCTATGATTTATTCATGATTTGATGAGGTATGTTAAAGTGCTTATGTTTTATGGGTAAAGTATGATCTCATCCTTATGTATATATATACCCATGTTTCCTTTCCATATTTTTATAACCCATACTGAGCTTTTTATGCTCATCCCAAGTTTTTTTAAAATGTTTTTCACAGGTCAAGGGAAAGGTACATGATATGATGACAGTGTCAAGGAAGTTTCAATAATGAATCCATGTTTTATTTTAAATATGTTTCCATTGATGGGAATGAAGAATAATATCTTTATGTAACCACTTTGTTTATATGTGGAATGTAATGCATGTTTTAAGATCTAATTCTCTAAAACTCTAAAGGTGAAAAGATCCTCAACGTGTAATCTTGTGAAAACTCAAGATTATGTAAGGTTTAAGGTTGGAGCCTTATAATGATAATATAAATAATAATCCTAAAAAATAGTAAAAAATCATTATGAACTTTATGAAAACTAGAAAACATTTAAAAACAATAAATAACTCGAAAATAGTAAAATTCGATGACCACCATATAAAATCCTTCAAAACTCATTAATATCCTCATAAACCCATGAATATCATGAACACGTATAAAAAACCTAAAATAGTGAAAAGTCAAGAAATATGTAAAAAACTGTTGAAATCCTTCAAAACCTAGGGAACCCCTTGAAAACATAAAAAAATAGTGAGCACCCTCAAAATTTAAAACTCACTAAAACAGGTTAATTACCTTTAAAAAATATAAAAATCTTTATAGATTATAGATATGATTCAAAAAATAACACAATACCATTGATAATGTTTTGTAACACTAAAAATAATAAAAAACCAATAAAATTGTGATAAAACATTGAAAAAGTAAAAATAACTATTGAATTCCATGAACAGTATAAAAATCTATGAAAACCCTCATACAAATATGGGTAAACACATGGAAAAGCATGAAAATTATTTTTGAAATTACAAAACCCAATAGAATATCTATAAAAACTATAATATTTTATAAAAAATTATTGTATCCCTAAAAAACAATGAAAAATATTAAAACATTGAAAATCCACATAGATCCCCTTAAAAAATCTTCAAAATCATGAAGTACGATTGGAAACCTTGGGAAACCATTAAAATATATAAATCTATGAATGATCTATAAAAAAATTTAAAACCATAGAAACCCAAAAAATACGATAAAAAGTAATAGATCAGCATGTGAAAAAAGATACCACATGAAATACCTAAAATCCACAAAAACAACGAATAACCATGAAAAAAATGATTACCCATAAAACCTCTAGAGAAACCTAAAAATACATAAAAATATACAAAACTCAAAATTAACTCAAAAGCTAGTAAATAACATAGATAATTATGAAAATATTATAAAATTGTGAAAATGATTTCAAACCCACATAAAGAATTTTCAAATCATTGAAAATAATTAAAAACCTAAAACACCCAAAGAAGTTTCTTGAGATCCTTAAATTAGGAAAATCATAGCGACTAAATTTTTAATCATAAAAATTGAATAATAATGAAAACCCCTAAAATCCCAAAAAAAACAAGGAAAGAATGAAAATCATAGATAAACAATGAAAAATCCACAAAAAATGACATCATTGAAAAAAATCAAAACCAAAATGTTTTAAAAATAACTAGAAGTCCTCCAAATCCCATTAAATAAAAAAACATAATAGTCTTATGGGGCCATCTAAATCATATCAAGAGCATTGAAAATAATTGGAAACTCATTAAAAACATATAATATCTCATAAACTATTAAACAAATTCAAAAATCTGAATAAACATAAAACCAGAGAAAAAAATGAGTAAATCCATTAATAACATCACAACCCTTGGTAAAAGAAAAACTCCCATGAAGAATCTAAAAACTAAAGAAAACTCAATGTACCCTTCAAAACTAAATACAATTGATGATTTTGATATATCCTTTATACTTTGGAAAAAAACATTCAACCCAAATAATTAATAAATAATATATAGACATATCAATAAATAAAAACATGAGAAAATAATGGTCACCCATGCGGAAATATCAAAAAATCTCAAAACACCTACAAATTTAGGGAACCCTATAAAATTATGGAAAACATAATAAGATACAATAAATTCTTGTAAACACAAAATAATATATAAAATCCTAAAAATCCTAAAGTATAATAAAACTATGAAAACCCCCATAAGGCTTACAAAAAAATAAAAAAATCTACAAGAAAAAACATCGTGAAAAATGTACAACTATGATCCTCAAACAGGACTACCAAAACATGTTTCACATAGAATGATACAAATTATACTAGTCGAGATACACAACCAATGAATATTAATGAAATGCTTGGAGAACCACATCATAAATCACCAAATAAATAAAAATAATCTGTTGAAACAACAACTCATACTATCAATTTTTAGACCATTATTTAGTCGAATAACAATGAAAAACCATATCACTCATAAAATCAAACTCAAAATACCTTATCCATGACTCCTCTACAAAGAAAACCAAATATGACTACATTATCATCAAATAAATCATTATCTTCCATGAACTAGTCCCATATAAAGGTATAATTAATCTAACTCTCCAATAGCTCTCTTAGTGACAATAAATTTATGGAAAATGTAAACACAAGACATCGAAAAAAGGGATCTACCACAAAATTTACTTTAAAATAGGGATCAAATACTGTGTTTGATCATATAATTGTGAATTGTGATGGAAAATCAAAAAAAGAACCACCTAACCTAGGATCTCTACTTCTTGAAACTCAAATCCCTAACTAAGATTCACTTAAAAGGAGTGAAAACGGTATCCTATAATAAAACCACGAACTGAGATCCAAAATAGAGGGGATTATATCGTCCAACCAACACTGAGATCTGTAAACCCCTAGTGGTAAAAGAGGGAGATAATGGAAGAACCAGAATTAGAAGAGGAAAATAATAAATGGATGGTCAAACATAGTTATTCTATTTTAAATCTGCATAGGAGAGGGTTCCAAGGGTTCAAAAATTTACTTGGGAGCACTCTTGTAAATAAAAAAGTCACATGTGAGTCTTACATGTCTATTGGGTGTCTAAAAAAGTGTTTTAGTATATTTTATTTTTAAAAATCAGATCATTTATTTCCCATAGGCCTAGTTAGTTGGGAAGTGATGAATGGTTGTAGTAGGAAATGAATCAAGTACTACACCCAAGTTAATGGGTTAAATAATTTTTCCAATATTGGTTCATATTTTATGAAACCGTGCTCTAAAAATACAAAACCACACTTTTTAGTTTTCCATTGTTTACACTATTTGGGTGCATAGTTTTGAAAAAATGTTCACTAACCATAGACATCCTAGAAACATTCAAAAACTTAAAAAAATTCATCTAAAACAATCTAAATGAAACCAAACCAAATGATGATAAAAATAGCATTTTAGGAATACATCAAATAGTATGGGGATGTTTATTCCTCCAAACATAGTGATTTTTGTCCTTAGAAAGCCTACTCAAAAGCTACCTTGTCAAAAATATGAGGCCAAAACTCTCACATTACTACCACCCTCTCCAATGACTCATGAAAATATAATCCAGGGTTCCATATCACTCGATTAAAAGATATCATCCTCCCCTAATATAACTTAGTTTGAGAATCTACTATTCCAATTGGACGTTTAGTCATGGAAAATCAGTTTCAACCTTCAGATCATGCTAGCTCATAACATTAAATCTATTAGATAGATACCTTAGTAGCTAGGATACATAGAACATGTGTTGTATCTACTTTATCTATGAATGAATTGATAACTACTAAAAAATATCCCCCACCATCTAAACACCCACAAAAGATCTAAAAAATATTTTATAAGATTTCCTTTCTTCCCAAGATATCGATGGTCGACCTAAGGTGAAAATTTCAAGAACACATGGTCACAAAAAATAAATTACAGTGGCCTCTGATGATAATTACAATAATACATATACTAACTATGTTCTATCAACATTATTCAACAAACAAACTGAATCGTTATTATTTTACCCTAAACAACGATTGGTCCAACAAAGCAACATTCACCAATCTCTAACAAACAAAATGGTGATATTCATGTTTGGCCATAAAAGTCCTTGGAATGATCCATTATAACCACATAATAGTAACTATTGTTATATTAAAAATCTAAATTCCCTAGATGATCATCCCAATATATAAAAAAATAAAGAACACAAGTGTATAGAGTATCCTCAAGAATCAGTATAGATCTTTTTGTCAGGACATCTGACTATGGATGGTATGTAATACTAAAATGGACATGAGATCCCAGTGCCTCTTAAAGGCCTCTATAAAAAAATAAGTGAACTATGGATCCATATTAGAGACTATAACATATGAATAACAAAGGAAACAATGAACCACTTTAACATATATATTTCCCAACTCCACAACATTCACTGTATCATAAATGGGTATAAAGATAGATGATTTGGTCAGCTGATCGATCACAACCCAAATCAGAAGCTTAATTTTTTGGTTATGTGGTAACCAAAAAAAAATATCTATTGAGATCTCATCCCAAATAATATTAGTCACTGGATGTTGTGTATGAAATTATGAAGGTTTTTGGTGCTCGATATTAACTTGTGGGAATGTATTACAATGAGAGACACATTCAGCATTTCCCCATCACATACATATCCACCATAAATGACACCAAATGTCACAAAAAATATTTTTGGTTCCCAGGAGCACAACCCAGAAAGAGATATATAAATCCACCAACAAATATGTTGATTCCACTAAAGGAACGGGAAAATTATTTTGAAATCATTGAAAGCCCTCTTTGTAGAACGATAACTCAACCATGGTCTCCCCACCAAAAAGAGAGTTTTGAATATCTTTGAACTCATTATCATAATGAGGAATCTAATAGAACATATGTAGAAGAGAGGATAAAAACAGAAAACTATCCAAGGAAACATCTACTAGTGATTCTGATACATTGATATTCAACTCTCTAAAAATATCCATTAAGTTCCACTCTTATGATGATTTCTATATTGCCTGAGTCATATGTATTTTTTCTTAAATAATCTGCATCACATTACATTTCCCTAGGGAATAGGCCATTTCAATGTTTAATGATTATAGTTATTCTACATAGTGCTTCTATAAAAGAAATAAATCATTTTGAGAGAAGATATAACTCATGCTCTAATGGTCAGAATAAATTGTAATCTTTTTTTGTAATTTTATTGAAGCTAACTCTTAGGTGTATGCATCACAACTACATGCTTGAGGTTATGCTTTTATTATTATTCTCATTTTGGATAATCTCACTTGATCCATAAGAAACGACTTGATCACTCTACATAAGAACATAGTCGAAATGTGAACCTGATGCAGTATAAAAGAACTCACAGCCATGAACAACCTATGAGAGATTCGTCATTAACGAATTAGTCAAAATACATTTCTACTGAACAAAAGTATTTGTAAATATTTCATCCCTGATATCAAACCAGCTGATGACATTGACTTGATGGAAAGTGAAAAGTTTGAGATGCATGTCCATATGATGCAAGGAAGAATAAAGAGACTACAAGTGACAACGAAAGATGATCACACTGCATTAAAAGTCCCAAACCTATGTTGCATGAACGGAAGTGAAAAATGGGCTTATTATCACTCTTATTTAAGCCCAAATGAGATGCATAAAACCAAAGACACATGTTTTCATGAATTTTGGAAGTATATCACATTTGGAGATTCTAGAATGGCATCTTTGGACACGAAAGTCAAATATGGAGGGCTAGGTACACAAAGTCAAATATGGTGGGCTATAGGTCGAGAGGAATGGGGTACTTTTCCCAAAAATCATTGTTAGAATTTATCTTTTGACTATAAGGGGACAAGGTAGGTTTAGCTTTTATGAATTTAGGGTATTATACCCTTGACTATGATATCACCCCTTGGATATAAATAGCCACCCCATGGCATTTTATTTTCATCCAAGACGGAATTGATAGCTTATGATTTGTTTCTCCCCATTGTGTGAGAATTGTTTCGAATTTCCCCCTTCCTCTTGTGAATTCTTTCCATGTCAATCTACAAGTTAGATTGGTGATCCAAGATCACAAATCCACCAATTTCATTTCACAACCCAAGTGCATTGTTGTGTGTATTTGTTATCGCATCCCTCCCTTAAGTGTGTTGTCTAGTTAGTACTTCACACTCCTCATAGTGTTGATTGACTACTTTCATCAGTTATTCATACCCATCATCCACCACTTAGCCTCGAACCACATCCTTTATCCTCCGACCAATGCCGTGAAGATCGTGTCACCTCGTGCCTCTCACATTAGTTGGTATCAGAGCTCCGGTTGACATAATAGGAATCTATTCCTTCATTTACATTAATTTTACCCATTACCCTCCTTATCCATCCATATTATTCACCCATTCAACAAAAAATCCATTTTCTTGAAATCCTCTTTAATTGGACTAGTTTTTGAAATCTTGGATTATTATAAATTGAGAAAAAAATTCAGTTATCTTTTTTCTTCATTTAATTCTCTATATGTGATATTTATCCGGAAAAAAAATTCAAATTCTCTCAAATCATAATTCTGTGATTTTCAGAATGATGCATATCCTTTATTTTAGAGATTTAAAAAAATTATCTTACTCTCCTTCAATAATCTTGTGATTTGAACTCCAAGCACAACACTTTTTGGGGGAGAATTGTCCAAAAAAATAAAAAATTTGGATACAATTACTCCATTGTGCTTTACCTTATTAGCACGTTCAATTTCAATATATCACTTTTTCCATCATTTTGCTTCATCCCCATATTATATTTTGATCATATTGTTATTCATTTATATTATCTTTCACAATAATGCAAAACCCACATACCACATATCTACCCCATCCTCCCACCCTATTTTTGACCATTTACCATTTTTAAACCCTTTTCCACTCAAGATAATTGTGTTAAACCAACCCCCAACACAATCTTGGTTTGGGAAGGATTGGTGGCACATGATCATCTCAAAAAAGGTGTTATATTTCATAAGTTCTTGGGATTTAAATTGAGTTTTGAGAGTGGAGAGAAATAAGACAAAAAAACATTCTTGAGTGTGTGTAACTTGTGTGTGTGTGTGTCAGTGTTGTGTGTGTGTGTGTGTGTATATATTGCATGTGTGGGTGTGTATCCTTTCAAGATAATGTGTGTATCCATCTATTCATGAGTTTGTGCATCTTTCGTGAGTGAGTGTGTATATATTGTTGTGTGTGTATGTGTATACATCTCGTGTGTGTGTGAGTGTGTATCCTTGTGAGAATATGTGTGTATTCTTGTGTGCGTGAGTGTGTATATCATGTGTGCATGAGTGTGTATCCTTATGTGCATGAGTGTGTGTGTGTGTGTGTATGTTTTGGGTGTGTGTGTGTGTGTACATTTCGTGTTTGTGTGAGTGAGTATGTATCAATGTGTGTGTTTCCCCCCATGTATGTTTGGATTTGTGTAATTCAATATGGCAGAAGATCATGGGAAGAAAATTTCTCATGTTAGCGATGAAGGAAGTCGAAGTAGATCTCCCACACCAAAAGCTACACAAATCCACATGCAATATTTGGGCAAGCCACTTTGAGAATCATCTTGATAGGATGTAGGAAGTGCTGCATGAGAGGATTGATGAATTGGAGAATAAACCAAGCATAAGGATGATCCAGGATAACCCACAGGGCTCTTCGGCACCACATCTTCCCTGCATCCTGGATGTAACACCCCAAGATTCCACGGTACATTTCCCTTTGAATAATGCAATGGCGTGAATTGTATGCAACTTCGAGATTCTAACACACCACAACCAATCAAACTAGCCGTTATGAATAGTAATACCTACTTTTTGATATTTTATAAAATATATCTCTCAAAATGGACTTCATTATTGGATTCGGAATATCGAAATTAGCATAGGGTGAAATTTTTGTGCTTTTCGGATAACTTTCATATTTTGATGAATAGTGAAAATTACTAAATTTTAATTAAAAACAACTTTTTTAGTCAAAATAATTAATTGTGATAAATTATGAATTTGAGTGGTTTTAAAGTATATTTAAAATATATTTTTACCATGTAATAAAATTTGGGTCATTGAACATAATTTCACATTTAAACCAAACATAAACAAGTGCCAATCTTTTGATAGTTATTATCTCTTAAAAACACGCTTTTTGTTTTAAGAACGGGAATTAATTTTAAATTAATTTCCGCCACTTCTGTGTTTTGAATTTGGAAAAATGGATTCCATATTTGGATTCAGGATGTTCAAATTGTGTTAATAGGTAACTTTTATTTTTAGTCATTTTGGATAATACGGTAAATATTTTATTTACCATGGTTAAAGGGTAAATCTGGTAAACAAGGGTTAAAAAATAATATTATAATAATACTAAATTACCCTAAAACGTGTCTTAAACCTATTGGTTGATACATGGTCGACCATGGTCATCTTTGGGTCGATTTTGGGACCCCATGGATCCACTTGTAAGTGATAGGGACACTTTATTTTAATTAAGTTAAAATGAATACAAAAATGACACAAACATATATCTTTTAGAAAAACAATTGTTACATAAGGTTATATAATTTTGATTTTATACTATAAATATTCATTAGAAAGATAAATATATTTCCTATATAATTATAATTTATTTATAATTTTAATACATTAAATAATTTAATTTATTTATGACACAATGGGGATTCAGTAATTACCATAATAGTGAAAAATTAGAATAATTGATATTATAAATACCCAAATAAATATAATTTTTGACTTTTATTGAATTACACTAATTTACTAGGTTAATATGAAATATTATTATCGATTTAATTAACTTTTTTCTAAGTAATCATTCTGTTATGAGTTTTAAAAAAATCAACTATTGAATAGTGTCAAAATTGACATAAAAGAGTTTTTTAAAAAATTATATTATATTATTAATTGATATTAAATTCCTAAAAATATATGTTTCGGACAAGATACTTATATCATGATATTTTTTATCATTAATGGACCACTTGGGGGACTCTTGGATGTATATTGTAAGTTTATTAGCTATATAATATAAAAATACAAAGTGACATGGTAAATGTCAAACTAATTAACTAAGAGTTAAAACTAAACGATAAGGTTAATATAGTAACCCAAACCTGTCTAAATTATATTTTTTGAATGGTTTTAGACATATCCTAACCTTAAACTTTGAATAATAAACGTTGGATCTATTAGAAACTGAATATGAATTTATTATAAATTAATATTTCTAGCTTTTCTAAAGGTCCCGCTCACCCCTCTTATAAAAGGGAACTCCTCCTTATCATTTCTTCACACCTTAAAAACCATTTGGTTAGGCCAATACCTTCACAAATACTCTCTCAACTTCCCTCAATACAACCTAGAGGTCTTATTTTGATCAGAAAGCCAACCTAAGGAGCCCTTTTGATCAAATCAAAAGGAAGAACCTGAAGAACAGGTTATGTTTTCACCACCCCTTTTCAAGTTCATGTCTTCTTCCACTTCTTCTTTCTTTTTTATTACCATTATAAAATAATAACTCCAGTATCTTATATATACTGTGATGTTATTATAAATATGGTACAACCATATTCAGTATTCTATCCACCCTTTGAATAACATGTCACCATACGTGCGTACGTACGGCTTACCGTCTCCACGTCGTGGTGTAATTTTTTTCAATATATTATTATTTGGGTGGGTATAATAATGATGTGTAACTCATTTAAATAATAAATATAACATGATAATGATTCCGTATATATGATATACCATCCAATTATATATTATTTTAATATTAAAAGAATGATATTGTCGCTCGTGCGTACTTACGGACTACCGTCTCCACGAACGCGATGAGATTCATTCTCCATCATACCCATTCAAGTATAATTATCATTTTATGATTTAAAAATAATTTTTAAGAACTTTATATCATTATTTATATGAATAAGATAAAACCTATCCATGAAAAACAAGGCTTATGTAACAAAACATATAAAAGAAAATGAGTAAGTTAACACCCGAAACGACGATAATTCTGAGATATTATTAACAAAGCAATGTTAAAAGATAATATATGATATCATATTAATTTATATGATTCATGAATAATTTAATAAAAATTATTTAAACATTATAAAGGAGGTTAACCTACACCTAACCAAGGAAAATTACAAGGTAAGGGGTTTCTTAACTCACTCTTAATTTCGTGAGAATTCCATTGTTCACCACTTAATTATTGCATGTGGGGTATGTGTACTGCCCATGAATGTATTCATTGTGTAATATAAATTAATTTATTGGTATTTACATCATCATGGTATGATTCTTCTTTCATTGGTGTATGTATCGTATGTTACCTAATCGATAAGGGAATTTGAAATTTCAATTTCCACTCATTTGTCTTTACGTATATTTCATTGATTATATTACCCCAAGATTTTGTGTGTAATCACTATTCATTTGATTAAGTCATAATTTAGACTCCCCTTCCTTTGGATATACTTTTGATACACATAATCACTCCATTGATAATTTCTCATGTCATCGATATGAATTTGATAAGAGTAATGTTAACTCATTCTCCATTTGTTGAGTAAAACATCCAATTCATTATTGATGTTTTTACAAGATTATGTGTGAATATACTTTGATTGTTTTACACTGAATATCCAATCAGATTTTGTGTATTTATATTTTTCACACATAACTATGTCGTTGATTTATCCTTAACCTAAGGATACGACCTTTATGAGAGATTTCATCTCAATTTACATTCCATTGAGACTTCTTTGTTGATATACACCAAATCACTTTTATGTGGTGTATATAATGTACTTTGAAAAATTATCTCATGAATCCCTTTATTCTCATGATATTACAATGTTTTTATTAACTCAATTATTTGTATTCAAGTGTCTCTCTTTTGGTTAGAAACTCTAACTAAAATACCATTTTTAAATGTTTTAAAGACTTATTCTTCTAAATATTTCTCATTAATGTCCATGTTTTAAAAATGGGTTTAAGGATTTATTTATATGGAAATTAAATATTTAAAATTAAAACTCCTTTTTAAAGTTTCGATGTGGTATGGGACACTTTTATTCAAAAATCTATTTTTAAATGGCTTCTTGACAAATAGTGTGACTTTTAAATGATTTCAAGAAAAAGTGGGATATTTCACTCAAATATTTTTGATGATTATTTTAATCTATGTCAATATCCTTCATTATTCTTGATTGAGGTTAATGTGATACAATACAATCTTCCATATTGTATCGAATGAGTTATGTATGACTGTGGATGTGCTATTTTTATACCATTCATGGTTTGTGGTTGAAGTATTGACATTTCGTATGCTAGTTTTAATATGAATGGTTATGTTATGTTTAAACCTATTCTTATGAGGAATGTATTGGACTTAATAAGTGATGGGTGGATCCCTCTATAGCTCCTCGATGCATCGGTAGGTCTCATGAGACAAACTAGTGTCTTGGCATAAGGCCTTGGCAAAATCTTATTTCTAGTTTTGGCCTAAGGCCCTGGCTATGTGGTTATGAGAGTCTGGCAATATGCATTCCATCATTATGAAAGTGGTTATTGATATTTCATGTGATCATTCGACTAGTAGAATATCTATGTGAGTATGTAAATGGCATTATTTTATTTTATCTATTACATTTTATGCTGAAGTTTAAGTTTAAAAGGCTTTCATTTTAGTTATAAACTGCCTTAAGTGTTTATGCTTATCTATGAAAGATTCTTCTATAATGTTAACCTTACTGAGCATATCAGCTCACCCCTTTCAATGTTTTAATTTTCCCAGGATTATGGAGAAGTAATTTATGAATGACCTGAAGGGGTAGTATGGGGGGATATGAAGAAAAGATGTTGTTGATGTTTTTTTTACCTTATGATGTAATGTAAGACTTATGAATATATCTAGTGTTTCCAAGAGTACTAAACTAATCGGTCTTTCAAGACTTGATCCTTTGTGATCATGCCATTGTTATGTAATAATGCACCGACTCTGGGTATCTAGGGTCGGGGCATTACAGTTGGTATCAGAGGAAGTTTAGTACAAACCATGGAAGCTATATTTAGATAAACTCTGATTAGAGCACATAGACCTAAGATGAACTTTGAGGATTAGTATAGAAGAACTTCCTAGAATTTTGGTATTGTATAGATTTTGTGAGTTTTCCGAGCAATACATCCCTGTTTGGATACGAGTAGGTAGAGGCGGATCTCACATAGATGTACCTAGGGTTAAAACTCGAAAACCCCGCTTTGAGCTAGACTCGAACGGGAACTGGTGCACGACAATGGGCCTTGCTTCACTCTTGGTTACGACACTCCCAGGGGATATGCTTTGTTAAATTCACAAGATTAGTATAAACCATTATTAAGGGAATACAAAAAAATTCCCCTAAGAATATATGTCAGCAAATAGATAGTGGACAACCTAGATTATAATATAGGGTACCCCAAGTTAGGATATATTGTTCAACTGTAAGATTATTCTATTATGTCTATTCTTTTACATTCTTATTAGATAAGTATTCAAAAACCCTAATTGTATTTTATTTTTGTTAGTTGAAACATGGAGGGAGAAAGATTACAAACAACTCTTCTCTCTCTTCCTGAAGAACTACTTACAATTATTATCCAAAAGTCATGCGCAAATGATGTTGGAACTTTTTCAAATGTCCAAGTTACATGCAAAAAACCTTATGAGACATCCAATACCACTAGCATTGCACGATTATTTCAAGGATCATGTACCGACTATGGGATAATGTTGTGCTCTCAACTTTCTTACCATGCTAAGCATGGGAAGTACCATCCGAGACTTTTCAAATTATTCACTTTATCTAAAAATTACGATGCACTAAATGATTTTCTAGATGCTGCAGAAGAGGGAGACCTTCGAACAGCCTATATGTATCATATTATATATTTATGTCTTTTGGGATATACAGAAACTGATTTACCAAAACCTTATTTTGAAATATATGTAGATGAATCTGTGAGAATTTTTCTAAAAAAACATGTTAAAGACGATGTCTCAAAATTATATATAAGAAATACCTATTTTTTATGATTCATCAATGCATCCATCGATATAATCCAAGATAGATGAGGAGTTTTTGGGTAAAGGAAGTAGATAATTTTGAAAAATTCCTGAGGTACCATTGTGACACATGAAAAGATTCTACCAAAAGACAAATCTGCCTAGTCTCTCCAGAGTTCATGTTGTGATCCACATATCTATAGTGACAAAATACATGCCTGACCCAACGCATGTACTCACCTATGAAGAATTAGAACTGGAACCCGATCTATCTTATTGTGGAAAGCCTATCAGAATTCTTCATACCAAAGATCAAGTTTTGAGAAACTAGATGACTCGTCTAGTAAAAGTTCTATGGATAAATCACAAGATGGAAGAGGCAATGTGGGAACCCAAGGAACATATGATGAATAACCTATGTGGAAATAAATGGACGTTGAAATGATTAAAAGTGTTAGTGCTCTTTATTGATGGGATTACTTTGGAATAATTTCCTGCTGTATTTGTAAACCTACAATTTATCATGTGAAAATGATATTTTTGGGAGAATTATCTTTTCTGTTGCGGATATAGTTATAAATAACCATTTGGTCTTATATGATCTTTGGGTTTGAGGAAATTATAAGTTATTATAATTTTGGATGAAAATGCAAGATTTGTGGTTAAATTATGGTATGGTTATTTTGAGGAATTTATCTCATTTTGGTAATGTTATAAAATATAGTTTTTGAAAAAGGACAACCCGTAGACCGTGTGACAACCCGTCGCGTCGGACAAAGCTATGGGAATCGAACCCACAACCAAAGTGAGATTGGGATTTATCGCCTACCACTGGACTACGTGAAGTCCCTAGTTAGTGTGACTATTATTTTTAGTTAAATTATTTTATTGATCAATTATAATTTTATTTGGGATCTTATGTCTTATTAAAAGAATACCCTTAGTATAGGAAAATGATTTGGTGATTATGTGATAAATTTTATTTTGGAAGTTGTTCGCTTTGTTGAGAACACTATATGCCAAAGGAAAATAGAGTAGTATGGGATTTTATTTGAGGAGTAATGGTGGATTTTTATCTATGTTTTTATTGTGTATTTATAATGATTTGGGTTATTTATGGAAATGATTAGGTTAATTACTTTTAAGTATGTGACTTTAAGAGTTATTAATGTCATTTGGAGATACAATATAACGTGGAAGACTAAATTCTTAATAAGTTTTGGTTTTCAATATTAGTTTTGATTATATTAAAGGATTCCAAGTACAATTGATCATTGAATGGTATTTATTTAACTTTGGGGTATTATTGGTTTAATTTTGAAAATTAAGATTAGTGTTTATTTCTCTCAAGGAATATCCTTTTGGGGGATCATTAGATCTTGTACTAACCATTTTGGTTTTGATTAATCTCTAAAGACAATGTAAATATATAGTTCATCCTGCATGGATCATGTGATTCTATATAAGTTTATTCTAGCTCATCCAGTGTGACCAAGTCTTCTTAAATACTCATCGTTTAAAAAAAATGAGTTAGTGGTGGAAATTTATTAAAGAATGAAACTCTAATTAAAATGTAAGTATATATCTTTATATTCTTAGTCAATATCATAAATAAATTCCTCATCAATATGTAATGTAACTTAAAACAAAAAAATGTTGTCCATTTACTTTCCTACTAGGAGACTAATGGATGTTTATCCCAACACAAGTTTGTGGTTTTCTTATTGTTAACTTTCTCTAGATCATGATTTCTATCCCTCTCTATCAGAACTTGACACTTAGTTTATCGTCCATATCCATGTTTTTCTACATGGAATCCAGGTATGGGTTATCTTGGGTGACCTTTATACCTCTCTTTCTTTCTTTTAAAGTGATAGTTTTATTGACACTTTTTCCGATGTGGGACATTCCATTATATTATCAAGCCCAATTTTAAAAAAAATTGTGAGGACGCAATTTATTGAAGGAGGGGAGAATGTAACACACCAAGCTTCCATGGTACGTTTCCCTTTGAATAACGCAATGGCGTGCATTGTATGCAACTTCTAGATTCTAACACACCACAATCAATCAAACTAGCCGTTATGAATAATAATACCTACTTTTTGAAATTTTATAAATTATATCTCTCAAAATGGACTTCATTTTTGGATTCGGAAAATTGAAATTAGCCTAGGGTGAAATTTTGGTACTTTTCGGATAACTTTCTTATTTTGATGAATAGTGAAAATTACTAAATTTTAATTAAAAACCAATTTTTTAGTCAAAATAATTAATAGTGATAAATTATGAATTTGAATGGTTTTAAAGTATATTTAGAATATATTTTTACCATCTAATACAATGTGGGTCATTGAACACAATTTCACATTTAAACCAGACATAAACAAGTGCCAATCTTTTGATAGTTATTATCTCTTAAAAACACGCTTTTTGTTTTAACAACGTGAATTAATTTTAAATTAATTTCTACCACTTCTGTGTTTTGAATTTGGAAAAATGTATTCCATATTTGGATTCATGATGTTAAAATTTTGTAAATAGTTAACTTTTATTTTTAGACATTTTGGATAATTACTTCGGTAAATATTTTATTTACCATGGTTAAAGGGTAAATCCTGTAAACAAGGGTTAAAAAATAATATTATAATAATACTAAATTATCCTAAAACGTGTTTTAAACCTATTGGATGATACATGGTCGACCATGGTCATCTTTGGGTCGATTTTGGGACCCCATGGATCCACTTGTAAGTGATAGGGATACTTTATTTTAATTAAGTTAAAATGAATAAAAAAATGACACAAGCATATATCTTCTAGAAACAAAATTGTTACATAGGGTTATATATTTTAGATTTTAGACTATAAATATTAATTAGAAAGATAAAAATATTTCCTAAATAATGATAATTTATTTATAATTTTTAGACATTAAATAATTTAATTTATTTATGACACAATGGTGATGCAGTAATTACCATAATAGTGAAAAATTAGAATAATTGACATTATAAATACCCAAATAAATATAAATTGAGACTTTTATTAAATTACACTAATTTTATAGATAGATATGACATATTATGATTAATTTAATTAATTTTTTTCTATGTAATCATTCTGTTATGAGTTTTACAAAAATCAACTATTGAATAGTGTCAAAATTGACATAAAAGAGTTTTTATAACAAATATTATATTATTAATTGATATTAAATTACTAAAAATCTAAGGATCGGAAAAGAGACTTATATCATGATTGGTATATCATTAATTGACCACTTGGGGGTCTCTTGAATGTATATAGTATGTTTATTAACTATATAATATAAAAATACAATGTGACATGGTAAATGTCAAACTAATTAACTAAGAGTTAAAACTAAAAGATAAGGATAATATAGTAACCCAAACCTGTCCAAATTATATTTGTTGAATGGTTTTCTACCTATACTGACCTTAAACTTTGAATAATAAACATTTGATCCATTAGAAACCTAATATTAATTTATTATAAATTAATATTTATAGCTTTTCCAAAGGTGCCCCTCACCCCTCTTATAAAAGGGAACTCCTCCTTCTCATTTCTTCACACCTTCAAAACCTTTTGGTTCGGCCATAACCTGCCCAAATACTCTCTCAAATTCCCTCAATACAACCTATAGGCCTTAGTTTTATCAGAAATCCAACTTAAGGAGCCCTTTTGATCAAATCAAAAGGAAGAACCCGAAGAAGAGATAATGTTTTCACCACCCCTTTTCAAGTTCATGTCTTCTTCCACTTCTTCTTTATTTGTTATAACCATTATAAAATAATAAATCCAGTATCTTATATATATTTTGATGTTATTATAAATATGGTACTACCATATTTAGTATTTTATCCACCCTTTCAATAACATGTCACCATACGTGTGTACGTACGGCTTACCGTCTCCACGTCGTGGTGTAATTGTTATTCAATATATTATTATATTGGTGGGTATAATAATGATGTGTAACTCATTTAAATAATAAATATAACATGATAATGAATCTTTATATATGATATACCATCCAATTATATATTATTTTAATATCAAAAGAATGATATTGTCACTCGTGCGTACGTACAGACTACCGTCTCCACGAACGCGATGAGAATCATTCTCCATCATATCCATTCAAGTATAATTATCATTTAATGATTTAAAAATATTGTTTAAGAACTTTATATCATTATGTATATGAATAATATACAACCTATCCATGAAAAACATGGCTTATGTAACAAAACATATAAAAGAAAACAAGTAAGTTAACACCCGAAACGACGATAATTCTAAGATATTATTAACAATGCAATGATAAAAGAGTATATATGATATCATATTAATGTATATGATTCATGAATAATTTAATAACAATTATTTAAACATTATATAGGAGGTTAACCTACCCCCAACCAAGGAAAATTACAAGGTACGGGGTTTCTTAACTCACTCTTTATTTCATGAGAATTCCATTGTTCACCACTTAATTATTGCATGTGGGGTATGTTTACTGCACATGATTGTATTAATTGTGTAATATACTTTAATTTATGTGTATTTACATCATCATGGTATGATCCTTCTTTCATGGGTGTATGTTTCGTAAGTTATCTAATCGATAAGGGAATTTGAAATTTCAATTTCAACTCATTTGGCATTACGTATATTTCATTGATTATATTACCCCAAGATTATGTGTGGAATCACTATTCATTTGATTATGTCATAATTTCCACTCCCCTTCCTATGGATATACTTTTTATACACATAATCATTCCATTGATAATTTCTCAATTCATCGATATGAATTTGATAAGAGTAATGTTAACTCATTCTCCATTTGCTGAGTTAAACATCCAATTCATTTGTGTTGTTTTTAAAGATTATGTGTGAATATCCTTTGATTGTTTAACATTGAATATCCAATCAGATTTAGTGTATTTATATTTTTCAGACATAACTATGTCGTTGATATATCCTTAACATATGGATATGGCCTTTATGAGAGATTTCATCTCAATTTACATTCCATTGAGACTTCTTTGTTGATATACATCAAATCACTTTTATGTGGTGTATATAATGTACATTGACAAAGTATATCATGAATCCATTTATTCTAATGATATTAAAATGTTTTGATTACCTCAATTATTTTTATTCAAGTGTCTATCTTTTGGCTAGAAACTCTAACTAAAATACCATTTTTAAATGTTTTAATGACTTATTCTTCTAAATCTTGCTCATTAATGTCCACGTTTTAAAAATGGTTTTAAGGATTTATTTATATGGACATTAAAGTTTTAAAATTAAAACTCCTTTTAAAAGTTTTGAAGTGGTATGGGACACTTTGATTCAAAAATCTATTTTTAAATGGCTTCTTGACAAATAGTGTGACTTTTAAATTATTTCAAGAAAAAGAAGGATATTTATCTCAAATAGTTTTGATGATTATATTTATCTATGTCAATATCCTGCATTATTCTTGATTGAGGTTGATGTGATATAATACAATCATACATATTGTATCGAATGAGTTATGTTTGACTGTGAATGTTAAATTTTTATACCATTCATGGTTTGTGGTTGACGTATTAACATTTCGTATGCTAGTTTTTATACGAATGTTTATGTTATGTTTAAACCTGTTTATATGAGGAATGCATTAGACTTAATAAGTGACGGGTGGAGCCTTCTATAGCTCCTCAAAGCTTCGGTAGGTCTCATGAGACAAACTAGTGTCTTGGCACGAGGCCTTGACAAAATCTTATTGGTTGTCTTGGCACAAGGCCTTGGATATGTGGTTATGATAGTCTGGAATTATGCATTCTATCATTATGAAAGTGGTTATTGATATTGCATGTGATCATTCGACTAGTAGAATATCTATGTGAGTATGTAAATGGCATTATTTTATTTTATCTTTTCCATTTTATGCTGAAGTTCATGTTTAAAAGGCTTTCGTTTTATTTATAAACTGCCTTAAGTGTTTATGCTTATCTATGAAAGCTTCTGCTATAATGTTAACCTTACTGAGCATCTCAGCTCACCCCTTTCATTGTTTTATTTTTCCCAGGATTATGAAAAAGTAATTTATGAATGACATGCAGGGATAGTATGAGGGGATATGAAGACAAGATGTTGTTGTAGTTTTTTTACCTTATGATGTAATGTAAGACTTATGAATATATCTAGTGTTTCCAAGACTACTAAACTAAATGGTATTTCGAGACTTGATCCTTTGTGATCATGCCAATGTTATGTAATAATGCACCGACTCGGGGTATCTAGGGTCGTGGCGTTACACTGGAGGAGGAGATGGATAAATTTGATGATGATTTTGAGGATTTCCCACAAAGGAGGAGGTTGTACCAACAACCTAGAGGAGGCCAAAGGATACCACGTGAATATGAACTACTTGGCATGATCAAGGTAAAGGTCCCTCTATTTCAAGGGAAATGTAATCCAGATGCATACATGGAGTGGGAGATACAGATCGAGCAGTTGTTTTCATGTCATACCAATTCTGAAGGGAAAAAGATAAAACTCTCATCCCTTGAATTCATTGATTATGAATTAATATGGTGGGATCAAGTTCAAAAGGAGAGAGCCAGATATGGAGGGTGTCCTATCCAAACATGGGAAGACCTGAAGTTTTCCATGCGGAAGCAGTTTGTACCCTCACACTACCATAGAGATCTCCACAACAAACATCAGTGACTCACCCAGGGGAGTAAGAGTGTATAAGACTACTATAAGGAGATTAAAATTTCCATGATTCGAGAAAACATCGAGGATGATCTAAAGTCCACCATGGCATGATTTTTACACAGGCTCAATCAAGAGATTTCAGATCAAGTGGAGATGTACCACCATATAGATATACACGATATGATCCACCAAGCCACCATGATTGATCAACAAATAAAAATGAGGAGAAAAATGAGGAAACCCACTACCCCTTTCACACCATGGAGAAATTCGAGGAAGGATATTGGAGAACCATCAAAGAAAAAATAGGTAGTTGACCGCAAAAGTGACAAGGTAATTCTTCAACCTATGAAACCTACTTTTGTGTCTAACCAAATGAAGAATCATGATATTCATTGTTTAAAATATCATGAAATGGGTTACATTTCTAGTGAGTTCCCAAAATGGTGCACCATGACCATCATCAAGTATATAGAGTGGGAGATCGATAGAGAGAACTTAGAGAAAGAGGTGGAGGATTCCTTGAAAATTGATAATGGAGAATATGTAGAATAATGAGATCTTCTCATCACAAAAAAGGTTTTGAGTGCTCAAATGATGTTTAATGAGATTTAGAAAAGGGAAAACCTTTTCCATGCCCAGTTCCAAATCAATGGGATGGTATGAAGTCTCATCATAGGTGGGATAATTTGTAGAAATTTAGAAAGCATTGAATTGGTGGAGAAGTTGAGGCTCCTGAAATTGAAGAACCAATATCCATACATACATCAATGGTTGAATGATTGTAGAGATCTTATGGTTGACAAATAGGTTAAGGTATTATTCATCATTAGGAGGTATAATGATGAGGTACTATGTGATGTAGTACCAATGAAGGCGTGCCACATACTTCTAGGTAATCCATGAAAACATGATCATCATGTGCCGATGATGGTTTTGTAAACCATAATTCTTTTATAATCTAAGCGGAACCTATAACCCTCATTATGATTCTCCACAAACAATTTCTCGATGATCATATTTTGAGAGATAAGAAAAAATTGAGTGATCAAGAAAAAATGAGAGAAAGAGAAAAATGAGAGAATGAGGGGTGAGGTGAGAATGAGAGAAGAAGATTTATTGAATTTAACAAAAAATCAAGAGAGTAAATAGAGGTCAATGAGCGAAAAAATGAAACGATAGATAAGAGAGAGGTTAAAGAATCATTGTTATCTCAGTAGAACCTTCTTGTACTTATGTACAAAGAGGTAATGTTGAACACTAATGAGTTAACTTCTTTATTGTCAACTATTGTGAAATATTTGTCATAGGTGTCTGATGGATTAATTCTTAAGGAGGAAAAACCTTGTCTGCTTCTTATTAGAGAGGGAAAATTAATTCAAGGATCCATTAATGGAATCATGGTTCTAAAGGATTGGAAAGAGTTTCTATCTCATGCAGAGTCGTCTTATAAAAGGGGACATCACTCTATAAATCAATTTTTTCCATCTCGAACTATTTTTGGATTTAGATTCCCAACCACTATTAATAAAGATTCATTTCCATTGTAGGAAAGTAGAAATATGGAAATAAAACAACGTGTTAACCAACAACATGGGAAATCCAAGAATCTAGAGAGGCTTCAAACGAAATGGCACTCAAAGATAAAGATACATGGAGATAGGCCAGACTTGATGCATGATACGATTGAGTACAAAATATCTTTGCAAGGTGAGTACGAAGTCAAGGTTTCTAATTTTCGCTCGTATTTGGATGAAGATGATGAAGAGTCTAGGATGAATCATTTTCAAAAGTGGGATGATGATATGAAACCGGTTGATGACATCAACATGATGTAATGCGCTATGTCCGAGTATCATGTCCAAATAATCCAAGGAAGATTAATGAAACTACAAGTGACAACAAAAGCCCATCTCGCTGCATTAAAAGGCCCAAACATAAGTTGCATACAAGGAAGGGTAAAATGGTCTTATTATCACTCTTATTTAAGCACAAATGAGATGCATAAATCCCAAGACACTTGTTTGCACGAATTATTGAATTCTTGCCCACTTGGAGATTCTAGAATCTCATATTTGGACACCAAAGTCAGATTTTGTGGGTTGGGTAGTCAAATTCAAATCTGATGGGCTATTGGTGGAAGGGCATGGGCTAATTTTCCCAAAAGTCATAGTTGGACTTTATCTTTTTGACTTTTAGAGGACAATGTAGGTTTATCCTTTATGAATTTAGGGTATTAGACCCTTGACTATTATATCACCCATTGGCTATAAATAGCCACCCCATGGCATTGTATTTTCATCCAAGACTTAATTGAGAGATTATGCTTCGTTTCTCCACATTGTGTGAGAATTGTTCCGAATTTCCCCCTTGCTCTTGTACATTCTTGCCTTATTGATCTACAAGTTAGATTGGTGATCCATGATCACAAATCCCCCAATTTCGTGCCTCAACCCATGTGCGTTGTTGTGTGGATTGGCTATAGCATCCCTCCCATGAATGTGTTGTCTAAGTAGTAGGTCACACTCCTTATAATGTTGATTGACTACTTGCATCCGCTATCCATACCCATCATCCACCACTTAGCCTCGAACTGCATCCTTCATCCGCCGACCTACGCCATGAAGATCGGGTCACCCTATGCATCTCATATCAATAAAAAACAAGACTTAAAACTTTCTGTGTTAGATAAATCATCATAAAAACTTACTATTAGATTTCTATTGTGAACTAATGATAATTCCCAGATAAAAAAAAGATTCACCAAATCATGAAAATATTTCGTGGCTGTTCATAGGTCATAATAACCTTCTCTCTGTAAGGATCAATATAAATACCATGTTCTGACACCAAATTTCCCATGATTTTCACTTCTCAAACCTATAAATCGCATTCAAAAATCAAGGAATAATTACGATGATATCTCTATAATTCCATATCTTCTCTTAGATGACATACTTAGTCCTCAAAGAACTTTGATTAAAAAAAAATTAATTTAAAAAGACCACCATGGATGTATTATTATACTAAGGGAAAATCAAGTTCCTTAAATCCATAAATATTACATGAGTTATGGTAAGAAAAGATATAATTAAAATGTACTATTAACATTCAGAACTACTTTGAAGGGATGTTTTCTAGATATTAGATTATTTTATCCTAATATTATTGTAACCATATTGATGTTCAATATTTGAGAGCCACTTAACACCTCTCAAGGGTTCAAATAGATCATCTATCTATGGAAACAAATATTATTTCATTACTATGAATCATTATAGTTTTTAGTAATCAAATCAAAGGGTAAGGGAACAATTATCTTTCAAAAAAAGAACAAGAACCATCTAATGTGAAAACCATTAGCATATAAATTATCTCCCTAAAAGATCTTCCAAATAATTCTTAAGATCTTTCATTTCAGCTGGTTTCATTTAGTATAGGGGGAATAGAAACTAGTTAAGCACATGCCAATAAATCACAAGAAAAATCTAACTCCCATACCGGAGGAAAACAAGAGACAAATGAAAGAAACAAATAAAGAAACGTGAAGAAAAGTGGAGAGAGGTAACATATCAGGATTCACAGTCTAGATCCCAAGAAAAAAAGATTTCATTTTCCCCAAATCTTGATAGGAAGGTCTTGAACTACTTGACTTGGGGGTCCATTCTCCTGGAATGATAGCACATGCACCATTGTGCGATGAAAAGGGGACTCATCAAAGATAATAATCAATCTGAGATTTATTATAAATGAGCTAATCCCTATTTAATTTGATATCAATTAAATTCATGTCAAAAAATTTAAAAAACAATCATTATCTACTATTGATAAAGATAAATCAGAAGAAGGAGTATGGAGTGCCTCATATCACTTCATTATAAGGGGTGTACTCATATCAATGACAAATAATAACATCTCTGTAATAAGATTTTTCATATTAACAAACCATATTTAAACAAATACATTATATTAACAAATATCAAATGAAATATCAATAGGGAAGAATCAATAAATATTATACATATCATTGATTATGGACCCGTATATGCTTCTTATGTCATATATTCCACTGCGTGAAGAAGCTTCATTCTAGATTCATGTGGCTACAACCCCATTGTAAATGAAAATTTGATTATGGAAACTTTTTAGAAGGTGTTGATGATCTGGTTCCACTACGTGAAGTGGAATATACATGGAACAACTTTATTAGTTGATCCAAGCATTCCCAACAACTAAATTTTTTGGGAACCTTTGTGCAAACCAAATATGAATTCCCTAGATTTAAACACTACTAAAAATTAAAGGAAATCCTCAAAAACATTATGAGGTATATAAATCCCCTATGTATGAGAACTACTATGGGAATAATCACACTTATGAATTCCTTTGAAAGAACATGTACAACTATACGGAGAGAAAGATGCTCCTTACAACCCTAAGTATCTATATAGATCTATTTCGACCATCATCCCTCTATCTAGCATATTAGTATAAGAGGTAATCTTCATAAAAATCCACAATAATGTATATCATGCCTAAATACAAACTAGAATCATTGAGTCATCATTTACTCAATTTTTACTCTCTTTAGTGAAAACTACACTAGATCAAAATAACTTCTTGTATACTCTGTCACATTACATTTAGCCTGCTCAAGCATAAAGAACTCATAGGTTTTTGAATACACCATTGAATCCAGGTTTAGCTAGTAAGTGAAAATAACATTGATGTATTATTACTCTAATATCTCATGATTATTCACTATTACCATTATGTACCACCATCTCCATCTCTGCCACTCTATCAAAATGGTGGAACACATAACCTTTATTTCATCAGATGTATCTATGAAATTGAACATAGATTCAATCCTGCTCAACAATTCATAATTAATTTTTATAACATTAGATCCATGGAAAAATGGTGGCTTTATGCAATGAAACACCTAAGAATGATTTCTACTATCATCACATTGATGTTCCCAAACTATATATTGAATGGGAATAAATTTCGTTTCATATCCCAGTGCTTGGACAAAACCCACAATCTCCCAAACGAGGTTCATTTCCATGAGAGGATATTCTCGTTGAGGTTCATATAAATCTTCTTCTTGGATTTGATTCACATGTCTCTAAGGAGGCATGGTGTTATATAACCTTAGGATAAAAAATGAAGATATAATATGAAATCTCAAATTGATTAATGAGGGAAATTAATACAATAAATTGAAGAAATAATGTTTGGATTTAAATATACCCAAAAAAAATGGAGGAAAAAAATTATAACTAATTGTCAAAATGTATTTCCCAAACCACCCCTCATCATTTAATGTTAATTGTTGTGAGAAATGGTGAGAAAATCCTAAAAAAAATAATACTTACTTATTGATAAGAAGTCAATTCTATAATTTTTATACCACTTTATCATGATCTTGCCTAGGTACCCTTTTAACCCGATAACTAATCTGGTCTGGACATGGCCTAAAGGAATTCATATAACCCATGGGATGGAAACTAGCACATGTCATCATACAATGTGAATGTAGAAATGATATTTTTTAAAAAATATTTAAAAGAAATATAAGGACCCAACCTTAAATCATTACATAATATTTAATTAAATGAATATTTCACATTAAGGATCTCTTTATTTTTAGAGTTTTAGTAAATATGGCCATAACTATTAAATTACATCTCAAATATTACAAATAAGCCACTTCTAATCAGTTTCCATTTTTTTCATAAAATAATAACTCTTAAAAAAAGAGTCATGTCATGTCCCAGATTTTAGAAAACATGATTTTTCCTTGATCCAATCCTTTACCCTATTCTTATTTAAATCCCATGAAAAACGTTTCAAGAAATGGGATGAGCATAAAAAAGCTATGCAAGGGTTATATAATAAAGAAAGTAAACATTATTCCATCAAAAAATTAGTTTTTTAACATAAGTCATGAAATCATAAGATTTATGTGTAGCACATAAAAATCATAAATCATAAAGGTAACATGTAGCATCTATATCATAGATACATTGTAACTATCACAGCTACATAAAGAGTTACGTTGAAATACCCATCATAGTATATTCCCTAAATCATTTAGGGGAGACATTCTAGTTTACCTCTGTCAAGTTACCAAATGCATTGGAGAGTTATCACGGGCTCACCCGTCCTAGGATAATCACAGAACCACCCGTGTAGGAAACAATTCCCAAGAACCATAATACATTCATAACAAATAAATCATAAATAAAGGAAAGATAACATTTCCACATTTCAATCAAAATATATCATTTAAATACATTGAGATAAAAAATCCATTATAAACACCATTTTCAATACCAAAGTACATAATAGATTATATGCTATTTATTTTCTTTTAAATAAATTACGGCTTGTTAATGAAGCCAAAAGATCCAATAATTCTCGCGGCCGCGGAAAAGGTCATTGTCATCACATAAGTTAAAAGAAACGATATTTTTTTCATTTAGTAAAACGCCTCATTGAAAAAGATTCCCTTTGAATTAAATGAAATGTTTAAGGTGTTTATACAGCATACAAAAGGATGTCATGTATAAAACTAAATATGTCTCAATGAGAGATGATTGAGACGAAGCCTGCTCTCGTGTCTGACTTGACCCATTCGTTATGTTATATCATGAATAATACACTAATGTTAATTTCTACTTACTTAATAACCTTTTTAAAGTTTATCATTCCTTTAAAATAACTTATTACCATGTTATAAACATTATGTAATCATTTAAGTTAATAATGGTTGTTTTGTCAATATTTGGAACTTGAGTCAATAATGGACTTCTTATAATCACAAGTTGTTCATGTGGTCGAAATTTAATTATATCCAAAATGATATTCATGATTTATATATCATATATATCATATATATCATGTTTATACATTTATTTATAATAATACATAACATTTGGAGGTAATAAATGAAATGCACCGTTCATGGAGACGGTGAACCGTACATACACATGAACCCTACATTCATTTCTATTTCATATTTTATGGAATGAAAAAATAATGATACATATGAATATTATAATTCCAGTATAATATAATCTATATAATCTTAGTAACTCCATCCTTTATATGTTTCACGTATGGCATGAACTAGTCATATCACTTTGAGGGGGTGGTAGTCCGCACTTTCTCAAATGAGATTATCATATTTACCTATAATAGAATCCATAAAGGTATCCTATAAATGAAAAATACAGAATAAGAGAAACAATGTAAATATAATATATATTATACATAAATATAGTTTCATCATAATGACCACCATAAGAGGTGGTAGGAGAATATTGAAGAATAATCATTTCGTGAGGCATTAGTTTATTTTCCACGAAAACTGTATGTTCCTTACCCATTAGAAGGAGGTGTGTGTAATTGTAGTTTTAATCCTTCTCATAACTACAAACTATTATATTGAGGATACTGGTATTGTTATAAAATAATGGAATAAAAAGAGTTTAGGGTTGTATAGGTAAAATAAAATAAAACAATTTAAGAGAAACTCTTATCTTTAATTCGGGTAACTACCTTTGGATTGAACCAAAAAGACTTTTTAAAGTGCCTTATGCATAAGGTATGTCTTTTAGGAGAATAAAGGGATATTTATATATTACTTGGGAAAGTGTTGGATGATCAAAGGGGTTTGATAGGTGTGAGTATTGAGTTAGAATTGAGAGATTCTTATAAGGGGGAGGAGTATCTCTTTAGGAATGTTTGAAAATATTATTTTATTATATAATGAGTTTCAGTTTGAAAATGTCCAAAACAATTTAAAGTAGAAAATAAGATGACTCATGGTCGAAATAAAATCATCCAATAAGAATAGGACTGGTTTTGGATATTATTTTAATCTTTTTAATATTATCTATTTAAATAATTTATTAATGAAGAAAATACTTCATCATTATTGTTGCATAATTAATTTATATAATTTGACGTATAAAAATTATAAAAAAAATACCTTGATGTAGGAAATGTTTTTATATTTCAAAAGAATATTTATAGTCTAAGAGATAACTTATATAACCACATTTAAAAAATTTATTTTCAAAATGATATTTGTTTATGTAATTTTTGTCATTACTTTAATTTAATTAATATAATGTTTCATTATCAAACCTAAGTGGCTCCATGGGGAACCAAAATCGACTCATGGATACCCATGGTCGACCATTACACTTCCAATAAGGTTAGGACCTATGTAATGGTAATTTTATATTATTATAAAATAATTTTTACCTTGAATTACCCTATTTACCTTTAACTGCAGTAAATAAAAGTCAAACGTTGCTATTCATCAAGAATTATTTTCGTATTATTGAACAAAATTTTACTTACCAATATCAAACATGTATGTAGTATTTTCTAAATTAAATTCATATAATATGTAAAATATCATTTAAATGAAAATGTTGGGTTTTTAACTACTACTCAGTGTTTTCACTATTCATCAAAAATTGAAGGATTTCAGAAAAATACCAAAAATTCAGCCTAAGATATATTTGATATTCAAAATTAAAACATGATTTATATATTACCAAATTAAAACCATAAATGTTTCATTAATTAATTTAAAACTAATTCCCATTACCAAAAACAAAAAGCATGTTTTTAAAAAATAATAACTTTCAAAAGATCGACACTTGTTTATGTCTAATTTCAATGTGATATTACATAAATGACCAAAATTAGAGTCAATAGTAAAAATATAATATAATTACACTTTATAACGAATTAAAAATATAATTTAACAATATAATCAAATAGGATTAAATAGTTTTTTTGAATTAACAAACTGTATTTTTCACTATTCTTAAAAAAATAAATTTTATCAGAAAAATAACAAAAATTTACCCAAGGTAAATTTTGATGTCTTGATTCTAAATTAAAATTTTATTTTGTCAAATAAAACATATATAGGTGAAAAAAACTATAATTAAAGTGTTTTATGCATTAAAAGGCATTAAATCAAACTTTTACAGTATTTATGCTTAAAATTGGATTAATTCACATTTTAAGCCTCATATTTATTTTGGATAATGTAAAAATATTTAACAAACATGTGTAATCATATTGTAGTTAGTATTTTTCATTTTCTCCAATACATTGGCTATGTGTTAACTACCATTTAAAATAATAATAATATATTATAATTTCTCAGTATGATCCAACATTGTGTGCAACGTATGATTTCATTGAAACTCATTGTTGCGTATTAGGTATGCCATCAAACATAGAATCTCATTTGAAGTAAAATTAATATTTAATTAAAAATATTAATAAATATGAAAATTTATTATTCTTTATTTATTTGGGATGTTACATCTTTCCCCCCTTTTGGAAATTACATCCTCATATTTTTTGGTCTCTTATCATATAAGTGGGGGTATTTATCCCTCATAGAATTTTCAGATTCTCACATTGCCTCTTCAACCATATGGTTTTTCCAAAAATCCATTACCGGATGAATTACCTCATTCCATAGCACTTTCTCTCTTCGGTCAAGAATCTAAACTGGTTGTTCCACATATGGTAGATTCTCTCCCAACTAAACTATCTTTGTGATCAAAACATGAGATGGATCTGGCATGTTATTTCTAAAGATTGAAACATTAAAAAAACATTCTATACCTGGGATAAACATGGAGGTAAATCCACTTTGTACGCAACTGATCAAGCTTTTTCCAAGATTTCATAAGGTCTAATGTACACTGGACTAAAATTTCCCTTCTTACAAAAAAAAAACACACTTTTCTGTAGAGAAACTTTGAAAAATTCATGATCACCTACCTATAACGAAATATCCTTCCTCCAGTTAGCCGCATAACTTTTTGGCATGCTCTGAGATGTTCTCAAGTGCTCTTGAATGAACTGTTCTTTTTCTGCCATCTCAACTAGAAATTCTTGTCCAATCAGTTTCCTTTCACCTACTTTATCCCCAAAATTTGGAGTTTGACAATGTTTCCCATATAATGCCACAAATGGAGCCATATGTATACTTAAATTTAAACTGTTATTATAGAAAAATTCAACATAAAAAATATGTTGGTCCCAACTTCCCACATAATCTAGTGACCAAGCACATAACATATCCTCTATGTTCGAGATTGTTCTTTCTGACTGCACATCTAATTGAGTATGAAAAGATGTACTAAAATTTAATTCAGTAGCCAAAGACTTCTAAAGTCCTTTCCAAAAGATAGAAGTAAACCTTGGATCATGATCAGAAACAATAGGGAGAAGAACTCAATGAAACCTGACAATCTCTTTAACATAAAACCGAGAATGTTGATCTAGAGAACAAGTATCTAAAATAAGAAAAAAATGAGCAGATTTGGTCAATCGATCAATAATAACCTTTATTGCATTATCACCTCGAGATGTCTTTGGTAATCACACAAATATGTCCATAGATATACTTTCCCATTCCCACTCTAGTACAGGTAAATACTAAAGAATCCCTTTTGTTAACTTCTTTCCATTCTTTAACCAACTGAAAAGTCAAACACTTCACAAAAAAATCAGCAATATCACCTTTCATTCCATCACACCATAAAACATCTGATGATATCTGTACATATCTGTACATTCAGGATGAACTGAAAATAGAGAACTATGAGCTTCACACAATAACTCTTTTTTCAACTGTAAATCACAAGGCACACATAATCTCTTTCCAAGCCCCAAAACACAAAAATTATCAATTTTTAAATAAGGAAACATTCCCTTCTGGACCATCTCATCCATTTTAGACAACTCACTATCTTCCTTCGGCACTTCCCTAATCTTGTCTGATATAGAAGATTTCACAGACAACTAAAACAAAACAGAGGAATTTCCAGCACCAACAACTTATATTCCAAATTTCATCATATCAAAAAACCAAAGGATCTTATTCTAAAAGTAGCACGGTTAATGAAGCATTACTTTTTCGACTCAAAACATCATCCACATTATTTTCTTTTCCAAGATGTTAAAGGATCATGAAATCATAATCCTTGAATAATTATATCCATCTCATCTATCCCATGTTTAATTCATTCTATGTGAATATATACTTTAAGATTTTGCGGTCAATATATATTTCACATTTTACTCCATACAAATGATGCCTCCAAATTTTTATAGAAAAAACAACATCAGCTAGTTCCAAATCATGTGTAGGACAATTTAACTCATGAGGCTTCAACTGTTATGAAGCATAAGCAATTACCCCATCATTATGCTTAAGGATATTTCTAAGTCTATTCAATGATGCATCAATAAAAATAACAAGCTCACCATTTCTGGAAGGTAGTTCCAAAATAAGAGCATTCACCAATCTTCTTTTCAGTTCCTTCAAACAATCATCACATTATTTTTTCTAAATGAAAATAGCACCTTTTTGAGTTCACATAGTCATTGGACTAGATTACTGAGAAAAATTCTCAAAAAACCATGGGTAATAACATGCCAAACTATGAAGACTATGTATCTTAGTTATATTTTTTGTCAATGGCCATTCATAAACAACTTTTTTTAGCAGGATCAGCAGTTTGGCCATTTTTGGAAACAATGTGACCATAGAATGAATTTTTTTATAACCAAAACTCAAACTTTCTAAATTTTCCAAATAGTTTCTTTTCATTTATGGTTTGCAAGAAAACCCTTAAATGACTTTCATGATCTGATTTACTTTTAGAAAAAACCAAAATATCATCAATGAACACAACCACAAACTTATCCAAGTACAGATGGAATATTCTATTCATAAGATCAATGAATACAACAGGTGCATTTGTTAAACCAAAAGGCATAACTAAAAATTCATAATGACTATTTCTATTATGAAAAGCAGTCTTCTGAATGTCTTCTTCCTTTACTTTCAACTGATGGAACCCTGACCTCAAATCAATCTTCAAAAAATACTGAGCTCCCTAGAGCTAATAAAAAAAATCATCGCTATGAGTCAAAGGACACTTCTTATTAACAGTTATGTTATTCAATTCTCTATAATCAATGAAAAGTATCATTGAACTATCATTATTTTTAACAAACAAGACAGGATCACCACATGATGATGCAGTAGGTTGAATGAAACCTTTTTCTAATAACCCTTGAAATTTATTATTTAACACTAAAAGTTAATTTGAGCCATTTGATAAGGTGGTTTTGAAATTCGATTAGCAACACGAACAAAATAAATAATAAATTCAACTTCCTAATCAGGTATAATACCTGGAAACTCATCAGAAAAAACATCATGATGCTCGTTTACCACCTGTACATCATTGATATAGACCGTTCCTTTATTTTCAATAATATGTACTAGGTGATACACATTTCCACCTTTTACTTGTTTCTCAGCTTCCTGATATGTTATCAATATTAGGGGATCATTCTTGTACACAAACTAAAAATATTTCTGAAAAAACCTCTTTAGCTCTGCAGTCAATCTTAGCATGATAAACAGAAATCCAATCCATACCCAGAATAACATCATACTCTACTAGATGAAAAATAATAAGGTTTATAGGTATATTACTTCCACAAAAAGGACATGAAGGTTCATATAATTTTTTTGTCTTAATATTTATCCCAATGTTTTTACTATATTTTCCTGATTCATATCTGGATATTGAATTCCCAATTTACTAGAAAACTTCTCCGAAATGAACGGATGTGTAGACTCTGATTCAAACAAAACATATTTTCATAATATGAACATAAAAACAGTGTAACTAATACTACTACATTAAATGCCCCAAAATATGCTAAAGTAGTTGCAATGAACTTCACCACCCCTTTCTGTATGTAGTCTGGTTTCTTTCCCTCAGTTGAGTTCTTTATTGTACACTCATTTGCAAAATGACCCACTTTATTACACTTAATTATTTTTACTGATTGTAAATTAGGTTTTTTCTTAGCATTACAATGATATTTTTCAGCGTAATTACGAGCATTATGTCCCATTTTACCACATTGGTATCACATTTTATAATTATAATGAAATTCCCCAGCATTCTTTTCACTACAATTTTCAAACAACTGTAAACTTAAGTTTTTTACCATCATACTTTTTTGAAGAGTTCAACCCTTTTTTCTACAACATCGACCTCTTATTTTGTTCTTTATCAAAGAATACATGATCATCATCAAACTCCATTTCATCCTTCTCTACACATCAAACTAGTTTTCCATAACTTTTGAACTCACGAGAAGCTAAAGCTCTTTGATACGTTGGAATTAATCCTGAGTAAAAATGGTTGATTTTACTATCATGATCTCAAAGGAAATTTGGAGAATACCTTGCCAGTCGAGTGAATTTTTCTTCATTAGCTGCTAATGATTCATCCTCATGCCTAAATTCTAAGAATTATTTTTCCATCAAAAGATGAACCACCTTAGGAAAATATTTCTCAGGAAATTCTCATCTACTAACATGTCCTCTGTGGTTTATCTATCTGATCTCATACATGGATACCATCACCATTTATAGATTAAGTCAACTGTGCCATCACTACAAAAAACTATTCATTTCCAATTCCGACCTTCTCAGGTTCCTCATTTGAAAGGTTGTCTTCGTCCTGATGGCGTACCAGCATAGCTTCCCCATTTCTTCTACGGAAAACCATTATGAACATAGAAATATCTTAGGCAATTCAATGTGGTAATATTAATATTCTATATCATTTCAATAATAACATAAATAAATTTGTGGATATTAATTTAACAATATCCTAACTCCTAATGTTATCTAAATCGACCTCTGATACCAACTATAAGGACTCAACCTTAAAACATTACATAATCTTGACTTAAATGAATAATTCACATTAAGTATCTTTTTAGGTTTACAGTTATAGAGAATTAGGCTACAACTATTACATTACATCTTAAACATTACAAAGTAGACACGTCTACTTAGTTTCCATTTTTTCAAAAAATTAAAACTCTTGAAAAAAGAGTCATGTCAAGTCCCATGTTTTAGAAAACATGAATTTTCCTTGATCCCATCCTTGACCCTATTCATCATCAAGTCATGTGAAAAACATTTAAAAACATTAGATGATAATTAAAAGCTTAGTAATAGTTATAATGTAAATAAAGTAAATATTAGTCCATCAAAAAATAAGATTTTTAACATACCACATGAAATCATAAGATTTATATGTAACACATGGAAATCATAAATCATAAAGGTAACTTGTGTCATCCATATCATACATACAATGTATCTATCATATCTACTTAAGATGTTACGTTAGAATACCCATCATAATATATTCCCTAAATCACTTAGGAGAAACATTCAGGTTTACCCCTATCACGTTACACAATGCATTGGAGAGCCATCTCTGGCACACCAGCCCTAGGTTTATCACAGAACCACCCGTATACGTAACAATTCCCAAGAACTATTACATATTCACAGAACATAAAACAAATATAATGGAAAGATAACATTTCTACATTCTAATCAAAATATATAGTTTAAATATATTAGCATATCAAATCCATTATCAAAACCATTTTCAATACCGAAATACGTAACAGATTATATGGTATTTATTTTCCTTTTAAAAACAATACGACTTGTTAAAAAAGACAAAAGATCAAATAATACTCGCAGTAATGAAAAAGGTCTTTTTCACTGCTTACATTAAAAGAAACATTCTTTTTTTCTATTTAGTAAAACGCCTCATAGAAAAAAATTCCAATTGAATGAGATGAAATGTCAATGGTTTTTATACTGTGTATAAAAGAATATAGTGTGTAAATCAATATATGCCTCAATGAAAGGAGATTGAGATGGAGTCCCTTACCTCATGTACGGTTTGACCCGTTCGTTTCTAATCTTTTGTACAATAAAATAATGATAATTTATACTTTCCAAAGATTCTTTTTAATGTATATAATTCTTTTTAAATCACTTATTATGATGTTATAAACATTATGTAATCATTTAAGTTAATTGTGGTTATTTTATCAATATTTGGTACTGGAGTCAAAAATAGAATTCTTATAATTAGAAGTTGGTCATGTGGTCAAAATTTCATTATATCCAGAATGAAATTAATGACATAGATGTCATATCTATCATATATATCCAGTATATACATGTATTTATAATAGTACATATCATTTGGAAGTATGAAATGAAATGCACCGTTCATGGAGATGGTAAGTCGTACAAACACATGAACGCTACTTTCATTTATATTTCATATTTAATTGAATGAGAACATAATTATACATAGGTATATTATAATTATGGTATAATATCATACATATATATATATATAATATCAGTTAATTCATCCTTTATATCTTCCACGTATGGCCTGAACGAGTCATATCACTTTGAGGGGGCGGTAGTCCGCACTTCCACAAATGAGATTATCGTATTTACTTACTATGGAATCCATAAAGGTATTATATAAATGAAAAATACAGAAGCATAAAAACAATATAAATATAATATATATCATATTTAAATATAATTATATCATAATGGCCACCATAAGAGGTGGTAGGAGAAGATTGAATAATCATCATTTTCTAAGGCTTTTTCCGTCCATAGAAACATTATGTTCTTAACCAATTAGATGGAGGTTTGTGTAATTGTAGTTAGAATCCTTCTTATAAAAAAACCTGGTATATTGTGGATATTTACATGTTATAAAATAAATTAATAATAATATTTTAGGGGGTTGGAAATGTAAAATAAAATAAATGAATTTAATAGAAATCGTTACCTTTAATTTTGTTAACTCCCTTTGGTTTGAACCAAAAAGACTTCTTAAAGTTACTTATTTCTAAGTTCTGTTTTCCAGGTGGAAGAGAGAAAACATGATAGATTATTTGGGTAGGATTTGGATGATCCAAGGGGCTTTAGAGGTGTGATTAATGGGGTAGAGGTGAGGGATGTTTATAAAGGGGAGGAGGGGCTCTTTAGAAATTTTTGAAAATATTATTTTATTATATATTTATATTCAGATTTTAAATGTCCAAAAATTATTAAAGTCTGATTTACGACGACTCATGGTAAAAATAAAATCATCAAATAAGAATAGGAAAGGTTTTGGATATTATTTTAATCTTTATAATCTTATTTATTTAAATAATTTAATAATGAGGTAAACACTACATCATTATTATGTGACAGATAATTTAATTTATTTGATGTATAAAAATTATAAAAAACATAAAATGATGTAGGAAATCTTTTTAGATTTCATAATAACATTTATAATTAAAGATATAACTTATATAACCCCATGTAAAAAAATTATTTACTAAAATATATTTATTTATATCATTTTCGTCATTACTTTAAATTAAATAATATAAAGTGCCATTGTCACACTTAAGTGGCTCCAAGGGGTCCCATAATTGATTAAAGGATGACCATGGTCTTCCATTCCTCATAGAATGAGGTTAATATAGTTTTTAAGTTAAATAAATATTATTATAATATTCTTTTTCCCTTGAATTACCCTATTTACCTTTAAGCGTGGTAAATAAAAGTCAAAAGATACTATTCATGAAAAATTATTTTCATCTTATTGAAAAACATTTTACTTTCTAGGAACAACCAAGTATGATGGATTTTTGAAATTCAATTCACAGAAGCATTAAAATTTCATTTTAATGAAAATTTCGGGTTCTTAACTAGCACTCATTGTTTTCACTATTCAACAAAAATTGAAGGATTTCAGAAAAATACCAAAAATTAAGCCTAAGTTATATTTGATATTAAAAATTAAAAAATAATTTCTATTATGAAAAATTTAAACCATATATGTTTCACTAATTAATTTAAAATTAATTCACATTTTTAAAAACAAAAAGCGTGTTTTTGAGAAATAAATATTATCAAAAGATCGATATTTGTTTATGTCACATTTTAAAGTGATATTACTTCCAATGACCAAAATTGGATTAAATGGTAAAAATATAATTTAATTAAACATTATAACTTATTAAAAAGATAATATAACCATATAATTAAATTATATTAAAACGAAGGTTTGAATTAAAATACAGTATTTTCACTATTTATTAAAAAATATATTTTATCAGAAAAAGAAAAAAAAATTATACAAAGTAAATTTTTATGTCTTGATTCTAAATAGGAATTTTATTTTGTCAAATATACCATATAAAAGTGAAAAAAACCATATTTGAAGAGGTTTCTCTATTAAAAGGTGTTAAATCAAACATTTATAGTATTTATGCTTAAAATTGGATTAATTCACATTTTAAACCCATAATTTTTATTAGATAATGTATAAATATTTAAAAACATGTTTAATCATATTGGTTTTTGTATTTTTAATTCCCTCCAATAAAATAGCTAGGCGTTTACTACCATTTAAAATAATAATATTATATTTTTTTTAATATGACTGAATGTTGTGTGTAACTTAAGATTTCAACGAAACATGTAGTTTTTTATTTGGTATGCCATCAAACATATCATCCCTCTAAAAATAAAATTAATATTTAATTAAAAAATATTAATAAATATGAAAATGTATTATTCATTATTTACTTTGGATGTTAGCAGAAGCATAGACATGACAGTACACATGAAAATAAATTTCATAGGGAGATGTTTACACAATATCAACCAAGTGAAAAACACCAAGAACTAGAGTAATGTTTCAAAAAAACATGATAAAACTTGATTCCCCAATGAACGAAACTCTCCATGTCCACATATCAATGGATAAAACCACATTCAAGTTATTCTTCACCCATACACAAACCAGGAAGGATATAATTTATGAAAACTCGAAGGTAGGGTTAGTGTGAAAGCTAAAATCCCAGCAGGGTCTCACTAAGGATTCCAAAATAGATTCCAACATTTAATTAACAAATAAGAGATTTTAATTTTAAATAAACTAGTTTTTAATTTCAGAAGAATATTTAAAATGTTCATTATTTATATTAAAAATTATAAAAATATTTAAAAAATTACATATTTAATCATTTTATATTAAAAGAGTTTATTTAATTCATATTTCATGTAAAATAGCTTACAAAAATGGAATATATTAGTTTCAAATACAAAAAACTGAGAAACATGGTCATATGACTAAATAGTACAATATTTCCAATATATAAGACTCCATAAACTCAAGGTGACATAATGATATGTGTATACACATGTCCCTTTGGTATGGAAAAAGGATACTTCATCACCATCCGATCGGGGATGTGACATGCTGTATTTATGTTTTGGAACATTTTAAGTCATAGAGTGAGGTCCAAATAAATCACTGACTACCAAAGAAAATCATGATATCTAATAACAAATAACCTATGGAAAATTTACCTTATGAATTCTTTAAACACAATTCATCCCATTCTCCATTTTAAATATTCCAATTTCAATTTAAAAACCAACTCGAGAGGTTTTAATAAAAAAATCTATTTCCATGATAAACAACAATAGTTACTATCAATACTATTTTTTGTTATATATTAAAAATAACTATTTTAAATAAATTTAACAAAATGAATTATTTAATTTAAATTACACAATTTAACTAAAAACAATAATTTTTAATCAATTTCTATTAATTTCACAATTACACCACAATTCAATGGAATTGGGGGGTTTCCCCATTTCATACCAAAATCGAAATTCCAAAACCAAATCCACCAATTAAATGGAATTGGGATATCAATAATTCAATTTAATAAGTATAAAATCCCACATAATCAAATGAAATAAATTTAATAACATCATGAGATTTAGGGATAATTAAATTTTCCATTCAAAATTGAACCACCTACCTCGGGATCTTTGGATCTCAAAACTGAAAACCCCTATTTGGATACCCCAATAATGAATGAAGAAAATGATGTTAGGTAATCACACATAGATTCAAGATCAAAAAAGTATGTGATTATATCCTCATACCATCAGGGAGATCTATAAAACCCTAGGAAAAAAAAGAGATAAAGTAGGAGAATGAGAATGGGTAGTGAAAACTAACTGGGAGATTGATAAGAATTGTTCACCTAACATTGATCCACAACTAGTATAGTGATTAGTAGTAAAATATGATCTTGGGAGATCTCTTAGATATAGAATTAACATATGGGCCATATAGGTCTGTGAGGTATCTAAAATGTGGGTTTTGAGTATTTTTTTAAAAAAAGTATTAATTATTCCCAACATACATGTTTACCTAAAAAAGTACATATGGTTAGACCAAACCATTTTCCAAAGACATATTCCCCTATTAATTAGTTTCATGGTTTCTCTATGGTGGGTTCTTAGTTTATTGAATCACATGCCGACCATGAAAAAACTCACTCCCTCTGTTTTCACTATTTTCACTGTTAGGGAACTCAATTTGGTAAAAGTGTATACCAAACATTCACTACCTAGAAAAATTAAAAAATTAAAAAAAATCTACTTAAATAGATCCATACAAATCCCTAAAAAATAATGATAAAAATAGGGTTTTAGGAAAACCTAAAATATGAATTAGGATTCTATATATGACATGATTTATTAATATTGGAATATCATTAAGATGATAAATCAGAAATAACATTATATAAATCATAGGAATGACATTTTAAATTTGATTTGGTGAATATTAATATTAATGAATTCAAAAATATTTTGACAAATAAGAGATATCATCCCTCTAATCCAAGAAAAACCTTTTTAATGATGCAATGTTTCATAGTTAATATAAAATGTAATTCCTTTCTAACTAAAATTAATGATTGGGCCACCAAGCATCATGTCCTTAAAATAATAAAAACATCCTCGTGCGAGTTAAAAACCTTATAATCCTAATATTATCTATTTAAACAAATATAAATAGACTATATCTATGGGAAAAGGATAATTATCCTCATGTATCACTAGAATGACCAATGAGTCTCTTCATGTCATCAATTTTCATATAGTGTAGCAAAGAAACAAAAAAAATTATTCCTTGAAGGATCCATTACTAATTAATATGAAATATTATATCATCTAAGAAAAATAACTCTTAAGCCTATATCTCAAACATAGAATGCTTATAAAATAGTTGTCGGTGAATAAATACCAATATGGATCTTGTATGATCTTGATGCTCCAACTTTGGTGTCAAATACACTTGGACATCCTCAAGAAACATAAAATTAGACCAGTAATGAATCACATGAATAATTTCCTTCAATAGTCCCTTGAATATGGATAATGCATTCATCACACTGAATTGAGACATAACAAATACATAATTCCCATGATTAAATGATAATGAAGTCTTCAAAATAACGTAATTCTTCACTATCTTTTGAAAAATCTAATTTAACCACCAAATAGCGTCCTTTTGATGAAAAAATATTTCATAAAAATATTGAAGAGGTTAGAAAGCCTTCATATCCACCCTTTTAGAAGATAATATTTGACCCGTTTCTATTGACTAGAGTCAAACTTCTTCAAAATAACTACTATATCTCCATAATTATCTACCCTAATATGAATAAACATATCTTAAAGATATCATCAATATGATTTTGATTATTTATGAAAACAAAAGGTTTCATCAAATATGGGAAATTTATATATTGGAAACACTACTCTTTTCTATAATAATTCTCTCATGAAGTTGGTAGTATTAGAACCTAATATATAAAGACATATGGTTACAGTTTAAATACCATAGGAAAACCCAATGCATGATCCGACATGAAAATCAGTATAAGATGGGACATCAAGGAAGGAAATGAATTGATACATGTATGCCCCGTATATGGGTTACTCTAACAAATATACATTTCCTTACAATTATCTATATCCAATAATATAATATTTAACATGAAGATATCCAAAATAAAATAATATATAAAATAAATGCAATCTATGTTACAGATATTGTTTTAAATATATATATATATATATATAATTAATATCCTAAAGAGCGGTGTTAAATAATAAAAATTAAAATTCGCAAGAAACATAAAACATTATAGCTTAAATTATTACTTGAGTTGTCAACACCAACAGTAAAAGATTTCCCTCCCTAAAAATTTAAAAATAACAGACTAAGGAGATTATAATTAATGTTTTCATATATCATAAATATAAAACATATATAACAAAGTGGACTATAAAAAAAATAAACCATGCATGACATCAGGAAATTATGATATTGGAAATTATAAAAAAAAATTCATCCCATGCTCTATGATCTCATTGACCTAGCATGTGACCACCTCCATAACATCAAATTCTCTATATGAATGAATATGATCATGGGGAGATTCTCATATTTTGGATTCTCCATTATACAGATCAATTGACTAAGCACTATCCTACTCATCATTCCTCGGGGGATATGTCAATAATAGATGAAGCTAAATAGGGGTAAAAGCTTCAGACCTAAAAATATAAAAGGTTATTAACTAACTCTTATGATGGGAAAACTATGGAATTTAACAAAACACATGTGTGATAAATATTAGGGGTTGGATAATTAATATCATCAAAGTAATGATTAGAAGAATCCTTAAACTTCTCATCACTAACTAAAAATTCTTCTTCTGATAAGGATACTAGGAATATCTTATCAAAAATACTATTTGAAAATAATCTTTAAGATTTATATCATGAAATGATATTTTTCTATCAATAACACTCTTCTTTTTCTCTACCTTTTCCCATACCACCTGATATGACTTCAGTATAACTAGTGTTCCCCATAGTAGGATCTCTAGATGAATTACCTTTATGAAAAGACTCCCACATTCCACAACATATAGTGGATGGTCTTAAAAATATTTAATCAGATCATATTAAATTTATTTTACCTCCAACAATATATAAATACTCTGATGCATAAGGATTTGGGTCTCCTTCAAATCGGATGCCTCAAACATTGAGGTAACAAACACTTCATGAAACTGATTCTAGAATACCCTCCACAAATATATGTGATTCCTAATAATACATGAACATAAAAATAAACCACTATCTTGATTCCCTGAATGAATCATCACCTCTAATGTGTCCCTGGACTCCATCCACGAACATTTCAAATAAACATTAACCTCAAATTCATCCAAAAAATCCTCTATCTCATGACATGAAACCTTGTCCTCCAACATCTGTAGAACACGGGGATGAATTGTTCAGAGGGTCCTCCTCTAACAGTCATCATTTTTTTCTCAAATATATATATATATATATATATTATAACATCATAATGATAAACATTAGCAAAAAACTAAGGGAGACAATGAACTAGATCTATAACTATAAAAGAGAATATGATCGTGACATAAAAACCTAAAATATTGAATATTCAATGATAATTAATTGTATCAGATTACCATCAGTCCTAATAGCTAACCAATTAAATCATATTCTCTAGAAATAATTATATAACATCATTGAATAGGTATCAACACCACATTCTAGTTTTCATTAGTTAACATGTTAAATAAACTTGAAGGTACATGTGATGAATCATTAAGGGGCCAAAGTACCGATGACTGGGTAAATATCCATTGATTAAGACATATAATAACAACCAATGACACCAATTTCATATCATCCCTTGATTTACTCACAAATTATTATCATAAAACTCTATCTTAACCCTCAATAATTATTTCTACTAACACTTTGTCTTTACCATCTCCCATACTAGTACCCCTCATGGGATAAAAATGAAGAAAATTATATAATAAATCCCAAATCCGATGTCCAATAAGAAAAGTGTTGGTGATTTCTAATGGGGATATATAATCCATTCAATGAAGGTAATTAACCATAATATAAATTTGAAGAATAAAAGCCATTATGTAATCCAGAAACCAAATATATAACATTAATAAAGAATAAATCCCAATTCATTAAATTAATATCATGAAATTAAAATACTATTATTAAAAAACTACAACCAACACATGGTGACAAGACACTAACTCAAGATACTTCTAAAAACCTCCCTTGATATAGAAATTTAAATTTTAACCACTAATGTTCTCTTATAGATCTAATTTTTTTTATATCTATATTTGGTTATTATAAAATTTATACTATGATGGATCATCCATAATACCACTTCTGGAAATGTTCATAAGAATTATAATGTCTAGTGAATAAAAAAATGAATCCAACTCATCACCTAAACATGTATAACTATATCTCATCATCAAAATGGATCACTCAATAAGTGAACCATTGATCAAAATTATTCTATATGAATGAATATTTGTATATGACAATCTACCACTTTATCTTGCCCATTGTTATACCAATTTTTTTTTTGTAATATCCCACATAATGTGCTCCTCTAGTCCATAATAAGTTCTACCTAATGATAAATCTATAATCAATCCCAACATCATTTAGAACAAAACATAACCTCTCCAAAAATCACAATCATATCATTGAATTATTATTTAAATTTTCCAAATATTGTGTATATACATTATACCTTATGTCAAAACATCATAGAATCACACATGGGATACTATTTTCAACACAGTTTGAGTACATGTATGTTCAATACCTAAAGCAGATTTGTCCCATAGTAAAATCTATAGAAAAATGATATCCAGTAAGTCTTAAGTATGAATGAACCTACAATCATAATCCATTACATCTCTGAATATATAGAAATGTGATTAAAAAATTGTTGGGAGAAAATGGGATAGAAATAATATATTCATCCATTCATTCACACACCTTTCCACTATTTAAAGTTACCTAACCATTGAAACAATTGTACCTATCATTATAGAAGAAAATCATTTTCCCCAACTAATGTCTAAATCTCATGTATACCCATGGGAAATTATTTATGATATTAATTGTTTATCAATAACATATTAATTAATAGTTTTTTCTTATTTTTTATAAATAAATTCAATAATTACTTAAGGTAAATGTCATTTTAACCACAATTTCTTTATTACAATGATTAATGTTCATGTATGTCATCAATATATAGAATATCTATAAATAATCTATATTAAAATATTAACTAATTAACCATTCCACAATTTTACGGTACCTCATCAAACCAACATATTACAATCACTAACAATATTATTCATTATAATTTCTAACTATTAATCACTAACATCATCTACCACTACAACCCAAACAATACAATCCCATTTCTCATAAAATCCCAACCATTTCAAGTTTATATCAAAAAAGGATCTAATATCTTGTATAGTATATAAAAGATAAATATATTTCTCATACAAAAAAAATCAAGTTGAAATTAAGGCTCTAACAATATGGATTATTATACAATACCCAGTACAGAAGGGATCACTTAGCACCCAATTGTTTATTTTCATAAAATAACTATTTTATTACTATATTGAATTATCCGATTCATTATGCATATGTGTTCATGATAACGACCCATAAATAATCTACCTATTAATGTAAACTAATTATCAAATGGAATTTTATATTTATTCCTTTTTATAAATTTATATGACGAATATAAAAAAATTTACACAAAATTTCAATTTTCTATATATTTAATTTTTACATTACAGAGTTTATCCAAAATCTTTTAAATCATCCATGGTAATCCCTAATAAGTTATATAGAATTGCTACAATAAAATATATAAAATCAATTTATAGAATCAGAAAACCTCAAATCACAGGTGATCAAATTTCCCAATTTAGTTTCATTATTTCAAATTAATTTTTGTTTCGTTGATTTCCTCTACCTGTATGATTAATCTAGAACAATATAATTTATTATTCCATTATTTCAACAAAATATCATGAAACTATCTTATAGTATACCAATAAAATTATATCCCAATGTTATTTAAATTATTCATATATTATTAAATAATATTTAGCTTTTACATGGTTAAATTGTCATATTACATTCCTTTAATTTTAATATAAAAAAATAATATTTATCCCAACATGTGATAATACCAAACAATATAATTTTTAACTAACATATATATTCAATGTCTTTTTATGGAAAATCACAATATTACACCAAGGGATGATGAATTCTTTGGAAACACTTGACCATTGAAAATATAATGTAAACAATACTCATACAGTATGAATCACCACAATTCCATACACCCAAATAAATTTATGATAAATGATTTTCACATAACACATCTAATATAAGACCAGTTGAGTTAGTTTGAAAGAGTCTTATAGAATCCAATCCCACAGTCTATTATAATTCAAAATCAAGGGAAAATGAAGGAGGTTAAAATTAGGGGGAAAATGGGGTTTCAAAATATTATATAAAAAAACATACATATTTCCAAATACGTATGTATAAATTTATTTTTTAAATCATAATAACTTGGTTTAGACTTTATTTTCAATTTAAATACATTTTATTAATATAAAATCATGGAATGAATTAATGAATTCAATGATATTATCACCTTCTATGTATTTAGATTTAATTCCTTGAATTCTTTTTTATTTTTCAATTCTTTTCATAAAAATACATTTCCGATTATTCTTAAAGAAAACAAAAATTTCGCAAAAAAACATAGCTACCTTTACATAGTTATTAATTTACCCTGGTAACCATGACATTAATATCATGGATTGAGTTCTATGACATGTTGGATCTCAAGAATTAAACATGAATATTATACAACCTAAAATCTTCCCTCAGGAATATATCAACTCACCATCATATGAGTTTCCCTAAAATGATATTGATCATACCATCTTATAGCTATAGAAATATAAATGTACACACATGCAAGACTGAGATTATCCAAAAAATTTATTTAAAGTAAAATGAAGCGAGTTGGGCCTACCAATACGTATTGAGGATGTATCCATCCCCTGAGATAGATTTATCTTCAATTGAGGGGGAATTACCTTGTCGTAGGGTAGGAGGAACTGATCAATATAAGGGACGTCAGTATTACATATATGATGGGAAGGGGTATTCTATAATTGTAGTAGATTTTTTTGAAAAAAATTAAATATTCATGAAAAAAAACATTTAAATAGATAACATAAAGGCTTTAAAAACCTTCTCGACTCTTTTGCAACTCATGAAAATAAATATTGAGGGATTTAAAAATTTTGGACCCTATAATAAAATTTAATGGAACACTATAAAAATTATTTAATATAATAAATACCCTGAGTAGAATAAAAAACCATTAAAATAAATTGTGTGATACAAAAAACATAAAAGCCTAAATACTCGACAAATTTCTAAAAATTATATGATGCCCTTAAAAATATAGTAAAACACCTAAAAATAAAAATAGATTAAAATATTTAAAAGGCATGGGAAATGATATGGATTATATTTGAAATGTATAAAAATACAATAAAATTTTTAAATTATGATATAAAATTAGTTTGAACTCAAAAAAAAATTAAAATCATTAAAAATACATAAAGAGCTATGAAAATACTTGGAATACCATTGAATGGAAAAGATAACCTTAGAGAACCATGAAAAAACATAAAATGTTTATAAAAAACTAAATACCAAGAAACATATTCAAAAACCATGAAGAACTATAAAAAATATTAAAAACACATTGGGAACACCTAAGTATATTATAAAACTCTTAAAAACTACATGAGCATAAATACAATGGGAAATAATACAATTCCTAAAAAGTCCTAGAAGTACCAAAAACCCATAGAAAATATTGACTCACCCCAATAAATTTAAAAACATTGAATAAAATCTATCACTTAGAAAATGTGAGAAAATAATAAAAACAATGAAAAACATTAAAATTTCATTAAAGCAATATAAAAACTCTAAAAATATGTAAATAACTTTATATTCCCATTAAAATAGGAAACCCCTAAATCCATAAAGAATCCTTAGAATAGATTTAAATACTGTTGAAATCATTTGAATTCTATTAGAAACATTTAAAACCCCCAAAAAAGCATTGGGAACTCATAATCAACTAAATCACTAGAAAAAAAACAAATTTTATATAACATTGTATAACCCTAAAACACCATTAATGAAAAATGGAAAACCATATAATTAAATAATTCACTAAAAATATTTGATTCCCTTTGAAAAATTAGGGAAAATTAAATAAAAACATATGAAAACCCAAATCCTGTAAAAAGTATAAGAATATGTCAAATTTCTATGGAACACATTTTAAAAATAAAAAAAACCATTGATAACAATTACCAACCAAAAAAAAATTAGAAATACTATAAAATATTAAAAAATATAAAAAACACTTAAAATAACGGGTATGATAAAATATCTATGATATTTATTAAAACCCTTTAAAACATATCAAACCATGAAGAGGATAAATATCCATAAAAATAATTACATAATATATCATATTAATTGAAGACATATAACAGGATTTAAAACCCTATAAAAGTCATGACAACCACCAAAACCCCTTACTGTCCAAAAAAACCCTATAGACACACTTAAGACCATTTTTTTCTTAAAAATACTAGAAATGACTTTAAATGTAGAGAAATACTATAAGAACAAGAAAGAAAAGACATAATAAAAAACCCTTTAAACTTTGAAAACCAAGTAAATCGTCCGAAAATTACTAAAAATCCATAAACACCCTTAAAACACCATTATTAATGTACATATTATTAAACAATTTTATATCAACATGAAATCCAAGAAAAATATAATAAAATATGAAAAATCACCAAAAACCTTGAAAAAAATTGATGAATATATAAAATCATGAAAACCTTTAGATACGCTGAATCATTTTGGGAAACATTAAAATAATAAGAATCCATAAAAATCCCAAAAATATAAAATTACCCATGTATAACTATTAAAGACAATGAAAATTCCAATAACTCTATTAAAATATTAGAAATACCATGGAAAACAATTGAATTCTAGAATAACCAAGAAAACCAATAATTTATTTTTTGTAAAACCATGAAAAACCCAAGATACCATAAAAAAATAAAAGACTATAGTAATTCTGAAAATCATAAGACAATATGAAATCTTGTAAAAACATAAACTCCATTAAAAACCCTAAAAATAGTATTTTAGCTAATATAAATGTGAAAAATGTTGAAAAAAATTAAAAATAGGAAAATTAAAAAATAGTTAAAAACCCAAATAATCCCTTGACACCTATGAAAAATAATTAAAACCATTAATACCTTCAAATAGCTATGTATATATTAGGAAAAAGTTTCGAATCAATTAATCTACTAAAAATCACTAAAAACCATTTAAACACGAAAATACACCTAAAAATCATATAAATAAATGGAAAAATATGAATAACCCTTAAAAATAGAACATATTGAAAATTATACAATGAAAACAAAAAAAATTAGACTCCCATAAAATCCAAATAAATTCCATAAATGATCACATTGACCTATTAAACCGTAGAAAACCATGAAGACCTATAAAAACATAATACCATGAAAAGTCAAGAAATATGTCAAAACTAATAGAGATCCATTCAAAATGGGGAAACCCATCATAACCTAGTAAAATAATGAAACCCTAAAAAATTAAAAACTGATGAAAAAATAGAAATTCCATTAAAAATATAAAAAAACTTAATATTCCTTTTATGTGCTTATAAAAATGAACTTGAAACAATAGATTATTCTTCAAAACTCAGAAAATAGAAATAAAATTACGGTAAAACCTATAATACCATGAAAAACTATTGAAATACCTAACCATTCTAGAAACCCTTGAAAACCATCACAAATACAATATAAATTACAATAAAACTTGTATCTCTTTGGAAATAATATAAAACCTTGTGGAACCCCGATAAAATCCTAAAAATATAAATAAAAAAATGAATCCCTATGAAACATTAAAACATTGAAACATCTAGAATGACCCATAAAACACATTGAAAACTCTTAAAAACTATGAAAAATATTTAACAACCATGGGAAACCATGAAAAATATATAAATCCATGAATCATATAGAATACCCAATAAATCCATATAAACTGCAATATACACTAAAAACAAAGGCAAACCATTTAAAACCTTGAAACACAATTTACTTCAAAAAAATAAAATAAAAAAATACATAACCATAAAATGATAGAGTAAAAATAAAAAACCATTGATAATGTAAAAAATGAATAAAAACTATAAAACCCAAATAAAAAATAAAAAACATTAAAATAATATAGAGAATGCAAAAAATATAAAAAAATGTGATAATGCTTCGAAAACTATTTAAAATTTTTAAAAAAACCTTAAATCCATAAATCTATAAAAATACCCCTCAAATCCTCATAAATTCTATAAGAGGGAAATAATGAAGAATAATAAGTACCCTTCTAAAACCATAAATAAACATGAATCCCCTAAAAATACAAATGAATCTGGGAAAATGATCTACTCCTTAATAAACCATGAATACACCTGAAAACCTAAATACATATAAAAACAAAATATAAAACATAAAATAATAAAAAATAACAAAAGACCATGGAAGACCATGAGAAAATGATAAAATTCAATAAAATCAATAAGATTCCATCAAAATAATAATAAAATCCTTTAAAAATTGATTCTCATAAAAAATTTATAAATCATTAGTGAACCCAAAAACTTAATAAAAAACAAAAAATAATTAAAACCCCAAAAAGTGAAAGAAGAAATATTAAAACATTAATACCACTTGTAACTCCAAAACACCATAAAATATCTTTAAAACACTAAGAAAACTACAAGAACCACTAGAAAATGAGAAGTCATAAAAAATATTGATATATCATTTAATTAATAATAAACCATACAAACCCTTCAATATTAATAAAAATCCATAAAACATTGTAAAAAATTACAAACCAGAGAAAAGAAATGAAAACCACATGAAAATTTTGAAAATCCCAAAACATATAAAAATACATGGAAAACTTATAATTATATGAAATACCCAAAATGTATTATTCATTCATTGGAAGACCCTAAAAACATAGAAAATTATGAAACAAATATATGAAAATCCATCAAAGGCTTATAAAAACCATAAAACACTTCTAAAATGCATGAAATATATGTAAATATAAGTAATAATTTAAAGAAAACATAATAATAATTAAATTATATTAAAATGTTAAAAAAATAATGAAATTTGTTTATTGACCATAAAAATATAATAAAAATAAATAAAACCATGATAATTAGAAAAACATCATAAAACCTCCTTAAAAACCAAGAAAACTATTAAAAATAAATAATATAGTCGCAAAAAATTGGAATCTATGAAAACAAACTATAACCACTAAGAGACCACTAATTAGGCTCCTGAGAGTTCTAAAGAACTTATTTATAGAGTGGATTTATTACATCATTTCTTAGAGCTAGGTTCTCTTTGTGTTTTTACTAGAGAATTGTAATTCTAGGTTTTCAACATTATTGTGACTGTATTTTATCATTGATATGGGATGTGTTTTTCTTTTTAATATGTTTTTATTTTGAATATATTAGGCATTTGAGGTTCGATTATAAATTTTTAGGTGCCTATAAAGGGTGAAAAAATAGACATGGTTAAGTGTATAAAAGTTAACTATAGACATAGATGATGTTAATGTGTTTCCATGTTATTTATGATATTTCAGTTATGTGTATATAATCATTTTTTATGTTCTTGTCTACAATGAAAAAATTGACATGGTTATTTGTATCAAAATGAACTATAGATATAGATGATATCAAAGTGTTTCCACGATAATTATGATATTTCATTGAGGTATATATGGTTATTTTACTACATTATAACATGGTGTAATAAAAAAAATTTATATGGGTTTGTATTTTTTATTTAGAACTGGTTTTTTGAAAATCAGTCTTGTATGTGATGATTCATAAGATATTAAAATGATGAATTTCATCATTATATATTTCATGTTTTGATATTTTACGAGAAATGAATTTTATATTGTCATCAATCGTAGGATTTGGGATAACATGTCCTAGAGGATGAATATTCTTGGTGTGATTTGGTATAAGTTATACCAATTTTTATTGGAGTTTTTTCTCTCACAATTGATTTATTTTTTCAATATTGATTTATATTTGTATATCGGTTTTATTTTTTTTATTGAATATATTAGATGATTCCCTATTCATTGATGCATAATAAGTAATGATCTTTAAATCATATGTCGCATGGTTTATTCATTAAAATAAACATTGTGAATGGGTGTATGTAATTTTTTGTATCATGAAATATTCTATACACTACAGTGGTCCCTCGCTCTAATGGAATCTATTTTGATTTGACCAGAAATATGAAAGGAAAAAAATCGACTGGTATCCATTTCAAGGTTATATTTTCACTTCCATAATTCAATGTGTATTTAAATTAATTTTTTTTCAATTTTCTGGGGTTTTTTTATTATATTAAAATTTAGATTATATTTCATTTTTTGGTATACATATTGATATTCAATTTTTTTGACTCGTCCTTTTTTTGGGACTACTCTAGATCTCATTCATTATTATCTCTAAAATGATCCTTTCATGGGAGATTCTTTAGGTGACTAGAAACATTTGATTGATTACTATAAAATCTATGATGGTTGAGGGTTTTACTAATGATTCATTAGAGATCACAGTCAATGAATTAATTTAGGAATATAATATTTTTGAGTATATTTTCAGGATAATAATATTGATCATCTAGTGGATACAATGAGGGTTTATACCCTAATTCATCACCATACTCATTTGGAAATTTTGTATCGTCCATGTATTTTTTCATTAGGATATCTCATTGTGCATATCTTCATAACTAGTGGGATTGGGGGATCTCCACTTCTTATTCATCATTATACTTTTGATTTTGCTTGTGCTACTCTTTGTGGTCATTGTCCTAAAGGACTTGTAATTGGTCAATTATAGTGAGCACTAATAATTTATTCATCTATATTGAGTGAGTGGATTGATTTTTACAACACATGGAATCAAGTTATATTATCATTGTGGTGCTTTTCATCACCATTTCAATTGAACTTACATTAAAACAACATTAAACTAGATAAAAGATATTTAATATTGTCATGTAGTGTTTTCTGCTGATTTTGGACTTTATGTGGTTATATTTTTTTCAAAAGGAATGATGTTCTTAAGATTTCATCACTAGGTTATTAATTGATAAAATAATCCCTCTAATTGAATACATTTTATATAAAATATAACCAGATCACAGTAGTTAACATTTGTGATCAACTAGGGTAACTTAATGTAATATGGAATCTATGGTGGTTCTCGTGTATATTTATTATTAATGATCATGGTGTAATCATTAGTTTATTATGGCTCACAAGTGGAGTATATCTGATTTTTTGTTTTAATTTATAATAATATTTTATTATTCATTCATTTTTACATTTTAAATTTGTATATATATAATTTGTGTTAGTCGAGGATCATGTATGTATATTTGGGTTGCCACTGCATTCGATTGACATATATATTTTAAATTATGGTGGTTATTCCAGGGACTAAGTGAAAAGAATACATTTACTGTTCCTGGTTACTTTCTTTGGATTTGTGGTAAATTTTTTTGGGTTATTCGCATGGGAACGAATTTTTTCTACTTTTCGGTTTCACCTGAATCATATTTTGTGATCATGATTTTTTATGTGTATGATGTTAGGAGAAATGTTTGATTGTGTTTCTTCTTTTTTGTGGAAGACCTTTTTTTGCTGGTTTCTATATTTTTATTTTATTCATTGGGATGTATCATGTTCACTTATAGTGTTAGTAAAAAAAATATTCTCTTCATTCCTATTATTTTTATTTTTTGGAGTCCTCTGTTTTACATGTATTTGTGTGACATCAATGGGATTGATCTTTTCAAATAATCAAAAATAAATAATTTAATATTCAATTTCTTTTCCATGAAAAATAACTAAAATCTCTAAATATCTTCAAAAACATTAGAAAAATAAAATAGCCCATGGAAATTAGAAAAATTCATTGAAAAACATGAAAATTAATTAAAAAACATAAAAACATAAAAATAATATAAATTAAACTAAGAACCCCAATACAATAAATAGTCCCCATAGGTCTAAAAAAATTAATCTCGAAAAACCTTGGAAAAACTGCAAAGAACATAAAAACTGAATGAACCATTAAAGAATATAGAATACAATGAAAACCTAAATAACCTTGGAATACCCATTAAGAACCCTAAATACATAGGAAAATTTAACTAACCTAAAAAAACAAATCCATAACTGTAAAACGATTGAATGTTATAAAAACCCTAAAAAAAGATTGAAAACTACAATCCACTATGAAAAATAATGAAAAAATGATTAAATCGTTAAAACCAAACAATTGATTGAACAATGATGAAAATAGTAAAAACATATGAAAACATTTTAAACATGTTAAAAATTCTTCATAAAAATTAAAACACATAAAAATTAATAAAATGGAATAAAACTTCCTAGAGAACTCTAAAAAAGATAGAAATACCATGAAACAATGATGAAAATCCATCAAAACACTACAAAACCATGAAAAACACTGAAAATACTTGAAAAAATAAGAAAAATATGAAACATGATTTAATACCCAGAACACCATAGAAAATAGTTCAAAATCCCAATTAAACATCGAAGCCATTAAAATATTGGTAAACCCCTATAAAATCATGAAACACTTTTAATATTTCTCAAATCCCCATAAATAGTCAAGAAACATGAAAAACTATAAAAAATAATAAAATGTCAGAAAAAATAATTATATCCCATAAAATCCCATCTAAATTAGAGAAAATATTGGTGAATCAAAACAATTCTAGAGGACTATATTGTCAAAAAAATCACGAAGGTTCATACAAAACCAATGAAACCATAAAAACCCTATAATTCTGAAAAATCTAAATGTAATAAAAAAACATAAAATTTAAAAAGTATTCTTTTGAAATGATGAAATAATGAAATTAATTGAAAAACTTAACACCCATGGTAAACCAATAAATCCCCACAAAAAACAATTACTTCAAAAAAAACCAAAAACATGAAAAATCTTTTAAAAATAATCAATAATGATTATAAAATGTAGAAATCCACAGAAAATTTAAAATAATCATAAAAATTATAAAAACATAAAAAATAATCATAACCTATAAAAAACAGAAAACATTTTATGACTAAAAAACTAACAAAAACAATTATTTATATCCCATGTAGAATAGTAATAAATGGATGAAATAAAATTAAATCCTGAATCCACGGATTACTGTAAAAAACATTAAACAAAAAAACATCCTTTGAAAAAACAATTCCCACAATAAACCCAATTACCTTTAAAACTCATAAAAATATGTATAAAAACTATAAAACCACTAAATATTCATAGGTTTTATTTAAACATTTCGAAATGGTAGAGTGACCTCAAAAAACCACTAAAACCTATGGAAGAAATTTATAACCATAAAATACCATATATAATTATTAAAAATACATGGACTACCCATTAAATCCATGAAAACCAATAAAACAAATGACATTTTATGAAAAAAACTACCATGGTTGTCAAAAGACACTAAAAAATCATAAAATTTAAAAAGCACATAAAATCTATGAAAACAATAAAAATATTCAGAAGCATGAGAAAACATGAAAAATAATATCAAAACACTAAAATATTTAAACTGAAAAAGCCCACAATACACTAAATAATCCTCAAAATAGTAGAACATAATAGAAATAAATGAACAACCATAAAACTAAAAAAACCTATGAATCTCATTAAAAATAATGGAAATGTTGAAAACACATAAAAATTATTACAGTCCACAAACAACCCTAGAAAATCTTATGAACAAGAGGAAAACTGTAAAAAAATGTTAAAAATTTAAAACCCAAAATAAACCATAAAATGCTAAAAATTGTGGAATATCATGTAAAACAATGAAAACACATGGAAAACCACGGTAAATGCAATTACACTAAAACCCCGTGATAATACTTGTAAAAATATATAATCAAAAAATTAACATTAAATCAGGAGAAACTATGAAAAAACAAAATTCCTAGAAACTAATTAATAAGAAATAAAAATATAGGAAATAAAGAAATTTATAAAAAACATTACATTTCAATAAAAACCAATGATATCCCTTAAAATTCATTAGTCCCAATGAAAAACCTAAATTGTAATGAAATAATCATAAAGTCCATGACACAATGAAATCCTTAAATTTTTTGAAAAACATTAATAACTAGTAAATATCATTTAAATACATCTTTATATCATTTATACACAAGAAAAACATTTTATTTCGAAGGAAAATTTAGAAAAATCACATTAATAAAACGAGAACCAAAAATCACCTTAAAAATAAAAAAACCTATTAAAACCTTTTAAATAAATATAATAGATCTATAAAATAATATAATAGAATAGAATATACTAATACCTCAATATCTATATGAGATCCCCTCAAAATAATTGGAAAAATTATAAAACTATATAAATCCTTTGAAATCATTTAATATCCTAGAACTCATTATAAACACCTATAAATTCATGAAAAACTATATAAATTGCTAAATACTATGAAGAAAAATAAAATGAAATAAAAAATTATGAAGACCCTACATACCATGGAAATAAGAATAAATTATGAAAAAAACAAATGAATGAACCCATAATGAACAACAATACGCAAAAAATACAATAGAAAACAATTAAAATCAACAAAAAATAAACATCCATATCCCATTCCAACCCATGCAATCATTTTGAAACCACATAGAATACTAAAATCTTTGATAAATATTGAATTATCACGAAAACAATATAAATTTATAATAACCATGCATGAATATTGAATCCCCATAAAACCTAGAAAAATTATGAAAATAATATTGAACCGTGAAAACACATAAAAAATATAGAAAATTATAATGACCACAGAACACCGATCGAAAACTAGATAATCATAAGAGAAAATTTAATTTCTTTTAATAACATAAAAAATTTGAAAAATTTATGAAAAACCTTAGGAAACCTATAAACCTAAATAAATTTAGTACCAACTCAAATTACTAAAAAATTAAAAGTATAGTAATTTGTTTTAAAAAAATTAAAAACCATTAAAATCTAATAATAATCCATTAAAACCACTAAAAACCCAATAAAACATTGATATTTTTTATATACAATGAAATATTATGTAAAACTATTTAAAATAAAAAGAAACCCATGAAGATATTAAATTCTTTATAATCCTAAGAAAAATGCAACAATTATTTGAAACCCCCGGAATGAAATTTAAAAAAATTGAAAAATAAAAAAATTATTAAAATAAAATGGTTAAACCAAATTGAATAAAATTACATAATGGCTCTCAAAGACCAAAAAACATCATTGTTGATATAGTGAATAAATTAGAAAATCTAGAAAACATAAAATATCATGAAAACCTATAAAAACCTTAATCCCTTATAAATTCCTATAGCATATAAAATACCATAAAGGCCACTAAAAATAATAATACTTATTTATGGAACCTTTAAATCCATAAAAACATATTTAATCCTTGATAGACACCATAAAATATATTTAGAACAATGAAAACCTCATAGATCCATTTGAACCCCATGGGAAACATAGGAAACCATGAAAATCCCAAAAAAACATAGGATTTTATAAAAACCATCAAACTCATCAAAACTAAGACAAACACTAAACGGCATGATCAAACATTGAATTAATTAATAGTCCATATAAAACCTAAAAACATGAAACATTTTGGAAAACCATTAAAAATATAGAAAAATTTATAAAAAGATGAAAATAACTAAAAACCAAGAGAATATATTAATGAACTTCAAAACAATTAAGATCATTAATAAGCATTAAAAACATGAAATGGATTTTATAATATACAACTATGAAAACCCATAAAAACTAATGAATTATCAATTAAAAGATATGAAAATTCTTCAAAAACCATAAGAATTAGAAAATCCTTAAATTTAACAAATCTATAAGGAACCGTAGAGAAAGCAGATAAACAAATAAAAATAATTGCTGAGATAGAAAAACTATTCATATATGACAAACCTTATCAAATCATCTGAATCTTTTAGAAGACATGGATAATGGTGAAAACATTATAAAATCCAGAAAAAAACATGATGCCAATAAAAAATAAAAAATAATAATTGATACACATAAAATGTAAATAAACCATGAATAATATTGGGAAAATAATTATAACCAATCAATTGCATTTAAAACCAAATAAAAAATGAGAATTCATAAAAATTTAGAAAACAATATTGACATAATTTAATTTCTATAAATAAAAAAAACATTTGAAATATTTAATCCATTAAAAAACCTACAAAATAGTAAAAAATACTAATAACACAAAAATATTATTAATTCATTATAACCAATACCATCCCCTAGAAACCTTGAATATCGAGAAAATATATTATAAAATGTTCAACCATTAAAAATCAAATAAATAATAAATAAATAGAATAAAAAGAAAAATACAAAAAAACCTATTCAATTTTAAATATCAATAGAAATCTCAAAAAATTGAAGACCATAAAATTATATAAAAATAAATGAAAATATATTTATAGAAAAAAACATTAAAATTCAGAAAGATCATTAGAACCATGAGAACCCCAAAAATTAATTATATTTATTAAAACTATTAAATAATCATGAAGAACTATAGAAACCCGAAAAAAACCTACTAAAAGATAGAAAATAAATACACACTTAAAAATTCTTAATGATAATGAAATATTGTAAACCCCATTAAACAATCATGAATCTCTATAAATCCCTTTATTAAATATTTATATAAATACCAAAAACCCATTTATTTCCCATTAAAACCATATAATCCCTGTTAAAACTTGTAAACCTATAGGAACCATAGATAAACCCATGAAATTTTGAGAAACTGTAAAAATTTATGATAATCAATAAACATAATGAAAAATTGTAAAAACTAATGAAAACTACTTGAACACTTATTATCAATAGAAAATAATGGAAAACCATAATACCCATTTATAATTCGTGAAAACCCATGTAAAGTCATAGATATACTAGAGAAAATCAATAAACACAATAAGGAAAATGAAAAATTATGCAAATCCCTAAATAATATTTAAAACAATAGAAAACCATTGATAAAAATTGAAACCCATATAAAATGTTTTAAAAGCTTGAAAAAATTTAATAAATAATGAAAACATATATATAATAATGTAATTGGTGAGAACTATTGAAAAGGGACATGTTTAGAAGACACATAAAAACTGGGAGATCATAAGAAATTAAAATAAGATAGACGACATAATGAATCCTTCAAATAAGTATATACCTATAAAATGTTGAAAACGATGAAAAACATAAAAAGAATTATAAATCCATAAAAAATATGAAAACAATAAATTCATGAGAAATCATGAATGAAATAAATACTTGATAAAAACCAAAAAACCATGAAAGATGTGATGAAATCATATGAAAACATGTTTTTTTAAATAAATCATTAAAAATCAATAAACCCTTAAAAATTATGGAAAACCCAAGAATGACAAAAATCACATAGGAATCTCCAAAAAATACAAAAAAAATCGGATCCATAAAGAACCTAGAAAAATCATGGATAACTTATGAAAACATTTTAAAATCTAATAAACACCATAAATTGATTGAAAAACATTGATAATAAATGAATGTCTTGGAATAATCTTAAATCCCAAAAACAAGAATAACACTAAAATGAAAAGAAATTGTAATAAATAAATAGAAAACAGTAAAACCCATCAACACAATAAAAATCAAAAAATAATGAGAATCCTGTGGAATCCCATGAAACTATAGAAACACTAATATTTAATAGTGAATGGTAATAAATCATAGAAAACAGTGAAAATTTTATAAAACCCATAAATCAATCAAAACACTAAAAATCATGGAAATCCATTTAAATACCTTGTAAAGAAATTAATACTAATGAAATTCATGTAAAATCATTGAAAGAAAAATATTTCCAAGAAACATTCTACAAAATTATGAAATCCCATAATCAAAATTAAAATTATTTTCCAAAATATCATGAATGTGTTCATAACAAAAGACATACCTAGAAAATTTATTAAAGTAATTTGTAGAAATAATGAATGAAATGAGGTGTAATGTTTTCCCACCAACATGAAATGTAGAGATTAAAAAATTAGATAATGAAAATGAAAAAAACCCAGTTCATCATCTAGGGTAGTGAAATATGGATCCAGCTTATTGGGATCTCTTGATGTATCTCTTTTCACTACAGAAACATAGATAATATAAAAAAAATTTCCCACATCACAAATATAGTTACTCTAGAAGCACTCCTCATATTCATTTGCTTGGAATTTCCTAACCAATGTGAACAATATAGATCACAGTCTATGATTGAGCATGTGGTTCCCACTTGATCGTAATGTCTGTCATTAGATCATCAAAGATGTAATTGGGGGCTGTATCATTAAATACTTATGAGACCATAAAAAACCTTTCCTCATCGTCAAAATTTTTATGTAATATAACTAAAATAAATATCACTTCATCATCAATATATATTATGTTTGAACCCAATACATAATTATCATCAACTATTTCTATATGAAAATCACTACCCAATGAGAGATCATTCACACTACTATACCATTGAGGTCACTACAAAGATTAATAAACTCAACATTCCCAATTATAATTATCAATATTTTTGGAAATGAATTAGATAAACATGGAATCCCAAAAGAGGACTAATACATCCACAAAATATTTAATCTCAAAACTAAACATAAAAATATAATTATTCTAATATATCACTGAATAGTTTATATAGAACTCAGTTATGAAAATTTCAACACTATCTTGATGAAAAATAATTCATGGGTAAATCTAGTATTTTCATACATGCCCCACACAAGAGAGCCATGAAAAACCCTTGAAAACACTTAAAACAAGAAACAATTTTTAAACATTTAACACCTTAAAAGGTACTAAAAATCCATATAAAAAAATAAGATAATTTCAAAACCCTAAATACCCCATAAAAATCATAAAAAAATAGAATCCATCTAAATAACTGAATATATAAGAAAGTATAAAAACTCCTAAAAATATAAAATGATTTCCAAACCATAGATAAACTTTAAAATAAAAGAAATCACATAAATCCTAAAAATTAATAAACCACCAATACCTCCCTAAAAATTAATTATAATATGGATTAAATATTAATCTAATTGAAAATAATGAAAAAACAATAAAATATGTGAAAACCATGAAAACTATAAACAAATATTGAAAATCATAGACAACTTGGTAAATCATAAAGAATCCTAAAATCTAGTAATACCCACATAAAATCTATGAAATTCATTAGAATCCAAAATGAACCATAAAACCCTATAAGAATATATAAAGCCTCATAAATCCTAGAAAACACCTGAAAATCATATAAAATAATCACATTCCCTATAAATCTTGAGTCCTCTAAAAAGGTGTAAAAAAGTACAAAACACCACCTCAAAGCCATGAATAATCATTAAAAATTCTACAATATAAAAAAATTTATAATCAAATTAAATACATTTTATTTTATAAAAACAAGGAAAATCTCTAGAAACCCATGAGAAACGCCAAAAAATTACCATGAAATATCTAAATCCCCCAAAAAATTTGCACAATTCTATTAAAAATATAATAATATCCAAAAACCATAGAAACCATACATTAATAAATGAGTAATTATAAACCTCAGAAAATCATTTATCATTCTTAAAAATTCTAGACTCATTAATTATCTTTAATAATCTAAAATAAAATTACAAAAACATTGAAAACAGATAAAATTTATGAAAATTCTAGATTGACTAACCATGTATAGAATTCCTCTACTCTCTGAAACACATAATATATCAACAAATCCTAAATATTACATTTCAACACCCTTAATAAACCTGAAAATTTGTTAAAACTCTTTAATGGTTAAAGAAATCCGTAAATAACCTTAGATGATCTTAGCAACCATTATAAATCCTGTGAAAACTAAAAAAAATATATAAATCCATAAAAAAACACAATAATAAACATGAAAACCCTTAACAATACCGAAATATATTTGAAAAACCATTGAAAATATGAAACCCCAAAATAACATTGAAATCCATAAAAATCATGAAAACCCATAAAAATACTATAAAAAAAGAGAATCCCCCTAAAAACCCATTAAATCATTCAAAACCATTAAAATAATTAAAAAATAATGAAAACTAATAAATACTAATAGAATCATTATAATGTATGAAATGCCTCAAGGAATAAAAGTGAAGCCCTTGAATACATTGAAAACATATTATAAATATAGAATACATTAAAAACATGAAAATTAATTAAATCCCCTAAAGAACTATAGAAGACAATTGAAAACCATTAAGAACCATTGAAAACCTAATAGTAACTTTAAAACATTATTACACCTTTCAATATCATCAATTACCATAAAAAACATGGAAATCTTAAAAAAACATAAAAACAATAACAAAAAAAAAATACATGAAAAAACAAAGAGTACCTAAAAAACATAAATAATGAAATACACTATGAAATAATAATTATTTTGGGAAGTCATGAAAATAGTGAAAATCATGAAAACCCATGAAAAACTGTAAAAAAACCTACAAAACCAACTGAAACCCCAAAACCATACAAAACACTATAAAATAGTAAAACATCAAAAAATCATGAAATCATAAAAATCCCATGATAAAAAGAATAATAACTCATATTTTGAGAAATATATATAAAACCATGAATATTAAGAAAAATAATAAATACACCTAAAATGTAAAAATATGAAAAGCACTAAAATTGATAAAATAAGGAACTTTTTATGTATTCCTATAAAACCATGGAATAGAATTAAAGGCCTAGAAAAACCTATAATATAATATAAAAATTAATTACAAGAATAACCATGAAACCTAATAAAATATAATAAATCCAAATAAATCCATAAAATTAATATAATACTACGAAAAACTATCAATAAACCCTTCATATCATTGAAATTCCAAATAAAAACCGGTTACCTATAAATAAAATAAGGAAACCCTAAATACCTAAAAACACATTGGCAACCATAAGACCCTTTACAATCCTTCAAAATAATTGATGTCATTTAAACAATTATAAAACCCTAAAAATAAATAGAATATAATATAAATAACTAAATACCATGAACACCTAATAAAAAAATTAATATTATAAAAACTACCAAAAACAAATAAAAGATCAATAAAACATTTTAAAGTAATGAAAATCCTTAAAAAAATAAAAAATACAACAAATAGAATTTTGGGAATAGTAATTCCCACTAGAAATACATGACGAATCCAATAAAATACATCAATTATAAAATATGCATATAAATTACAAAAAAAGAAAAAAATTTACAACCCATAAAACAATGAAATTTTATGAAATATCCTAATAGAACATGTTAAAACATGGTAAAAATTGAAAGCAAAAAATCCTTATAATTATTAGAAACCCATTAAAAAAATACTAAAACCTCGGAAAATTTTAAAAAAGTGTTGTATAAATATTAAATATTTTTATTCATCGTAAATATATATGAAATAATAAAAGCCTCTAGGATAACGCATGGATACACTGAAAACCAATAAAAAATATTGAGAAAATCTAAATCATATAAGAAACATCAGAAAACCATTCAAAAAGATACAAAAAATAAAAAAATAAAAAAATATCTCTTGACGTATACAAAAATAATTCATAAAATTAATAACACTAGGAAATACATAAATTCCATAGAAACACAAAAACACCATAAAAATTCCTTCAATGATTAGAAAATCTGTAAAATTGTTAATCCATTGAAGATATTGAGACATAAATTAACCTTAAGATCTTACAAATCCAAATAAATAAAATAAAAATACTAAAATCCATAGAAAACCAAAAAATATATAAAACAACGAAAAAATATGGTAAAACATATAATATATGACTACTGCAAAAAACTATGAAAAATAAGAAAATTTCAAAATTGACCATGATGGTCCATGAAAACTATGAAAAACCATTAATCCCCATAAATAATATATAAATATCAATGAAAATTAATTTTTTTAGGAACCTTGAAATGGAATGGGAAACCATAAAAATCCACAGTAAATATTTTTTAACATTTCAAATCATTAAAATTGGAGAAAACCTCTTAAACCATGATAAGACCCTAAGAAACTAGATAATATATAACAAGTCCTCCAAAATATTAAAAACATTGAAGTAATAAAAATGGGAATAAAAAGGAATAATAAAAACACACTGAAAACACAATGTAATTTCTAAAAAAACCCATGAAAAGACCTTAGATTTCCAGAAAAAACCTGGTGAAAAAACGAAAAACATTGAAATTTCATGGGGAATACAAGATAAGATTAAAAACATTATAAAATTAATAAACTATAATAAAATCCAAATAATGTCACAAAAAACAGATGAAAAATATCAAAATGTCAAGAAAATAGTTGATGAATTATAGATAATCATAGAAGATGGTGAGAACACTTGAAATGTATCCAAAACCATGATAACACTTGTAAAACTAGGAAATTTTTTTTAAAATCATGTAAAAACTATAAAAACCATAAAATTCTATGAAAGAAAAATAAATCCTTTGAAATCCAATGGAAAACCCTTCAGAAAATTAGATACCCCTTGAGAACTCTTGAAAAGCATATAAATAAATAGAAACCCATAAGAAAAATATAATGAAATATAAATCAGGAAATGTATTTGAAAGAAAATGTGAAACATAATTAATATTATATATCTCTATAAACCATAAAATAACCTATTGTCTCCATGAATCCATTTCAATTCATAAAAACAATGAAATGTCCCGACAATACATGCAAAACATAATAAAATTCATTTAAACCACAAAAAGTCTTGAAAACACTGGAAATCCTTGTAAACAAATAAATCCTTTTCACCGTTAAAACACATAGAAAACAATAAAAACCGTTGATAATCCTCAAAAACCATTATAATACATTAATATTCCATAATACCATGGGATCTTTAAAAAAACACGCATGAAAAACCAATAAAAATGGTATAATACCCTGAAATCTAATAAAACCAAATGAAAAATGGGGAAAAGAAAAATATACATGAAAAATAGATAAACCATATTTAATCCTATAAAATCCATAATTATTAGATTAAAACAAATTAAAAACCAGTAAATCCATATTAGAATAATAAAATAATTGAGAATTCAACAAAAAAAAGCTAAATAAAAGAACACTCCTTGAAAATAGTAAAAAAAATGAAATAATTTAAATATATGAATGCCCCCCAAAACCCATCAAAACTAATAAAAAATATTCAAAATGATTTAATTTTTATGAAATACTATAAACACTATAAATCCCATGAATTCCATTGAATACATCAAAAACCTCTAAAAAATCAAAACACTATTTAAAAATCTAGAAAAATACATAAAACCCATGAATGAACAAAAATCACTAGAATGTACTAATTTCCCCTTAACCCCCAAACTCCCCAATTTAGTTTTGAAAAAACCAAAAATGTCCAAAAATATATGAAATGCTAAAAAAATGTAAAATGATAAAACTACTAAAAATAAAATAAAATAAAATATTTGAACCCTTATAAAACATTGAGGGCCAAAAATGCATTCAAAACCTCTGAAAACCCATCAAAGCCAATAATATATAAAAAAAACACTAAAAAATTTTTTATACATGAAAACTATCAAATCAATCGATAACTATTGAATGCATTATAAAACTATATGAAATATATTAAAAAATTCAAAATCGTTAAATAAATTGGTAGACATAAAAACCGAAAGAATCCTAAGAAAACCATTGAAAATATTAGAAATCATAAAAAACCTATACATTCAAAATAGATCATGGAAAACCATGAAATCTATTAAAAACATAAAAAATCATGGAACAAAATGATATACATGAAATTACCTAAAACATAAGGAAAATAATTAAAAACAAAAATCCTTGAAAACCCTTAAATACTCCCGCAAATCCCAATAATTCTAACACCCTTAAATCATTATGAATACATAGTATTACCATAAAACTTTTGGAAAATTATATATTATCATGAAAAACTAAATAACCTCTAAAATATTATATATTATAAAGAAAAACCTAGTGTCTATATTAAAATTATGAATGAACTTGAAAACCTCTAGAGATCTAGTAAATCCATGAAAACCATGAAAACCCCATATATATATATATTAAAATATTTCACAATACAATAGAATACACTGAAACAACATGAAATCCATAAAACTATTAGAAAAAAAATAAAATAGTCTAAAATATTATAATATTTTGAAAACCACTCAAAATATTAAATAAAGAAAAGACACTAAGAAAAAAATACTTCAAATAAAAAATCATAAAATCAATTAAAAAAATTTAAAACCACATGGTACACTCGAAAACATTTGAGAACCATTTAAACTATGAAATATATAATATACCATAGTAAATCAAAAAAATATCTTGAATAACCTATAGATGTGTAAAAACATTCAAAACCATGAAAACCCCCAAAAAAATAAATTTCAGAAAAAACCCATGAAATCCCTAGACACATGAAAACCAAATATTACCTAGAAAAATCATAAAAACTATGAGAAATAATTTAAACCATAGAAAATATAATATTACTCTAAAAACTACAATAAAAAATATATAACTTGAAAATAAGTAAAATAAAAATAAATTGTTTAGAAACTTGGAAATTTATAGATGACCATATAAAAATGCTAAAAATCCAAGAAAAACCTACAAAAAATTAATACATTATAAAATCCTTAAAAATAATTGAAAACCTTTAATATCACTCAAAATCATTTAAATTAATAAAAAATCCTATTGAAATTTGTAATTGGTCATGGAAGACTAAAAATATCCTGAAAACCCATGAAAATAAATCAAAATCCTGAACAAATGTCATGAAAAATCATTCTAAATCCTGAAAAAAAATTAAAAACTATTGTAGACCACAAAATAATCTTGGAATGCATAGGAATTCCTTTAAAATAAGAATATAAATATGAAAACATAGAAACCCAGCAGTACTTTAAAAAACAATCTACTACCACATAACACATTAAATATCTTTAAAACCATAAAACATACTAAAACAACATAAAATCCTAAAACTACATAAAACCCACTGAAATAATTTACAAGAGATCCAAAACGTAACTAAAAATTATTTAAACCCATTATAAAAAATTAAATATCATAATAGCTCTAAAATTTTCCAAAAACACTAGAACCATGAGGAACCATATAAATCTCTAAGAATTAAAAGCCCTGGAAAATTCTAAAAAAATTTAAATACACATTAGAACCCCCATAAACCATTGAGCAACCTTGAAAACCCCTTAAATTACTTAAAACCCTAAAAACCAATCAAAACTGAGAATGAATAACAAATTATTCAAAATAAATCTTAAAAATTGAATAAGACTAACTAGAATTGAATGAAAATTAATTCCATTTAAAAAAGAACGCATGAAATTCCATATAAAATCATAGAAAACCTTGAATTAAATAGAAAATCATTTTTTCTGAAAAAAATAAAAAACCCTAAATATATAGTAATAATTAAAAAATGAGAAGAATATTAATACACATAGAGAACCTTGAAAAACATGGAAAACCCTTAAATAACATGGAAATAACTACGATAATATAGAGTACATAAGATAATTTGTGAAAATTTTTGAAAACACAAAAAAATCCTAAATCACTAACTATTTCATAGAAATCTCTTAAGGTATGATTAAATAATTTTATAATCTATAACAAATAGTAAAATAATAAAAAATTGTAAGAACCATAAAAATACATGAAAATCCTAAAACCCCTAATAAAAGTAAAAGAAATTATGAAAACAAATCAAAAAAATGAAACCCCTGGAATACCAATGATAACCATGGACAAACCAAAAAACTATAGATAATACTATAAAAATTAATAAATAATGACAAATTCTAGAAACCCCAGATGAAACCCTATAAAAACATAAACATAAAACTAAGTAAAAATCCAGAAAACCAAAACTAATTAAAATTCAATCAATATCCTAATAACAATGTCAAATGTTGAAAAACTTTGATATTCCAAAGATCTAATGAAAACCATGAATATACCTAAATTTTTTTAGAAAGAGTTGAAAACCTAGAAATCAGGTTCAATGGAATATAATTTCATTTATTACTACATTATGTCGCCTAATATTGGTTAATACTTATATAGTGATTACATGTTTTATCTCAGGATGAGTATGTTAATTCCATTGGGAATAAAGTATAATTTAGTGCTTCTAGTTTAATTTTATATGGATTCTTATAATGAAAAGTTCTTTATAATGGAAATTGTATAGGGTTATAATGTTTGATTGTGAGAGACATAGGATTCCTCCATGATTCCTCGATATTTAATATTTCTTTTTTTTTTCTGGTCAAAACTATATTTTAATTAGACTCAATTAAATAAAAATTGTAATTTTAACCCCATATAATCATGGGATATCACAATGTTATTATCATAAGCGGCCATTATAGTTTCACATGAATATCTATCATGTTGTTATTTTATTTGTCGACATTTTTAATAAAAAGTATCCTTCCCACATTAATTATACCAAATTCATATAAAGTATATTGATCCCAATGAATCTTTAGGATGATTATAGTCTAACTCTTTGTCATTTAGTTGAGGATTATAACACTTACTTCCGTTTATTTATTCTCCCATGATCCAATACCTCCTCATTTATTTATAAATTATATATCATTTTTTGAGACCTTGGTATTAGTTTTCTTTATTTTTTGGTTTCTTGGTATGGTATCAATGGGGAATGACAGGGTACAGGTTTTGTGGTGGATCCATGTTAGTTAGGGGATGCTTGATCACTAAATTTTCATTATTCATTAATATCTGTTGTTGAATAATTAAATAGGATAAGTGATTCAAGAAATCTATTTTTAAGATTACATGTTAATGTAGAATCACTTCAATGTGTATTTTGATTTAATTAACTAAATGATATTAATTTTCCAATTTGATAAAAATAATATATATGGTCAACTTTTTTATGATTTATACTATTCCAATTGGTTGCCTATTTTTTGATACTCTTATATATATATATATATATTCAACTATGTTTTATTTTAGTTCTTGTTTTTATGAATTATCTAACTTGTAATTAAACAATTAAATAATTAATGTCAATAAATATGATATATAGAAGTCTATAATTTCTATGTATGTTATTTTTTAAAAAAAGTGTTTAAATAATATAGAAATATTATTAATAATGGGATGTCTAACATTTCACTATCCTTTAATGGATATAGTTTAGTGACTATTTATGTTTATTCTTTTTCAATGGGTGAACGTAGAGTGAGTTTGTTGTTTTTTTTCATGGATGATGTTTGGAGAAGTGTATAACTTGTTGAATGTTATCAATATTGTCTTTGGCTAATGTAATTTGGTGGTATGGTGGATGTTGGGAATTTTTCACTTTCCAAGAATTATGGATAGTGATAAATTTATGAAATATTTTTTTACAATTCACAATTATTATTTAAATAAAAGAATTAAATTAATAATAATGTAAATGTTAAAAAAACTATGTGGTTTGTTAGATTATATATAATTAATTTGTTGTCTTTAAATGAAATTATACCATCTCAGAAATAAATTATGAATTAATAAATGTGATATTTCTAGTAAGGGACAAAAACATCAATTTTTAAAATATGTGATACAATCATAATTTTTAGTTGATTTATAGTTATTTTGTTGTTATTATGTGGTAAATTTTATTGATTGTGGTTATAGGAACAATAATTGAGGTCTGAAAATAGTTTTAATGTCATATATAAATATTATACTACAAAAATCAATGGTTTTTATAGTCATAAATATGTTTATTTTGTGTTGTATATTATATATCTAATATATTTTATAAGTAATTTCTTTATTTTAACAACCTTAGTCAATTAATCTCTGAGGTTTGGGGTTTTTAGTGATTTCATACTCAAATAACATGATGGTGACATGGACAGTTGAAAAATACCCTTTCCACACTCACTCTTATTTACATATATAGGTTATGATGGACAGACAAAAATAAATTATATTTAGTGATGATTTCATGATGTCGAGCATGGTGGGGTTATATATAGAATGAGTACGAAATATGAGGAGTTGGGTATAATATATGACATATGTATATAATTTGTTATTGATATATTTATTTTGTACATAATGCTAAAAATTTTATTCACTTTTTTATTTGGTTTGAGGATATAGTAATATAGTTATATTTAAATGTAATGAATTTGAGTGCAGTATATATTTTATTATAGTTTTAGGGTGAGAAATATGTTGTGGATGTGGTTATGAATACCTTTATTCTTATATTCATTTGATCATTATGTTACAATAATTGTATGCGGATTTGGTGAGTGATCCATAGTATGAATGTGTGATAGTAGAACTCCCATACTAATGAATATTTTTATAGAATTTTTAATGATGTATTATTTTTCATCATTCACATTTTCAAGAATGTTTTTTGAGGATCAAGATAAGTAAAATTCAATGCTCACTATTTACCATTTTTGTGTACACACACACAGATATATATATATATATATATATATATATATATTATTTTCATTTATTTTCAAGAGTGATTATGATATAAAACTATACCATACTAACTCATGTCATTGTAGATCAGTGTGGGTGTCACTGAATTAGGAGTTGTGCTTTGGTATTTTATATTTTATATCAATTTTTATATTTGAAATTACATGTTTTTTTGTTATGTATAATAATATTTTTACAAGATCAAATTTTTTTATGGTTTTTAATGTCATTATCCTCGTATTTATCCAATATATATGTTTTCTTACACTTGGACTAACCTAACTATGTCATATTAGAAGTTGGTTTTATTAGTCACACCAACCTTCACCATTTTACCATATGTTTTTATATTAGGTTCATGTAATAATATATATTTAGTAGTGATATTGATTAGTATTAAAATATTTTTTCAAGTTAGACATCAGAGATGTTTTCATGTATTTGGTACGGAAATAATATAATTTAAACATACCATGTGATGTGACCTAAGATACCTCTCATTACATAGGTTTTTACAAGACCATATGGTTTCATTCAAGGAAATCAATCATATTATACTATATGAGATAATTCAAATTATGAGGCGGAGACCTCGGTGATCTGCCTTAAGATTTATAATAAAGAAATTTTATAAATTTTTTATGCATATAAGGAAAATTAGATGAAATTAAATTAATGATTCAAAAATAATTCTATAATCATATGCTTAAAATTTATATTATTTATTGTTTCTGAGATACATTCAAAATTTTCAATATGTTGTTTCAATTAGATTATAGTACAGGGATACATTGAAGTACTATATAATATTCACCAATGACGGGGTGGATAATTAATTGAGATATAAGTTGTGGGATTTTCAGTGTTTCAGCATACAGATAAATCATAGGACTACCTCCAATTAAGAAAATGTGTTGCAATTGAATGAATCTATGATTTCATTCAATTTTTTCAATGTAAGAAATCATTATTGAATCCAATTGGTTGATTTATTTTTTAGGGGACCCTCCCATTAGTGATTGATTTTGTTCATTGATGAATTTTAGGATTCTAATATATCATTGTATGATTTCTAATCAAATTTTTTAATGAGTTATTTTCTTTGGTATGGATTTTTGGTAGGGTGGGAGTATCTATCTCATTATCATGGGATATTTAGTGTGTCAGATATTAGGGTATAATTAAAGAATATTTATTATTTGTTTCATGATATTTGGTCGGATAAGGTGGAGGTAGAGTAATGTCTATATGTGGGTTTGGGTATACTGATCTAACATTATGATACCAATTTTACACTTTCAATATATCTTTATGAGTTGAAATAAAATATTATAGAAGATTCATACCTGGGATGGTTCATCTCTATAGGGGAGTTATCAGATCATGCCTCAGATTAATACCATTTATATGGGTTCTAGATTTTATGTGTTATGGATGTTAATGATAGGGAGGAGTGGATATCATATATCTACTTATGTCATCCTTAGAAAAGGTAGTTATTTTTTATTTAAAAGTATCTATAGAATAATTTGTTTTGATTGTGGTTGAATTGTTCATTAGAAGTCCAATGTCTGTCTATTGTTTGTGGTTAGCATATAGAAGTTGGTCAGCTTCATATGCAACCTCATTTACAGCTTCCCATGAGTCTTTATTAGATGTTTTAAGGTTAATTTGAAATTGGGAATCTGATATATCATGGGATAGGTAGAGGGAATATGTATTATATTATATATCATTGGGGATATAAATTTAATTCTGTTCATGGTGATTTTAATCATCAAAGGAAGTAAGGAAATTGTTTAGGTTGTGATCAGTTTCATGCCATAATGTTTCTATCATAAGGAGGGAATGAAATAATTTTGTGTGTCATTTTTTATATTCCACTATTCATCTATTTTTGTCATTTTAGATAATCACATTACATAAATAATCCAAAAAACTTCCTATGATTTAGAATATAATCTTGGGAATCTTCTTGTTCCATTGATGATGACAATTTGAATAAAAGTAAATTATATCTTCTACATGGTGTGTCGAGATTGTTAGAGGATTATTGGGAATCATCATTCCTAAAGGATTAATGATTTTGGAATATATTAATTTAAGATTTTATTAATATCATGGATTGATTTTATTTTATATCCTTATATTGATTTTATCAAGATGGGTGTTTTTTATTTCATGTTAATAGCCAACATATTGTATTCAATGGTGATAGGGATCACTAAAAGGATTATAGTTTTATACATCTGCATTCAAATTATCTTGAATAGTTGATTTTGAGTTGAATGTAATTATTTTATGTGGGATTCATGAGATTCACCGTGTAATTTAATGATTTTCCTTAACATTGTCTTGATACTTCACCCTAAAAATGAACTCAACATTACGTGGGAGTTTTAGTTTGAGTTTTCCATGATTTTGATATACCCTTATTCAATAAGTTAAATTTCATGAAGGCTACCTCTCTGTTTCAGTATTAACACATTGAGTTTGTGGTTATTCCATTCATATTATAAAAATTCCAAGACGTTTAAATGGGAATAATGAGCAATTTATAATATGAGTTCTTCGTTTAGATTTGTATAGTTTTTTAATATGAAATTTTCATGTATTCAATGATATAGAATTATTATTCAATGTATTAAAGGGGTTTTCTTAATTATCATTAACAATATCATCTTTTTGATAAGTTATCAAATCAAAATATTCAAAAATATGCTGTATATTTTCTTTGGTATGTTCTATCACAATGCTTGATTTATTTGATTAGTCATAGATAAAGTTTGTTGATAATATGTAGGTTCCTAATATTATCTCAATGGTATAACAATAACAATGTGTCTAAAGTTGCTTATTTTATGTTTCTCATAGAAATATGTCATATTACGACCACAATGAATGGTTTTATTATGAATTAGTAATCTTTTAAATAAAATAATCCATGTGATGGAGTGTTTTAGTAATGATTGATATGTTAATCAGATATCCATTCATCTATTTAGTATACCATGCTATTATGTTTGAAGATTAATATGATAATTATTATCTTGATCTATGATAAAATGTTTTTCATGATACTATGATGACAATACCTCATTGATGAATTACATATTATCAATATAATGAAATCAATTTTAATGGAAACAGATTTGAATTTGTGTCTATATATGTGTATAGAGTTATTTTAGAGTTATGAACCTTTTTATCATTTTAATGTCTATGAAATTAAATATAATTGTTGATATTCCATGGAATAAGTCTTATGGATATTAAATTTGTGTTTTTAAGATGCATGAATTATGTTTTAAGAGCATGATTATGTGTATTTTTATGTAAATTATGTTTTGTAGTATATGATCACTGGGATTGAGATATATATATTGAATCCCCAAAGAGATGATCCAGGAATAATATATACTAGTTACTTTCACGTGGGAATATTTATGTTCTATTTGTGGAGATAATGGTACATCATTTTAATATTCATGCAATCCCTCTATTAATGTATAATTTAATAACAATAATAAATGTGCATTAATGAGTTTAATTAATCTTCTAGGTCCAAAATTTTTTAACGTGTTTTTTGTATCATTATATAGTATTTTAAAAGGAGTGAGATGATCACAATGTCTATAATTTTTCGATATAGACAATGGATATCCCCATGTTGATGTGAGAAAAAACTGTTATTTAATTTTTATTGCTGTGACATAAAAATCGGCATGATGTGATGTTATCGAGGTGATTATGGATCGATAGATGTTATTTCCTGAATCTATATAAATCATTGAGAATAGTTTGTCAAATTAATTAATATGGTATTATTTTTTGGATGTTTTAAATCTTCTTTATGTTCAAAATTTATAATATTTTAGAATTTTCAACATTTAAAACATTTTTATGGATTGTAGTTTAACATAAAATCATATATAAATAATAACCTTGAATTAAATTTCATACCTAGATAGATGGTTAGACTAATTGAAGGATTAAAATTATAAAGGGTAATTTTATATTATGTGTTTTAGATTATGGAGGTTCATATGAGAAGAATAGACCCATGGTATAGTTTTGTATAACCACAAACATTAGTTATCTACTATGATCAACTCATTAATTGTGTTTTATAAGAATCCAGTTATATCTATTTTTTTAGTACTGAGGTAGGACTAACAATTATTTTCGATCTTATTTTGTAATGAGAAAGATATAGATATTTAAGTGATTCATGAGTTCATCAATGCTACTAAATATTTTTAAAATTAAAAAGTGATTTTTTAGACACATATCAATGATATTTATATAAATTTACTTGTAGGGGAGTTATATTGTCATGCCCTGATAATTCATGGGATATTAAATATGATGGATGCCACATTCAGATTCTTATTTATTTTATAAATAACTCCAAACCCAATGTGTATGCATATAAGGGGATAATGGGTCTATTATAAGTCGTATTACATACCAATTCGATTTCATGATTTACGAGAACCATTGATACAATTATTTTGGAATCCTTACCATATTTGAGATTATAGGAAGGAGTCTTATGAAAAAGGAAAAAATTATATTGTTATGGAAATTAATTTTAGAAATAGAGGCTTATCTATGTCCCGAACATCCAAAAAATTATTCATTATCTTTTATAATAATTTTTAAATACTTAATAATTATTTTTGGATAGAGGAATGCATACCATTTTACTCTATATAATCCATTATCTATAAATATCAATCCCCATATAATTTTTTACTTATTCTAGACTATAATAGGGATGAATTTTTTTTCTGTTCTCCATAATAATATTTTCATATTATCATTAAATTTTATAATTTCTTTTTGTGACTATAAGAAATTCATATTAGTGATCCAAGACCACAATTTCCTTAATATCTGACTAGACCCAATTTGATCATTATTTGGATTGGATTTAAATATTATTGAGTGTTTTTCTAAATAGTAGTTCATATTTTATAATATCTGTGTATCACTAGGTGTTTGAGTGTCTATCATAGAGACTCGTTGTTAGTATTTGTATGTATGAGTTATTTGGTATCTGTGTGTAAATATGTCTATATATTTTTAACATCATTGGAGTGTGAGTGTGTACATCATCAGTGTGTGGGTTCATGTTTATATTTTGAGTGTGTATTTTAGTTTATGTGCATGTTTTGTAATTTTTATAATAAAAATCAACACGACAAAGAAGAATATTGAGAAAATGATATGGTGAATTCCAATTTAGATATCATACAATAGAATTAATGATTCTACAAATAAAATATTGTCTGATACAATTTGAGAAGCTTCCTATTTGAAAATTTTAGGTCCTACATGATTGTATTGAAAAATCAATGAATCAATAATTAAAATGGTTAATTAGTGTTATCCCACAACAATATTTGGAACCATGTAACCCTATATCATGGAATAAAAAATCTAAAATTTTGATAATGAATTTGAAAATGTCGCTAGAATAACTTTTTCTTCAATAACCAATTAGATGAAAATTTTTACAACATGATGTTGAAATATATTGAATAATTATTTTTAGGATTTTTATATCAATATAACTGTGATATTGTATCATTAATAGACTAGGATATGTGGATCAAGAAACATTTTTTACATAAAACTTATTAATAAAATATAAAAATAATCAACTCTTGATTTTTAGATTATTAATTTATATTGTAGGACCAAGACAAAAAGGATTAGGATGGATAAAGGGGATTTGAAATCCAAATATGGGAAAAGTTGAACTATACACTGATGAAGAACATTATTTACCCATACTTACATAAGGAACTCCAAATAAAGACCGATCACCTGATAAGTGGGATTTATGTTTGTATAATTACAACAAGAGAATCATATTGTGATGATTCAATATAATATAGATGTTAATTAAGTGGAAAAAATGGTTTTAAAATTTCTTATCCTTGATGAAGATATTTTTGGATCAAGTAGAGAATTGTCTCTATGTGGAGAGATAAGATATGATCCACCAAGACATAAATTTTGAAAAATAAAAAAACTGGGTACGGATATTAATAAAAATATAAACCCCTTTCCCCCATAGATAAATTTTATGAAGGATATTTCAGAATAATGAAAGTTGATTTATTAAGCAGATATCATAATTGATAGGGAAATTCTCCCACATAAGATGTATTCATTGACTGTTAATTAAATGTGAAATCCAAATATATTTTTTAAAAATTTTATTGAAGGGGAATATTGTGATTAAATTCCAAAATCAAGAGGCTATGACCAGTAAAAATCATATAGAATATGAGATAAATAGTGGGATTTCGAATAAGATTATTAAAATTCCATGAAAACTGATAACGTTGATTCTTTCAAAGCGGTTGATATTTTATAACAAAATAATTTTAGATTTATAAAATAATTTCCAAATAAATGATAGAAAGAAAATATTATTCTATATATATTATTTTAATTAAATGGAAATGTTATCCATGTTATTATTGAGTTGGGGAAGTTGTAACAATGTATAATATACCCAATTAGTAGTTATTTTGGTGGTTACAACATTGAAGCAGTATAATATATGTCACCTTAAATGGTTGAATGATGGAGGGGAGACAAAATTCATTTAATATGTGAGGTTATTTTTCACCATTTCATTTTATTATATTTATGATTAATATAATGTTTTAAATAAAATTCATTTCACTAGAAAATTTTCCAATATGGTTATTATTGTTATTTTCTCAAACATGATATTTTACTAAACCATCATTCTCTGATACATTATAAAGAATTTAAAATCCATAAATGGATGTTCATTACCCATCTTAAATAAGAATAAATTTTGTGATAAAAGAAAAAACAAATTGTAATAGAAAAAAATGAATGAAAATGGAAATTGGGGAGAATATTGGATGGAGGAAAATGGATGAAATAAATTAATTGAGTAAAAAAATGATAAAAGATTTTATAAAGGTAAAAATACAGGGTTTAAAAAACATTGTATTCTTTGGGGTTATTTTAACTCACTGCAATGAATTTTAATATTTATATGGATTCATCGATGATTAACATTAATGATAGAACATCAGCATCTCTATGTATTTTCCATAATTTTTGGATAAATTTGGTGATGTGGTCCTAGATAATGTATATCCCACCTTGCAACCCCGAATAATTATTATCCATTAAAATTATCTCACAACTCAATCATCCCACCTAACTCTCCAAAAAATACCTCACTAACCCTAAGGATATATAGTTAATTTAAATGATATAGAAAACAAATTACACATGGGTATGAGAGATAGAGCCTCAATTCTTATGTATTTATAGTTCAGAGGTATAAAGTAATGATGGTAATTGAATAACAAGCTATGATTTTTGGGTTATCAACATCAGTATAGTCATATATCATAATAAAATAATTAAGACATATGATATTCTTGATGATTTCAAATCATTTAACAATTATCCTAAAAGTTAATTTGAAAAGTGTGTATCTAAAAATAATAATGAAATAAGGTGATGATATCATGAAATAATTTAATACATAACATGTCCTTCATTTTTGGATAACGATGCATATTGATATCATAAATTCATATATACATTTCATTGATATATTAAATCAAATATTTATATAATTTATAACAAATTTTATGGTGGAATACCTTGATAACACTATAGTTAATAATTGGACATTGAAACATTATGTGGGTCATATATGAACATTATTTAAGGTCTTACGGATTTAATATATATTGGAGACATAAATATTATCAAAATTATCATGGATATAATTATTTTCCTTGTATTAATCATTCAAATAAATGCGGTTTATGTGTATACTGAAAATGATAAAATGATAAATTATTGAAAATCAATAACATTAATTCTACTGGTGAAAAAATTCATGAGATTTCAATATTTTACTAGAGATTGGTGTTGTATTTAAACACGTTAGATGAACCATTAAATAATATAAAAAAGAATAACATTCCTCTAAAAATGGAAATAACATAGGACATCGATTTATAGGAACTCAATGATGGCATCAACAACACCACTATAATTTTATAACCAATTATAGTCATGATGATTGGAATTTAATTAAAGGAAATTGGTATTGGAATTGGTGGAGTACTCATGAAATAAGATATAGAGAACAATTAATTTAGTGAGAAGTTAAAAAAAATTACTCTAAAAACTTATTTGTATGATTATTTTTAATTTTATAGAGTATTATAAATATGTTAATATTATATTTTTCCTTAATGTTTTTAACCATTAATAACATGAGACTCCTAAGCACCATAGAAGGTAATAAATATTAAATAATTCATATGTTTGTTAACATAAGATAATTGAGCCTTTTCATTATGTAATTAATCATAATAAGGGGAATGAACATATCATGGTTGATGAAAACTTATATAGATATGTTAAATAATAAATTTTATTTCGAAACAAATATATGGTTTATAAGTGATTTATGACATATATTCCTCAAAGAGTTTTTTTGTGAACCATTTATTCATTTTAATCCTAGAATAGGCTAATAACTGTTTTATTTCATAATGGATTATTATTGTAGATTAATAATCATTTTATTCCTAATTTATAAGAATGAAAAATTTTATTGAATGAATCACATTACGGTGGAATAAAGTGATATATAAGATTTAAATTATATTAAGTTATTTTTAAAATTATGATTAATTATCAAATATGTTCTGAGATTTTGAGATATTTGTGTGGAAATTTCTAGGTATTCAATAAATGAAAATATAACCTAAATATACATAAATTTAACTATTCTATTACAATCCCCTATATCCATTAAAAGGAAATATCTATATATTTTAGTTATGTGATATCTATGACCAATTGGTGGTGAGATCCCATTTTTATTATAAAGGAATATATTTAAAAAATATATCATTTTAACCCAAGTTAAATAACTGAAGGTTCTCTAGAATAGTACGATTATTATTTCATAATGATTAGAGGATATATGTGATTACATAGATAATTATATCAAATAAACATTCATGATTTCTAAGTCAATTTTCAAAATCTTTATAGATAAATATTCATATAATTGTATTATACTCTATAATATTTTAACTGAGAACTGATTTTCAAATAGATGTTGGAAATCAAAAAAATATACATTGAAATGGATGGAAGTTTTAAAAAATATTAAATTTGGAGTACTGTCTTGAACTAATGGAATTATCTTATAACAATTCTATGAATTCCACTAATAAATTTTCCATATTTTATATCATTTATGGATTTAATCACATTCCACATATCGATCATGATCATCCCATTGTACATTGGTAATAATATAATGGGTAAAATTCATGAATAATTCATTAGAAATCTATGTGAAAATTAATAGATAAAATTAAATAAGTGAACTATGAAAACATTAATTGTGAAAAAAAATAGTTTTAGGAAATCATTGTTTCACCCATAACAAATATTATGGACACCCATACAAAAAGAATGATTTCAAAATATAAAAAATATGAAACTCATGCCCTGTATTAATGGGAAATTTTGAGTGATTGAAAATTGTACAATACTGTATATGAATTTGAACCCCCATCTGAGTACGGTGTCTGTACTACTTATTTTTTTAAAATCATTATTCAAATTAGAGTGAAGAAAATCAATTTTTGAGGTAGAATATTTTTTATTGGGTGGATAATAAGAACCAATAAAAATTATCTAGATTTATATCATCTCCAAAAGAGTTGGTTTTTCCAGGATCAAAGACTATTCGGTTATTAAAGGGGTTTAATGTCACATTTTGATCCCATAACACCACCATGATTTCCAAACTAATGGGAATACGAATGGTAAACATTTCCATGAAATTACTAATAATCATTCCCAAATGTGACACATTAGTCTCAAGATCCATGGTTATAGAAATATTGATTCATATCCCACATTGAGTTTTATAAATTCATATTTTGGAAACAAAGTCAAATATAGTGGGCTAGGAACAGAAAGGCATATCTCGTGTGTTATAGGCATATAATCAAATGATAATTTTCATAAAAATAATTCATAATTTAAATAAATTAAGGATACAAGTTTGGATTATTTATTTTTACTAGAATAGTCACCACATCCAGCATTCTATCACCCCTTGAAATTTAATAACCACCCCCATGAAAATTTAGTAACTCATTCCTGTTTTTATGATTAAAAATCTTTCACTTTTTATTATATCCCTTGTTATATTTATATATACAAAATATATCATATATATTCATTACATTTCTTTATAAATGTATCATTAAAGATTTATAGTTAAAAATTCTCATATTTCATCATTAACATAATTGTATCATTGTGTAGATTGGACTCACTATACATTATGCAATTTTCTAAATTGTCGGTAATGATTCATAACTCAAGTGGGATAGTACCATTAAATGGGTTTGTAATTTATCCTTAATCCACCATCCAATTCCAGTGAAATAGACCCAAATAATGTGTCTCGCTTTAGGATCAATGGGAGAGACATCTATGGTTTGATATTAGTTATCCTGCGTTTCTGGAATTTTCTACATTATATAGTTATGAAAATATTTTTTACAAGATAAATCATTTTAAATGATTCAATAGTACTTTAAATGAGTTAGAAAACATTTTTATATAGAAAAAAATATTCCCTTCTACTTTAGATTGATTATATTTATGAAATATTTTATTTTCATAGATTTCATTGTAAAATAAATATAAAACCCCTTAAATTATCTAAAATTATTTAAATCAACGATAATCACATGAAAGCCATGAAAAAACAAGAAAACATAAATAAAATTTATTGTACTAAGAAACCACTAGAACTAACATTGAAACCTAATAAATAATAAAACCACTATAAGTCCATGGGAAACATTAAAAAATATTATAAAAATACTAAAACAACTGTAAAAACATTATGAAATAATAAATCTTCCTTGGAATCATTAATAATTTATAAAATTTATAGCAATAATTAAAAACAATGCAAATAGAGAGAAACATAAATTCATTGAAAATCATTGAAATCATTAAAAATAATAAAAACAAAAAATCATATTGAAATCTTGTAAAATTATAACAAAAAAAGTGAAATACAAGAAAAATCTCTCAAAATCCAATAAAAATATATAAAACCTAAAAAACTATAAATATTAAAATTCCCTAAAACATAAAAATAACACAATAAAATATTTTCAATACTATAATAATGTAGAAATAAATAAAAATTGTATGTAATCTAAAAATATTTAAAATCCATAAAAAAATATTGAAGACATTGTGAAACTAAGAAATCATAAAAAAATCAATACAACTCTCAAAAATCCCACAGAGAAATCATGAAAAGCATTTAATACCATGAAACATATTAAATTTTGGAGCCACTTCTAAAACCCTTAAAATATTAAATATAGTGAAAAATAATTTCTAACCCATCGATGTAGTAGAAGTCCATGAAAAAATATAAATACCCAAGAAGACATTAGAAATATATCTTAACTACTAAAAATAATGAAAACCAATAGAAACATTAAAAATCAATAAAAAACTATAAAACAAGGAGAAAACAAAAAAAATTAATAGAATACTTATAAATCATGAAAATATATGAGTTGAATGATGTAAATTGAGACTCAATATAACATTGTAATAAATTTAGAAAAAAATAATCCACATGAATATCTTATAAAAATTTTAAAATAAAAAAAATAGATATGAAAAAAAATTCCATGAAAAAAATTATAAAATCATCAAATACTATTGAAAAGACTCTAATATTGAGGGAAAAACTATAAAAACATGATAACCCAAGAAAAATTCATAATAACTATAAAACACTAGTGTACTTGTTAAAACTCAAGAAAGGCATCAAAATATTTCAATTAGCAAAAAAATTCAAAAACATTGAAATCGAAAACCAGTAGAATCCATAAAAGACATAAAAATAATAAAATAAATTATTCTTAAAGACACCCCTACAAAAATCATAAAGTACTAGAAATCCAAAAAGTACATGAAAATCATGAAACCCTAAAAAACACATAATAATTTATCAAAAATAATGTACCCAGTATGTCCTCTATAGACTATGGAAATCCCAAAAAATAATAGAAACACGTAATATCGATAAAATAGTACTAGTGGAATTTAAAATATTTGAAAAAAATAACCCCATAAACCAATTAAAACCAATAAAACCCATAAAACACTTATAACATATGAAATAACAAAAATATAATAAAAATTAAATGAATGAATTTAAAAATAAATAAAATATTAGATGACCCTTAAGACATGAAATTCTCAATGAATATCTAAAAAACCAATAAAAGCTAAAAATATTAAAACCCCCCAAAAAACATGAACAATTGTAGAAAATAGTTACAAACATGATGTAATCTACACCACTATAAACAATTTTAAATTTATTTTTATTTAAAATAAAAATCCATTAAAAACATCATGATAATTTAACTACTTATGAAACAATAATAAAATCATGAAAACAAAAAAAAAAGTTGACAAAATACAACCAAACCCCTGAATACACACAATATCCTTGAGAATACATGAATAAAATAAAAAACCAAAACAATAATTAAAAACCATGGAAAACAATCCTACATATGTGAAACATTCCAAAATATTTAAATCCATAAAAAAGCAAAAAAAAAAACATTAGAGACCTTTAAATCCCAAATATTATAAAACATTTATTAAAACCTAGGTGAAAATCCTAATAACATATTATTTCAGGACATTCAATGATAGGGAATCCCTCTTAGATATGTAGTGAGGATGATGGTTACATCTATACCACACGCCCAATATGTATTGTGTGGGTGATGATAACAAAGTGTATACTAACAAATAATTATAATTTATTACCCTCATTATCCGTGTAATATAATATAAAAATATAATAAATTAAAATGAAAAAAAATATTCCCAATCCACCCTACATTAATATTTCACTCATAAACATTTTCTATAAAAAATAATACTAATAATTAACTCTTACTATATAGAAACAAATAATTATTAAAAAATAGTCTATATGGTTTATCATAATAATTTACAACCTTATAGAGACAATAAAATATATTTTTTTGGTTGGGAGAATAAAATAATACTTCATTGAATCAACCAAAAATCCTCCCAAGAAAATGTGGAAGAAGAAGATGAGTTCCATAGTGAATTAATAGTTGACCCAACATTACATTATGATAGGAATTCTATAATCAATCCTCAATAAGGTTTTCTCAACCAATAATCTTGCCTTGTATAGTAACATAGTATCAATATAATATATGTCAACAAGGGTCTTTGCGTCAACTTACCCATTGATATAGTAGCTCTTCCACACTAATGATATTTTTATTATGATTCAACAATTGTAATATAAATTAATAGAGTCATATGAACACATTATTTTCATATTATTTATCACTTATCCACATCATAATCAAACATCATATCCTCAACAAGGTAGGCTACCGACAATATAAAAAATATTATCCTCATTGCATCCCACAACCCTACAAGACCCAGACCATGAATCCCCACCACAACCACACATCTACATCAAAAAATAAAATTATATATTATAATAATAATATACATTACATCTTATTTATATATACACAAATATGAACAACTATAATAGATTCTATGATGTCTAGTGGGGAAGAACAAAAGAATAGATAATATACTATTTGTTCCCTCTATACAAATGATATTTGGGAAAAAATATTGAACATGAAACCATATGAAGATCGATTATGTTTCTAGAATCAAGTGTTTTTTCATAATAATGAATTAGAAAATATCATCGATATATAACCCTATAAATATGATCATAAGGGTTCATGATGATACAAAACTACCATCCCACACAACATCTACCATAATAGAATAATATATTGAGAACAACTTCTATGATAATAATTCCACAAACATGTCCCATAAATATTCAATGAAATCATTAAGAATATTTTTTACTTCACATTACATTAAAAAAATTTAATTCTATAATTACCATTACCAACTATTAATCATTCACTCAGTAATATTTAATGTCAAGAAAATTATTTAACTCCTTTTTTCATCAATCTATTTACTATTCATTATTCAAATTTATAGAATTGTTCAAATTTTATATGAAATATAAATTATAACTATTTAAAATATCGATTTAATATCCCGTATTTTATAAACTCCATCCAATTACCTACTACTATTTAATTGTATTCCAACCATTTTTCATGTCACTAGGAAACAACCATAAAACAAAACTACTAAAAAATATCTCACCAAATAAATCACTAGAAAACTCATGATTACGTCCACCATAACAACAATGAAACCACCACCATTCCAAACAACTAGCCACCCCACAATCATAACAATATAATAATATATAATATTTTAAACCAATTTTGTACATACCTAACTGTCATCATACCAAACAATAATACCCATAAATTATAATTATAACAAGGGAAACAAAGACCTTTCACATGGTATAATTTTAAAAAAACATAGTTGTAACTCGAACTGTAAATATTCATATTAATCATTAAATAATAAATAATAATAATTACTTATTTCAATAACAACTCCATAATTCCATATCTCCACAATAATAATTCAATACCAACATTGTTTTATTACATCATTATGAAAAGTAATTCCAAAATAATAATATAAAAAAAACTTTTTCAACCACATCTATCACTAATTAATCATCCATAAAAAACAAAACAAAATTAATATTATAATATTTTAAAATAATATAACAATCACCACTTACCACCATAATATTTACTATCCAATTTAATTATATTTTCTATGCTAGTCTATATTATCTACCTCGTGAAGGAAAATTCATGATTAGTATATATTCATTAGTGATTATGGTGGATTTGTGTCAAATTGTGGAGGTATTTATAAGTTATTTGTTAAATTATTTTAAAATGATGATTTTAAAATAGTGTATTGGTTTGATTTATTGAAAATTAATTTCAATAGAAATGATTTTTTAATAAAATGGTTTTTTTTATCAAATGGGTTTTGCATTTAAATGAATTTTTCATGATGGTATTTTCATGTTGATATGCATATTAGGTTGGTGTGTGTTCATAATGTATGACGATACATGGTTGAAATATGACCTTGTTCTTAGTGAAGAATGTGTATTGGAACATGGTATTTAATTACAATATGATGACCTAGTAGATCGATGAGAAATTATTGATAACTACAAAACATTCACAATAAATAATTCATGTGTAGATGTGTTGATGTATGGATATGTTAAATGAAATGAGGTAAGAATATAATGGAAAGATAATGTTTTTTTAAGAACATTCGTGGTTTCTATCATAGAAATGGGGTTTGGGTTTGAAAAAAAACATTCATTATAAGTAGATTTAGTTTTTTGATAAAATGATTCAGGTTGTTCTATATTAATTTTTTTAAATATTTTTTATATAATATGCTAAAAAATTTGATCCTTAAGGAATGAGTATAATTTTAAATATGGAAAATATAATGAGTATCATTAATCACCCCTTATTTGATAATTTGGTTCTTTGGTATATGTTTTTATCAAGACATGGTAAATGTTAAAGTATCACAGAACTGTAGGAGTACTTGGTGACTGACACACGCCTGTCGTAGTGCATGGAAAAAAAATTATTTCCTAAGATAAAATGTAGTAATGTGGTTGACCTAGGATGTATCCCGAAGAAGAGTGCGCACAAAATGGGTTGTCACTTTAAAACAGGGGTAAAAATGTTGTGAAAAAAAATTTAAAATTAAAATAATTAAAAAACTATAAAATTAAAAGGGTGATTAGGTCGGGGTTGATTTCCTTATTATAATGATATTCTTGTATAATTTAATTCAAACCTCTTCTTCTTAGTTGATTAAAGTGAGTTTCCACAATCGTTACCTCTCACTTCCTTGGTGAAATTATTATTGTGAGAGAAAACCTTACCAAGACCTTGGTTTGTTCAACTCTCCTTCCATGTGTAAAATAGTTGTATTGAATATCCTTAATTTAAATGGGCAATACCCGATCGTGTTTTGTTTATCCCAAACAATAAAGAACATTCACTACACCTTTTACACGTATTGATGATCGTCGAGTACTTCACCACTAATTCCTAGTTTATTCCATCGTATGTAAACCAGAAATTAGTGGAGGGAGATATTGATTATTTTACCAAGGAAAAAATAAATAATGAAATTAATATTCAAGAATGATCGAACATGATAATAAAATCCGCTATAAAAAATTGAAAACAACTTTGAAGAAGAAAGAAATTTATTCAATTGCGTCCAAGAACTCAAGCATTACAATGTAGAAAACCAACCCTTCCCCAATCACTCCAAATGTTTACCCCACCATGGTAAGGGTAATCGAGATGAATGGGGAAGAAGAAGGCATTATAAAACTATGAAAAAGAAAATAAATAAAAAATAAATCCGAAAATATCTTCTTCTTGGTGTCCCGGAAGGAATGGGATGGAGAATGGGATGGATAATGGATGCTTTGAGAGGGTGGAGCTCTCCTCCTTTTATAGCCAGAATGTTTCCCCCGAATGTCGACGCGTTGTAGCCCCATTAAATTACATCTTCACGAGTTGATCCCTTCTTGAAAGTTGTTCATAATTCTCTTGGCCGTGTCCCCTCAAAATAGCCGCGGATTGGGACATGTATTGCGAGAGTTATGGTCATTTTACTATGAGAATGTATTCTGTCCAGTCAGACTCTCCAAAACGAAAGCCTCCGGATTAGGGTGATTTAATGACCCCATAAACGGCCACTCCACTCGGTGCTTCCTTTATAAAAGATTATCCAAAACTACATGCACGTACACACACCAAATTTCACAAGCTTTGGCTCACAGTGGATGAGTTATGGATCCCACATCAAAACTAGGCAGAACTGAAAATAGTTTTCTTGAGCCAACTTGTGAGATTTTTTTGAGCTTCCATATGGCCAATTCAGATTTTAGTCTATATATAGTAAATGAACCCCTAGATGTTTATAATCTTGAAAAGAAATAATTTTTAAATTTGGATCAGTGTAGATAATGTTATGGCCAAACTACCGAAATAATTTAAAACTGTTAAAAATCCAAAATGGCCAATTTTTACTATTCAGCTCAAAATAAGACCATTATTAAAAAAATGATACAATTCATCTTAAAGGAACAATTTTGTGGGTTTAAAACAATGATATTCAATATAAATTATTTGAAAATATTTGCTCTATCAGTTCCCCCACACTTAGCACTTGGACTCCTGGACAAGTAAAAATCAAATCAAATCAAATCCAAAACACATATCAATGAGATCTATCAAATCAATTCCAAGAAACAAAAAGATATAATGACTAATCAAAAACAATTATTTAAAGTTATCCATTTTAGATTTTAATATATTTCCACTTCATTTATTATCCCATGACACAAAACACCTACCTCAATGAATTTTCTCTCATCTCACAATTGTAAAAGCTGAACAAGGTTTTTCTCATCCAAACTCACACAAGAGTCACCATAGGTTTGATAAATTCCTACTTCTCCACCCAATGTGAGTCAAGGACATGTGTTTCTCATGAGGACTTTTCAGGGTTGTTATGTGGCTTCTGGTTGGTAGGATTTAGATGATAAAAGTTCTGAGGCCGAAAAAAGGAAGGCTTGGCTCTTATTGAAGAAAAATTGCAAGATTCTAATTTTCACTCAAATATGGTTTCCTTGACTTCCCCTTTGTTGAAAATAGGCTTCATCATCATTAAATCAGCTCACCAGCAAACATTTCAATCTTTTCAATCATGATTTTTAAAGCTCCATATAGGCACAACTTTCTTATTCATTGGAAGCTATAGAAAGGAACAGTTTCTCTTGTCATAAAAGCTACAAAAAAGGCACATATTTCAACAGAATATTTTTTTAGCATCACATACATCTCTTCCACAATTTATTTTCCACCCAATGTATAACCAAATGAGGTAGTACACCACAAGACATCTTCTACCACACTTAATTTCAACTAGATCATGTAAATTTACTTCATGAGCAGGTAGGATAGGGAAACTTAGCTTGTAATGTGGATAACCTAACAGGAAATTCATGGATACTAGGGGTTAAAATAAACAATAAATGTAAAGGTGGGCCATAATGAAATGGATTATTTTGAAAATGGGGCTTTAATACAAATACATGCCTCAATCATTTAATACACACATACCCCAACCATCAAGTTTTGAAAGGAATAAATCAAATTCTGGTTAAAGCAAGCATGGTCTGGTTCTTTCAAGAAATGAGGTGAATGAAAGGAATATGAAAAAAATGGTTCAAAAGCCTCATAGGAAAGTGATTTCAAAGATATAGATAGTGAAATATGGCATGGGATTCAAAAATCAGTGTACTTTTCATGAAATTCCAAAAAAATTGAACTTGAAACAAATTCATTTCAGCATTCATTTAAGCTCAGTTTCATGAAATATATTGGTTCACTAATTGACATGGGTTTCAAAAATGGTATTGATAATCTTTTCAGCTCAAAAGTTTCAGAAATACACCAAAAATTGAAAAATAAACACACAAAAAATTGAAAACACACAATTTTTTTTTAAAACAAACATCAAATAAAAATCCTATACTACAAAGGTTTCCTCCCCCACACTTAAATGATGCAGTTTCCTCGATGAATTCAAGTGTATTTAACATGTAAGCCAATTTTAAAATTAATCGCAACATCAAGAAAGTGTGAAAGAGAGGTACAACCTGACTTATTTGAAATGCAATGTTGAGTTTGACTCCTAAGTGTTGCTATTTTAGAAACTAAAAAAACTAAAAAAATAACATAAGAAATTTATTAAAAGAAATGAAAACAGAAATTAAATAAGAAGAAAAAGATAAATCTTGGTATAATCCCCCAATTGGGCACTGGGTTTTGACTGACTCCAGAGGGGCAGTTCTAATCGGTTATCCCCATTCTGATGGTGGATGAGGTTTCTTTGATTTGAACCACCACATGTGGCTCTTCTCAGCTTTCATTTCATTGTTCTTGTTGAGGAGGACTCCATAGATTGAGTACACCAGATCCACCCCCTTCACGATGTTGTACAACATGCATGGTGGGGGTAGGATAAATTACAGAGCCTCCTCCTTCTTGGGTTCCGAATGAACCACATCTTCTTTATTTTCTAGTGGTTGCTGAAGGTAAGATACATCTGGGGAAAAATCAAAGGGAATGTCAGAGTTTAGTTCTATTTGAAAAAAATTAAATCATGAAGAATAAATATCAAATTCTTCCCTTTCAAAGTAAGTACCTTATGTCTCATTTTCCTCCAGAAAATCCACTTTGATCTTCTCATGTTCTCCCTCCATTATTTTTTCAATAGTTTTGGGGAGCTCTAGATTTTTCTCCATGGATGAATTTTCTTTTTCATCTTATTCCTCCAAGGAAACACATGTGTTGGCTAAATCTGAAAAATTAAAACAAGGGGAGGTAATACTCAATTTAGTTTCAAAAAAATCAAAAGATAATGAGTTTATGAAAAGATTGACTTCTTGGTCTTGTTTGGCTTTAATTGGTTCTTAAATGGGAGGTGCTTCTTGAAGTTGAATTTCCCTAGATGGAGGTAGACAGTCAGACTCCTCTATCTTCTCTTCAAATTTCACTGATTTGTTGGTTTCTTCCTTCAATGTTGTTGAATCATATACATTATGAGGAATAGGTGTCTCAAGAAGTTCCTCACACTCATTCCAGAAGTTATCTAGATCTTTTTGATCTCCCATATGTATTTCATTTGCTAAATCTTCTTCATCAATCTCATCCAACATTGATTGAGATGGGTTCAATGGATCTTCTTTTAATTTCATTAATGCTTCCATGGGTTCTTCAACATGAAGTATTTGTGAGGATACTTCTTCCATCAATTTTTCTGGTTCTGGTTCTTGTTCAGGCTCCATTTGTTGTTGATCCTGGGATGCATGTACTTGTTCCGCAATCCACTGTATTGAGGTCTCTAGGTTTTGAACTGTTTGACTAATTATTTCAAATTGGGATTCAATATCCTTGTGAACATCTTTTTCTTGGTGTTGTATAATGATTATGTCTTGATAAAATTCCATAAAATACTCCTGAAGTTCAATTAATTCTCTGGCCAATCCCTCCAACACTGGGTATTCGAGGTTCCCTTTAAGGTTTTAAATGAGATCCTGGAATTCATCCTCTATGATGATTTGGATTCGAGCTCCCCGAATTTGTTTCGCCAAGAATGAAACTTTATAATCTACAGAGCAAGGTGATTAAATAAATGGTTCTCTCACTGGTGGGTAATTGTTCCATGAATTAAATAAATAATCATTTTAAAACAACAAGGCAAAATATTTTTTTAAATTGAAAAAGTCAAACATTTACAATTAGTTTGTGGTACTACCTCCACGGAAATGGTGCCATGTTTGACGCACGCCTGTTGTAGGGCATGGAAAAACAATTATTTCTTATGATAAAATGTAGTAATGTGGTTGACCTAGGATGTCTCCCGAAGAGGAGTGCACAAAATACAGGTTGTCACTTTAAAACGAGGGTAAAAATGTTGTGAAAGGAAATTTGAAATTAAAATGATTGAAAAACTATGAAATTAAAAGGGTGATTAGGCCAGGGTCGATTTCCTAATTATAATGATATCGTTGTTCAATTTAATTCAAACCCCTTCTTCTTAGTTGATTAAAGTGAGTTTCCACAATCGTTTCCTCTCACTTCCTTGGTGAAATTATTATTGTGAAAGAAACCCTTACCAAGATCTTGGATTGGTCAACTCTCCTTCCATGTGTAAAATAGTTGTATTGAATATCCTTAATTTAAATGGGCAATTCCTGATCGGGTTTTGTTTATCCCAAACAAAAGAGAACATTCACTACACCTTTTACACGTACTGATGATCGTTGTGTACTTGACCACTAATTCCTAGTTTATTCCATCGTATATTAACCAGAAATTAGTGGAGGGAGATATTGATTATTTTACCAAGGAAAAAATAAATAACGGAATTAATATTCAATAAAAATCATACTTGATATTAAAATCCGCTATAATAATTTGAAAACAACTTTGAAGAAGAAAGAAATTTATTCAATTGCGTCCAAGAACTCAAGCATTACAATGTAGAAAACCAACCCTTCCCTAATCACTCCAAATGATTACTCCACCATGGTAAGGGTAATCAAGATGAATGGGGAAGAAGAAGGCATTATAAAACTATGAAAAAGAAATGAAATAAAAAATAAAGCCGAAAAGATCTTCTTCTTGGCGTCCCGGAAGGAATGGGATAGAGAATGGGATGGAGAATGGATTCTTTGAGAGGGTGGAGCTCTCCTCCTGTTATAGACAGAATGTTTCCCCCAAATATCGACGCGTTGTAGCCCCATTAATTTATATCTTCTTGCATTGAGACCTCCTTGAATGTTGTTCGTTATTCTCCTTGTCTGTGTCCCCTCAAAATCACAGCGGATTTGGACTTGTATTCCGAGAGTTATGTCCGTTTAACTATGAGCATTTATTCTATCCAGTCCGACTCTCCAAAACGAAATCCTCTCGATTAGGGTGATTTAGTGACCCCATTAATGGAAAATTAACTCAGTGATTCCTTCATAAAAGACTCTCCAAACCTCATTTCGCGTCTACCCACCGAATTTCACATGATTTGGGCCCACATTGGATGAGTTATGGATCCCACATCAAAACTAGCCAGAACTGAAAACAGTTTTCTTGAGCCAAATTGTGAGCTTCTTTTGAGCTTCCATATGGCCAATTCAGATTTTAGGTAAAATATAGTAAATGAAGCCCTGGATGTTTAGAATCTGGAAAAGAAATAATTTTGAAATTCGGATCAGTATAGATAATGTTATGGGAAACTACCGAAATAATTTAAAACTGTTAAAAATCATAAATGGCCAATTTTTACTATTCAACTCAAAATAAAACCATTATCAAAAAAATGAAACAATTCATATTAGAGGAACAATTTTGTGGGTTTAAAACAATGATATTCAATATAAATTAATTGAAAATATTTTCTCCATCAGTGACCCTATGTATATTGTGGAGTTTTAGCATGGACCTTATATAGATCGCGGAGTTTTAATTGAAGTCTTTTAGTTTTTTCTTCCACTATTTAATTTCATATTTTAGTCTCCCACTCTAGTACTTGTTTTAAATTAATTTTTATTAATGAAATTTTGAGTTTTCATTCATATTTATCATTTATAATATAGTGGTTTGTTGGTTATGTCTGGTTTGATTAGTTATTTTATTGATATATAGAAAATAATCCCCGACGTGTATTGAATGATTTTGGAATTTCTATTCAGCCATTGGCATTATAGGGATGTCTCCTAAGTTCATGCATAATTTCAACCTCAACTCAAGCCAGTGAGGAGGTGTGGGAATTTACAATTTGTAACATTTTTGTTCGAACCAAATTTTTTTTGAGGTAAGAGGTTTTATATTAGTCAATCAAATTTTTTTGTAGAAATAGGGGTCCTTGAATTGCTATTGGAATTAATTTTTGGAGATGTAATTCATTATGGTCTATTCCTAGAGTTGGGTTTATAGAAAATAGTAGGATTGTCCGAACATCAAATTTTGTGCATAAAAAGACATAGTGTTCCATTTTTTTGAACATCCGGTTTCTAGGATGTTTGGTACATACATTTCTTAGATATAGTTATATGATTTTCAATCTCATTATCATGGTTTTAGCCAATGAGTCGAGCATTACATGAATTAGAGGAGTTAATTACAACCGGGATTTCATATTTAATTTTGAGTAATGAATTATGATTTTTTATAAATGTGTTGGTTTGGAAAAGTATTGAAATTGACTTCAAATAAATTATATTTAAAAATTAAATGGTGAGTAAGTTTGTATATGGTTATATTTTCAAATGAAAGTACATATGCATTTTAAACAATGATTGATATTAAATTCATTTTTTGATAAAACGATGTGATAGAATATGAAATTATAATACTTCAGCTAATAAAGAGTGTGACCTAAGAAATTTTTTTATGAATATAATGTGGAACCTAGTAGGAATCCTAGAAGAAAATGTGAAGAAGATATAGAGAATGTGGTTAGACCCGAGCCACAAGATAACTAATAGCTAGTTTTGAAAATTCTATACAAATTTTAGATTGTAGCTAGTGGGAAAATGATGGATGATCCATGGGATTTGGATTATTCTATGAAATTCTAGAAGTAAAATCCATCCTAATTTTGGGGGGTAATTATAAACCATAAAAGGGGTGGTTTGGAGGAATAGGATGAATCTTATCTTCTATTTCACCAGATCAATTACAGAGTTGAAAGACAAGTAGGCGACGTCCATGATACATGACCTTGCATGTAAGATGTGGGATTTAGAAGATCAGGCTACATTAGACAATATCAATTCATAGGAGGGTTTTATGGAATTTATTAGAAATCAATTTTATTATCATACATATCAGATTAAAATAATGATATACTTTTTCATCCTCATGTATTTAAATCTCAATATCATTGAGTATGTGGCTAAATTCGAGAGTTTAGGGTGATTTTTGACTGAAGGGGCTGCTATTGTGTCCTTGAAGGAAAAAATCATTTAATAAGGGATATGATAAGAGATTTTCTCAATGTTTTCCAAGATCAGTATTATGGACTATATAGAGATGGTCAATAGAGTGACAGTGGATGAAAGAGGAATATCCTGATCTATGGGAGGAGAAAGTATGTTGATACCCATGAGAAATGGTGGAAACAATAATTGTGGGAGAAAACGATAGTGAAAACCCATTTCAATGCTAAAATTTCAAATCAAAATCATACATCTTGATAATTAAACCTTCATCTGTGACCTATGACAAATTATTGATGTTTCTAATATGGATTCGTTGACCACATGAAGTGTCAGTGTATTCCATCATAGAGAGAATTCCAAAATTAAATCAATATGGGGCATCTTCACCACTATTGTTGAAGTTCTATGGGGTTTGGTTATTGGGAAATATATCAGGTGTCACAGCCACATATGATTCAAAGGGACACAGTTAGTAGAATCAATAACACCATTAGAACAGTTTTAGACATGGGGATTCTAGGAATATCATGACTCCTCATTAGTGCAATGTCAATAGGGAAAAATAGAGAAAAAGTCTGTGGCAAAGCAATTATATAGAGATGAACTAGATATTATGGTTGATCTGGATGGAAAATATATAATAATATGTACAATTATTTTTAATTCTACTCTTATGAAATTATTTTTTGATACATCCTCATCTCATATATTTATTACTTATCTTGGTGTTGATTTCCAAAGTTTAATGTTTGAGATGATACTTTTGTGATAAAACTTGAATGTCCTCTTAGTCAAAGTGAATATTGAACCTTTTGGTGTTGAGATTGTTCTATAACCGGTGAAGGATCTTATATGAAATGGGAAATATAATTTATTCGTATATGAAGTGCCCAGATCAGTGTGAATCACTGAGAGGGGGAGGGGGTGAATCAGTGATCCCTTAAAACTTTTTACTAATTGATTCCTTATCAATTAAACCTCTATGGCTGGTTAAAGCCTCGATCCACTCTTCTTGTATCTCTCAACCTTTCCCGGATAATGCAGTAATGAAAAGGCACAGGACACAAGGATTTACAAGGTTCGGCACCAAAGGCCTACATCCTTGCCATGCTCTCCCAGCATGGATTCTCCATTATAACCTGTTAAAATTACAATGGTCGATACAGAGTCCCACTGTATCTCTCCTGAGTCCCACAGGAGGGTCTTTATACTGCTTCACATAGTGTTACCAGAGTCCCACTGGCCTGCTCCAGAATCCCACTGAAGACTTCTTCTCCCTGAGTCCCACAGGGTCTTCTCCTGGCTCCTCGAGTCACACGAGTAGCTCTTCTTCTCTTTAAGTTCTTCAAGTAACTTCAGCATCCTGGGATAAAGGCTGCTGGCCTTGCTCTTCTCTTCTGATCACTTGTTGTTGATCAGGGATTCTCGTCCAGCTCAGGTTTTATCTCCTTCTTCAGGATGACCTGGCTTCTCTCTTCAACTACTGAATACTCAGACAAATGATGTCTTTAACTTCAGTCTGGTCCAGTCTCAATCCACATCAACTTCATGCACTGAGTGCATGGCATCTCTGTCTCTTCATGCAATGATTGCATGGCCTTCTCAATTCTTCAAGAACCACTGGTCTTGGACTCCTCAAATGCACACAAGCTGGTTTGGCTTTATTCACGTGTGCATGTGCATGCATGCAAGCATACACTCCCCTTCTTCTCTTCTTGGTGCAGTAAACCCTCAGAGGGTGTAGTCAACTATAGCACACACCTCCTCACTTGAACTTCACACTTTGTTCAATGTGTTTACACACTTAAATGAGTGTTATACTTTGTGTGAGTCTTCTTCTTCTTCTAAGTGTGTCCACTCCACTTAGAGCACACACATAGGTTCGGCCACTTCACTTTGTTGTTTTGCACACACAACTTTGTTCTTTGATTTGTACACACACAATGAGTGTGTATTTGGCCTTTACTATTTTTCTTGCACACACTTAACCCATAGGTCCTCTTCTTGTTTTCCACACACAAAAGGTGTGGTCTTCACTTGGTGCACACACAATTTATTCTTTTAGTCTTCTTTGCACACAAGGCTTTGCCCTTCACTTCTTTTTGCACACACAACCCGTAGCCTTTCTTCTTGTTCACTTTGCACACACAAATAGTGTATGCCTCGGGTTCTTCTCCTTTGGTTAAACACACCAAGGTGCCTCGGATCTTCTTTGCCACTTGTACTTTTCCACTTTTCACACAAAGGCACTAAGGCCTCGGGTTCTCCTCAACTTTGCACACCTACTGCCCGTAGGGCCTCCTTCTTTGGCACACACACTTCCACGGCCCTTTCTTTATTCTTGCACACAAAATACTCGGCCTTCTCAATGGGGAAAGGTGTGGTGGCCTTGGGTCGCCCAAGCCACAAGGGTGCAACCAGTGCAAGGCGCGCAAGGCCTCCTGCCGCGGGGCGCGCAAGTGCTGCACCCGCATGCACTTCCTCCTGCCACGTAGGTACACGGGCAGTGAGGGTGCCAACCTCGAGCGCGCAAATTCAAGCGGCTCGGGATCTTCCTGTCGCGCAAGATAGGCGCGCAGGGAACTCTTTCAGGCCTCGGGTGGCACCGAGATCTTCAGCCGCGCAAGTACTTTGCGCGGCGGCTTCTTCTTCGCGAGGCAGAGGCACACGCGGGACACAAATCTTCAACAAGGTTTCAGCAAGGAAGACCATCGCCTCGGGTGATCCTTTTATAGGCATAGGTGGCTCAGTCATCCGCGGAGAGATACAACTCAAATCCCCGAGTTATTCGGGTTTTCAAGATTCTGTGAATCTTGTTTTTCTTTTTATTTCACGCGGGTTGCATTTTTATTTTCCTTCGATCTTCTTCACGTGCATGCGACTTAGAACGCATGCACGGCCTTCCTTCGATCCATTCCATGCAGAACATCAACACCGAATGGCCTCGCACCTTCGGTTTGCTTCGGCCTTCATCGAATTTCCCCATCCATCGTGTGCATGCATATTTTATTGCATGTATATGTTCAGTATGGCCATACGAGCCGAATGGAGGTCTCGGTTTCGAAAATGGTGGCCGGGAACTCAAAAACCATCTTTGGAGTGCTCCTGGTTCGACGGAGGCTCGCGGGGAGGCTTCGGCATGGCTCGAGGTTGAGGACGAAGCCGGGGCCGTCGGATCAGATCTTCAACGGCCTGGATTAGATCGCGGCGCCGCGGATGGATCGTGCGGCGCAGATCAAGCGCGCGATGGCTCGGACGGCCAGAATCTCTTCCGCGGGAAAATCCCGCGTCCCACATCGAAACGCCGGCCATTTTTCACGCGGTTTATCAAATAAGCGCTCCCCCAACCAGCTCAGTTGAATTCTCTCCCTCCACGGTGCCGCCCCACACCGTGTTCTTCCTGCGGGCGCGCTCTGCGCCCACTCTGCTTCTGCGGGCGCGCTCCTAGCGCCCACTATGCATCTCTTGACACCCGTGGGTGCGCTCATGCGTCCCTGTCGCGCTCCTTTGGGCATGCCCCAGGCACCCATGCGGTGTCTTGGGTGTGCGCCCTGCCGCCCTGGCTCGCCCCACGGGTTCCCCCATGGGCGTGGTGCCCTAGCGCCCATGCCTTGGGGTTGAACCCCCAAGGTGCCTTGGCTGGCCAATTTTTTGCTAGTGTAAAACACTAAGTGTCTTTGTATAAAAACAAAGTACCAAGTGTAATATGCCATATGCCACTCCAAGCCATTCTTCCACTTCATTTCTTCTCATCTTCTTCTTCATTTGAATTCCTCAATGCTTCTTCTTCATTAGAATTCCTCCAATTTTCTTCAACATGTATTCATTACTTAGGAATGGAATCCCCGAAGGTTCTTCTTCTTCAACCGAACTCCTGAATCACTTAAATTATTCAAAGTGCTTTATTGATCTAATCAGAGATCAAGTTGGAACATCTTCTGATTCACATGCACTAAGTGATAGTGCATGGACTTCATAAACACCACTTCATCCACTTAGAAGTTGTGGATGGATCTCTTTCTTCTCCTCATGCATTGTCAATACAATACATGGTCTTCTAACATTGTTGTAACATTGTATCTAGTTGATACAAGTTCTTGGAACTTTAAGATCAGTTCAACAATCGTCAGATGTTCTTAGAGAATGTTTCAAACCATCATCTCCTATGTCACTTAGTGAATCTCCTAAGTGACATGCATCTTAGTACTATGGCCATTCTCCTTCATCACCATCACCATCACATCCTTTGACATTCACATCTTGACTCCTTGACATCCATTCATTCCAAGACAACTTCATGCCTCATTGACAACAAATGCAACACAATGCACTTCAATCTCCCCCTTTGTATTTGTTGTCAATACACTCCTTCAGCACATATGAATGGGTCAATATGTGTGCCAATATTTTTCTCCCCCTTATTGGCAATCAAATGCAAAGGTGTGGTGTAGTTCTCTTTCAAAAATCTCTTCCTCCATTCGAATAGAATTTTCTTTAAAAATCACTAAGAGAGGGATGATGCCACATGTTCTCTTTAGCAAAGAACCTTTAGTAAATCAACTCTAAGTCTACTTGGGCTAACCCGGTGTAGAAAACAAGAGTGATATAACCAAGATTTTTCAATGCTGTCCACCATTCACTGTACATGTGAGATCATGCTTCAGGGGTTGAATTGTTTCAGATATTCAATGAATTGTTGAATCCTGCACATACTTCACAAAACACATTAGAATGTTCAGGTGCAAAGATAAAGCTCCCCCTTTCATCTACTTTCTCAAGATGATATTAATTTTAGAACATCATCTTCTTCAGATTTGCTCCCCCTCAAGGGGTGCACTCCATTCTGTCCAAACCATCCTCCAGATGAGAATGATCATCATCTTCAATTCCCTGCAATGTCAGCACATGTAAATACCAATAGTATAAGGGAATAAGATGGAACCTCCTTGGTTCATTAATGTGAACAACAAGGTTGAGAAGATTCTCTCAACCGAGATGTCCCATTTTCACCAGTCTTCACACTTGCACATTTGATCTTCAATGATGTTTGTGCTGGTGTGGATCTCAAAACATCTTCATGTGAAACCTTATTCTTCCCTTTTGCCTTAGCAATTTCCAGAACTTCATCTTCAGCTCTCTGCAGATCTTTGGCAAGTTGCAACTGATTTGGCCATATGACTAGTGAGTCACTTGGGAGTGTGGCCTCAGTTCTGGAAGTTCCACATGGTTCCTTTAATGCTGTCAAGCTACCTCTCTTAGGCAACTTATTTTCAATCAATCCCTTCTTCTTCTTCTGGACTGATTGTCTGTTTGAGTGCAGTTGGCTTCTATTATATTTCATGGCTTGTTTACAAAGATCCATGATATGACCTTTCTTTCCACAGTAGAAGCATTTATTCTTGGTGGTCCTTCTAGATACATCACCCTTCTTGGATTTAGACTCCAAGGACTTCTCTTCCTTTTTCAACATCTTCTTGGGAGCATTTTCACCTCTCTTCTGTTTGCTTCCCAAGGATTCCTTTTTATCCAGGTTCAGTGATCTTCTCTTCTTTTCATCTTTGGATACAGTTGGAGATTGACATGTATCATTTTGACCACTTTGCAAACATCCCAGATGTTGTCAAGCAATCCAAATCTGTTAGAAGTAAACAGATGTCTCTGGACCTGTGGATGCTGCTTCTTTTCTTCTGGCTTGCTCCCCCTTGGCATGGGCTTCCTCTGTGCTTTGGCATTCAGTGGATTGTACCAACAATCCTTTACACAATGCCCATACTTGTTACAACACCAACACTGACCCACAAATCTTGACCTCTTCAGTCCTTCTGATTGTAGGGTACTTTTCTTGACCTGTTGTGCTGTTTCAGGAGAGCTCTGCTTCTTTACTGTCTTCATCCATATTTGTTTGGAATTTTTCTTCCATCCTGCACTTTTTGTGGAGACACAATTAGAAGCATTAGTACAAGATGGTATGGATGGTACCTTCTTTCTAGAAGATGTTGCCCTTTCATTTGAGGATGTCTTTCTTATAGAATCATCCTTCTCAAAGCTCACTTGAGTGGCAACATTTCTTCTTCCAGCTGTCTGGGAGGCTTTGGCTTTGGGTGATTGCTGATTTGTCAATATCACCTCTAGTTCTAAGCACTTCATGTTAAGGGAGTTCTTCTCATCCTCAACAGTTCTTAGCCTTCCTTCCCAATTTTCTTTCAGCTGTTCTAACTGGTCTTCATGCACCTTCTTCAATTCTAGCAATGAATTGTCCAGCTCCTTCACCAATTTGACTTTTTCTTCAAGTTGAGCATCTCTGACATTCATTGAAACTTTCTGCCTCTTTTCTAGTGCATGGTAAACATCTTTGATTATTACTTTAAAGAATTCTTTCTCAGAAAGGCTTCTTTGCAATTCTTCAGCAGTGTCTTCATATCTTTCATTGCAAAGAGATACTGTTTCATCTTTGGCAGTTACCAGCTTTCTGAGAGTGTTGGTTATGCCAACCCTTTTAGCCAGCTGATCTTCCATAGCATTGGCTTCTTTTTCTAACTGTGATTTTTCTTCTTGAAGATCAAGGATGCCTGTAGCTATACACATTGCCACTTCCTTGGGGACTGTCTTCTGAAGATATTTGATTGCATTTAGAAGGTCATTGTTTCTTCCATCTTCATCACAGCTAGGACAGGCTTCATCAGAAGAATGATAAAAGGAATTGTCATCTGATGTGACTTTCACACTTCTTTCCATAGAAGGAGTTTCTCTGATTGCAGCAACCTTCTTCTTCATCTTCTTTGCCTGTTTCTTCATTCTGTTTTTCAGAGTCTTGGCAGATATCTCCATTTGAGGCTGTTCTTTCATTTCCTCAAATATGCACTTCATAAAGACTCCCTTGGATCTTTTAGAGGTAACCTCCCTCTGATACCAATTGAAGTGCCCAGATCAGTGTGAATCACTGAGAGGGGGAGGGGGTGAATCAGTGATCCCTTAAAACTTTTTACTAATTGATTCCTTATCAATTAAACCTCTATGGCTGGTTAAAGCCTCGATCCACTCTTCTTGTATCTCTCAGCCTTTCCCGGATAATGCAGTAATGAAAAGGCACAGGACACAAGGATTTACAAGGTTCGGCACCAAAGGCCTACATCCTTGCCATGCTCTCCCAGCATGGATTCTCCATTATAACCTGTTAAAATTACAATGGTCGATACAGAGTCCCACTGTATCTCTCCTAAGTCCCACAGGAGGGTCTTTATACTGCTTCACACAGTGTTACCAGATTCCCACTGGCCTGCTCCAGAATCCCACTGAAGACTTCTTCTCCCTGAGTCCCACAGGGTCTTCTCCTGGCTCCTCGAGTCACACGAGTAGCTCTTCTTCTCTTTATGTTCTTCAAGTAACTTCAGCAGCCTGGGATAAAGGCTGCTGGCCTTGCTCTTCTCTTCTGATCACTTGTTGTTGATCAGGGCTTCTCGTCCAGCACAGGTTTTATCTCCTTCTTCAGGATGACCTGACTTCTCTCTTCAACAACTGAATACTCAGACAAATGATGTCTTTAACTTCAGTCTGGTCGAGTCTCAATCCACATCAACTTCATGCACTGAGTGCATGGCATCTCTGTCTCTTCATGCAATGATTGCATGGCCTTCTCAATTCTTCAAGAACCACTGGTCTTGGACTCCTCAAATGCACACAAGCTGGTTTGGCTTTATTCACGTGTGCATGTGCATGCATTCAAGCATACACTCCCCTTCTTCTCTTCTTGGTGCAGTAAACCCTCAGAGGGTGTAGTCAACTATAGCACACACCTCCTCACTTGAACTTCACACTTTGTTCAATGTGTTTACACACTTAAATGTGTGTTATACTTTGTGTGAGTCTTCTTCTTCTTCTAAGTGTGTCCACTCCACTTAGAGCACACACATAGGTTCGTCCACTTCACTTTGTTGTTTTGCACACACAACTTTGTTCTTTGATTTGTACACACACAATGAGTGTGTATTTGGCCTTTACTATTTTTCTTGCACACACTTAACTCGTAGGTCCTCTTCTTGTTTTGCACACACAAAAGGTGTGGTCTTCACTTGGTGCACACACAATTTATTCTTTTAGTCTTCTTTGCACACAAGGCTTTGCCCTTCACTTCTTTTTGCACACACAACCCGTAGCCTTTCTTCTTGTTCACTTTGCACACACAAATAGTGTATGCCTCGGGTTCTTCTCCTTTGGTTAAACACACCAAGGTTCCTTGGATCTTCTATGCCACTTGTACTTTTCCACTTTGCACACAAAGGCACTAAGGCCTCGGGTTCTCCTCAACTTTGCACACCTACTGCCCGTAGGGCCTCCTTCTTTGGCACACACACTTCCACGGCCCTTTCTTTATTCTTGCACACAAAATACTCGGCCTTCTCAATGGGGCAAGGTGTGGTGGCCTTGGGTCGCGCAAGCCACAAGGGTGCAACCAGTGCAAGGCGCGCAAGGCCTCCTGCCGCGGGGCGCGCACGTGCTGCACCCGCATGCACTTCCTCCTGCCACGCAGGTACACGGGCAGTGAGGGTGCCAACCTCGAGCGCGCAAATTCAAGCGGCTCGGGATCTTCCTGTCGCGCAAGATAGGCGTGCAGGGAACTCTTTCGGGCCTCGGGTGGCACCGAGATCTTCAGCCGCGCAAGTACTTTGCGCGGAGGCTTCTTCTTCGCGAGGCAGAGGCACACGCGGGACACAAATCTTCAACAAGGTTTCAGCAAGCAAAACCATCGCCTCGGGTGATCCTTTTATAGGAAGAGGTGGCTCAGTCATCCGCGGAGAGATACAACTCAAATCCCCGAGTTATTCGGGTTTTCAAGATTCTGTGAATCTTGTTTTTCTTTTTATTTCACGCGGGTTTCATTTTTATTTTCCTTCGATCTTCTTCACGTGCATGCGACTTAGAACGCATGCACGGCCTTCCTTCGATCCATTCCATGCAGAACATCAACACCGAATGGCCTCGCACCTTCGGTTTGCTTCGGCCTTCATCGAATTTCCCCATCCATCGTGTGCATGCATATTTTATTGCATGTATATGTTCAGAATGGCCATACGAGCCGAATGGAGGTCTCGGTTTCGAAAATGGTGGCCGGGAACTCAAAAACCATCTTCGGAGTGCTCCTGGTTCGACGGAGGCTCGCGGGGAGGCTTCGGCATGGCTCGAGGTTGAGGATGAAGCTGGGGCCATCGGATCAGATCTTCAACGGCCTGGATTAGATCGCGGCGCCGCGGATGGATCGTGCGGCGCAGATCAAGCGCGCGATGGCTCGGACGGCCAGGATCTCTTCCGCGGGAAAATCCAGCGTCCCACATCGAAACGCCGGCCATTTTTCACACGGTTTATCAAATAAGTGCTCCCCCAACCAGCTCAGTTGAATTCTCTCCCTCCACGGTGCCGCCCCGCACCATGTTCTTCCTGCGGGCGCGCTCTGCGCCCACTCTGCTCCTGCGGGCGCGCTCCTAGCGCCCACTATGCATCTCTTGACACCCGCGGGTGCGCTCATGCGTCCCTGCCGCGCTCCTCTGGGCGTGCCCCAGGCACCCATGCGGTGTCTTGGGTGTGCGCCCTGCCGCCCTGGCTCGCCCCACGGGTTCCCCCATGGGCGTGGTGCCCTAGCGCCCATGCCTTGGGGTTGAACCCCCAAGGTGCCTTGGCTGGCCAATTTTTTGCTAGTGTAAAACACTAAGTGTCTTTGTATAAAAACAAAGTACCAAGTGTAATATGCCATATGCCACTCCAAGCCATTCTTCCACTTCATTTCTTCTCATCTTCTTCTTCATTTTAATTCCTCAATGCTTCTTCTTCATTAGAATTCCTCCAATTTTCTTCAACATGTATTCATTACTTAGGAATGGAATCCCCGAAGGTTCTTCTTCTTCAACCGAACTCCTGAATCACTTAAATTATTCAAAGTGATTTATTGATCTAATCAGAGATCAAGTTGGAACATCTTCTGATTCACATGCACTAAGTGATAGTTCATGGACTTCATAAACACCACTTCATCCACTTAGAAGTTGTGGATGGATCTCTTGCTTCTCCTCATGCATTGTCAATACAATACATGGTCTTCTAACATTGTTGTAACATTGTATCCAGTTGATACAAGTTCTTGGAACTTTAAGATCAGTTCAACAATCGTCAGATGTTCTTAGAGAATGTTTCAAACCATCATCTCCTATGTCACTTAGTGATTCTCCTAAGTGACATGCATCTTAGTACTATGGCCATTCTCCTTCATCACCATCACCATCACATCCTTTGACATTCACATCTTGACTCCTTGACATCCATTCATTCCAAGACAACTTCATGCCTCATTGACAACAAATGCAACACAATGCACTTCAGTATAGATTTTTTTTGAAATAATCATGAGTATGGATTGGTTGACAAGAGTCAAGGCTCATATAGACTGTTATTCTAAAAAGGTCAGTTTTACAAATGAAGATGGCATCAAGAATATCATTTGAGGATATAATACTATAACAGAAGGTGAAATGGGATTATTGGCACTATAATATAGAAAAATATCAGACCAGTTCAAATCATTTTATTTTTAAAAGATATATTTTATTTAGAAGAATTGTTTTCCAATAGTGGTCGATTAGTTTCTAGTTATGTTTCCCAGTAATTATTGAGAGTCACCACCAATAAGAGAGGTGGTGTTTGAAATTCATCTCATTCCTGATACCATCCATACATACCTTCCATATTATTATATCTAACCAATGTAATTAATGGATTTTAATGAGTATTTGGAGGAGCTGGGATGTAAAGGGTTAATTTGGCCTAGCACATTTTTATGGGAAACCCCAGTCTTATTTGTGAAAAAGGTGGATGTAATTCTAAACATATGTGAGAATTATCATATTATTAACTAATTTGTGAAAAATAATATGTATCCAATTCCATATATTTTTTATCTATTTGATCAAATCATTAGATCTCAATATTTCCTTAATATTAACCTGCAATCAGGATATCACCCATTGTGGTTTCAGAATGAAGATAATACAAATAAATCTATGAGAAGTACATAATTCCATTTTGAATATGTTTTAATCTATTTTGGTATAAAAAATGTAAAATTAGTATTTGTGGAATTGATTAATCAGATAGTACAGCGATATCTGGATTCGTTTTTTTTTGTATTTGTGGATGACATTCATGTGTATTCACGAAAAGTGGATAAACATGAGAAATTTTTTGAGATGGTGTTGGGAATCTAGAGGGATCATCTTTTGTATCTAAATTCCAAAATTTTTATTTTTGGTTATAAGTGGTAGATTTTCGAGGCCATGTCATATATAAAATTGTGATTCTGTAGATCCTGAAAATAGAGGTTGTGACCTCTAGGGAATCACTATATAATTTCTTTGAGATAAGGATCGTTAGTGGTCTAGCAAGTTATTATCGATGATTTTTTCATCATTTTAAATGACTATCTCCTTTTATTATATCTTTGAATAAGGATAAAATTAAATTTCAATGTGATAACGAATTCAAAAAAATTTAATGAACAAAACGTTCCCCTAACATCACCTCCCATCATGATTTTTCTGAAATCAGGACAATGATACATGGTGTATTGTGCTTCTTCCGTATCAAGGTTGGGATGTGTTATCATGTAAGGAGACCATGGTTTTTAACATGGTTCAAGGCAGTTTTATTTTCATGAGAAGAACTACCTAATACATGATTGGAAATAAGGGGAATTCGTATGTCATTTGAAGACTTGGCATCATTATCTCTCTGGTGACAAAATTACTATTTTCCGATATTTTATGAGCATAAAGAATACTTTATAATGACCATATTTAAACCTAAGATAATGAAGATGGATGGAGTATCTATTAATGTTTGAATTTTAATTAATGTATACTTTAGTAAAAGGAAATTTTGTTGCAGATTCATTAAGCATATATTCATTTATTTAGTTGGAAATGTTTCTTTATATGAGTGGCAGTTGATGTCTACCATAGAAAAAATTCTCATTGAATGTGACAATAGAGATAAAGTTGTGCTTTTATTTCTAAATTTGTTTATTCTTGATCTAGGATAGATGGTTAAAGAGGAAAAAATGCCTGATTCAAAATGTGTGGTGATGAGGTCAAGATGTAATGATTAAGAGACCAATGAGGGATAAATTCTAGATGGAAGTTCTATATTTTTGTCCAAATATTGGAGGGTCCTACCTATGGATTGTTATAAAAATCATATATATTCTTTCCACCATTCATGAAGGGATATTCATCATAGAATAAAGATGATTTATAATGCGTTTAAAGAACAGTTTTGGTGGATTGGTATGGAATAGAAATTGGTTTATTATGCTTCAATATTCATAAATTTTCTACAAGTTATGGAAGAGAATCAATAACCAATAAGTACGTGGAAGTAATTTCTTATTTCTATTGGAAAATGGGAGAATATAGAAATGGATTTTTTTAAAATGATCCCAATGAATGGTTCATAATCATGAATCCATATGGATGATAGTGGATCAGATAACAAATTTGTCTCATTTCAACCCTTTTCATGATACTCATATGGTGGAAGAAATTTTAAAAATCTATATCCAAGAAGTGGTAAATAGGTATGGAGAACCAATTTTAATCATGTTATATAAAGATATAAGGTTTACATCCCATTTCTAGAAATCCTTACAAAATTCCATTGGAAATCAATTGACTGTGGGTATGGAATACCATCCTTTAAAGGATAGGAAATTCAAAAGGAAGATACATACAATATAAAGAATTTTTGGGCTTCTATAATAGATTTTGGTGTCTTATAGGATGATTATGTCACATTATTCATGTTATCGTATAACAAAAGTAAACATACCCTAATACAGATTTCTCGGTTTGATGAATTATATTTCAGTCATTTCCGTTCTCCAATTTTTTGGGTGGAAATAGGTTAGAATTTTGTAGTTAGTCTGAGTCTTATCCTTGGAACAAAAAGAATTTTCACTTGATTCAGAAATGGATATATGTATCTTCAAGTCATCAGAAATTGTATGCATATCATCATCATCATCAGTTCATGTCATTTGTGTCCAGTGATCATGTGTTTTTGGGGATCCCACTAAGGCTTTTACATCGTCATTTTTAAAAGTAGAGAAATTTATCTCCATAATATATCAACAATTTTGAGATATTTTATTCACTAGGATGGGTGGATTATCTTTCCTCATTACCACCAGAGTTTATTGTAGTTCATAATGTTTTCCATTCATCTTAGTTGAAAAAGTATCATCCACATCATGACCATGTGATTCAGTGGGATCATGTTAAATTAGATCTAGATGCTTTATTGTTACATATCAATTGTGGACATTGTGGATTGTAAATTGAATGTATTGTAATAAAACAATTCTTGGTCTAGTGTGGGTTTTTGGGAAACATGGTCAAAATTTTGAATAGACATGAAAATAGGACAAGGAAATAAAAGAACGACAGCTGGAACTCTATCAGACATGTGATGGTTTTCTAAATTATGGGTAATGAATGAAAAATGGGGGGGGGGGCTGATAATTTTTCACCATATAATTCTAGTATGTAACCATTTATTTCCTTTAAAGTTATAATGTTTATGGATGATGTTTGAGAGAGTTTAGAGATGTTTTGGAGTAGTTTTTTCTACTTTCTACAGGTTCATGGTTGGTTCACAATTTGATAAAACCATAGAAAACCTTAAAAAAATGTGCATAATGAAACAAGGGATAAAGGGAATGTTCACTAGTTTCACATGGTTTGTCAAAACGGTGCAGGAGACTAAGGTAAACCATTGTCTATTTAGAATATATGGGATAGTGAGATTTAGCATGGTTGGCATATAGTTTAGTAAATGTTTTACCCAACTGTGGGAGGTCTCCCTTAATGTTGAGAAAGGAGAATGGTTATGACAAAAATTTCTTAACTTTGTTAGTAAACCATGTATGTGTAAAAATATTGATCCTTCAATTATAGATCAATGAGTATTTTATCCCCTAACTGATTCATTTATCCCCTAAACATCTCTACCTGATGATAATTTTCTATCAATGGTTGTAGATCCTCTCCTCATCGAATTAGAAGCATTATGTAGGTGTTTATTGGTTCGAGGGAGCTCTATTCCCATGGGAAGTTATAATTCATGGTTATTCTTGTATGTATTTTTAGATCTACTTCCTCTATCTCTTGTATTCTTATATTTATGCTTTTTGTTTGTAGATATAAATTTTTGGCTACCCAATATGATTATATTTGGTCTTGTTGATGATCAGGGAAGAGATCATGGGGGTTTTAGAGATTGACCCCATTTTCTTTGGAATTTTCATGTCGTTCTTCATTTTCATTATAAAACCTGGGGTAGGTGGATTTACTCTTGAGTAATTTATTTAGAACTATTTGAATCAGACCCAAATTAATTAATTTAATTTAAATTTATTGTTAAATTAATTTGGAAATAATGGTATAAATCTTCTTTAGTGATAGATGTATATTTTTGTGAAATTGTGGAGTTTTTTTTAAGTACTTTATTAAATTATTTTAAAATGTACATTTTAAAATAGTTTCTTGATTCATTTTAAGGTGAAATTATTTTCAATAAAAGGGATTTTTTTATTGAAATGGTTTACGTAGTGATTTATTTCATTTAAACAGTTATTTGTATAATTAGTTAGTGTGAGTTTATATTTCATTATGAGGAACAGTAGAAATTTGACCATGTTCATGATACCAAAGGCATATTACATCATTAGATTTAATTACATTGTGATAACATGGTTATCACTGATAAACCACACAAGAGAATTGAACTATAACAATAGATCAGGAATATGAGGATGTGTAGATATGTGGATATGTGGATTAAAAATATGTATGTAAAAAATGGAAATATGGAATTTTTTTGAAGACCTTTTGTGGTTGTTTTCATGGAAATGTTTTTTTTATGGAAAATTTTGTTTGAAGTGGTTTTGGTTATGTGCTAAAATATTTAACATTTATATATATATATTTTAATATAAATTGGTTCCTATAATTTTCTAACTAGTTATATCCTTGTGGCATGAGTATGGAATATATTTGGGAAAATCATCTGAGATTCATTACTCACCCCTTATTTGGCACTTTGATTCATTGGTAGATGTTCTTTATCAAGACAAGGGAAAAGGTAAGTTATTATAATATTTAGTAGTACTATGTGATATTTAGGATATTTTGGAGTTGAATCATTGAGCATGTGTGGAGCATAGATTTTTCATGGGAGTCCTTGTGTTTTGTATTCCACTATTTTCATTGATATTGTAGTCTTCTACTATGGAACATGGTTTTAGTTTGATTTTCATAAATTAAATCTTGAGTTTTCATTCATTATAATCATAAATCATAGTGTTTTTTTTTCTATTTCATGTGTGGTTATGTGTTTTATTCTTATAGGGAAAAAAATCTCCCATGTGTAGTGAAGCCCTTAAGAATTTATTTCCATATTTTGGAATCATGTATATTTCACATAAATAAAAAGTCATATTTTTCGTTGATGTAATCTAATGAGGATTGGCGCGTAGTTAATAGATGTAACATCCCAAGTATGAAATGAATAATAGATATTTCTGTCTATGTCTAAATATGAATTAGATAGTGTTTTAGGGCCTTAAAATGAGAATTAATCCAATCCTAAGCATGGAATACAGTGATATTTTTTAAAGTTTGTTTTACTGCCTTTTTAGGGAAAACCATTTTTAAATCAATATTTTGACAATTTTATAAGCTCTATTTTTCAAAATAAACATATTCTTTATGATTGGGACATTGAAATTTACATTGGATGAATTTTTTGTATTTTTCTGACAATGTTCATTTTTTTAATGAATAGTTATAAAATACTGCATTTTACATCAAAACTGACTTTTCATCTAATTTAATTATATGGTTAGATTATCATTTTAATTGGTATTAAAGTTTAATTTGAATATATTTTTAGCATTTAATCCAATGCTGGTCATTTGGATTAATTTCACTTTGGAATTGGGCATAATCTAATGCCAAACGTTTCATAGATATTGTTTCAAAAAAACCCGCTATTTGTTTTGACAACGGGAATTATTTTTTAATTAATTATTGAAATTTCTGTGTTTGTAATTTGGTAAAATGGATTAAATATTTGGAATCATAAGGTCCAAATTATTTAATCAAGACTCTTTTGTTTTTTGTCATTATGAATAGTAACGATGATAATTATCTTTAATTATTATGATTAATGAGTAATCGGGTAGTTAAGGATAATAAAATAATATCATAATAATAACAAATGACACCAACAAGTGTCCTAATGCTACTTTTTGTCTAATGGCCAACCACGATATGCCTTGTTCCAAACTTGGGGACCCCATGGAATCACGTTTGTGGTAAAGTGACTTGTTATATTTTTATTTTTTTTAAAGAAAGTAAATATATCAAAGAATGTATCATCTGAGTAAAACATTTTTAAATTTGTCTATATATATTATATTATAGACTATGAATATTCATTTAAAATCTAAAAACATTTTCTACATCATAATATTTTTTTAATAATTTTTAGACATTATATAAATTATATTATTTATGACATCATGATGATGCAGCGATTACCTCATTAATAAAGGACTTAAATAAAATGAAAATATAATGTTAAAATTATAACTTACACTTCTCAAAGACCTAATGTATGAGTATATTACAAACCCTTATCACCTTATCCTCATAATACATCAATGTGGGACCATTAGAATCCGAAACCCATTTGAAAATAAAGTAACATTTTGTAACGTTCCAAGAGTGCCCCTCCTCTCCTCTTATAAAAGGCCCCCACCTCTACCTCCATACACACACCTCTCAAGCCATTGTATCTGCCAAACCTTGCCCATTGTGTCTCTCCACATCCCTCTCTTACTCCTAGAAGCCTCACTTTGGGCAGAAGCCTTCCCAAGGTATCCATTGAGCTCAAATCTAAGAGAGTTACCCAATTTTAAGGTAATGTCTTCACTTGTGTTCGTTTGTTTTATTTTTCTCCTCCAACCCACTAAAATTATTTTATTCATTTATTTTCTAACAACTAATGTATCTTAAATATACTTTTATGTTGTTATAAGAAGTATTCAAGCTATACTTACACACACCTACATCTAATGGTTAAAGAACATATTGTTTCTGTGGATGGCGAATTTCTGCCTCACAAAACGATGATTGTTCAATATTTTTCTAACACCTTAAAAAGTGGACATTAAGATGTAAATATATTTATATATGATATATAATATGTTTATGTTTTCCTTAATCTTCTGAATTTTTCATTTATGGAATACCTTTATGGATTCCATTATGGGTATACGCGATATCTTCATTTTATGAAGTGCGGACTACCGCCTCCTCAAAGTGATTTGATTCGTTAATGCCATATGTGGGATGTATAAAGGATGGATTTAATGATATTATATATGATATTATACTGGAATTATAATATCACTTTTTATTATTATCATTTCACTCCACTAAAGTATGAGATAGAAATGAAAGTAGCGTTCATGCGTACGAACAGCTTACCGTCTCCATGAACGGTGCATTTCATTTCTTATCCCCAAATGTAATGTACTATTAAAAGTAGATATATATAATGGATATATATGATGTATGTTACATCTAAATTAATAATATAATTCTGGAATTAAAATATACATCTCTCTAATTTAGTTTTAATTCTATTAATATGACATAGAAATGAAAGTAGCATTCATGCGTACGTATGTCTTACCGTCTCCATGAACGGTGCATTTAATTTATTACCTCTAAATGATTATGTGATATTATAAATACATGTATATGATGGATATATATTATATATATGATATCCAAATCATTAATATCATTCTAGATATAATGCACCTTTGACCACACGAACAACATGTAATTGTAAGAAGTCCACATTCGACTTAAGAACCAAATATTGATAAAACAAACATTATTAACTTAAATGATTACATAATGTTTATAACATGGAAATAAGTGATATAAAATTATTAATGAACTTGAAAAATGTTCTTAATCAAGTAGAAATTAACTCAAGTTTATTATTCAGGACGATAAAGAATGATCGAGTCAAGTCAGACCCGAGGTAAGGGACTTCGTCTCAATCTCATTTCGTTGAGGCATATTTCGTTTTATACACAACTTTCTTTTATAAGATATATAAAACCTTTTGAATTTTACCTTTTTAAAAATCTAATCTTTTCCTACGAAGCGTTTTACTAAACGAAAAAAAGGAATGTTTCTTTTAACGTACGTAGTGACAACATCCCTTTTTCTGCCACCCCGAGTATTATTTGGTCTTTGGCTTCCTCAATATACTGTAATGTTTTCTTAAAATTAAATGAATACCATATACTGTTTTATGTATTTTGGTATTGAAAAGGGTTTTTTATAATGTATTTGTTATGTCAATATATTTAAGTGATATATTGTGATCAAAGTGTGGAAATGCTTTCTTTCCATTATATTTGTTTTATGTCTTATGATTTTATAATGGTACTTGGACATTTGATGGGTTGTTACGTGATAAACCATATGACGGGTGGTGCCGTGAATACTAGGATGGGTGGTTACGTTATAACCTCCAATGCATTTGGTATGGAAGTTGTCCGTATGGCTATTCCATTAAGTGATATGTGTGGAAGTTGACCGTATGGTTATCCCATTTAAGTATGTTTATGTCCCAAGATACCTTTATATGTTATGTGATCTTTGTATGGGTTTATGGTAATATTTGGGTTACAAAAGGGTAATTAATGATCTTTTATTCATTGAAGAGTTTTTACTACTTCATAATGGTGAAAATTATTACTTTGATAAAGTATACATGGTTTACTTGGTGTTTTGAAAAACTAACAGTTTTCATTTATTGTTTATCCCTTACTGAGCTTTTTTATGATCACCCCAAGTTTTTTTTGAAATGTTTTTCACAGAACATAATGTGGAATAGGTTCATGTATGGGATCAAGGGAAAGTCATGCTATCTAATACATGGAACTAGACATGTTTCTTTTTAAGAGTTTTTATTTTATGGAAACATAGTAGAAGTGTCTACATTGTAATATTTTGAGTTGTAATATTTATGATCTAATTCTCTAAAACTCTAAACTTGAAAAGATCCTCAATGTGAATTATTCATTTAATTCAATATTAAGTATGGTTTAAGTTCAGGGCCATATAGATGGTATCAATGGTCGGTTTAGACAACTTTAGGAGTTAGAAAATTGTTAAATTATAAGTTAATTTATGGTATGATTGAAATGATATAGCATTTAAAGATTACCATGTTGCTTCAAATAAGATATTTATGTGTTCAGAATGGTTTTCCGAAGAGGAAACAAAGCAACTATATTGGGACGACATCAGGGGGAAGACAACCTTCCAAATCAGCTACCTGAGATGGTCGGAATTGGAACTGAACAGTTTGTTACAGTGATAGAACAATTGACTCAGGAAATAAATATTGGTGGTATCCATGCACAAGATCAGCCAGATCAACTGCAAAGGAACATGTCATTGGTGGAACATTTCATGAGGCAACATCCCCCATCATTCAGTGGATAATCTGACCCTGTGCTAGCTGATGGGTGGATTAAAGCACTAGAGAAGATTTTTGATGTCATGGGGTGTTCAGAACATCAAAAGGTTAGTCTTTCTATTTACCGTTTTGAAGGTTAAGCTGATCAGTGGTGGTCGATGGTGAAAAATATCAGGGATAGTGATGAGATTGATGATCTTCACAAGGATGAATTTAAAGGTATGTTTCTTGAGAAATATTTTCCTAAGGTGGTTCGTCTTAGGATAGAAAAACAATTCCTAGAATTGAGGTAGGAGGATGATTCAGTGGTTTCTTATGAAGAAAAGTTCACTCAACTGGAAAGTTATGCTCCAAACTTCATACGAGATATTGATAGTAAAACAAACCGTTTTTACTCAGGGTTAAAGCCAAGGTATCGAAGGGGTTTAGCTTCTCGTGAGTTCAAAAATTATGAAAAACTTGTTCAATGTATGGAGAAGATGGAAATGGAGTTTGCCGATGATCAGGTGATCTTTGACAAACAACATAATAAGAGGTCCAGTTGGAAGGAAAAGGGGAAGAATTCATCAAAGAAGAAAAGGGGTAAGAAAACCAAATATCTATCCTGTGAGAAGTGTGGTAAAATGCATCTTGGAGAATGTTTATCCAAGTCTGGGAAGTGATTTCAGTGTGGTAAGTCAGGTCATATTGCTCGTAACTGTAAGGAAGATGATCAAGCAGGAACTGAAAATCCAGGAGTATGATGTTTTAAGTGTAATGAAATGGGTCATTATGCAAATGAGTGTCCAACTAAGAACTCATTTGGGGGAAATCAACCAGACTACAAGCAAAAAGGGGTGGTGAAATCCTTTGCAACAACTTCAACAGATGTTGGGACATCGAATTAAGGTGTATCAGGTACACTGTTTTTTTGTTTAGATTATGCCAATGTGTTGTATGATTCAGGGTCTACACATTCATTCATTTCTGATAAGTTTTCTAGTAAATTGGAAATTCCATCTCAAGATATGAATCCTGAACTTATGGTAAAAACACGCGGAAGAAACATTGAGACTAAAAGAAATTATAAGAACCTTCCTATCCTTGTGTGCGGAAAGAATCTACCTGCAAACCTTATTGTTTTTCCTCTTGTAGAGTTTGATTTTATTTTGGGCATGGATTGGCTTTCTATTTATCATTCTAAGATTGACCGTAGAGCTAAAATGGTTTCTTTTCAGAAATATTTTGAGTTTGTGTACAAGAATGAACCCTTGATTTTGATAACATAGCAGGAAGTTGAGAAACTAGTAAAAGATAGAAGTGAATGTTACCTTGCACATATTTTTGAAAATAAAGGAACTATTCAGTTAATGATGTTCCAGTGGTAAATGAATATCTTGATGTTTTTTCTGATGAGTTACCTGGTATTATTCATGATCGGGAAGTTGAATTTACTGTTGACTTAGTTCCTGATTCTAAGCCAACTTCAAAACACCCTTACCCAATGGATCAAGTTGAACATTTAGAGTTAAAGAAGCAATTACAGGAGTTATTAGATAAAGTTTTCATTTGACCTAGCACATCACCATGGATTTCTCATGTCTTGTTTGTTAAAAAGAAAGATGGCTCAATGAGTCATTTCATTGATTATAGAGCCTTGAATAATATTACTGTTATGAACAAGTATCCTTTGCCTCATATCGATGATTTGTTTGATCAGCTCCAAGGAGCTCAATATTTTTCGAAGATTGACTTGAGGTCGGGGTACCATCAATTGAAAGTTAAAGAAGCAGACGTTCTGAAGACTACTTTCCGTACTAGATTTGGCCATTATGAATTTGTAGTTATGCCTTTTGGGTTAACAAATGCACCTACTGTATTCATGGACCTTATGAATAGAATTTTCCATGAGATCTTTGATAAGTTTGTTATTGTCTTCATCGATGATATTTTGGTGTTTTCTAAAAGTAAAGAGGAGAATGAAAGTCATTTAAGGGTTATTTTGCAAACCTTTAAAGAAAATAAATTGTATGGTAAATTCATCAAGTTTGAGTTTTGGTTGAATCCAATTTCGTTCCTTGGTCACATTGTGTCAAAAGACGGCATAACTGTTGATCCTGCTAAAACAAAAGTTGTTGAAGAATGGCCATGACCCAAAAATGTAACTGAGATCCATAGTTTCCTTGGTTTTGCAGGTTACTACTGAAGGTTTGTTGAAAATTTTTCACTGTTATCTAGTCCAATGACTAAGCTAACTCAGAAGGGTGTTAAGTTTATCAGGACAAAATAATGTGATGATTTTTTTCAGGAGTTGAAAATATGATTGGTGAATTCTCTAGTTTTGGCACTTCTTTCCAGGAATGGTGAGTTTTTTATATACAGTGATGCTTCGTTGAATGGAATTGGATGTGTCCTTATGCATAATGATCAGGTAATTGCATATGCTTCACGTCAATTGAAAATTCATGAGGTAAATTACCCTAAACATGATTTGGAATTAGCTGCTATTGATTTTACTTTAAAAATTTTGAGGCATCATTTGAATGGAGTAAAGTGTGAAATATATACTAATCAAAAAAGTATAAAGTATATATTTACTTAGAAAGAGTTGAACATGAGACAAAGGATATGGCTGGAATCCATCAAGGATTATGATTGTACAATTCATTACCATCCGGGAAAAGCAAATAAAGTCGCTGATGCTTTGAGTCGAAAAATTAATGCTTCATTAACAATGGTTCATTTTGAACATAATCCTTTGGTTATGGATTTGATGAACTTTGGCATGGAAGTTGTTTGTGCAGGATGTCCTTCTATTTTGTTTTAGGTATCAGTGAAATCTTCTCTATCAGACATAATCAAGCAAGAAGAGAAGCAAGATAGTGAGTTGCAGAAAAAGGTAGAGCTGGTTCCGAAGGGTAAGTTGCCTGAATTCAGAATTGATAATGATTGTGTTTTGTGTTTTGGGAAGAGATTGTGTGTGCCTTGTGATTCACAGTTGAAGAGATAGTTGTTATGTGAAGCTCATTGTTTTCTGTTTTCTGTTCATCCTGGAAGTACTAAGATTAACACAGATCTGCGGGAGTATTACTGGTGGGATGGAATGAAAAAATATATTGCGGATTTTACTGTGAAGTGTTTGACATGTTAGCAGGTTAAAGTAGAGCTGCAGTTACCGAATGGGATGCTTCATCCCTTACCAGTGCTAGAGTGGAAATGGGAAAATATATCCATGGACTTTGTTGTGGGATTACCTAGGACATCTCGAGGTAATAATGAAATTTGGGTTATTGTTGTTCGATTGACTAAATTTTCTCATTTTCTTCCTATTCGAGATAAATTCTCTCTAGATCAACTTTCTCGATTGTATCTTAAATAGATAGTCAGGTTTTATGGAGTTCCCCTCTCCATTGTATCTGACCGTGATCCCAGATTTACTTCTAACATTTGGAAAGGCCTTCAAAAGTCGTTGGGTACTGAATTAAATTTTATTATAGCTTTTCATCCTCAATCAGATTTCATTCAGAATGAACAATTCAGATATTTAAGGATTTTATACGTGCTTGTTCAATGGATTATCAGGGAATTTGGGACCAACATCTTTCTTTGGTTGAATTTTCATATAATAACAATTTTTATTTCAGTATACAGATTGCACTGTTTGAGGCATTATATGGGAAGCGGTGTCAAACTCCAGCTTTCTGGGATGAAGTGGGTGAAAGGAAGCCGATGGGAAAAAAATTGTTAGAAGAGATGGCAGAAAAAGTATAGTTGATTCAGAAACACATGAGAATAGATCAGAGCAGGGAGAAGAGTTATGTGGATAACCGAAGGAAGGATCTATCTTTCGAGGTAGGTGATCATGTTTTTCTCAAAGTCTCACCATGGAAAAGTGTGATACAATTTGGTAAGAAAGGAAAGCTGAGTTCAAGTTTCATTAGACCGTATGAAATTCTGGAGAGAGTTGGATCATTTTCTTACCGAGTGTCTTTACCTACGAGTTTTTCTCAGGTACACATTGTTTTTCGTGTTTCAATGTTGAGAAAGTATATTCCAGATCCATCTCTTGTTTTGAGCCCATAGGTAGTTCAGTTGGAAGAGAATCTCTCTTATGAAGAACAAACAGTCCAGATTCTTGACCACAGGGATCACGTGTTGCGGAAAAATTTGATTCATCAGGTAAATGATTTGTGAAAAAATCACATGATTGAAGAGGCAACATGGGAATCTGAAAATGCTATGAGGGTTAAATACCCCCAGTTATTCGATAAGTAAATAAATTGCGGGGGTGCAATTTTCTAAAGGGGAGAAGGATGTAACATCCCAAGTAAGTAATGAATAATAGATATTTTTATATATGTCTATTTATGAATTATATAGTGTTTTGGAGGCTTAAAATGAGAATAAATCCAAACATAAGCATGAAATACACTGATATTTTTAAAAGAATGTTTTACTGCCTTTTGATGGAAAACCATTTTTAAATCAGTATTTTGACAGTTTTATAAGCTCTATTTGTCAACACAAACATATTCTTTATTATTAGGACATTTAACTTTACATTGGAAATTTTTTTGGTATTTTTCTAACTATGATCATTTTTTAATGAATAGTGAAAAAATACTTCATTTTACATCAAAACTGTTTTTTCATCTAATTTAATTATATGGTTAGCTTATCTTTTTAATTGGTATTAAAGTTTAATTTAAATATATTTTTAATATTTAATCCAATGGTGGTCATTAGGATTAATTTCACTTTGGAATTGGTCATAATCTAATGCCAAACATTTCATAGATATTGTTTCAAAAAAACCCGCTATTTGTTTTGACAACGTGAATTATTTTTCAATTAATTATTGCAATTTATATGTTTGGAAGTTGGTAAAATGGATTACATATTTGGAATCAGAAGGTCCAAATTATGTAATCAAGACTCTTTTGTTTTTGGACATTATGAATAGTAACGACGGTAATTATCTGTAATTATATTGATTAATGAGTAATCGGGTAGTTAAGGATAATAAAATAATATCATAATAATAAAAAATGACACCAACATGTGTCATAATGCTACTGGTTGTCTCATGGCCGACCATGTAATGCCTTGTGCCAAACTTGGGGACCCCATACAATCACTTTTGTGGGAAAGTGACTTGTTATCTTTTTATTATTTTTAAAGAAAGTAAATATAACAAAGAATGTATCACCTGAGTAAAAAAAATTTAATTTTGTCTACATATATGATATTATGGACTATAAATATTCATTGGAACGATAAATTATTTTCTACATCATAGTATTTTTTCATAATTTTTAGACATTATATAAATTAAATTATTTATGACATCATGATGATGCAGTGATTACCTCATTAACAAAGGACTTAAATAAAATGAAAAGATAATGTTAAAATTATAACTTAAATTGTCAAAGACCTATTGGATGATTATATTTGGAACCATTATCACATTATCCTCATAATACATCAATGTGGGACCTTTAAAATCCGAAACCCTTTTGAAAATAAAGTAACATTTTTTAACATTCCAAGAGTGCTCCTCCTCTCCTCTTATAAAAGGCCCCCACCTCTACCTCCTTAACCACACCTCTCAAGCCTTTGGCCAGGAAAAACCCTGACCATTTTGTCTCTACAAATCCCTCTATTACTCCTAGAAGCCTCACTTTGGGCAGAATTCTTTCCATGGAAGCCTTTGAGCTCAAATCTAAGAGAGTTACCTGATTTTAAGGTATAGTCTTCACTTGTGTTCTTTTGTTTTATTTTGCTTCTCCAACACCCGAAACTCTTTTTATTCATTTCTTTTGTAAAAAATCCAATATCTTAAATATACTAGGATGTTGTTATAAGAGGCATTTGAGCTATACTTACACACACCTACATATAATGGTTAAAGAACATACTATTTTTGTGGATGGTGAATTCCTGCCTCACGAAACGATGATTGTTAAATATTTTTCATACAACTTAAAAGGTGGCCATTAAGATGTCACTATATTTATATATGATATATAATATTTTTATGTTTCCCTTAATCTTATGCATTTTTCATTTATCACATACCTTTAAATATTCCATTATGGTTATACGCGATATCGTTATTTTAGGAAGTGCGGACTACCGCCTCCTCAAAGTGATTTGATTCGTTAATTCGATACGTGGGACGTATAAAGGATGGATTTAATGATATTATGTATGATATTATACTGGAATTATAATATATCTTTTTATCATTATGATTTCACTCCATTAAAGTATGATATATAAATGAAATTAGCGTTCATGCGTACGTACGACTTACCGTCTCCATGAACGGTGCATTTCCTTTCTTATCCCCATATGTAATGTACTATTATAAGTACATATATATAATGGATATATATGATGTATGTTACATCTAAATGATTAATATAATTCTGGAATTTAAAATATACATATCTCTCATTTAGTTTTAATTCCATTAATATGACATAGAAATGAAAGTAGCATTCATGCGTACGTACGACTTACCGTCTCCATGAACAGTGAATTTCATTTCTTACCTATAAATGATTATGTAATATTATAAATACATGTATATGATGGATATATATGATATATATGATATCTAAATCATGAATATCATTCTGTATATAATGAACCTTTGACCACACAAACAACATGTAATTGTAAGAAGTCCACTTTCGACTTAAGAACCTAATATTGACAAAACAAACATTATTAACTTAAATGATTACATAATGTTTATAACATGGAAATAAGTGATATAAAAGAAATAATTAACTTGAAAAAGGTTCTTAATCAAGTATAAATTAACTCAATTTTATTATTCAGGATGATAAAGAACGATTGAGTCAAGTCAGATCCGATGTAAGGGACTTCGTCTCAATCTCCTTTCATTGAGGTATATTTCGTTTTATACACAACATTCTTTTATACGGTTTATAATCCCCTTTGACATTTACTTTTATACAAAAGGAGTCTTTTTCTATGAATCGTTTTACTAAACGAAAAAAAGGAATGTTTTTTTAACATACGAGGTGACAACAACCATTTTTCCGCCGCCGTGAGTATTATTTGGTCTTTGGCTTCCTCAACAAGACGTAATGTTTATTTAAAATTAAATAAATAGCATATACTGTTTTATATACTTTGGTATTGAAAAGGGTTTTTTATAATGGATTTTTTATGTCAATATATTTAAGTGATATATTGTGATCAAAGTGTGGAAATGTTTTCTCTCCATTATATTTGTTTTATGTCTTATGATTTTATAATGGTACTTGGACATTTAACGGGTGGTTACGTGATAAACCATATGACAGGTGGTGCCGTGAATACCAGGACAGGTGGTTATGTTATAAACTCCAAAGCATTGGGTATGGAAGTCAGTCATATGGCTATTTCATTAAGTGATATGTGTGGAAGTCGACCGTATGGTTATTCTATTTAAGTATGTTTATATCCCAAGTTACCTTTATATGTTATGTGATATTTATATGGGTTTATGGTAATATATGGGTTGAAAAAGAATAAGTAATGATCTTTTATTCATTGCAGAGTTTTTACTACTTTATAAAGGTGAAAAGTATTACATTGATAATGTATACATGGTTTACTTGTTGTTTTGAAAAACTAACAGTTTTCATTCATGGTGTATCCCTTACTGAGCTCTTTATGCTCACCCCAAGTTTTTATTGAAATGTTTTTCATATGACTTAATGTGGAATAGGGTCAAGGATGGGATCAAGGGAAATTAATGCTATCTAAAACATGGAACTAGACATGTTTCTTTTTAAGAGTTTTTATTTTATGGAAACTTAGTAGAAGTGTCTACTTTGTAATCTTTTGAGATGTAATAGTTATGATCTATTTCTCTAAAACTCTAAACCTAAAAGGATCCTCAATGTGAATTATTCATTTAATTCAATATTAAGTAAGGTTTAAGGCCAGGACCTTATAATAGAACCCTTCAGTAACCAATTTTTCATAAGGATAAAAAAACTATTTTTTATTAATGTTATACAAGGAATAATATACATAAGTCTAAATCATAAAAAATCATGATAACACAGAACATCATTAGTATATAACAAGAATTAAACATCAAAATAATCATGAAATGAATTTGTATGACTCTTAAACCATGCCAAAACCACACGATCATTTTTTATCCCATCTCTCATATCACAACATAGTAGATCAAATCCAATAAAGTTTCCAACAACACTCTCATTATTATTTTTTCCATTAACTTATAGCACAAGGCATCCTTACAGCTAAAATTTATTCTACAATCCAATCAGATTCGGCACGCACAAATAAATATATATATTGGGTTATATGAAAAATTAAACACTTAATGAAATAGTTCGAGAATGTATTGGACATTGGATTGGATTTTACTAAAAAATTACTCTTCATTAAGAATCGAAATCAGTTTAGAAATATTGAAAATGACTAAAAAACAAAAATCTCTATTAACTATATATCACTTAAAATTAGAAATTGAAACACATGAAAAATTCAATAAAATAATAAATAGAAAAACTTCATAGAAAAAAATATTTCAAAAATATTTGGATGTTGATAATGCACATGTGACATATTCTCCCCTGAACATTACATCAAGGTTTTATTTCTCTATTTTACACAAACTATGGTAATTGTGTTGCAATAAAAACCCTAGAATCCCTTTAATATGCATTATAATCAAACAATACCTATGAATTTCATTAAAAATGAAATAAACCTAACTAATTGAATGTAAGAAAAAGATAAAAAATCAATTACATACATGAATCATTGAAAAACCTAAATAAAAATTGGAAAACATTAACACCCATATTAAAACAATGAATGACTTTTAATTCCCATAATTACCAAGATAATCTATGTTCAACCTCGATATCGGAAAAAAAAATTTATGAATAATGAAATTATTGAAATTTTATAAAATATATAATTATTATATTGAAAATTATAAATCAAATAAAAACCATGAAATAATATAAAAAATTTAATGGATTGTGTAAACAGACTAAAATCGTTCAAAAATTAAAAACCCTAAAAAATACTAAATATCGAAAGATCCTTGAAATATTTGAAAAAACTAAAAAACCATAACAGAACATTAATACAATGAAAACACATAAAACTCCATAAAAATCATCCAAAACATTAATGGCATTGTAAAATATTGGAAATACTAGAAAAACCCATAAAAATCATGTTAATCAATATAAAATTTTTCGAACCACTCTAAATTCTTAAAACCAATAACAAATCCTTATAAACATTGAAAAATATATAAAAAACATGTAAAAAAGCCGACTAAAATCCCAATAAATACATAAAATACCTTAAAAAATAAAAACCCCAAGTAAAAATTAATTATATATGAAGAAAGAAACAAAACTATAAACCCATGATATGTCATGAAAACCCTTAAAATCACTATAAATTCTAAAATACCCTATGAAATATATAAAAAATATAAAAAACTATAATCCCTTTAGAAAAATTATTTAAACCTATAAAAACAAGTAATACCTTGTAAAATGGTGAAAATACTAAATCCCCAAAATAAATCCACAAAAATTATAATTATCAAAAACCCAAATAAAGAGTGAAAAAATATTAAAACACATAACAACCTATTAAAAACATGAAAAACTATTAAATTATATAAAAACGTTAACTAACATGTATTTTTTTTCAAATAATAGAAAGTTATAAACATCATAATACCCCTAGGACAATAGATACACATATGGTAACCATAAAATACAGTAAAAACATTAGAAAACCATATAATAAATAATTATTTCATATTAAAATATATAAATTCAGGAAATCCTTAATAACATTAAAACCCATGGTCTATTATGAAATCACTAAAAAAACTAAAAAACAATTTAAAACCTTAAACTTCATAAAAACCTCTAAGTACATTAAAACCCCTTTAAAACACTTGGAAAACCAAAATACACTATAAATGAATGAAAACACTTGAAAACCTTGGAAATCGACGAACACATTGAAATAGTGAAAACATAAGAAAACATTCAATAAACTCGTTAGCAGTTAGAAATAAATTAAAACACTAAAAAACTTAAATAAATATTATGTAAATATATAAATCCTTTGAAAACATTTTATAAAATTTCAAAACAATAAAATATCTATATCCAAACACTTTAAAACTGGAAAACCATTAAAAATGATGACATCCATAAAACCCCAATAAATATTTTAAAAACTTCAAAATAATTTGATAATAACAATAAATACATTAAAAACATAAAATCCCTAGAAAAATAATGAAAAACATTGAAAAAATATGGAAATATTTGTAATCATGGGAAACCAGAAAAACCATAAAATATCAAAAAAAACTAAAAAAAACATAAGCATATTATAATAAATTAAAAATCATTGAAAAACATTGCATGTTATGTAATCCCCATAAAACCATCTGAAACCTTCAAAAACTAGGTAAAATGTTAATACTTTTGAAAATATTAGAACAAATACTAAAATATCGTGTAAAAGCATAAAATGTAATAGAATACTTAGATATCATAGAAAAACCATTAAAACACATAATTACTATAAAATACATGAGTAAACAAAAAAAATATTGTTAATGCACATGAAATGGAAAATAAATAATTAAAAATCCAATAAAAACACTAAAAAACATTAAAACTATGTATAAAATTGAAAATCATGAAACCCACTATAAATAAGACAACCAAAACCAATACTAAAAACTCATGGAAACCTTTGAAAAACAATTCATAATATTAATAATTATAGAAAATTTATAAAAATATTAATAACCCTTAAAAACAAGAATGTAATAAAAAAAATTATATTTAAAAAAGAAAAAACTAGAAAAAAAACATAAAAAAATATTAATTAAGTAAATCCATAAAAATAATTATAAACCATTAAAATCATTGAAAAAATAACTAAAATACTCCAAAATTTTAATATTTAAATAAAACCCTTCATTACCTTGAAACGGATAAAAATTATTTAGAACCCTTAAAAAACACTGAATCCCTTAAAAGACTATAGAAAACATATATGAACATGAGATAATTATGATAAATATAGAAATATTTGAAACACATGAAACAATAAAATACTCATAAAAACTAAAATACAATTTATATTCTTGGAAAACAACTGATAAATATAGATATTTATGAAATCCAACAACCATAAAAATTTTATCAAACTATTGTAAAATCCAAAAAATAACTAATAATAAAAAATACTATAAAATACCTTAGAACTCCTAAAAAATAATAAAAATTACTAACATCACTTAAAAATAAAGAAAAATATAAAATTATTATAATCATCGAAAAAAATAGAATTAGTTACAAAAAATAAAAACACGTGTAAAATTTTGAAAAATATTTTAAATCATTTAATTTACAAGAAAACAATATAACTAAATTGAAGTCCCAAAAAATCATCAAAATAATAAAGAAACATTAAATTCACTAATAAAATATATAAATTCATAGATTACACTAGAGATCATTGGAAAACCCATAACACCATTTGACAGTACTAAAACCCCCTAAGACAATAATTATAAAAATAAAAATTATTTTATAAAATAATAGAAAAGAACTAATTACATATCAACCACATCAATAACACTAGATTGAAATAAATATCCAAATATTAAAAAATAAATTTATAAAATATAAATGTATTAGAAAATCATACCAAATCATATAAGTCATTCATAACACGATGAACAAAAAAACCCATGATATTATTTAAAAATATAAAAAATATAGGCAACAATTAAAAAAATAAAAACACTATAATACCATAGAAATAATATAAATACCATCCATTTCCACGAATATCCATAAAGCATAAAAAAACTAAAAAACAAAACAAAAATTATTTAAATTAAAGAAACCATGTAAAACCATGAAACCCAAATAAACACCCATAAAAACCTATAATTTAAAAAATTAATAAGAAAAAAATGCAAAATCCCTCAATTACCATGAAAATAAAGAAAAAAATTGGAATACTATTAAAAACATAAAAATTATCTAGACGCTCTAAAACCCTTGAAAATTTCATAAAAAATTCATAACGTTATAAATCATTGAAAACCCATGAAAATTGTTCAATACTTCTTGCTAAAATTATACTCAAATGAAAACCTTTGAAAACCATTTATGTCACTCAAAACCCTAGAAACCCATAATGGAAATAAAAATTAAAAATTAACAACATGTAATGAAATACTCTTAAAAAATGAAGAACTCTGTAAAATTTTGGAAATCATATGAAATCCCAAGAAACCCCATTAAATTCAAAAATACCCAAAAAAACATGAAACCATGAAAATTAATTATACCTTTAAAAATCCATGATATTCCTTGAAAACATATGTAAACACCATTGAAAATTTAGATAAATAAACATTCCAAAAGTCATTGAAATCCCTATAAATCAGTAAAATCATAATAAAAACATTAAAACCTATAAAAACACATTAAAACCAATTAAAAATATTTAAATACTTTTAAAACTATTGAATAACTTGTAATTATCTCCAAAACTCGTTAAAAATTATGAAAAATCTAAAAAGTAAAAAAATTCAACTAATAACCCTATAATATGATAAAATTCATGTCATCAATGGATAGCCACTAAAATAATAAAAATAAAACCTTGAAAACACTTGAATGATAATTGAGTCCCTTGATAATTAATATAAAATCAAAATGAACCTATATAAATATAAAAAATGCTCAGAGAAACAACATAACCCTTGAAAAAATTACAAAACATTAGAAAAAAATGATAACCTAATGTGAACTTGATAATCAATCAAAATACATTGTAAATAATAAAGATACATCAAGGCACTAAAAATGAAAAACATTTCAAAAAATTGAAAACCATGTAATATTATTAAAATGATTGGTAAAAATAATACAATAATAAAAATCCATATAAATCCATAAAAAGTATTAATAAACCATTGAATCCATAAATATTATTTATAAATATAGAAAAAAGTGGTAAACCATGGAAATATTATAATACACTAGAAAAATAATAATAACCCGAAATCACCAATAATATCATGGAAATACCTTGAAATCGTGTAAATATTATGAATCATTAAAACCAATTGAATACTACAATGTTCCATATAAACTATTAAAAATGTGGAAAAAATCAGATAAAATGATGAACTATTACTTATAATAAAAAATCTATACATCCTTCAAAAACAATTCTTAATATTGAAATCCGTTAAAAATAACTAAAAACCCAAACACCCATGAATATTCTAAAACCAATAAAACCTTGAAATACATTTTAAAACAACATAAAAAATAGAAAAAATATTACATACCTTATAAACCATGAAAATCAATACACCCTAGGAAAATAACTTCTAATTTTAATAATAAGATACACACTGGTAAAATATAAAAAATATTTTAAATTAAAATAATCCCTATAAACCCCTAGTTAGCTCACAAAACCATGAAAATTAAAACAACAATCGAAGAAGACCCTAGAAAACTCTAAAAAATACTATAAATCCTATAATCCATATGAAACTCATAGATTATTTAGAAACCCATTATAACACCATAGAGACCACAAAGATATATGAAATCCCTTGAAAACTATATAAATCATTGAAAAATAAAAAATATTCCTGATAACCACGAAAAATGGTTTGTAGGAGTGGTTATCTAAAAAAGACATTACAAACCATGAATATCATTGTAAAAATATACAAATCCCCTAAAACCATGGGAAATCTTCAAGCACCATTATATAAATGGAAATCATTTGAAAAGTATGTTTAAAATTCTTATAAATCTTCATGTCGATGAATCACATTAAAAATTGATGAAGTAAATGGAAAACAATAAATAAAATTAACAAAATAATGAATTATAAGAAACATAGAAAAGAAAATTTATGTAATGGACTGAACCTCTCTGGTCTATTCCTTTGTAGTAATATGCTACTTGAGGTGTTCTAGGAGGTCTATGAGACTTATCCTTAACAGTTTTATATATTTTTAGTTTTATGAATAACACTTTCAGTGAGTCTTTTGTGAATAGTATTGTTAGTTAGTTATTTGTACTTTCAGTGAGTCATTTGTGAACAGTTTATCAGTGAGTCATTTATACTATCGGTGATTCATTTGTGCACATTACTATTAGTGATTAATTTGTACTTTCGGTGAGAAATTTGTGAATAGTCTTATCTGTGAGTCATTTTTACTGTATGTGAGTCATTTATGAACTTTACTGTCAATGATCCATTTGTACCGTTGGTAAGTCATTTGTGAATAGAACTATTAGTGATTCATTTATGAACATTAACGTTAGTTAATCATTTAGACTATCGGTGAATCAATTATGAACAATAATATCGGAGAGTAAATTGTACATTCAATGAGTCACTTATAAACTATATTATTGATGAGTCATTTATAAACATTACCATTGATGAGTCATTTGTACTGTTGGTGTGTCATTTATAAGTAGTATTGTCAGTGAGTCATTTGTATTGTCGGTGAGTCATTTGTGGACAATATTTTTTGTGAGTCATTTATATTTTCGGTGCCTATAGGTGTTACATTGTTTCTAGATCACTTAGTCAATAATATTTCTAGCATCCTAAAGTTTCACCCCATTGATTTTTTCCTTGACGTAAAATAAATTTAAAAAATTATTTTAAGAGATTTAAGGCCAATTCAAAGACCATGTCTCCTATATTATTTTTCAAAAGTCTCGTTTTTCCTTTTCTTTGTCAAACCATGAGGTTTAGTGATCTGAATTAATAGTAATTTTACGGCATCTCAAATCTTATTAGTCTCGGATCTAATCATTATATATTACGAACCATAATTTCTTTCATTCATTTTCATTCCTCTTAGAATGAGGCACCTAGATACTATCTTCCCTTAAGATTTGTGAGATCAAAACATAATCCTTGGATCATTTCCCCCTTAAAGATTCTTCTTACTGTATGTGTACCTCCTATTTTTGTGCAAGCAACACGTGAGGATTCTTCATCTATAGAATGTATGATCTACATCAGTTCTTTTGTTTTCCTTGATCCAACATCTATTTTTTTACCTTAACATGTGATGGAACTCTATCTCCATGTTTCTAATGGATATTTCCTTAGTGTCAGTTGGTGTAGTCATGTCGCGGCATCCTCGAGTGGATGCAGTTGTCATGAGGGGAGGCGATCCTGATCTATTTTGTGGATCATTCCCGAGAATGAGCATAGGAAACCTTTTGAGGTAAGCGATTCATGAATTCTCTATTCTTTTATGTTCTATTGTAGATTTATCATGTTTTAGCCTAATAATTGAATTAACTTAATTAATATTTGAACCAGAGAAATAAATTGGTTTTGATTAAATATGTTTCGCTCTTATTTTTCTTAATAGTTTGATATCTAATATTTCTTTGTCTAGAATGTCCTTCCTTCTCTGCAAGCATAAGGATTTCAGTTTAATGTTTTACGTGATGCTTCACATCAGGGGTTAGGATGAGTTATAATGCAGCAGAGAACAATTTTTTCTTATGAGTCTTGGTAATTACTTCCCCACAAACATAACTATTCAACAGAAGATCTTGACTTGGTAGCAAGGATTTTTTCTGAAGATGTGGAGACATTACCTCATTGGATGGAGCTGTGTGGGTTTCATCGATCATAAGAGTATGAGGTGTGTCTTCTCTCAGCATGTCATGAACTTATTGTAGTGATGGGGGTTGGAGGTCTTATAGGATTACAACATCGAATCTCATATACACCTTTAAAGAGTAATGTTGTAGCTAATACACAGAACAAGAAGTCACGTAGTGATGTAATGCTTTAATCTGGTTATTCCAAGAGTGTTATGGAAGAAAATTTAACACTACTTCTCGACATGGGTGAAGTTCGGGGAAAAAGTTTTCTTTTACAGATGATGGTGTAGTTTTATTTGGTGAAGCATGTGGAGTATTCCAAGTTGGGTGATCTTGTGGTAGAGTTTTGGAGTGATCGAGTTATTTTTGGTGAGGCCCCTAATGGCTGGTCTGAGGATGAACAAGACCATTTTTTATTTCAATGAATGCTTTGTGTTCCATTGGGGATGTGTGAGATGGTCTTCAAGGATTTACATATTTCTCTTGTAGCAGAAATTCCTAGTATAAAAAAGATGTATGAATCATTAAGGATTTAGTTTTGGTGGCCTGGGTTGAAGCATCTAGCTACAAAGTTTGAGTCTCGTTGTTTAGTCTTCTAGAAGGTGAAATCTAAACACCGTTCTCCCATTGGGTTGCTTCAGTCATTAGATGTTCCTTAGTGGAAGTGGGAGGACATCACGATGAAACATTTTTTAGCCTTGTATATCTGACCTTTCCATTCTCTATTGGGGTGGACTAGGGATATAGATTCAGCAATTCTCGGGCTGAAAGTGGTATAGAATATGACAGAGATGGTTCATGTGATTTTTGAGAGAATGAAGAAAGCGCAATATCATCAAAAGTCATATGATTTCCATAGGATGAGACCTCTTGAGATTAATGTTGGGGATCACATGTTTCTGAAGTTAACTTTTCATCATGGGCAGCAAAGGTCTGGTCATGGGAGTAGGCTTTCTCCTTGGTTTTTTGGGCCTTTTGAGGTGTTAGCTCATGTTGGAGTTGTGGAATATTAGGTAGAACTTCCTCATTCGATGATCCAGATACACAATGTTTCTCATGTTTTCCTACTATATCATTATCTTCATGACGAGTCACACTTTATTAACTAGGGAGGGATCGATGTTGATAATGATGTGACCTTAGAGGAGTGTCCTGTAGAGATCCCAGACTATAAAGAAAAGGTCTTTTTTAGGTTGGATATCCCCATGGTTTGTGCCTTGTTGTGACATGGGAGCATGGAGGAGAGTAAAAGGGAACATGTGTCATAGATACAAGCTTAATACCCTGAGTTGTTTGATGTTTTAGTATTTTCATGTAACGATGTTCTTTTTTTGTTTATAAATCTTTTGTGGTTTGGAGAAGACCTCTTATTGTTTCTTTTTGTGACTTGATCTCTTTTGATAGGTTTGTCCCCAAAGAGTGGGGTTATGGGATGGTTATAGATCTCATGTGGTTTTGAATGATCCCTTATTAGGTGCTTGAACTCTTTTTGGGGAAAAAGCCTTGAAAGGTATCTGAAAGGGTGGTTATTTATACACATTTTTCTATTTTTTATTTAGGGTGCTTCTAAATTCTCTAGGAAAAGAATGTTTTGATAGGTATCTGATATAATATCACAAACCTCTCTGGTCCATTCTGTTGCTGAAATCTGGTGTTTGAGGTGTTATGGGAGGTCAAAGTGACTTATCCCCATCATATCTCCAAATTTCCAGTTCTACGAACAATGTTTCTTGTTTTGTGAACAATATAGTGGGTGAGTAATTTTTTATTGGTATTATCGATGAGTCATTTTTACTATTGATGTGTCAATATAGAATAGTGTTCATAGTGAGTTATTATTACCATCAGTGATTAATTTGTGAATAGTACATTAGGTGAGTCATTTATACTATCTGCAGTCATTTTGGAATAGTACATTCAGTGATCCATTTTTACAATTGGTGAGTAATTTTTGAACAGTACTATTAGTGAGAATTTTTTCTGATGGTGATTCATTTGTGAGCAGTACTGTTGGAGATTCATTTTGTGTGTTAGGGAGTCATTTATGAAAAATACTATCAATGGGTCACTTATACATTCAGTCAGTTATTTTTGAACTGTATTATCAGGTATTCATTTGCACTGTTAGTGAGTTATTAATAAACTATACTGTTTGTGAGTCATTTTTAATATTAGTGAGTCATTTGTGAATAGTACCTTTGGTGATTCATTTTTATTGTCGGTGTTTATAGGTGATACAATGTTTCTATATCACCAAGTGAACAGTGTTTCTAGATTCCTATTGATTCACCTATTTGAAATTTTCATTGACATAAAACAAATTAAAAGATATATTTTAAAGGATTTAAGACCAATTCAACGATCATAACTCCTAAAATATTTTTCTTAAGGCTCGGGGTTCCTTAACATGGTAAAATCTTATAGTTTATTATGATCCACCTTAATAGAAATTCAAATCCATTTCAAATTCTGTTAGTCTCGAAACTAACCCTTCAATTTCGAGATGCTTTACTTCATTAATTCCTTCTCAGTCCTCTTGATGTGAGGCACCCATGGAATTTTTATCCATAGGATTGGTGTGACCGAGCCGTAATCCCTTGGTATTTTCCCCTTATAGTTTCTTCTAGCTGCATGCACACCTCCTGTTTTGGTGCAAGCAACAGGTGACTATTCCTCAATGATAAAATGTTTGACCAACCTCCTTTATTTTTTTTCCTTAATCCTTCTTCTATTATTTCTCCTTTCCATGTGATGGAACTTGATATCCATATTTCAAATAGAGATTTTGTGGGTGTCAATTGGTGTGGTCGTGCTGCAACGTCCTCATGTGGATGCGGTTGTCTTGGGGGGAAAATATTGTGATCAATTTCTTGGATCGTTATTGGGCACAAATCATCGAAAACCTTTTGAGGTAGGGGATTAAGATATTCTCTTTTCATTTACATGTAACTATATATTTAGCATACTATAGCTCACTAGATAATAATGTAATTGACATTATAAATATTTGAACCAGAGAAATAAACTGGTATTGATTATATGTAATTGCCTCTTATTTTGATAGATAGTGTGATATCTATGATTTCTTAGTTTAACATGTTGTTCATGATAGAAATTGGTAATAAACCTAAAACAAGATTAATTTTTATTATTTTTCAATGATAAAATCATGAAAATTAATCCAGTTGTTTCTAATGTAAATTTATGATCATCAAATTGATGTAGTAAGCATGTTTAATTAATTTTGGATATCTATGATAACCTGCAGTTTAGGATGCCCAATTTGGGAACCTTTTAATAAGGAATCAGTTTATTCAATATGAACTAATGATCTAGTTGATTGATAAAAGATAATTCATTGTAGGGTTCTGAGTTACCCTCTTTCTTATATGGTCGAGTGCCTTCTGCTTTAGAGCCATGAGATCATGTTGCATGTGAGGGAATAATGACTTGACTAGAGGATATAACCCAATCGCTTTGTTATTTATTGTGGCTTGTGATGTGTTATGTGATAGGATGGATGTAGTGAGATGTGGGGACATTGAGTTTTAATGTTCATGGTAGCAGTTGATGCAAGGAGTGTCGAGGTGCCTTTTTTATGCATGTTGATGTCGTGGAAGACATTGGAGATGATGAAAAAAGTCTGATGTGAATGTTGGATTCTTGTTAAATCATGTTGGTTGTTTATCTGATTTATATTCCCCACTAATTAAAGTCGTTATTATTGCTTACCATCCTTCCAAAAGAAATTAATTTTCACAAGGTATTCCACATGATTTCTATGTTTATCTTCTTGAGGACATATGTGATTATTCTCTTGCTATAGTTGGAAATGACTTGATAGGTAGTTCACCTAATAAATATGTTGATCCCCTTATGTTGGCAGCATAGAATTTTTTCCAAGAAAACATGGAATTATGGAGAAGTGATAATTTTATTAACAAATTATTGAATAAATGATGTTAACCCATAGTGTTGGAGCTTACTAGGATGAAATTCTGAGGTTGCAATTTAATGGAACAAGAGAATTTGGGTGTGAAGATAATGAAATGTAATGTAGTATGATAATGATTAATTAATCGTTAAATAATTAATTATCATGAATTGAATCTAATAAAAATGGATATATAACTTAATATATCTCTTTAAATAGTTATATGATTATAGGATATGTAGTCTTAGTAGTGGAGGCTAGGAGTCTGAGAGGCATTAGCTATATTTGATTATAAGACTAGATTTTTCCAATAGCTTGGTAGTGAGATGTATTATATTCGGTTCCTTCAATGTTTCTTTATACTACTCATCCTTATTAGTTAGGTAAACTGACACACCTGATATTTTAATCTCTAAGTGTGTTTTCCCCAACATCCCGATGGGAGGATAAATGGCTAACTACCACCTTGGTCCCTCTCCATTCAATTTGTAGTTACTTGTGCTTCTAGAAACAATAGATACATTTCCCCATATATGTTTATAGAGGGATATAATGTCTTGTGATTATTCACAGAAATATATTCTTGATTTAGTTACCTATTGACAATTATAGGTGTAACGTGTATGGGTTGTATGACTTGTGGATACTTGTAATGTGTGTTGGCTATAATGTCTTATGGTATAATACCCGATGTATGATATACATTATTTGAGCTGTGGTGAATCCTGAAAAGTTATAGTTTCTATGGTTACATGGATGAGGAGGTTGTGTTGCATGAGGTCATGTTGTTGTGCTTCAACAAGCTGTCTACAAGAACACCTTTTTGGAGAGAGATTCTTAGGACATGAGACGTTGGGGAAAGCTGGATACCAGTGGGGAATTATTAGCGGGGTACCCATTAATATTTATTATTAGATTTTATACTATTTTATGTGATACTTAGTGAGATTAGTCATGGTGAGGATGGGAATATTGTATTCCTATTTAAGTTATAAGTTATTTTCACTTGTTGTTCACTGTTTTTTTTCATGGTTTTATTAGTTTTTCATGAGAGTCTTCGGGGAGTATCCTATTAAGTATAATGTTATACTAACCCTATTTATATATAAATTATTTTTCTAGTCACTTTGATTATTATGGAGATCATGCTGGATACTACTATCTTGGGGTTGTATGAGCTATTCAGAGTTCGTGGTTGATACTATTTTACTATACCCTTGGTCCTAGTCACCAACCTGAGTCCTAATGGAGGTAGGACTCGGGGGGTCGTATCCCCTTCTCCCATTGTTTTCTAGGAGGGGTATACTATGTGGGGTGGGGGTCGTGGCATTTTAAAAAACTGAATCATTTAAAACCACTTGAAAACTTACTAATTGATGAAAAATCAATTTACACATTGAAAAATCACAAAAATACTAATAAATATAAAAAATCATGAAATATTATAAACAAATAAAATGTATAAAAATTTCTTAAAACACTGAGTAACCATAATGCTCATGAAAATCAATGAATCCCCAAAAAAGTAAATTATATAGGAAATTTAAAATTCCCCAAAAACCATAGAAACCCTATGAATACATGGACACACATAAATTCTTTGAAAACATAAAAATAGAAAAAAAAAAACTAAAAACCAAGAAACCCTTGGAAACCATTAAATCACCTAGAAATCATTAAAAAAATATAAAATCCCATAAAACCATATAACCGCCAACAATGTTCAGGAGACTCAAAAAACACATGGAAAATAATAAAATATCTTAAAAGAAACAAAATTATAGATTTCCTTGAAATAACATACAATTGTTGACAGACATAACAATCCCATAGAAGATAATTAGACATCACAGAAAACCCAAAAAATAGTAAAAACATTGAAAAATATATAATAAATATTCAAAACCATATAATATTTTGAAAAACATAAAAAATAATATGAATTTTTTTTTAAAACCAATTAAAATTTTACAACATAAGAGAAATCAGTAAAATAATTTAAAATTTTGAAAATACTTGTTGATCAATAAAAAATATACAGACTTAGAAAACAAAATAAATAGAAAAAAACTAAGAACACCCTATGAACCCAAAAATAAAATGAAAACAATAAAAATGAGAAAAACAATTGATTCCTACTAAAAACCCAAGAAACAATTACAATCCTGAAAAATAAATGGAAAAAAAGATAACCAGGAAAAAATATAGAAAACAAAATAATAAAGAAAGTGGAAAATTGTTAACATTTTTATAAATAATTAAAATCATTAAAAATCCAAAATTAAATTTTAAATCCTTAGAAATTCCTAAAACCCATGAATGAACTCAAAAAATAATACAAAAAAATTAAAAACACAAAATATATCAGAAACCCCTAAAATAGTGGCAATTTATAAAATCATCAGAATATACATAAAATTCCATAGATAACCATAAACACGTTTGAAAAACATAAAATTCTATCAAAATACATGAAAAAATATGATAAAATAGATAAATCCATAAGAACCCATAAATCATTTCACCCTCTAATAATTATTGGAAATATTTAAATAAAACTAAAAAATAAAATATTTTGAAAGGATCCTTAAAAGAATAAAAAGGTTTTAAAATCACTGTATTCCTCATAAAAACATTAAATTTTATATGAAAGACTTGAAAACCCAAACATATTATTAATTCCTCTAAATCTAAAAAAATGAAGGGAACATAAATAAAACCCAAATGTCATTACTTAAAGATAGAAAACACTATTAATTTATCAAAAAATAAATAATTTATAATAACATATAAAACAATGAAACAATTTCAATATGTAAAAAACATAAAAACCCATGATAAACGAACTAAACTAAGAACTTCCTTAAAAAACAATGAATTTTCATTTCAAAACCGTTACAGAACAATGAAAATAATTTAAATTAATGGAGATCTAAATGAAATTGAAAATACCAAGAAAAACATTTGAAATAATAGAAAATAGTAGAAAACACTATAAAGAGTGAAACAGATATAAAACTAAAAACCATAGAAACCCCCTAAAACGTTAAGAGAATGATAATATAAAATAAAAAAGTAACAATAAAGGAACCCTTCATTCCTTAATATGTTTGGAAAACAATAGAAACCCTTGAATCTATAAAACACCTACAAAAAAAACAGCCACTAAAATACTTAGACAACACTTAATATAATTAAAAACCATATAAAATTAATTAAAACACTAAATAACCTTAAATCCATGGTGAAATTCTTGAAAATCATTAAAAATATAAAAAACACTAAATACTATAAAAAACTAATAAACCCCTAAAACAATAAATGTTTTGGAAACAATAAATATTAGGACTCGTCCTTAAACCTTACATAATATTTAATTAAATAAATAATTCACATTGTGGATCTTCTCAGGTTTAGAGTTTTAGAGAATTAGGACATAACTATTACATCTCAGAAGATTTACAATGTAGACACATCTACACAGTTTCCATTTTTTTTTACAAAACATGAACTCTTGAAAAAAAATGGTCACGCCTAGTTCCATGTTTAAGACATCATCACTTTTCCTTGATCCCATACTTGACCCTATTCCACATTATGTCTTGTGAAAAATATTTCAAAACATGGGATGAGCATAAAAATCTCAATAAGGGATACACAAAGAAGGAAAACCATTAGTTTTTCAAAATAACAAGTAAACCATGAATACTTTATCATAAGTAATACTTTTCACCTTTATGAACTAGTAAATACTCTTCACTGAATAAAATATCATTACATACCCTATTGTAACCAAAATATTACCATAAAGCCCATATAACGATCACATAACATATAAAGGTAACTTGGGACATAAACATACTTAAATGGAATAACCATACGGTCGACATCTACACATATCACTAAATGGAATAGTCATACGGCCAACTTCCATACCCAATTCATTGGAGGTTATAACGTAACCACCTGTCCTGGTATTCACGGCACCACCTGTCATTTGGTTCATCACATAACCACCCATCAAATGTTCATGTACCATTATAAAATAATAAGACAAAAAACAAATATAAAGGAAAGAAAAAATTTCAACAATTCAATCACAATATATCACTTAAATATATTGACATAAAAAATCCATTTTCAAAACCATTTTCAATACCAAAAATACGTCAAAGAGTATAAGTTATTAATTTTCTTTTAAAAAATATTTCGGCTTTTGAGGAAGCCAAAGGTCAAATAATACTCACGACGGAGGAAAAAAAGTTGTTTTCACCGCTTAAGTTATGAGAAAAATTCCTTTTGGTTGTTTAGTAAAATGCATCGTAGAAAATTATTCCCTTTGAAATGTCAAGGTTGTTTATACAGCATATAAAAGAAAGTGGTGTATTAAAACAAAATATTCCTCAATAAAAGAATATTTAGATGAAGTTCCTTAAAAAGATCATTTTTTAAATAAAATAGATATATTATGTGTATTAAATATATGCACACATAATGAAAGTATAAACACATAAAAATTCATTTCTCGCATAATCAAATAACGACATAAACAAGAAAGAGAAGATCAACCCAATGAACAGAAATTGGGTTCAGAAGTTCCCTTACCTCATGTCCGACTTGACCAGTTCATTCTTTAATATCCTGAATAATAAACTAAAGATAATTTCTACTTTCTTAAGAACTATTTTTAAGTTTATTATTCTTTTAATATCAATTATTACCATGTTATAAAGATTATGTAATCATTTATATTAATAACGTTCATTTTGTCGATATTTAGTACTTGAGTCAACAATGAACACCTTAAATTTACAAGTTATCCATGTGGTCAATAGTATATTATATCCTAAATTTTATTTGTGATTTAAATATAATATTTATAATATATGTCCCGTATATTCATGTATTTCTAATATTACATAACATTTGGAGGTAAGGAATGAAATGCACCGTTCGTGGAGACGGTGATCTGTACGTACGAATGAATGCTACTTTCATTTTTGTCTTATTTTAATTGAATTTAAACATAATTATACATAGATATATTATAATTATAGTATAATATCATATATAATATCATTAACTCCATCCTTTATACATCCCACATAAGGCATTAACGAATCACATCACTTTGAGGGGGCGGTAGTCCACACTTCCTCAAATGAGATTATCGTATTTTCCCACTATGTAAACCATAAAGGCATGATATAAATTGGAAGTACATAAGAATAATGAAATCATAAACATTATATATATCATATATAAATACAGTTCCAACATAATGGACACCATGATAGGCGGTTGGGGATATTTCAACAATCATCGTTTCGTAAGGTATTAGTTTTCCATCCATAGAAACATTGTGTTCTTCATCCATTAGATGGAGGTGTGTGTAAGATTATTTAGAACCCTTCGTATAATAACATCCTAATATATTGAGGATACATTTTTTGTTACAAAATAAAGGAATAAAAAGAGTTTGGGGGTCGGATAACTAAAATAAAAGAAAACAATTTAGGTGAACCCGTTACCTTTAATTTGGGTAACTAAATTTGGTTTGAATTAAAGGACTTCTTGATGTTTCTTCTGCCTAAGTTAAGGCTTATAGTGGTAGGACAGGGTTTTATAGAGCTTATTTGGGCAGATTTTAGATGAGCCAAATGGCTTGAGTGGTGTGTGGAATTGGATAGAAATTGTCTCCTTTTATAAGGGAGAGGAGGGGCTCTTTAGGAAAGTGTGAAAACATTATTTTATTATATAATTATATTCGGTTTATAATGGTCTAAAAATCATTATAGTTGAACATAAGATGACTCATGGTAGAAATATAATCAACCAATAGGAATTGTACAGGTTTTGGATAATTTTTTAATCATTATAATCTTATTTATTTAATTCATTTAATTAATAAGGTAAATACTTCATCATTATTGTGTCATAAACAATTTAATTTATTTGATGTCTAAAAATTTACAAAAATATAATGATGTAGGAAATATTTTTATCTTTCTAATGAATATTTATAGACGAAAAGATAGTTTATATAACCCCTTCTAAAAATTAATTTACTAAAAGATATTTTCTTTTGTCATTTTTGTCTTTACTTTAAGTTATTTAATATAAATAGTCATTATCACTCCCAAGTGGCTCAATGGAGTCCCAAAATAGACCCATAGATGCCCATGGTCGTAAATGACTCAACAAATAAGGTTTGGACAAGTGTTAAGGTAATTTTGAATTATTATAATATTCTTTTTTTCCTGAATTATCTAATTTACCTTTAACCACAATAAATAAAAGTCAAAAGTTACTATTCAACAAAAATTATTTTCATCTTATTGAACAACATTATACTAAATAATAAGAACCATTTATGTTGGATTTTTGAAATTCAATTCACAGAAGTGGTAAATTTTCATTTAAATGAAAAAGTTAGTTTTTTTAACTACCACTAAGTGGTTTCAATATTCATCAAAAAATGATGTTTTTTAGAAAAATAACAAAAATTCAGGCTAAGATATATTTGATATTACAAATTCAAAAATGATGTCTATTTTTTCAAATTCAAAACATAGAAGTGGAATTAATTAATTTTAAAATTAATTCCCAATATCAAAACAAAGAGCATGTTTTTAGGAAACAATAACTATAAAAAGATTGATATTTGTTTATGTCCAAGTTCAAAGTGAAATTAATTAGATGAAAAAAATTGGATTAAATGGTAAAAATATATTTCAATTTTAATTTAAAACCAATTAAAAAGATAATATAACAATATTAATAAATTAGATTAAAAGGAAATTTTGAATTAAAATACAATATTTTTCACTATTCATTAAAAAATGAACTTTATCAGAAAAATACCAAAAAAATTCCCAAAGTATATTTTTATGTCCCTATTATAATGATGGATTTTATTTGGTCATATAGAATTTATTAAGGCGAAACAAATCGATTTAAAAAGGTATCTCCATTAAAAGGTGATAAATCTACCTTTTAATGTAAATTATTCTTAAAATTAGATTCATTCTCATTTTAAGCCTCTAACTTTTATTGGATAAATGTAAATAACTGAACAAACATGTATAATAATATTTTAGTTAGTTTCGTTCATTCCCACTAATACAATGGCTAGGAGTTACCTACAATTAAATATAATAATATTATATTATTAGTGTGCAACGTAAGATTCCAAAGAAACCCGTTGTTGCGTATCGGGTACGCTATCGAACATAGCAAGCCCTTTAAAGTAAAATTAATATTTAATTCACAAAAATTAATAAATATGAAAATATCTTATTCTTCATTTACCTGGGATGTTACATCCTTACCCCCTTTGTAAGTTGTGACCTCGCAATTATTATTCACTGATCATAATAAGTGGGGGTATTTATCCCTCATAGAATTTTCAGATTCCCACGTTGCCTCTCCAACCATATACTTTTTCCACAAAACCTTTACCTGGTGAATTACCTTATTTGACTACACTTTCTCTCAATGGTCAATTATCTGGGCTGGTTGTTCTTCATAAGAGAGATTCTCTTCCAACTGAAATACCTCTGGGCTCAAAACATGAGATGGATCTGGAATATACTTTCTCAACAACGAAACATGAAAAAAATTATGTACCTGGGATAATCATGGAGGTAAAGCCACTATGTATGCAACTGATCCAACTTTCTCCAGAAATTCATAAGGTCCAATGAACCGCGAACTCAACTTTCCCTTATTACCAAAACACATCAGACTATTCAATGGAGAAACATTTAGAAATACATGATCACCTACCTCAAAAGAAAGATCATTCCTCCCATTATCAGCATAACTTTTCTATATAATATTAGATGTTCTCATGAGCTTCAGAATCAAGTGAATTTCTCTTCCATATCTTCTAACAATTCTAGTCCCATATGCTTCCTTTCACCTACTTCATCCCAAAAAGCTGGAGTTGGACAACCCATTCTATATAATTTCTCAAATGGACCCATCTGTATACTGGAATGAAAACTGTTGTTATACAAAAATTCAACCAAAGAAATATTTTGGTCTCAACTTCCATGGTAATTCATCGAGAAAGCAAATAACATATCCTCAAATGTCTGAATTGTTCATTTTGATTGAACATCTGATTGAGGGTGAGAAGCAGTAATAAAATTTAATTCAGTAACCAATGACTTTTGAAGGCCTCTCCAAAACATTGATGTACACCTAGGATCATGATCAGATACAATGGAGAGGGGAACTCCATGCAACCTGACTATCTCTTTAACATACAACTAATCAAGTTAATCTAGTGATAAAGTATCTCTAATAGAAAGGAAATGAGAATATTTAGTCAATCGATGAACTATATCCCAGATTTCATTATTACCTCAAGATGTCCTTGGTAATCCCACAACAAAGTCCCTGGATATATTTTCTCATTTCCACATTGGAACTGGTAGAGGTTGAAGCATCCCTTTCATTAATTTCCGCTTGACTTTAACCTGTTAACAAGTCAAACACTTCAATGTAAAATCCACAATATCTCTTTTCATTCAATCCCACCAGTAATACTCCGGAAGATCTCTGTAAATCTTAGTACTATCAGGATGAACTGAAAATGAAGAACTATGGGCTTCACATAACAACTCATTCTTTAACTGTGAATCACAAGGAAGACATAATCTTTTTCCAAATCTCAAAACACAATCATTATCAACATTAAAATCAACCAACTTACCCTTCTGAACCAACTCTACCTATTTCTGCAACTCACTATCTTTTTTTTGTGCTTTCTTTATTCTATCTGATAGAGATGACCTCACTGACACTTGAAACAAAACAGGAGAATTCCCTGGACCAAAAAATTCTATGCCAAATTTCATCAAATAAAAAACCACAGGATCTCGTTCCAAACATAACATTTCTAGTGAAGCATTAAATTTTTGACTCAAAGCATCAGCCAATTTATTTTCTTTTCCTGGATGGTAATGGATAGTGAAACAATAATACATGATTAATTCCAACAATCTCCTCTGTCCCATGTTCAATTCTTTCTGAGTGAATATATACTTAAAAATTTTGTGATCATTATATATATCAAACTTCAATCCATATAAATGATGCCTCCAATTTTTTAAAGCAAAAAACAACAGAAGCTAATTCCAAATCATGTGAAGATTAATTTAACTCATCAGGATTCAACTAACGTGAAGCATAAGCAATTACCTGAACATTTTTCTTAAGTACACATCCATGTCTATTCAACAAAGCATCACTATAGATAAAAAAAATCACAATTTCTGGATGGATGTTCCAAAACCGGAGCATTCACTAATCTCCTTTTCATTTTCTAAAAACAATCATCACATTCTTTTGTCTAGATGAACATAACACCTTTTAGAGTTAACATAGTCATTGGACTATATAACCATGCAAAATTTTAATCAAACCTCTGGTAATAACCTACCAAACCAAGAAAACAATGGATCTCGGTTATATTTGTGGGTCTTGGCCATTCTTTATCAACTTATGTTTTAGCAGGATCAACAATTAGGCCATTTTTTGAAATAATGTGACCACAGAATGAAATTTTTTGTAACCAAACCTCACACTTGTTAAATTTCCCAAATAGTTTTTTTTCTTTTAAGGTTTTCAAAACAACCCTTAAATGAATTTCATGTTCATATTTACTTTTGGAATAAACGAAAATATCAACAATAAACAGAACCACCATTTACCATGTGATTCAACTGATCCATCACTGCAGTAAATAGCTCAATTCAGATTCTGACCATCTGAGGTTGTTGATCTGTAAGGTCATTCTCCTCTATATAACTTCCCAAAAAAGCGGCTATGTTTCATTTATGAAAAATCATTCTTAACAAAGAAATATCTTAGGCGAAGCAACATGATAATAAGTAAATACTATATAATTTCAATATTACCATAAATTAATTTAGGGACATTAATTTAACAATACCCTAACTCCTAAAGTAGTCTAAAACAACCTATAATACCAACTATAAAGACTCGGCCATAAACCTTACTTAATATTGAATTAAATGAATAATTCACATTGAGGATCTTTTCACGTTTAGAGTTTTAGAGAATTATGACATAACTATTACATCTCAGAAGATTTATAAAGTAAACACTTCTACCTAGTTTCTAATTTTTTTTTACAAAACATGAACTCTTGAAAAAAAGAGTAATGTCTAGTTCCATGTTTAAGACAACATGACTTTTCATTGATCTCATCCTTGACCCTATTCCATATTATGTCCTGTGAAGAAAATTTCAAAACTTGGGATGAGCATAAAAACCTCATTAAGGGATACACAAAGAAGTAAAACTGTTAGTTTTTCAAGACAACTAGTAAACCATGATTACTTTAACATAAGTAATAATTTTCAACTTTATGAATTAGTAAATACTCTTCACGGAATAAAATATCATTACTTACCACTTTGTAACAAAAATATTACCATAAATCCCATATAAATAACACATAACATATAAAGGTAACATGGGACATAAACATATATAAATGTAATAACAATATGGTAGACTTCCACAGATATCACTAAATTTAATATCCATATGACTGACTTCCATACCCAATGCATTGGAGGTTATAACGTAACCACCCGTCCTGGTATTCATAGAACCACCCGTTATTTGGGTTATCACGTAACCACCCATCAAATGTCCAAGTACCATTATAAAATCATAAGTCATAAAACAAATATAAACAAAAGAAAACATTTCCACATTTCAATCACAATATAAACATAACAATATTGACATAACAAATCCATTTTCAAAACAATTTTCAATACCAAAAATACCTAAAAGAGTATAAGGTATTTATTTTCTTTTAAAAAACATTACGGCTTGTTGAGGAAGCCAAAAATAAAATAATACACACATCGGTGGAAAATGGTCGTTGTCACCACTTACTTTAAAAGAAACGTTCCTTTTTTTATTTTAGTAAAACGCTTCGTAGAATGATATTCCCATTGAAAAGTCAAGGGTGTTTATAGGGCATATAAACGAAAGTGGTGTATTAAACAAAATATGCCTCAATGAAAAGAGATTGAGAAGAAGTCCCTTACAAAGATAATTTTTTAAATAAAAAAGATCTATTATGTGTATTAACTATATATTCACATAAATAAAGTATAAATACAAAAAAAATAATTTCTCACAAAATCAAAGAATGACATAAACAAGAAAGCGAAGATCAACGCAAAGAACGGAAATTAGGTTAAGAAGTTCCCTTCTCTCATGTCCAACTTGACCCGTTCATTCTTTAGTATCCTGAATATTATACTAAAGTTAATTTATACTTGCATAAGAACCATTTTAAATTTTATTATTCCTTATATACCACTTATTACCATGTTATAAGCATTATGTAATCATTTAAGTTAATAACGTTCATTTTGTCGAAATTTGGTACTTGAGTCAAAAATGAACACCTTATATTTAAAAAGATGACCATGTGGTCGATAATCCATTATATACAGAATGGTATTTTTGATATAGATATAATATTTATCATATATATCTAATATATACATGTATTTATAATAGTATATAACATTTGGTGGTAAGAAATGAAATTCACCGTTCATGGAGATGGTAAGCCGTACGTACGCATGAACACTGCTTTCGTTTCTATTTACTATTTTAATGGAATTTAAACATAATTATACATAGGTATATTATAATTCCAGTAGAATATCATATATAATATCATTAACTCCATCCTTTATACATCAAACATATGGCACTAACGTATCACATGACTTTGAGGGGGCGGTAGTCCGCACCTCCACAAATGAGATTATCCTATTTACCAACTATGGAAACCATAAAGGCGTGCTAAATATTTGATGTACAGAAGCACAAGTAAATTATAAAAATAATATATATCATATATAAATTGAGATCAATCATAATGGCCACCATGATAGGCGGTTGGAGATATTTGAACAATCATCATTTCGTGAGGCGTTAGTTTGCATCCACAGAAACATTATGTTCTTCATCTATTAGATCGAGGTGTGTGTAAGTGTAGTTAGGATACATCTCATTAAAACATCCTTGTATATTGACGATACTATTGTTGTTACAAAATAAAGTAAAAAAAGAGTTTGGGAGTTGGAGAGGTAAAATACAATAAAACAATTTAAGTGAAACAGTTACCTTAAATTTGGGTAACTCCCTTCGGTTTGAACCAATGGTCTTCTTGAAGTTCCTACTGTATATGGTAAGGATTCTAGTGGGAGATGAGGTATGTAAGGAGCTTAGTGGGGCAGATTTTGGATGATACAAAATTCTTTAGAGGTGTGATGAAATTGTTATAAGTGATCTCCTTTTATAAGGGAGAGGAGGGGCTCTTTAGGAAAGTGTAAAAACATTATTTTATTATATAATTAAATTCTATTTATAATAGTCACAAAATCATTATAGTCGAAGATAATATGACTCATGGTCGAAATACAATCAAGCAATAAAAATTTTACAGGTTTTGGATAATATTTTAATCATTATGATCTTATTTATTTAAATATTTTAATTAATGTGGTAAATACTACATCATTATTGTGTCATAAATAATATAATTTATTTGATGTATAAAAATTTTAAAATAATTACCATGATGTAGGAAATATTTTTATATATATAATGAATATTTATAGTCTAAAGGATAATTTATATAACCCATTTTAAAAATTAATTTACTAAAAGATATTTGATTTTCTCATTTTTGTCTTTACATTAAGTAAATTAATGTAAATTGTCATTATCACTCACAAGTTGCTCAATTGGGTGCCAATATCGACCCAAATATGACAATGGTCTAACATGACACAACCAATATGGTTTGGACAAATGATAATGTAATTTTTAATTATTATAATATTCTTTTTACCTTGAATTACCTTATTTACTTTTAACCATGGTAAATAAAAGTCAAAAGTTTCTATTCACCAAAAATTATTTTCATCTTATTGTACCACATTTTACTAACTAATAACAACCATGTCTATCGTATTTTTCAAATTAAATTCACAGAAGTTGTAAAATATAATTTTAATGAAAAATTTAGTTTTTTAACTACTACTAATTGGTTTCACTATTCATCCAAAATTTATGTTTTTCAGAAGAAAAAAAACAAAAATTCAGACTAAGCTATATTTGAAATTATGAATTCAAAAATTATATCTATTTTTCCAAATTCAAAACATATAAGCGGAATTAATTAATTTTAAAATTAATTCCTGTTATCAAAACAAATAGCGTGTTTTTAAGAAACCATAACTATAAAAATATTGATACTTGTTTATGTCAAATTTCAAAGTGAAATTAATTCCACTAACCAACATTGGATTAAATGTTAGAAATATATTTCTATTTCACTTTAAAACCAATTAAAAAGATATATAACCTTATAAATAAATTATATTATATGTCACTTTTGAATTAAAATACAATATTTTTCACTATTCATTAAAAATGAACATTATCGGAAAAATACCAAAAAAATTACCCAAAGTAAATTTTGATGTCCCCATCCTAATGAAGGATTATATTTGGTCATATAGAATTTATTAAATTGACCAAAACTACATTTAAAAATGGTTTTCCATTAAAAGGCGATAATTTGGCCTTTTAATATAAATTTGGCTTAAAATTAGATTCATTCACATTTTAAGCCTCTAAATTTTATTAGATAAATTTAAATAAATTTAAAAACTAGTATTATCATATTGTAGTTAGTTTCTTTCATCCATTACAATATAATGTCTTGGATTTAACTACTATTTAAAATAATAATAATATATTATTAGTGTGCAACAGAAGATTCCAAAGAAACTTGTGGTTGCATATCGGGTACGCTATCGAACATAGCAACTCTATTAAAGTAAAAATAATATTTAATTAAAAAATATTAATAAATTTTAAATTCACTTACTATTCATTTACTTGGGATGTCATAATAGAATAATATGAAAACCTATAAAACCCCTAGGAAAACCAAAAAACCCGTAATGAACAATGAAAATAATAAAAAGTCATAACTGACTTTTGAAATCCATCCAAAACTCAAGGAATATTGGATAGATGGTACAAAATCATGGAATCCTAATAAATACTATTACATACCCAAAAAAATACAAAAAACAAGAATATATTCTAAAAACCCTAGAAATAAATGGAATAAAATAAAACAAATGAAATTTATTCGACCCCATAAATTCATTATAAAACCTAATAAAACCATAAAAACAATAAAATATATTATAAAACATAAAAAACTCTAGAAGATTATGATTAAACATTGAACCCCTTAAATACCCAATAAATTCATATATACCCTTGGGAAACCCAATATATATTGAAAATAACTGATTGTTTTTATCATAGTAGTCAATAAACTTACCTAAATTAGTAAAACCACTGGATTTATAGTATAATTTTTTAAACTATTTTTTACTCTTATAGTAGATAATGTTAATATTTGATATTCCAACTAACCATTAACATATTTTAATAGGACAAGCCATTTGTGGTGAACCAACAAAAAAATGAATGTCCCCTATTTATTTTTTAAATCTGATTAATGTATATGATGAATTTTGATACCTTCATTTTATTCATTTCAACATTATAACAATATAAAATTGTAAGGTAAGATTAATATAATACCATAATTCACATACCATGATTGGGTGCATTCAAAATGTTTATAAAACATGCGTTATCAGAGCGACTATGTGATCATATTAATTATCATTATTTTATAGGGATTTCGACACGTGTTTCGTGGTTAATATAAAAGGATTTTTTGATTGATGGATAAAATTACATACATATTTAAAATTTTTATGAGATCCTACTTATGATATCATAAGATTAATGTCATCAATATTTTATTACATGGAATACTAGTCACTAATACTAAATAAATTTCTATAACTATTGTTGAAATGACATTTTTTTATCCAGATATGATGGAATAAAATCCAATATTTTCTTCTATATCATACTAAATAAAAATGAAAATGAATAATTTCATATTATATAAGTTTAATTGGGTAAAATAAACTATATTTATCTAGGGAAAATCATTTTCAAGGAGGCTATGTAGTGATCACTTCATAATTAGTTCTATTATATGACGATGTGCCCATATGAGAAAATGTATTCACACATCAATGGATTTTTTTTTAGGAAACTATGTTTACTGTTATTATATGATTGAAATTGTTATTACTAAAAATATTCTTAGAATAAATTCACTCCAATAAAATAAAAATGTATTGGATCTTAGAGAAAAGTATATTAAAAATGTGACTATTTTTGACTTTAGCTGAATAAGTGTCAAATATAATCTTTTAGTAAAACACGTGAACATAACTAGACAATTATCAAACAATATTTTATTAAAATAGTTTTTTGAATATGGAGATAAATTAATGAGGAATAAATTATAAAGATATTAGTTATGGATTTCTATCATTGTTAGTGTGCATAAGATGCAAATTAAAATACAAGTAATAAGTACAAAAATAATTTTTTACTAATTTATCCAAAATATTGGAAAATATATGAATTATGTCAATGAAAGTGTTGAAAATAAGTAAAAAATATGATATGGAATAAACCTTGAAAATAAGGATTCTAATAATGTTGATCATTAAATCATATATAACAATAAAAAATATGTTATTGTTGAAGAAAATTATGATTAATGAAAAAGACTAGTTAATGTGAATACATGGTAGAGAAATTGAGATCATAATAAATGATGAATAATTAGTGATTTAAATAGTAAAGAAAACATGTCTGAAAATTTAAATGAAGAGAAACCTGACAAAATATTCAACATGAAAGAAAAACATATAGGATCACTTGGTTAATAATACAATCAACGTTGGAAAAATTCAATGACTTGTAGTTTGGTTAATGAATATAAAATATAAATTGACCTATATGAAAAAAAATAGTTAGAAATGGGAAGGGAAGAAAATTGGTCTTTTAAAGATATATGTAATGAATTTATTTATTTTTTGAAATAAATTAATGAATTAAGAAAAGTAATCAATGATATGAATACACTGTTATGATAAATAATCAATAAGGATGAATGTATCTTGAAGAGGGGTATTTTAGGAAGATGATCGATTCTAAAATTAAAATAGATAAGGATAATAAAATATTAAAAAATCATGATATTATATGATAATTAAAAAATCATAAGGGAATGAAAGGTAATTAAAGATTTAATGAAGATAAAATATATATAATCATAAACTTATATTTGGGTTTGGGTTTAGATATGATTTTTATACATCCAAATATCATGATGATTCTTTGAAAAATAAGGGAAAATAAAAAATTAGTAAAACCTCCCTAGTATCAATGTTACACCAATAATTAATAATGTACTCTTAAGAAGGAAACAGGTTGAGTGGGAAAATGAAAATATCTTTCAAAAAATAAAATTACCATTATATTATTTTTTTAGATGTAATATGACATAGTTTATAGAAGTAGAATGTTATTTTAGAGGTTATTCTCCTAGATTCCAAAAATTTATAAAACTGTATTCCTCATTATATATAATAACTATAGTAACTTTTACTCTTATAATGGTTCTTATGGTTATTAATAGTTTATAATTTATATGGAATGAAGAAATAATTCATAAAAAATGGGATGAAAATGAAAAATTTATGTATATGACCATATGAAACTTTCTTGGAAATATAGATTCTATTAATTAGAGAAAGAAGAGTATGAACATGAATGTTATGATTAATAAAATTAAGAGATACCCCCTTGTATTACAACTGAAGTTGTAATGTAATTGATTGATAATTTTTCCAATTAGATGAAAATATTCATAATGTATTCACTCTTCGAAACAAAAAATACATTAATATGTATTCTTGAAAATGGGGTTTTATCCCTCTTTATTGGTAATATAAATATTTTTTTTGAATATCAGGATTTTAGTTGATGGATGAGTCCTCTTTGGAAATTATAGATCACTGAAAATTAGTAATACCAAATGATAATGTTATCTAGGTGAATACTGACTAATAAAAATAATATTTATATGAACATGTTTTAATAATATCTTATTAGTATTATACAAAAATATTACTATATATTAAATTTCTTATTCTATCAGTATATTTATTATATCTAGTGTTAAAATGGTGACTCTTTTTTGAATTAATGGAGATCCAATATACCTTTTTATCATTTATTTTACAAGGAAAAAATTATTGATTTAGTGTTTTGGAGGAATAATATTGTCTTTGGCATGGAATAATTGTGAAAACATTTTAAAAAATGGTGAAATTTCAATAACAAAAGGATGAAACGAATAATAATAAATGAAATGAAATTACGAGAAGACATATGATACATTTGTTAAATCATGGAAATTTGATAAATCCTTATTGGGTAATGAATAACATGGCCTCAAATCATCAAGATATGACCCATACAGACGTGCGTAGATCTGGGAAGTTTCCTTTAAAATATTGTTGGGAGTAATTCATTCATTTCATTTCAAATTATTAAAAAATTGGTTTTTTCATATTTATGCATGTTATGATAGATGTGATTAAGTGTATTTAGATTTTTTAAAGGATATCTAAAAATTATACAAATACAATAATGAAATTATATATATATGATAAGAGAAAATAATATATATCTCTCTAGTTATAAAAATATTTTAGAAACATGGAAAAATATAAAATTCACTCCGATGACAACACTATATAAAATGATTGTAGTAAAGGTGAGATCAAATAGTATACAACATAGCCAAAACATTTCCATTGAATGTGTAATCTCTCCTATCTACTGTAAAAAATTCAGGCATGAAGCATCTTATAGAAAAAAGTCATTTCAACATTGCATATAGTTGGTTATATGGTATTAGATGTGAAATTGTTAAAATTCATTTTTGAAACACTTTAGAATATTCAATAGAAATTATAATATTCAGAATAATGAAGGAAATAAAGGAAATTAGGAACAACAACTAGATAAAGGGATAATTTAGGGCACTCATTCAGTTTTAGGATTATGAATGTATAAAAAAATTTACTCTATTAGATAATGTGTTAATGGGAACATTTTTAATGAAAATGATGGAAATATATATGGAATTTCATATTTGAGTGCAGTATGTGATGGGGATGATGAATTGTTAAAATATTTGTGTTGATCTATGTTTCCAACATGTGAAAATGATTTAAATATTAAATCCTTGGTTTGTGGGGATAATATACTAAGAAACAATTTGAAAGATTTTTTTTCAATCCTTAAATAAAATTCAGTGATTTTTTTTGAAAAAGTGATCGAGTATTCAATATAGATAAATTTTATCACTTTGATATGGTCTATAAAACACGACAATATCCATGGATAGGATGCCATGCTAGCTCAACATCACAAATATTGGTTCATGGTCAAATGGGTTGGGGAACTTGTTATCCATAATAGTAATGGGGATGTAGGAATAAGGTAATGAGGGGTGGAATGCGCATATAATAGTGTTCCACCTCACATGGGTGATAATTTGAATAAATTACATCATAAAATGGTATAGAGATATGGATGAGGATCAGAGAAGACTAAGATGCTCCCATTCAACTGGTCAATGGAAAAAATATCATACTTAAATGAAATATTTTTTGTGAAAATAATTATTGGTGACATGAACTATTCAGAATATGGAATAATATACATAAAAATTGGTCCATTTTAATATTCAATGACACTATATTTTATAGGGTCCTGTCCATGGCACATATAGTTATGATGATGTCCCAAGGGATAAGAAATTTTTTATAATGTAGCTATGAATTTTATTAAAGACTGTTGGTTTTTAGTAAAAAATTAGAATAATAAATTTCTAGGATTATATTTTTCCACACATTAGTAATGTAGGTTATGTCATAGTTCCCTTGTAAATGATGTAGTCTATGCCACATCCAACCTTTGGGATTTGAAACTTTCTATCTAATAACAAAAAATGGTTTTGGGATAAACTATCCTAAAGAAAGATAAACTACAATAGTCTCCTCGACATTGAGGATAGTTCATTGATATATGTGGTTCATGGATATCATGCCCCTAATCAAGAGAGTGAGTTATTCAAGGTGTTATATAATAGAATATTTGATCTGTCCCAATGATATTTTCCATTCTATAGGAAGGATGGTTGCACCACATTGATATGGTCTATGATGTACTCTATATGAATAGATTAGTACTACTTCATATAATTAATGGCCATAAAACAACATAAACACAATCAATTACAAACTTTATTATGTGAGAGGGATTTATTTGTTTAAATAATAAATGAATAATTTATATTTTGTGGTATATAAAGGAAAAAATAAACATTGGGAACACATAAAAGATAAATTGAAGGGTGAATCCAATTTTATGGATTAAAATAAATTTAAAAGCTATATTTTTTGAAACACACTCTATATACATAAATATACAAGGAGTCATATATAATGATTTTTTATAGATAATATACCAAACAAATTATTCTTGATCTTATTTTGAATGTTTAATGTTGAAGAAGGATTTGCTCTAAGAGTATCAACACCACTATAAATCAATATGTCAATGAGGGATAGAAATCCCAATGTTGGTTTATGTTCTTATAATCATTATGTAAATATGGATGATTAAATAGATTAGTGAAATAATTATTAAAAAGAGTAGTGAGATCACAAATATTATGTGTTAGTAAATCAAGAGTGTTTGTAAGGCCACTTCATAATAGTAACTTTAATGTAGTTAGATTCTATTGAATCTTTTTCATAGGTCACCATTTTTTCATACTCCTAGGATATATCAAAGTGCAGCTAAACAATGTAAAATCTTTTGGGATTTTTACTATAAGGAACACTAAATTATGGAAATTGTATAGATAAATTATTTTTTTCCAAAAAATATAGGTAACATGATCATTATCAAATAAATAACTTCCTATACTATGATTTTCCCTCATCTCATAGTGTTGTATTCTATATTATTGTAAAAATTGTTATCAAATGTGTGTTTATATATTTTCTCTCATAGGCATATAGATAAAAATGTCAATTATAATATTTTTCCAATATTTTTTGGGGAAACTTTAGATGTATGGAAATCCATATGGAAAAATTATTTTTGGTCAATTTGCATGTGGTATTACACAATAACCCTATATTGAATTACAAAAAATAAAAAAATGGTTCCTTTTTCAAATGATATAATTGATAATTGGATGTTCATTCCAAATAAAATAATTCATTGGGATGTTATCATTTGAATCAATCATCAAAATCATATTTCTTTATACAACCTCCAATGTTATGTGGGAAAATGTTATGAATATTTATGAGGGAAATTTGTTGTTTTGTTATGAAATATATTATGTTCTGTTGAACATGTATGTTAGTTTGGGAATAAATTCAAATGAGATTATTTATTCATTTTTATAAAATCTAAATTATATACTTGATTATATATGAGATCTTGTTGAGGAACTCATGGATGAAAATATCATGAAAAATATTGCGATGGGAACCACCTCATTTAAATTCCAAAGTTACATTTCTAGATTATAATGATATGATAAATATATATCATGAACTAATGTATATAAAACTACTCTATTATGAAATTTGAAATTAATATAATGAATAAAGAGAAAATTAATGCACCTAGGAGGTGGATTTTAATTTTATACAAAAGATATTAATCATATAAAATTCTGATATTGATGAATTTTTTGTTATGATGACATTAATTTTCACTAATCATAAATGAGGAAGTGTATTTTTTTGGAGTATGATTCTAATTACAATATTAATGTTTGTAAGGGAGACACATATTATCACTAATTATCCCAAAAAGTATAGAGAATATGATCTTTAATAAAAACAACCCATGAAGATGATGAATAAAGGATAAATCAGCTCAAAGTTGATAACATTTAAAAGAAGAAATCATCTTTTTAAATAAAAATATAGTTCAGTAAAAGTGGAGGACTAAGAGGATAAAAATTTTAAATTTGAAGGTGTGTTGATGAATATTTAAAATAATATATCAACTGGTTATAGTGATGGAAATAATGGTGTGGTTTTTTGATTTGATGATAAATAAACATAAATTAAGGGAACCCTTTATGAATATGATGTAGTTATAGAAAATACTAAGATGACCAATGAAGTGGTTCATGATTCTATGCACTAAGTGGAACAAAAAAAGATGATGTGCTAAATATAATGCATGAAATTGAAAAAATTAAAATATATATGTTCAGAAAATTAATGGAACTAACTTGAAGTGAAGCTTAATAATGATGGAAAATCTGAATCATTTATTTTTTATAAACCCATCAATGATGTAGTGATGTGAACTAATAATCTAAAAGAAGATGTTCTAAGTTTTTACTGGATTATTTGACCTCAAAAACTATTATTGAGTCAAAATATTTTGAAATGGAATAAACATTAATTTTCATCAAATATATCAAACATAATTTTGAAGGAACACATTCTAGTTCCTCATGTTTAGTGGTTTAATGTTATGAAAAAAAATCTACACATCATGAAAGAGTACTCAGAACAAGGTTGATATTGAAAAGAATATAAATGAATCTAATTATGTATCGAAGATGAATTATAATTTTTTATATTTTTGATGTATTTCATCAAAAATATATAGTAGACATACTATATGTGATCTATTTTTAGGAGTTCCTTATAGGATAAAAATCAATCCAAATAGGAATATGTAATTTCTTATCATGTATTTTCCATTAAGGGTTTTTTCTATTCCATATCAAGACATATAAATGGGTAATCATGAATTCTTGAAATCAAATAAAAATAGTACTAAAACCCAAATCTAATAAAATTGAAAAAGAATTTTTTTCGATTTTCAATTGGAAAAAGATATCAAAGTAATAGATATTGGGAATACGCACTCCTCATAGATAAGGTTGTTGAATGAGATTTATAAGAAGTTTATTTTTAATAAGGATGAATTAAGTTCAATGAAGATGCCATGATACTGGATATTGAAGAATGGGTGATCATCACATATAACTGAAAATAAAGAAATAATTTTGAATTATAATCCCCCATATGATGAAATGTTTAAATTTAATGATGATGAGGGTATTAGGATTATTTGTTCAAAATACAATTTTTTATAGGATAATATGTCAGTGGAAATAAAATTTTCATTTTCTATTGAAAAGTCATTATATTAATTGTTTCAACCAATTGATTGGCCAAATAAATGTGGTATAGTTCATTTAAAATACTTTCTTTGTTAGTGGACAAGCTAGTAAATTTATTTTTAAATTTAAAGAACCATGTGATATAAATATTTTTTTGTAGATTAAAAATTATTATTCTATGAAAATAATATAAAAATAGGTTATGACATAGATTGGTTGGTTATTTGAGCCAAACATATCTAGAGAGGTTGGTAATGAGAAATAGAGCTCATGATTTTACTCATCACACATATGATCACACTAACAAATGAGACTTATGTCAAAATGTGATGATTAACTAGATTTCCAACATGATAATGATGTTGTAGGAATCATAGTTTCTTGAACACATTCACGTTGATTTTTTTTGGGAAAAGTTCACCCAATGCAACAATTATAAGTGGATATTGCGTAATTTTTATAATTGAATATATCCAAATAAGATGGATTATTCCTATCACATAGGAGTCTATGGTATACATTTTTATTACTATATAAGAGATGATGGAGGGAAGAAAGCATGGAATGTTGATCTAGATATTTGGAACTAACAATTTGACCATATTTAAAAATTATAAAATAAAAGTGTATATAAACAACATATAATTCTATAGTATATATCAGCTTCCTAAGAACTCCAAAATATTAAGATTGTCAAAATAATAAATCGTATATTTAAAAAAATTAATTTATTATTTTTATTGAATTGTCACCTTCATAATAAAATTGAAAGGAACATTTTATTATAGTGTTTTACATCTAAAATATAGATTTATATATGAAAATGAAGAGATAACTCAATATAAAATGTGGCATTTAAAGAATAAATTACTAAAATAAATATGTGAGATTGGATGTATGTTTTTTATTTAAAAAAATAGGCAATTTAAAATGTTTTATGATCTAGGATATGAGATAATATTTGTTGGATAGTAGTCAATGAGAAATTATTAAATTTTTAACAATAAGTGTCATCAGATGGTCAATGAAATTAATGATATTATTGTAGTTAAAGATAGAAAAATGATATCATTACTTGAGAGAATTATGAATGAGAACCAAAATGTTTGGAATCTAAGAGTTTCAGTGATGTACAAGGTCCATGGGATATTTTATTTCATTTATAAAAACTATATGAAGTCTCAAATTTTGTTGAATTCACTAAAATTATAGTTAATTAATAGAAAATAATGACGATTGAAAACATTGAAATAACTATGGCTGGAGACTAGATATCCTTATTCAAACTAGTAAAAAAGAAATCTCATTGATTGGTATAATTTTTATATTTGGATGAAATAAAAAAATTACAAATAGTTAAAATATTTAGGGTTGGGTGAAAGATATGAATTGGGATATGAGAAAATAGAAAAGTAAAATACATTTGAATGTGATCTATGCCCAATTGAATATAATTTCAATTGAACCAAGTTGATGTATCAATGTAATATAGGAAAATATGGAATGATGATTTGAATGGAAAATATTCTTATGTGAAATAGATATTCCCATAATGAATGAATTAAGGTAGGTGATACTTAGGAACCCATTTCATGAATTGATACAATATGGTTATTTCTATCCATTCATATTCAAAAGTGGTTCATGATATATAAAATCGATGTCAAATATACATTCAAAAATTTTATTTCATAGAGTTAGAGTAATATATTATGCAATTAGATATTTTTATCATTAGTAATTATGAAGAAAAAGTATATTTTATAAGGAAGGATGTGTATGAAATCATGAAACCACTAAGGGAATATTATTCTAGATTATAAAAATGGATAAAGAATATCACATTTCATTGATTATGAGTAAGTCATAAATTCTATATAAAATATAATTATAAACAGTGTTCTATTTCTATCATTTATGATGATGATGTAAATTAAAGAGGCACATATGAAACCCAATGCATGTAGTTTTCAAATCTCTTGATGTGTGAGTTGATGATATCTCTAATTGGGGAAATATCATTTTTTTAATGATTGTTTTATTTTGAATGTGTATATGTGATATTTATATCAGAAAATAAATAAGCCAATGTGGTTGTAAGAAAATTTCTTATGGTTGAATTAATGATCATAAAATCTCACTTGGAGATAAGATTGAAATTATCAAATATGAGTTTCGAAATAATTTTATGTTACCATATATTGGGTAATAATTGAATATTTAATCTATTTTATATCCACATGACATGATATATTATTTTTTATTAGTTAAAATAATTATTTAGAGTTGTGCAAAGGAAATGAACTTGATATTTTTGTATTTCTGTTTTATAATAATCCAATACAGAACTATTTTTTGTTTGATCACAATGATTTACAACGTAATTTTTCCAGATTATCTAATACATATTTTGGTGGTTTTCTATATAATCAAAAATTAACTTTCTATGATTATTTTTTTTCTTTTAAACTCATGTATTTAATGGAAAATAAAGAAGAAAAATTTTATTTCATTGATCCCAATAGAGGATGAGTGCATTTCTCATAATCAATCATGCATAATTTTTTATTGATAAACCCATAACATGATGATGTTAGAGTAAAATTATGTTAAACCATTAAAAATATATGGGAAAAATAATGACTGACATTAATAAAAAAACCTATCCAATAATCATGTATCACACACATTATGCAAAAGTTTCATTTTATATTGTGTAAATTAGAGAAATTATTTTTGGTTTTATAACAAGTTTCAAAATAGGATCATGTTAAAGTTATCATGAGAAAGGAAATTCTCAAAGTGATATTTGAGAAGAAATTGATGTCTAATAGATTATATCAATCTATATCGACATAATTGAATTTTATATGGACCCCCACTCACCATAATTTCATTAATGATCATGTTATATTTTTTCACCTCAATATATTTGTTTTATTATCCCATCAACCCAACATTTTAGAGTATTGAAATCAATTGGTTTACTTCCATGGGGTGATAGAAATTTCTGTTTCTGTTTAATTATTGGATAAAAAAAATATAAGTACTGAAGGGTATCTTAATATTAATTCATTATGTAATTTCTTGCGGTCAAAATGATTATATGGTGATCATGAAAATAACTTCATTTAATTAATTATTTTAAATTTATTAGTACCAAATTGGGATTATAATTCAGGATTACCACAACATGGATTATATTTTTGAAATTTGATACATTAAAAAATAGTTTTGGAGTGTCTATGAAATCCAATAGAAGCCAAATGGGGGATATTTCTTTTTAACAAAATCCACTTTTTATCTTATGTGTGTTATGTTTGATGAAAATGTTAAAATAATATGTTTTTTATAGTAATTTTCTCACAATATTACTGGTCTCACAAACATAAGGCTATCCATTTCTAAATAGTCATGGTAGACCACACTCAAGCACATTATAAGAAACACAAATACTTTTGGGGCCAAGGAGGTCATCATACAATAGTAGCACTATAAATGTAGGAATGTTAGAATATTGGTCGATGTGAAGATGGGGAATTGGGTAACACCATAAGGGATATAATATGGAAGAAGTGGTCTATGTCATGGGGAGTTATTAGAGAGAACATCTAGAGTTATCCCCATTACTTTCATCCTTCACATAAATATATCTAAACCAAAAAGTCATGTCCAGTCCTCCCCTCATATTTCAGTGTGAGTTGTGTATGAAATCATGATATCACTAAGGTAATAGTATTCTAGATTATAAAAATGGATAATGAATATCACTTTTATTTGATTTTGAGTTAGTCATACATTCTCTACCAAATATAATTATAAAAATTGTTCTATTTCTCTCATTTATGATGATGATGTAAATTTAAGAGGCACATATTAAACCCAATGCAAGTAGTTTTCATAACTCTAGATGTGTGAGTTGTAGATATCTCTAATTGGTGAAATGTTATTTTTTTCAATGATTGTTTAATTTTCAAAGTGTATATGTGATATTTATATCTGAAAATAAATATTCCAATGTGGTTGTAAGAAAATTTAATATGGATTAATTAAATAACATAAAATCACATTCAGAGATTAGATTGAAACTATCAAAGATGAGTTTTGAAGGAGGAAACCATTACAGAGATCGATGTAGAACATAACAAAAAACAGGGTACACGGCCAAAAAGAGATCCAAAATACAAAAGGAAAAAAATCATAGCAAGATCAATCCAAAAAGTCTCATCTCCCCCGTTAATTGAAAATGCAACATCGAAGTCAGGCAAGATGTTGCGTCACCCTCTCTACAATGAAATGTGTCATGCTGGAAACACAGCCAAGGCATAACACTCCTCCAACTCACAATGACAGATGAGAGGGGGACTAGAGGATAGGTTCCATCACACCTATCTCTCTTTCAAGCCACCCCTATATTTTGGGATCTCATATCCTAGAGGTTGGTATGTCATGAAAATATATAAATAATGCAGCCTATTTGATGTGAGATGTGGTTCAAAGAGATAATTCCTGAAATCATGAGAGATAGTTTTTGAAGGATTTATTTTCTAATATTTAAATCTGGTGAAATATAGTTTCTAGAAGTAATTACTATTATTCGTGCTACAAGAATGGTGGATATTATATAATAAAAATGTCTACACCATATTATATGTGAAATGAGATATAATGTATTAGGGAATTCATGGCCATGCGACAAAAATTCCATTAATTAACTTTGTATTTTTATATTATGATAGCTATGAGTTTAAATGTAAAATAACAAATTTGGAATCTATATTTTATGAATATCCAAGTTAACATAGTGGACACATTATATAATCCTTAATATGTAGGTATATATCACATCTATTGGATTTAAATAAATATTGAATACATCACCGGTGCTAACAATAATATATGTAGCCAATAATTTATTTTTATAAAAGTGAATTTTATAATGAATATTTATAAGGTATTCAACTATATCATTTTTAATAAGTATATGTTCAAATAAGTATTAATTCTATGAGTCTCGTCCTTGATGGAAATTATCATTTTTTGGTTGATGATAAATTCTAATGGTATTGTAAATTTATAACATCCTTATCTGATGTAGCAGGTTTCAATATACATACAATTATGTTATTTATTGAATGAGATCAATGATTTTTAAAAACATACCATATAGTTTCCAAAGAGGGTAAGTGAGACCACTAATGTTTTTTAAAATTAATGATGGGTACTGTAAGTGAATTTGCTGAAAATGTGAATTTTCATTTATACACCTTATTTGGGTGATGTTGTAGGCAAACAAAGAAAAATATATTTCTTTTTACAACATTAAACACCCATTGAGGGAATGATATAGAGAAAAGTATGTATTTCTCAATGAATTATTACTATATCCTTATCAAAGAAATCCAAAACATATCTCCAAATTAACACTTTTTAATTACTATTATATCATCTAAAGGATTCCATTTTAAAGAGTGGATAAAATAATAATGTTTATGAAACTATTATCAATGTTAACAAATTTAAGAAAATAAATATATTAATAGGGGAACAACATAAATCATATCTATATTTTCTTATGTGGAACTATCCTTTTATAAATAAGTATTAAATGATAGATCATGAATCACTTCGATAAATGGATAGTCAGACCATATTATGAAAAATCTAACTTGAGAGACTATGGTTATGTCAAGGGATTAAAATTATCAAGGAAACACATGTGTAAATAAATATTAACATGATGAAGATATAAAATTGATCTAAAAAATGTAGCATTTTTGTGTTAGGGGTTTCCATTGGTTGAAGGATTGTTTGTTGAATAAATATTTCAATTGATGGGAAGACATGTGTTTATAACACTCATCCACATTATGGTTTTATAGGGAAAATATATTATATATGACTTTATTTCAATAAAAAATTTGTAAATTGGATTCTCAATGGATAATTTTATGTTGAACAACCTATGGGTTTTCTAAACAATGTTGATAAGACAAATGTATATTGATTGAATATGAAATTTTATCAATTTAAATTTCAAACTCAATCATCATATGGCTCGATTGAAATATTATTAGTAAAAATATAAAATGGAATTGATAGATTTGATCACATTATTTTATTTGAAATTTACCTAAGATGAATATTTTACAGTGATAAAAATGTTTATGACATCCTATATGGATGATAAAAGAATTATTATGTGAATTAACGTTATCTTTTAATGTCTATAGAGTTTGAAAAGCATTGATCATGGAAATCAAATTTTTTATCAAGATGAACTATATTTAGAGATAATTTTAATGATTATTTTCACAAGATATATAAGAAATAGTGTTCTTATATAATTTTGAGATATGTGGAAACAATTCAATTTTAAATCAAATAATTATCAGAACCATGTTGGGTAAACATGAAGATGAAAAATAAATTACTAAAAATCATTACATGAAGATTAATTTTTTTAATATCATATAAATATTACCAGATACATTCATCATTACATGTTTAGTTTTACAGCATATATGTCTCCCAAAAGAGAATATATTATTTTTAATAGAGATAAAGAAATATATTCAAGTAAAATATGATTAATTTTTAAAGTATAATAAATACAATTCTAACAATTATATTCCTCTAATGATATGAATTTGGAATGAGAAATAGTGGTTTGAAATCCATATATAGTGGACCATGTTTCACCAAAATCAATTGTATTTGATGGATCCTAAAATATACATCAGAACTGATATTTGTATAGAAGAAGTGGTTATTATTTTACCTATAATGGTTTTCACACAACATTTATGGTCAAAATGGTAATGAGGGGATCCTGGAGATTATAATTAGTTTTGAACAGTAGTCTATTATGAAATGAAATTTATGATAGATCAATCTATGACTTTGGTACAACATTTATGATCAAAGAACAAATATATACATTATAATTTCATTAATAATAACATTTTACAAGGAATGATCATGGAAATGCATGTTGGTAAATTTAAAAATGTTCTAGAAATCAATATCAATCCATTATCCATCCTAGTATTTGAATTGAATTAGGTGAATATTTTTTTTAATGTCCTATCACTTCTTGAGTATTTTAAAAATATATGTACTCTAATTTGAATAAAATTCGTTACAATATATTGTATTCTTCTATAATAAAAACTTATTAATTTTTCATATAAAATAATTTTATATACTCTATACGTTTATTTTATGATTTTTAGAATAGTAATCTGGAATTATTATTTAAATGATGAAACATGCATGTTCTCTTATTCTCTATAATGAATATTGTATCAAATATATATATATATATATATATATTATTTTTTGACAACTAATATCTATATTGAATTACCAAATTTATTCTTCATGTTTTATTGAATAAGATAATCCATTTGAAGATGGTGTAAATAAAGAAAAATTATGATGAAACAAAAATAGGTTGAGGAAAATGTAGAGCTGTTTGGGGCTCATGGATGAGTAATGACATGAAGATCAATATTTTCTAAATGAAATCCTTTAAAAAATGATCAAGCCCTTTTTTACTATGTTTATAATTTATAAATAAGGTGATTATTGGAATATCTTGTGAATATAAATGACGTATATGGAGAATATTTTTAGGAATTAGATATTCAATAATTAATAATAATTCTCATGAAATTAATGGATATTGGGTAATATATTTAAAACATGTATGATTGCTGATAAATTGTAAAATTAGATTAATTTTTATAGATTTATAGATTCATTGTTCACAGCATAACACATGTCACACGTTAGAGGAGATTCATCAGCGTCACAATGAAAGGAATAATTCAATGACAAGTTATTTGATAAGATATATTAAATCGAAAATATATTTTTATAGTTATACATTATTTTTAATTTCTATATTTAATGATACATGGTTCATTCCATGGGTCAATTTTTCTTCATATGAATGATGTTATAGTAAATATGAATGGATCTTGAAGATTTGGTGATTTCACTCTGAATTCAATTACCCATGATCATTATGAATCATGAATAATTTAGTGATTATAGAGTTGGAATTTTTATTCCTTAGAAGACATAATAAACTATATCACGTAGGATCCATGATAGGGATTCAAACACTAAAAAATCCAAGGCAATTTCATTGGAAGCTCTATTAGGGAAACTACCAGAAGTGATGTTAATAATGAAAATAAATTTATCCCATAATAATATGATTTATTGTTGAAAATATTTCATGAATAGAGATAGAATATATGGGGATCAAAAATGATCATATATAAGAAGAGAATGTGGGTGTGGTGGATATGCAATCAATGTACTATGGTAAAAGAAAATTTTTCAATAAAAAAGTTTATTTAATAAGGTATATCTTATAATTTAGTAGGTATTTATGTGAATGATATTTATAAAGACTTATATATATTTAATTAATTATAGATTCAATAGAAAATATGAATTCTGCACAACTTTAATAGGGTTTAATTTATATTTATTAACGGACATTTAGTGGGTCATATGTGGAACATTATGGGAATGGTTTAAGATAAGAAATGACATAATATTAAAAATGTAAATAAATAGATAATACATAAAATGAAAAAGTGAAGCTGGAAACAATTTAAAAATCATGAGACATAACGTAAATAATATAATTAAATTTATGATTTGGTATTGAAGAGAAAAAAAAGAACATGAAGATAAGAAACAGCCTATAATAGTTTCTTATTGTCAATTTTTTATCATTATAAGATACTATAGTATCACGTTTTTTTTGAATTTGTTCTCAATGTCATGAAAAAAAATTAAAGGAGTGAGTTACCTAAGATTGATTGTTTTCCTTTCCGAATAAATTGTAACAATCAAATTTAATTCTTTAAATTCGTTGTATAATGGAACATTATTGGTGAATTCTCCATTTACATTACCTTTACAGAGAACCAAGTCAAACTTATGTGTCATAGATTTATTTTATACATTTGAATTTATTGTATAGATGATTTTCGAAATGATTTAGATGTTCATTCTAAAATGGGGAAAACATATAGATGTAATAAAAGAATAATTGAATAACTAAATTAAAAAATACCAACTTAGTGTGTATTATTATTATTAGTGTTGTAAGAAAAAATTAGAAATAATTGGATCATAATGTAATGCCCAGGAAAATGTTGAAATCCCATACAACCCCATGAAAAATCCTTAAAAACATGGATACCATAGATAATTATTAATATGATGAAAAATAAAGAAAAAAACAATAAAGCTATTACAGTGTATAAAAATAATAATATTTAAAAATTTATTAACAAATTAAAAAAACCATACAAATCATAGAATAAAAATAAAATAGATACAAAATACAATATACAATTTAAAATTAAGAAACCTGCTAAAAACCATGAAACCCCTAAAACCCATAAAACTGATGAAATCCAAGAAAATCTTAATAACATAAGAAAAAATAAAAACACATAAAAACCATAAAACTTATTGAATAAACTAAAATCTCCCCACAAACCTTATTTAAATTGATAAAAATTTTAAAATTCAGTAATAACCAAAAAAGATTAAAAAAATATGAGATCCCATTGATAACCTTGGAAAACAAAGGAGACTCTTCAAAAAATAAGACACACATTAAAACTCTTTGAAATTGATGGAAAAAACATACAAAATCTAGAGAAACACTAAAATTTAATGTAACCCAAAATAATATCAGAAATTGTTAATATAATTGATTAATAATAAAACCAATAAAAAATATGAAATCCTTGAAAAACCCATAAAATAAAGAAATTCCCAAAAATAGTTAAAATTTTGAATAACCCAAAAACCAATTATGAATTTAATAAAATTATATATGTACTATAAAAATACTGAAAATACAAGGGAGTACATAATAACCCTAAAACCAATAAATTACATAAGATATTTTTGTAATGTACTAAATCCCATGTACCCCATAAAACCATGAATACACTATTTTAATTTAAAAAATACCATGAAAACCATAAATATAAAAAAATATTTGGATAGCCATTTGGAACCTTAAAACCCCCACAAATCCTCAAAATTCATTGAGAAACCATAAAATACATAAGAAACCCTTAGAATACTTCAAAAACTATATGAATATATAAATGAGGATAAAAACTCTTCAAAATCATATAAAACTAATTAAAATAAGAATTTATATAAAATGGAATGATAAATTTTAGGAACCATGTTTTTAAAAAAAATCATTCAAAGACTATAAAAATTACATAAAACTTGTACAGCTTATAAACGATGAAACACATGAATATTATTTTAAAAACATCGAAATCCATAAAAACACTAGATGAGAATGAAAAACAAAAAACCCAAAAAACCCCAGAAAACCACTCTGATCATTGGAAATCACATTATTCCTAGATTAAATGTTGAATAATAGATGATTATAATATTAATATTTTAAAAACCATAGAAAACCCATGATTTTCCATAAATCAGAAGATAAAAATTAATTTTGATAAATATAAAAATATTGAGTCCCCTGAAACCACAAGATAGAAATTAAATCATTAAAAACATTCTAAAACACATAATAATCCAAAATAGAATTTATTTTTTTTAGAAAAATAAGAAAATATTATGGAAACACTATAACAAATTCAGTAACCCATGAATTTCATTGAAAACAATACAAACAATGATATCATTATGATTACTAAAGAAAACCATGGAATACTAATGAAGAAATAAAATAATTGGAAGATACCATGAAAACCCTTAGTAACACTAAAAAATGAAAAAAAGTCATAAAATCAAGAAAAAAATATCCAAATAATGAAAAATCATGGAAAAATATTAAATTCAATAGATAAAAAAATTATTGGAAAATAGAAAAAAAAATATAATAGAATCCTAAAAACATTTGAATATCATTAAAAAACATAAAATCATGAAAAACCATAAAATACTATGATATAGCATGAAAACTATTGAAATAATTAAATCATTGTCAAACAAAATGAAAAAATGTGTTATATGAAAGAACACTCAAATCCCTAATAATGATGAAGACCATGAAAACCAATTAAAACAATAAAAACCACAGTAACCTAGTAATTCTCCTTAATGAAAATAAAACCCTAGAAAACCATAATTAACAGAAATACCTGTAAAACCCAATATAACCTTGGAGAAATTATGTATCGATACCAAAACCCTAAAAAATAATTAAATCATGAAAATCATGAAAATTTATTAAAAATAAATAAATACCTAAATGATAACATAAAAATATTCATGAAAAAAACTGTCTAAATTCCTTCATATATTTTGATGCAGTAAGTATAACTGGAAATCATACCAAACTACTAAATATTGTTTTAAAAAAATATAAAATAATGAAAACACTTTAATTTCAATTAAAATTATTGAAAATAATGAAATGTATTTTAAAAACACTGAATACCCTATAAATTAATTGAAAAACATGAAAACCCATAACAAATGTGAAAACCCCACATAATTTAGAAGAATCCATCTGATACTTTATAAACACTAAATATAACTATATGACCTTAGGAAAATAAGTATATTCATGGAAGAAACTATAATCATGAAAATATAATAAAAAAATAAAACCCTAGGAATCAGATTATGAAAATGGGAAAGTCCCTTGAAAACGTTAAAAATAAATTAGTACCATCACATCTTATAAAAAACCATAAACCAAAAAACACACATGTAAAACTATTAATAATCCTAAAATTACAAAAAAAAATGGTAAACCATTGAAAACACTATAAACGCTAAAACAATATTGCCCAACAAACCTGGAAAACACTATATGATTCATAGGAAACCATTGAAACCCTTAAAATACTTTAAAACCCTAAAAACAATCTATAAAACACACTAAACACTTATAATTATAGAAAATTCATCTAAAAATTAGAAAACACTAGAAAACACTTAAAGTAAATGATAACATAGATTATTTAAAAAAAATTAATATGGAAGCCTTAAAAGCACCGAAAAATTGAATAAAACGAGACAAAAAATCTATAGAAAAAAATTGGATAAACCTAGATAACAAGAGAAAATAATTGAAAAGTTATATAACACTTATAAATAAATTGAAATCATGAAAATTACTAAAAATTATTGGAAATTACTATAAATTTTGGAAATACATGTATATCCTTTAAAACACAGAAAAACATACAACAATATTAGAAAACCTATATGACACAAGACAAACCATTTAATTCTAAGAAATTTTTTTGAAAATAATTGAATGAATAAAAAGAAAGAAAAAATAATAAATATGATGAAAACCCTTTAAATCCCTAAAAATTGCAAGAACTATGGAAAATCCTATATAACCATAGATTTAGTAGAAAACACTCGAAGACTATTAAATTTAATTCAAATTACAAGAAACCCATAAAAATTCCTATAAGATCTAAGAAAATGTTATATGATGCTATGAATTTTATAGGATCCATTGAATTCTTGGGAAATCCCTGAAAAAATATATTATCCACATGAAAATATTGGAAAAATTATTTAAAAACATATAAGTACTAAAAACATGAAAACATTTGAAAATTCAAACCCCCCAATGAAAATACTATAAAATACTGGGAGCCCATGAAACAGTTGAAATAAAAAGAATTCACAAAATACCCATAAAAGTAGTCTATATGAAACACTGGAAACCATTAGAAAACTCAATAAATACTTTAAACATATTGGAGATAATGAAAAATAAATAAAATGGTCATTGCCATAATAACATAGAAAACATAAACCCCCATGAAAATAAGTAAAATCTAAAAACATCTTATTAAACCATATAAATCATCATAATGTACTCTAAATCCTAAATATCCCAATAAAACATTGAAACATAAAAATTACATTAAAAAACCCATATGTACAAGAAACTGCTAAATAATAAATGAAATTGATTGATTATTCAATAAAACTATTAAAACCCATTTAAAAAGAAATTAAATAGGATAAACTGATTCTCTATTAATAAAAATAAAAAACCAATTATATCTTATAAACACATTAAAAATATCAAAATCCTAAAAAAATTATAAAAACTATAGAAACCTAAATAACATTGGTTGGAATAGATGTTACTTGGGAGATGTATATAACAATTACATACATTTGATACAGCTTTATTGTGTTTACATATAAAAATGAAACATGAAAAATTAATTGAACACTTTATGAAAATATGAAAATGGTAGAACAATATGAATACCTTGAAAACTATAAAAACCATAAAAATTGTAAAAACCATAAAAGTAATGAATACTACTAACAACATATTAAAATAATGAAAAGTATGAAATCATTGAAATGTTTGGAAAATTTTGAGAAATACTAAAATTATTTATATAATTTTAAAAATAATAACAATAAATTTATTTTAAATCATTTAAAATCAAAATAAGACTATTAAAACAAATTATAAGATAGTTAATACTCTTGTCAAATCTTATAATGCGTTGAAATCCCTTAATAATATATAAAGTAAACTAAAACACATGAAATCTCAATAAAACCAACTAAACATGGAAAAAACCATCAAATCCATGAAATTAATAAAAACCCATAAAAAGAAATACCTTGTATAAACCAATAAACCCATAAAACCATAAAAAAATCACTAGAATCTTCTATGAACCTCTTTAAATCCCTACCAAACACTGATAAATAGTGGACAATACTACAAACTCATTAAAAATGCAAAATAAATCATTATATCCCTTTAAATCCTATAAAATCATAAAACCCATAAAGATCTTCAATAAACCAAATATGAAAACTATAATAGCTATAAATATGGAAAATCCAAAATATCCATTTAATAAAATATAAAAACATAGAATACAGTAAGACACTATAAAAATATTTATAATTACTAAAAATGATAATTAATAAAAACCTAAAAACCCCCTTGAAAAACATTGAAACCCATCAAACACCTATTATATAAAATTCCTGAAAACTCTTCAAAACCGTAAAAATCCATAGGAAAAAATATAATATACTGAAAACATTGGAAAACCCTAATATGTAACATAAAACCATGAATTTCTCTTAAAAAATTTGACAAACAACAAACAACCAAAAAACAATTTAATTAACCTTATATAACTCCAATATATCACATGAAACCTTAAAAAGACATGACAAATAACAAAAATAATGAAAATTCTTTAAAAAATAAACTAGTATCAAAATCCATAACTACCAATAATAATCATAATATACCACGAAAACCCTTAGATGACCCTCAAAATCCAATAAAAAATGAATAAAATATGAATACATTTAAATATTATGAAAATCCTTTAAAATGAAATAATTGAACCAAAAATTTCCAAAAACAATTTACAATCACAATAAAGCAAAAGAAAATCATAGAAAAATATAAAAGATATTTTAAAAATAATAAAATTTTAGAAACTATTAAATTAATCACAAAATATATTGAAAATCATTTAATCAATAGAAAAAATAGAAACTATGATAGAATATCATTTGAACCCCATAAATAGTAAGATTCCATAAAAATTCATTAAAACACATATGAATTTCTTAAAATCACAAAAAAATCGAGGACACAAAAAAACTCCCTAAATATAAAAACTGTTGAAACCGATCAAAATAATCTAGAAATAACCTATAAAACACATCACATTCCTAAAAAAACTAAATTCCATCATATTAAATGTTAACTCATAAAAAATATAAATCTAATAAGACACCTGAATACCTTTAAATTCATTTAAAGGAATCAAAAACAATAGAACAATGAATACAAATTATAAAAAATCATTCAAACAAATAAAAAGCCCTTGAAAATTTCGGTAAAACAAGACATTACTCCAAAAACCAATAAATTTGAAGAAAAACATATATTATTTAGACACTTAAAAACTATATAAAACAATAAAAACACAACATAATCATGAAAAGTCATTAAAATCCATCTTAAAACACAACTCACCCTAAAAAACCTAGAAAACCCTAGAAAATAAAAAATTTATTGAGAACCCTATAAAACCATTAAATCCAATGAAAACCCCACTAACCCATTATAATGAATATATTTATTTAAAATCCTGACAAAAATTTAAAAACCCATTTAAAATATATAAAATTGGATCCCATTATAAAATTGTAAAATAAATTAATTTCAATTTAAAACTATAAAAACAATAATAATTTATGATAACCACTATAAAATTAAGGAAAAAACTATAATATAAAACCAAATCCAAAAAAAATACATAGGAATCTCTAAAAATTATATAAACACATCAAACCATCATGAAACCATTGAATCATAATTAGAAACCATTAAAACATGGTAAAAACTATAAATAGTATTCAAACCCCCCATAAAATGATAAAATATAAAATGAAAACCCAAAAATCCCATTAAATAACAGGAAAAAATAGAAACTCAAATAACATTGAATACGATAAATCCCACTAAAAAAACCAAATCATGTAATAGAATCAAAAACATAAAAAGACATGGAATCTTTTAAAATAATAAAGAACAAATGAAAACCATTCAAAATTGTAGACAATCATAGAGAATGTTCAAAACCATAAAAATCTATTGAAGTCTCAAAGACTCTTGAAAACCCCTATAACATTTTAAATATTTCAAAACCCTTTGAAAACCTCTATAATCCAATAAAAAATTAAAATTCATGGAAGGCCTAAATTCATAAAACATTTGAAATACCTTACAACCCTGAAAAAGTATGAAAATATGGAAACATAAATCAATATTCTAATAAACATGATACTAAATGAAAATACCTTATACCCTGAAAATATTAGAAAACCATTAAAAATAGGGAATCCAATATGAAATAAAATAAAATCATTATAACCCTTTAAGTGAGGAAAGTAATTAAAAAACCTCAAATCCTTGAAAAATATTTAAATTTCACAAAACAATAAAATACAACTAAAATTCTAAAACCACCTTGAAATTCAGAAGAAATAATTTTAAAAATATTAAAACTAATAAAATAACATAAAAATCAAATGAAAAGTCAAAAACCTATAAATATCATGGTAATATACTTTAGTCCAAATGAATCCTTTGAAAACATTGAAAAATTATACAAAAGAACAAAAATAATAATGCTCGGATGACCCATAATAATATAAGGAAACTCATAAAAACACTATAATACCAAAAAATATTTTGAACCCCTAAAACATTAAAAATCATTTCTAGTTAAGAAAAATCATAGAAAAAAATTAAAAAACATAAAAAACATGGAATACAAATAATTCATTATATAACCTATAGAAACATTTAAACCCCTAATTATTCCCTAAAACCAAATTGAACCTTAAAAATCTCTACGAATCCCATAAAAACATTTAAAATTCAAATAAATCCATAAAAACATCGAAAAGTCATTGAGAACTGAGAAAAATATTTAAAACCCCTTATAACTCTATATAATCCATAGAAACCACATTAAATGATGAATACATGAAATAATTAAAAGAAATAAAATATCAATTAAAAAACATAAAACAATATAAAGATTCAAAAATTGTGAAAAAATTTAGAAAACCAGAAAACAGCTTGAAAAAATATAATGCATTAATAAATATATAATATTGAAGAAAAATTAATAATATTGAATAGAATAAAAAACATAGAAAAATAGTTTAATCATAGATTGATAATTTGAAAAATTAAAATAGTTGAAAATAATTAATATTATTATAGAATCCTTGAAATATCTAGAAAGCATAAATAAACAATTAAAATGCTTGAAAACATGTGAACAAAATTGAAATCCCAAAACCAACATAAAAATATAAAAAAAACTATTAAAAACCACAAATCCTGGGAAGTAAAAAAAAGATGAAAGACCATATAAGACTATGATATTCACATAATATCCTAGGATAACACTAAATCCCGTTAAAACATATAAATCACTAAAAACCATGGAATAATAATAGATACCAAAAAATCAATTTTTGGGCAAAAAACCTTCAAAATAAAAAACCTAGAGACCCCTGAATCCAAAGATAACAAAAAAATTACATATATCCCCAAAAAATTATTGGGATGGTTTGGACAGTCATAGAATCACATAATATTCCTTATAAAATTGAAACAAATAAAAAATCATAAAAAAACTAAGAAATATTTAAAAAAAATTAAAAGGAATTAAGACACTAGAAATCCTTGATATTATCTTTGAACCCCTGAATTCTATAAGTACCATAAAATTCTTAATAATCCAAAAAACTGATCAAAAATAATAAAAACATTGACTATTAATAATAATAAATCCTAAATGACACAATAAAACACTGAACATTATAAAATATAATTTAAATCCTTAGAAAATCATTGAAACCACAAAAAACTTACTTCAATCTCTAAAAAATCTTGAAACAATCATAGAAAAAATAAAAATACCATAAAAACATTAAAAATACCGACACATTTGAAAATAAAGAAAAAATGTTTCAAAACACTATAAATTCATAAAATATAATAGAAAACACATATAAAATACACAAAATCATCATAAAACCCTATAAAAATGTATAAATTCTTTAAAACCCGTTCAAGACTCAGGTCATTCTTAAGAAACTATTGAAACATTATAAGATCTAATAAAAAATTGATAACTAATTGAAAACGATAAATAATAAAAAATATCCTCAAAATAGAAGGAAAATAATTTCAAATCTATGAAAATTGATGTATATCATTAATGTAATATAATAGAATAAATAAATTAATGAGCATGGAAAAAACAAGAAGAGTCCTTAAAAACAATATAAATATGTAAATGCTATGAAAATTATAAAAAAATCCCTTAAAATTCATGAAAACATTAATAAAACCTATAATACCAAAAAAAACAATATAATCAATGACAAACACAAAAAAATATATAATTCTCTAAAAATCCATTATATCATTGATAAATTAAGGGAGACCTAAAAAACATGAAAATTTATGGAAACTAATTATAATTTAAAATACCCCCAATAAAACCCTAAAAATCATAGAATCATAAGAAATTCATGAAGGAATTATAATGGTTATAAAACATTAACAACATAGAATCTCTAAAATTCCCCTAAAAACCCAAATAAAACCCTTCAATAATACAGGTATATCCTATACCCCATGAAAAAATCCTCTTTAAAACTATTAATTACTGCAAAAATAAATAATCACATGAAAACATATAATTCCTTAAAACCCCATTCAAAATAGTGAAAACAAATCCATAAACCCATAAAAAACAAAAATAAATACCTAGAAAGCATAAAAATCATGATGACCCTTCAAACCCATGAAAATAGCATGAAAATTCCAAAAAGACGAAAAATATCCAAGAATGATCAAATCAATTAAAATACCTTCAATCACTAAAAAATCATAATACCATTAGATAAAAAATATTATTAATATATTAAAATTATATTAACAAATAAAAAATTAAAATGCCTGAAACAAATTATATATTCATGAAAAATCATAAAATATTTAAAAACCTTATAAAAATCTAAATTCATTGATCAAATATGGAAATCCATATAGATCCCTTGAAAACAAAAAAAAATCTCAAAACCTCTAAAAAAGTGAAAACATGTAAAATCATATCAATAAAACAAAAAACCATTAAATCCATTACAACATAGAAAAAAATTAAAACTCTTGAAACCTTGAACACTATGAAAAAATTTGAAAAATCAAGAAAAACATAAAAAAAATAATAAATGAGAAAAATGATTTTAATACCATATAAAACCCTCTAAAACTATATAAATTTATTGAATACCCAAGAAAAAATAAAAACTGTGATAACCATAAAAATTCATGTAAACCGTTACAAAGCATAAAAAACCTATATACCAAATAAAAATGGAATAAAAATATAAATTAATCACTATAAAGAATTTTGGAAATTATAAAAAACCCATTAAAAACCCACAAATCCATAAATATGTAAATATATTGAATCCTATAGAAAATAATGTAAAATATTCACTTTTTGAAAAAAAAATGAAAAAATGAAAGACCTTGAAATCAATTTATAAATAATGAGAACCAATGAAAATTAATAAAATCGGAAAAAATTGTAGAATGCGCTAATAGTTATTGGAAAATATAAAAACCCCATATAAACTCTACACAAGTAGGAAAATGTTGATAAAATATGGAAATATTAAAAACCATGAACAAATATGATTCCAAAAATCATGAAAAACATCAACAAAACAAAAAAACCCATAAATACCCTATATATCAAAAAAATACATGATGAACCATATATTTTCCATGAAATATTATATGCCTCTTAAAAACATTTAGAAAAAATATGCTAAAAATATTAGTTTTTGAAAACACCTAATACCAAATCAAACGAAAAAAATTCTTGAAACAACCTTGAATGCATATAATGCCTGAAAACACGTTTAAACCCATAAATCCATATTCTTCTAAAAAAATTAAAAAATAATAAAATAAATGAAAACAATTTATAACTAGTATAACTTTAAAAACAATGAAAAACATAGAGAAGTGTTGAAAACCCAAAAAAATGGACATTCCTAGGGATAACTAGAAAAAAAGGAAATCCAAATAAAATATTAAGACAATTAGTAAAATTTTAACACAAATGAAAAAAAATGAGAATAAAATTATATTATATAACTGTAAAATATCTAAAAGGTCTCCAAATATTAAAAAAATAGAAACTTGTTGAAAATTATTATAACCCCTGAAAAATATAAAAAACATTGAAATTTTCATAAACAATAAAACCCTTGAAAACCATAATAATCACTAAAGACTATAAAGACAATGAAAAATAATTATTAATCTAGAAAATCCTAGATTAGTGATAATTACTATAGAAATCCACTAATAATAATGAATAAAATAGAGAACCCCAAAAGAATCATGATAACCCCTGATATGCCATGGGAAAAACAAAAAATAATGAAACACATAAGAAATCGTAAATAAATATTGAATATTCAAAATTTCCATTAAAATTTATAAAAACAAAGAACTATAATTATAATATCAAAATTTCATGACTGATCTTGAAAAACAAATAAGCCCCATAAAACATAAAAAAATTAAAATCAGTAGATTACCATGAAAAATCTAGAGAAATTGATAATGTTTCTAAAATCATGAAAAACAGTGAATGGAATAAAAATACATTTTAACAAGGAATAAACCACATAAATACCTATTAAATAATCAGATCTCATCCTAAAATAAAAACATTGGATTATTAAGACTACTAATACGATACCATTAAACAATAATGAACAAAATATAAAATATGTGTAAAATTATCAAAAAAATCAAGGATAACTAAGGACAACCATTTAAAACCATCAAAAAATTAAAATACTATGAAATATATGAAATAAACTAAAACTCTAACACACCAAGAAACATTAAAATCCTAATTTTATTCTGATTATATAAAACCACTACTAACTATCGTGAAAATAGAAAAATGATGAAAACTAGAAAAAATCATGAGATACCTGAATGAACCTAAAAAGCCATGGAAAATCTGATGAACTTGAAATCTCAATAAATACCCTTATATCATATAAATATTAAATAAACAACGTAATTTCTTTAAAATAAATTATATATCATATATACCCCATTAATATCCTAAAAACATGGAAAACCATAGTTAATTTTGGAAAACCAAAAAAAATATGGGGAATCATTAGTTCCAAGGGTGTATGGGGATGTTTTATATTTTGATATAAGTAATGTTAATGATCTATTTTTGATGAACATTCTATCATTGTATACATTATTATAGTGTATGCAATGTTTTTAGGTTATAAATCATTAGAGTCACATAATTCACATTTGATGGGAGATGATAATGATAGTCAGTTAAGGTAGATGTAACCTAGTTTTGTGACTTTCATTTCATAAATAGTTAGCTATATATTGGTTTTTTAAATATTAAAATTTTTAATATATTATAATTTTTTTAATAAAAATGCTTCATTTTCATATAATTTCAAATATTATCTTTTATGATTTTGGAAAATCAATTTCCCAATGATTAATGTTTTTTAAAATCAATAGAATGTGGAATGAGATTAATGTTATGTAGCATCCATGCTTTGGTTCGTGATTCATGATACCATTTAAGGATTATACAAAATGGAATTAGTTCATTGATTTTTTTGTTGAGACTTGGAAAATATGGTGTGCATGGAAATTTTGAAGGGAATAACTAAAGAGGAACCCCAATAAATAAATAGTTTATTCTTTAGATACAAATGAATTATGGTTTCAAAAATGATCATAAGGATACATAATAATATCTTCAATATAATGTTTCATGTATGTGTTAACACCCATGATTGTTGGGGTGGAGTGATGTTACAGGCATAATTGTATGTTTGTGTAGTTCTGGCAGTCATTTTCAATTATTTATGGGAAGGTTTTCATTTTGGAAGAGTGTTTATTAAAAAGTAATTATATAGTTTTTGAAAATATTTTTTTCTATATTTTATGTATAATTATTTTTATTTCATAAAATATGTTCAATTATAGGTGTTACATTATAGAAATTAATTTTTTTTAATTATGTATCTTATATGAATACTATATTTTGATACTTATGATTGAGATATAATATATTCTTTTGAGATGTTATTTTGATTAACCATCCCTAGTTTATATTATAGAGATGGCACTATATATACAACCCCAAAGTAATAATGAGGATTAAAATATTTATATAGATACTATTTTAACTTTTTTATTATATTAAATGAAGAAAAGAAGAATATATGAGGGTTTAATCCAATATTACTAAATTATATTGATTTCTCATTACTGTTGGAAAATTTTAATCTATCTATTTTCTTAGTAGATAATAATATTTGAGTGATTTAAATAATATAACGTATTAAACCAAATATTTTAGTTTTTATAAATCTATAAAGAGTTATGGGTAGATATTTATACAAACATTATTAATAATATATGCAATAGGTTGTGTGATATTGTTGTGGAGGTATGAATACAAGAACACATGACTTATTTTTTTAATTCTAAAAATTGTGTAGTTAAATATTTTCTGCAAGAAACACAACATGAGGAATGTTTAGGAGTTTTTAATGATATAGTTAGGAAATATGATGGTGAAAGAGTAAAAAGGTTTTTTTATAGTTGTTTTATTTTATGATGATATTACCACTAATGGTATCCTCAATTAATGGTGGTTCGAAATGAAACATCACCCTGATATTCCATCGAGACAAAAATTATCAAGGATTTACTTCTACATTATTTTAGTGAATTTTTTATTGATTGTGGATGATGATATGCTAAAGACTAATGGAACTAGTGTATATTATTCAAAATAAAATGAAGAATATATGTTTTAATAAAAATAGAAGTGAAAGTATGGTAAATTAAAATAGAGAGGTATGTAAAAGTGGTACGTAAGACAATATTCCAAGGAATTAAGAATGCAATTTAAATGTTATTATTTTTTTTATGACAACTCAATTAAATTTCGATTTCAATAATGAAATAAATACATGTAATTATCTTTATAAATCGTGACCCACTTATGAATTTATGTAATATTTATTCATGTAATTATAGTGAGTTATTCTCTAACCCGACTCCTAGATCAATGATATCTATAGAAAATATGATGTAGATTATGTTGGTTTATTTAATAAAAGGATAATATATATCTAAATTCTATATTATTTCAAAAGTTGTAGGGATAAATCATTGAGGAATCCTTATGTGCATCCAAGAGACTTGGGATCAAATCTATGCAGAGGCTAATTTCCGGGGACTATACCAGGAACTATAGCAGTAACTATGCAGAAATGTAGCAGGTGGTGTAGCAAGACTGTAAAATTCACTATTTGGCACTATAGAAACCAGGAATATTCCCCCATTTGGGCCTTTAGGCCACCGATTTGGTACCCGAGTCCTTTAAGGCATTTGGGCCACCCATGCCTTCGGGTCAGTAAGGCCTTTGGGCTACATCAAGGCATTCGGCCACCTTAAGTGCAGATGAAAACCAGAAAACCTATAAGAAACAAACTTCAGAAGGAGGATGAGCAAGTAACTTTCACCATAGCATAAGCTAAATAGATTTCAAAAATGAGAGGTTTTAGATCCTGCTATCGGGACATGCATGCGCATGCACGGAAAAGCCTAGCCAAATAGCCATGTGAAGGTGGAGAGGTGATTTCACTATGAAGATGCTAGGCAGGAGTAGTTCCAAGTAGTTATTCTAGGTTATTTCCAATGTTTGAACCCCACAGGAAATGAATTCTTCTATGGTTGGTGTTCCATTTAATACTTATGCCTATGGGCTTTGTAAGGGATCCCCCCCACCCCTTGAAAGGTGGATTATGAAAATCAATAAAAAATAAATGACATTGGGCCATTGGAGTGTAAAATAATTCCAAAAAAGTATAAGGATCTACATGTGACTGTGAGAGGTACAATAAATTTAGAATCAACTCAATTCACTATAATATTTTACATAGTTGAATCATGTTCATTCTTATCATATTAATTATTTTACTAGTGAATATTCATGTGGATTTGACTTTATATCCTTAAAATATTGAATCACCACCTGGGGAAAAGGTGGAATGAGGGTTTAATGGTAGATATAATTCCATTAAAATTAGTTGTATATAAATATACTCATATCTTATTGTTTTAGTGATGTGTTTATATAACATCATAATTTAGATGAAAAGATGGTAATATTAAAATATAATTTTAAAATATATAATTGTATTATTTTCTTTATGTTTCATAATTGTGTTTCTTAATTGTTTTGAGGGGAATGGAAAATTTTGAGATCTATGAAAGTATAATCATTAATGAAAATAGAACATCGTCATTTTCATTAGTCAGGATAGTTATTAATTACATATATTTTGTGGATTTATCTAATTATATTCCATTGGAAAAATATTTCATATATATGTTCCTTGAGTATTACACTAAATTTCCACAGATGATAGATATTGTGTTTTTTATTAATTTTTTTTAAAATATTCCATTATCTCATTATTCATTCTATATGTCAGTGAAGTGGCAATATATTAGAAGATATTTCATTATTCTTAATTTATTTTTAGGAATTTAAATGTGTATTAATTGTAGTTATGTATTTTAAATGGTTCTCAATACTATTCCAATTTTTTTCAATGTGATTCGAGGGTTTTTCAAGGAATTGAATCATTGTGAGTGATTTCATGATTTTCCCATTGTTTTTTTGGTTTTATTTTTCCCAGGATTTGATAACATTTTTTAGGGATTTTATTGTATATCAAAAATCTCTAAGTGATTTTAGGGTTTTATTGGTTTTTCATATGTTTTAATTTCTTTTGATATTGCTTTATGATATTGGTTTTGTCAAGGTGTTAGAATATTTTTGAGGATGTTAAGTATTTTTCATGTTCTTTCATAGCCTATAGTATTTTTATTGGAATTCACGGTTTCCCCATATTTTTAGGGGTTCTAAATGGATTATATCATTTGATAGGGTTTTGTATTTTCTCTACCATTTGTATAGATTTTTGGATTTCATAGGTTTTAATAGAATTTGAAAATTTTAAAAGGTTCTCATGGAATATATATATTTTAAATGTTTTCATGAATTTTCATATATTTAATCATTTTTAATTGGTTTACATTTTTTTATAATAATATTTTATTTATTTAATTATTTTTAATGTTATATATTTTTCATGGGGTTTTTACAATTTTTAATTATTTTCTAACGTATTATAGGGTTTTCCAAGTGTTTTTATTGTTGTGTGAGTTTATTAAGGATTTATTTGGATTTCATGTGGATTTTTGTGTATTTAGAGATTTACTTTGTTTTGAAAATTATTATGGGTTTAATGAGTTTTTTATTTTATTATATTTATAGGAATCCTATGGTTTTTATAGGGATTTTTTGTATTGGCTCTGGGTTTTATGGATTTTCATAGCTATTTATTTATTTTCAGTTTAATTGAATTTTACCTGCTGTTTTTCATGATTTTCATTTAGTTTTTTTTATTTCATGATTTTCAGGGTTTTTATTCGGTTTATCATCAATTTCCTAGAAATTATATATTTCACCGTTTTCATAGATTTAATGTATATATAGTGTTTCTATTTTCTTTGGTATACATTGTTTTTAAAATTTATTAATTTTTTTCATTTTTTAAATTCTACGATATTCTTATGTATTAAAATATTATATTATTTTTATTACTCTTTATTTTTTTGATTTGATTTTTAGGTTTTGTCTTAGTTTTCATTTTTTCATAGGTATTATAATGTTTTTTGGGGTTTTATATATTTTCAAGGTTGTTATATTTCTCATTGAATTCATCAATGGATGGATGGGATGTGAAAAATATTATAATTTTAATAAATTATCAATCATTTTATAATAATTGATCAATTAAAACAAATATGACTTGGTAGTGTCCTAAAAAATTAAATCTCTAAGACACAAACCTCAATGATAGAAATACAGAGTTCAATATCATATTAATTCCTATAATATCATCAGATCTTTAATAATCACCCATGATCATTAATTAGGTTCAAATTAAATAAATTAATTTTTCAACGTACTAAGATCACTAGATAGAAAAATATGGAAAAAATTTGTTCTATAAGGTTTTATTTGTTTTTTATAATTTTTTTGGGTTTCCAAGTTCTTACTTATGTTTTGAAAAAGGATTCCAAGGTTATATTCAGTTTTATTGTTTTTCCTTGTTCATAAATCTCTCTATATGATTTTATGAATTTGCATTATTTTTCGAATGTTAAAATGGTTTTGTGGAGTTTTCAATTGTTTTAGGGTTTTAATATAGTTTTTTTTGGGTTATAATGATTCTCCAAATATTTTTAATGCATTCAATGGATTTTAGTATCATTCATTATTTATAAAGATCGAGGAGGTGGATTCCATTTTTTTTACATCGGTTTTTAGTTGTTTGCCTTTTTTTATGATATATATTACTTCTATTTGGTTTTTTTGATGATGTTAGTTTTCATAGTTTTTCATACTATTTAGGTTCTTAAATCAATGTTTATAATTTTAAAAATATTGGTTAATGTATTATGTTTTTTTTATTTTTTAAATGAATTTATAGATTTTATTAGTGGTTTACATCATTGTCGTGGATTTTATTTCTCTTATATTTATTTAGTCTTATTGTTGTTTTTAGGGGTTTTTATATTTTCTAGGGTTGTGTTGGTGTTCTAGTATTTATAATATTTTTTATAGTTTTCATTGTTTCCACAAAATTAATGATATCTTCTAGGTATTTCTTTTTCATTATAGGGTTTTTATGGGTTTTTTCAATAATTGTATTCTGGGGTTTTTGTGTATTTCTTTTTTAAATATTTATTTTCATTCTATCATTAGTCAAATCTTGTTATTAGACCATTTTAAAACATATCTATATTTTTTAGTGATAGTAATTTTTTGAAAACTATTACATATTTTTACATAGTTTTATTTTAATTTCATAGGTTATCAGGGTTTTTAGTATTCTATAAGGGTTTCACAGTAGTTTTCACAATTTTAATGGTTTCTGTTATGTGATTTCAATATTTTTCAATTATGTTTCAGTGGTTTCTAATTCTTTTAAAGTTGTTTTCAGAACAGTCAATGGTTTTCTATTGTTGTTTAGTGTTTCTGGACATTATATTTTACTTCTTCTAATATTTATATTTTTTAGGGGTATAATATGAATCTACAAATTTTTATATCGGGTTTAATGATTTTTTATATTATTTAGAGGTGTCTAGTTCTTTTTAATTGATATAATCATCAAATGTGTTCTATAGGATTCATTGTTTTTTATTGATTTCAGATTGTATTACATGGGATTCACTGTTTTTTGTGTTCTTTTATTTATGTTCATATTTTTTTGTTTTTAGTTTGTTTTTTAGTTTACTTCATTTTTGTTGTTTTTTCTATTTTAATTATATTAAATTAAATTTTGTTATAATTTACATTTTTTAAAATTATTTCCATGATTTTACGTGGGTTTTAGTATGGTGGGTTAACATTTTAATGGATGTAATTGAATTTTTGTGGTTTCCCTAAATATTTTGTGATTTATTTGGTTTTTATAGTTTTCCAAATTTGTAATGACTACCTATTTTTTTAGGTCTTACAATAGTTTCATAAGGGTTTTCATGTTTTTGGGGTATTTTAGGATTCATTAGAGTATTTCTTTGGTTTTTTCGAATTCTTATGGGTGTGTATATTATTTATAATATTTTAACGTTTATCATGTTTTTATGGGATTTATATTGTTATATTTTTTTAATGGTTTTTAACTATTTTCTACATTCATTATAGTGTATGGGTTTTAACAAATGTTTTCATGAAAATATTTTTTTTCTACGAATTTATGGAATTTTTAGTTTTTAATTTTTTTTCTATGTGTTTTGTAGTGATTTTCATTGTTACTAATAATTTATATTGGGTTTTTAGCTTTTCAAGTTTTTACAATTACTTTCCATCTTTTATGAGAAATTATTGTTTTTTAGGATTGTCATGGGATCCTATGGAATTTTAGAATTTTACCGGTGTGTTTAAATTTTTAATAGTTTTCCAAGGAATTAAAACTCATTATGCCATTTTCAGAGTTTTTATGACAATTTAATGGATTTTCATGGTTTATCTTGGTCTTAATGGCTTTTAGTAGTTTATTATTATTTCAAAAAAATTATATTTTTAGGGTGTTCATGTGTTTTATAGGTTTTCTAGAATTTACTAAGGATTGTAATGGTTTTATTGAGTCATCCATGATTAATAGGGATTAATATTTTTATTAATTTTATTCATGATATCAATGTCTTCTAGGGATTTATTTGGTATTTTATGATTTATAATTCTTTTAAGGGTATCTAATTTTCTATTAGTTTTGATTGGGATTGCATGTTTTGTATTTGTTTCACAGGAAATATTTTAGTTTCCAATTTATTTTTATTATATTTTTTCCATGTATTTATGTGTTTTTAAAATATTTCAAAAGTTTTATTAAAATTTTAAATATTTTAATGGTAATCCATGGGTTTCAATAGATTTTACTATTTTTTGGTATTCTATTTTTTCATCGTATTCTCATTATTTTATGTTTTTTTACAGTTTGTTTAATGATTTCAATGGATTATAGGGTTTTATAAAAATTTTATATATTTTTGTTTATCATTAATTTATTTTTGGGGGTTTTAATATTTTCTAATGTGTTTTAAATGTTTTATATTATTTAGAAATTTATATGGTTTTACTATTTTACAGTATTTGAAAAGGATCATTATATATTTAAGGATTTTTAAATGCCATATTTTGTTTTTTTAGTATTTTTATGTTCATTTTCTCATGTATTTATTTATGGTTTTCAAGGATTATTTGAGGTTTCCTAGAAATTACAATCTTTATTATTATTTTCTTCATTTTCTGAGACTTTTTTGGGTTTTTAGGGGGTTTCATGGTTATATAGATTTCTGTGTATTTTTTTGGGTTTCCAATGTTTTCAAATGTCTTTACATTTTTATAAAATTTATAGGGGTTTTTAAGGTTTATATTTTTGTAATGTGTTTTAAAAAATATTTTATTATTCATAATAATCAGTTTTTATCTAAACATTTCTATGATATTTTAGTTTTATTATGGTTTTTTAACATTTTTATTTTTACCTAATTTTTTCATATTTCTACATTTTTTTGATATTTTTGTTTATAAAATGTTTATATTGGTTTTATGGAATTTCCACCATTTTTATAAATTTTCATAATTATCATTTTGATTTTATATTTTTATATAATTTTAAATGGTATAATACTACTCAACATAACTATAAAGGCCATCAAGGTTTTCCATGTTATTTATTATTTCTACATATTTTTATAGGGTTATCCATAATATCATTGTTTTTTTTATGTATTTTAATGTTTTCCATGAATTTGAACAATTTTATAATATTTTCTTGTTTTAGAAGTGCCTTGTTGGTTTTTGTTTCATTTTTTAATGGAATTTTAATATTTTGAATGTTTTCCATTATTTCAAAATGGTTTTTATTTTTTCATTATTTTACAAGGCTTCATATATGATTTTCTAATTTTATGCACTCTTATAGATTTTTAGTGTGTCTTTATGATTCCATGTTTCCCAAATATTTTTCTCGGTTTTATGGTTTTACCTAATTCATGAAGGGTATCCAGGTGGAACTAGAATATTTAAATTGTATAAATAAAATTTTCACTCTGTTCAATTTTAAAGATTTTTTCATGTTTCACAGGATTTCATTTTTTTTCCAATGTATATCAAAATTTTCAGAGCCTTTATTATTTTTCTATATTTGAGAATATTTTTTACTTTTCAATTTATTTTACAGAATTTAGATATTCTTAAAATAATTTCATTTTATTATAACTTTTCTTTTATTATTAGGGGTTTATTTGGTATAGGGATTCTCAATTTTTGAAATTTATATTATGTTTTTAATTTTATTAAAAGTGGTATATTGTATTTGTATATTTTTGTCAACATTTCCAAGGGTTTTAAATTATATTATATGGAATATTAGTATTTCATTGTTAATTTAGGGTTTTCAAGAGTTTTACTTATTTTCAATGTTTTGTGATTTTTCTATCAGGTTTTTTAATTATGAAAGATTTCATGGGTTTCACTGGATTTGATATATTTATTTAATGGTTTATTGGATTATTCGGTTTTATTGTATTCATAATTTATTGGGTTTTTAATGATTGATTTATTTTTGTTTGGTTCTTTATTATTTTATTGTGTTTGATAGGGTTTTATATTACTTTTAGTGGTTGATAAGGTTTAACATTTCATTTGTGGGATATTATGAGTAGTTCAAGGCTACATAATAATTTTTAGTTGTTTATATGGTTTTTATGAATTCTTTAGGGTTTTTATTTATATACCTATTTTAATTTACATTGAGAAAAATTATAGTTTTTAGGATTTCCAATGTTTTCGTAGTTTGTTATGTTATTTAAGAGTTTAAAAAAATTCATCATGTTAAGGTATTTTAATTTTATTCTCTAGTTGATAGGTTTATTGAGGATTTTATTATGGGTTCATTAGATTTATTAAGATTTTTAATTTTAGGGGGGATTAGGTTTTTCTAATGTTGTTTTTCATTTTTATTTATTTTAAGGATTTCTAGATTTTATAATATTTTTTAGTGGTCTACATAATTGTTATTATTATTTTTCTTTATATAAGTTATATTTTATGTTTTATAGGTTTTTCGAGGGCTTTAATCATTTTCAATGGTTTCATAAATCATTATAAACATTTCTTTGGATTTTATTTTTTTTAAACGTGGGGGCCGAAGCCTCATTTTATTATTATATCAAAGCAAAGACTTCTTTTAACTGGGTAGAGGGAGACCCATTACATAGCCCGAAGGCCCAGTGGGCTTGTAGCCCATTACATAGCCCGTATGCCCAAATTTTTGGCCCAATTCCCATTCTATTAATAGTAATCACTGCTATAGTACAACACAGTATCGTCGCTTCTCCAATGCCCTGCCACCGCTACAGTACCCACCATTCTACAGTATCATCGCTGCTACAGTACCGCTACAGTACCTACGACCAAATTTCCTAGTTCTTTTATAGTTTAGAATAATTATTTCCTTCAGTTTTCAGGTGTTTTATTATTTTTTATTTCATTTCATGTATTGTCATGGTTTTTTAGAATATTGAGGGGGTTCTTAATTTTTTTTTAATATAATTTAAAATGGTTTGGATTTTTTATTGATTATTACTATTTTATAATTTATTTAAATATTTATGTTGGTTTAATTGAATTTTATAATTGTAAAATAGTGTTATGATTATATTTCATTATTCGGGTTTTTTGTTATATACAAAATGTATTAGTACTTCAATTAGAATAATTGATTTTCTAAAAATAATTAGTGGACTAACTATGTTTCTATTTTTTATAGGGTTGTACTTATTTATCCTTGGGTGTATGTAGGTTTTAAGGAATTTAAATAATTTTTGGGTTTGTTGGCGGTTTTCGGGCATTCATGAATTTTGATAGTTTTACATTATTTTTGAATATTTTTAAAATTTGTTACATCATTTATCTATTTTTAGGTATTTTCATTTATTCTATTTTTTTGATCATTTGAATGATTTTTATGATTTAAAATAACAATTTTAGTTTTTTTTAGTTTTTCAGTGTATTCTATGATTTTTCTTAAATTTTACTATTTTTGTAATAAAGATTTATTGGATTTCTAGGTTTTTTCTTTTATTTCAAGATATTTTAAAATCATTAAATGGTTATAATTATTTCCATGGTTTTAAGGTATAATTAAGTTTCATTAGTGTTTTATAATGTTTAAAATTCATTAAGGTGGTTCTATAGGATTTCTTAGGTTTTTAGTGGTTATAATGATTTCGTAGTGTTTTTTTTTCAGGTTTTGGGATTTTTATGGTTTTATACTAATTTTATGGTATTATTGGGTAATAAAAAATATCTGGGATTTTAGTTTTTTATTTGGTTTATAATATTCCTGAAAAAAAATTAGGTGAGAGGATATTATGTTTTTTTCATGGTTTTCCATGATTGTTCATGTTTTCAACAATCATTTAATGGGGTTTTGTTTATTTTTATAGTTTTTTGGGTTTTACTATTATAGGTTTTTTAGTGGTTCCTATTTTCATTATAGAATTATATGAATTTTTTATATTTTTATGGTATTTTTAAAGGATTCCTATTTCTTTATGGCTGTTAAAATTTTATTATTTTATCATGGGGTATTTATATGTTCTGGATGTTTATAGTAGTTGTTCATGGTTTTCATAATCATTAGGGGACCTCATTGGTAGTTATATATTGTAATGGGTTTTAATTTATTTCAAGGTTTTTATAGAGATTCAAAAAAAAATGGATGTTTTAGGTTATTTATGGTTTAGTATATTTCTTATGGTTTTCACTGCATTCCCTTCTATGTTAATGGGTTTTTAAATAATTCCAAATAATTAAGTGTTTGGAAGGTTTTTAAGCTTATCTTGGTTTCTTGATAGTTTTTAGTATTAAGAAAAATATTTCACTAATTATATATTGCTTTTAGGGTTTTCATGGATTTTTGAATGCTTTAATAAATTTTAGAGGGTCTCGTGTTTTAATTGGTTTTCAATCTGTTTCATAGTTTCTCAAGGTTTTAACGGTAATGTTTTTTGTGAGGATTATGTGGTCCTTTCTATTATATTAATGGGGTTTTATGGTTTCCATAGTTTTCAATAATTTTCTAGTATTTTCATAATTTCATTTAAGTTATTAATGGGTACCTATTTTTTCTTAGTTTTCATATATTTTAATTAATTTTCAATCTATATGTGACATTCACTATTTTTTTAATATTTATTAAATTTGTTTCATGTTTTCCCATAGTGTTCAAGAGGGTTCCATATTTTTTACATATTTACATTTTTATTAAAGGTTCTTTTTGTATTTCCTTTATATTTCTGTAACATTTTTGGGCTCTATATGAAATTTTGTTAATTTTTAATGTTTTATGGGGTTTTCCAAATTTTTGTAGACAATCGAATATTTATTTCATTATTATTTTTTTATTTTTTGTTTCTAATGTAGTTTATCATTGATTTCCATGTGATTTATAAGGATTGACATCATTTTAATAATTTTTTAAGGTTTTTCATTATATTTAATGGGTTTAAGGGTTTATATATTTTCTAAAAAATTTATCTTTTGACATTTTGTTAATTTTTAATGGGATTAAGTGTTTTTAATTATTTAATTTTTTTCATTGTTTTACTTGTTTTTTAATGGTATTTGATGTTTTTATGTAGAAATGAATTAGTTTTTTTATTCTAATTATTTTTGTACAATTTTATAAAATTTCATGATTTTCAAGGTTTTTTGGTTTTTAGGGTTTTGTGGGTTTTATATATGATTTTAGTGTAATTAATGGTTTTTAGGGAGCATAAAAATATAAAGGGTATTTAATGATATTGTATAATTATCTTGAGTTTTTGGTGGATTTATTATTTTCTTATGTGTATTCATGGTTATCATTATTTCAATGAATTTTTTATGTTTTCTTGAATTTCTACAAATAATTAAAATTGTTTTTATGGTGAATCTTGATTTTATTTTTTTGGTTTATTTTTTTCAATATATTATAAGTCTTTTGTATATGATTTTATGGTAGTTATCATAAATTTTAATCTTTTAAAATATTTTTGAGGGTATCCATCATTTTCTATAGTTTTTAAATATATATTAGAGGATTCTCTAAGGTTTTCTATTTCAAAACATTATTTTCTGTATTTCCCCAATATTTTGAAGTACTACTTTTATTTTTTGAGGATTTTCAATTATCTTATAATATTTTATGTATTTTAATTTTTTAATAGTTTTATTGGTTTTTAATAGTTTAAATTATATGTAAATTGTTTTTTATTTTAAAGGGATTTTTATTTTTTTTATTGATTTGGATTGTTTTTCATGGTTATAAGGGTTTTGTTCTAAAATAATATTAATCTCTAGGTTGTTTTACTTCATTGATATTTTATGTATTTTAGGGTTTTTGTAGGATTTCATGATATTATTTCATTTTATAGGATTTCAAAAAAAATCAATGATTTTTTTATTATTTTTCAATACAATAAATTGTTTTCAATATTTTTTAATGTTTTATTGATTTCCTAGTCTTTTTGTGTTTACAAGGGTTTTTAATATTTTTAGTGATTTTTATTTGCTTGAGAACATTCATGGTTTTCTAAAATATTATTGGGTTTTATATTTTTTATTAGGGTATAAAAGGTCTTCTTGGGTATTCAGGTGTGTTTATGATTTTTCATGATTTCTCACAGTTTCCATGGAATTCGAGGGTTTGGTCGATTTCTATAAAAATATAAATATTTTATAAATTTTAGCAGGATTCATTGATTTTATGGTTTTAAAGGTTATACACACTTATTGATGGGTTCTCTAAGGTTTTTAGGGTTTTGAAAAATCATCATCATTCTTTATACAATTATGGACATTGAAATGTTTCTATGTCATTATATGGTGATCATGTTATTTTATTTGTTTTAAATTTTATTAAATTTTTATGGTGTTTCAGTGTTTAGTATAATTTCCTTTGATATAAATTATTTTCTACCATATTCATGTTTTTTAGGATTCATATCAATTTTAATGTTTTTCATCAGTTTTCCAAATTTTATGTTAGGTTTAAGGGGTTTTGAAATTTTTATTTTGTTTTAGAAATTTTTTCGTTGCCGTCATAATTATGAATTGTTATGCGGTTTTAATAATTTGATGGGGTTTTAATGAATTTCATAGTTTATCTTTTTATTAAGAAATTTTGATAGTTTTCATTAGTTTTTAATGGTATTATTTTATATGTATTATAGTAGTTTACAATGTTTTTAAGGGTTATCTAACATTCATTCATACATTCCATGAATAACATGTTTTTGAATTTTCAATAGTTTTCTCAGTTAAAATGTTTTTTATAGGCTCGATCATGGTTTTTATATTAATTTCATATATTTTTTATGTTTTTTAATGATTTTCTTACCAGTTTTATGATCATCTATAGTTTTTTTTGTTGCACTAGGTTTTTAATGAATGTGTAATGATTAAAATTTTTTATTTGGTTTTATATTTTTTATATAGCATTTATAGGTTTATTTATTTTTTATCTCCAATGGATATAGTATAATCAAATTTGGTTACCTTATTTTCATGTGTTTTATTAGTGTGTTTTTAACATTTCTAGTACATTTAGGGTTTTGGGGATTTCTATGGGTTTGTAAGGGTTTCCATTTAATTTCAAAATATTAATGGTTTTTTGGTACTCCCCACTATTTTTAAAAATTTCATTAGTTGTTAACGGCTTTTAGTTTTCAATTATTCTTCATATTTCTAATTGTCTCTATTTTTTATTTTTTTCATGTTTTTTAATGTTTTGCAGGGTTTCTACTATTTTTCATAAGTTATAAACAATATTAATGGGTTTTTATATTTTTTTACATTTTTCAAGGTTATTCAACGATTTCATGGGTTTGATAGGCTTTTAAGGGGTTTCATGTTTTTTTTATTCTAAATGTTTTCTAAAATTTTAACTTTTTATCAATAATATATATTATTTTTATATTTTTCATGGTTTTCATTATTTACATTCTCTTTATAATATTACAAAAAAATTAATTAGTTTTGAGGGATTTATTTTATTTTATATGATTTTATATCTTTCTAGGGTAGTTTAGTTATTTACGATTTTCCTAGCATTTGAAAATGTACTAATGAATTATTTGGGGTTTTAATTAATTTTTTAAACAATTATATTTTATTCGAAGACTTTCTAATTATTTTTGAATCATTTTGAGGGTTTTGTAATATATTTTTATTGTTTTTATTGGAATTTTAATTTTTATGGGATTTAATGGGTTTTAAATTGAGTTTTTATAGTTTTACTGTTTCTTTGGTTTTCGTGTTTTTTATGGTATTGACATGATTTTAATGAATATTTATGTTTTTTATGATTATAAATAGACTATTTTTTAGTATTTTAAAGGATTTATTATTGGTTTTTTATTATTTTTGATGTTTTAATTTTTTTTTCAAGGCTTTCACTCTTTTCTCTGCTTATGCATGGATTTCATTTCATTATCACAACATTCAAATTTTATTGTTTTTTTATATTTTGAAACAAAAGGTTTCATAGGGGCATCATTATTATTCTATTGATTTTATACAACATTAATAGTTTATTAGGGTTTCATTATTTTAACATTTTTAGTGTTTTTATTAATTTTCAATATTTTACAAAAAAAAATTATATATTTTTAGGTTAGTTAATGACTTTCACTCATTTATAATGTTTTTCATAGTTTTTTATGGCTACTATGTTGTGTAAATATATTTTAGTGTTTCATAAAATTTTATATGGTCTTTGTATTTTTTTAGTTTTGAAAGGTTTCCCATTGATTTAATGGGTTTCCACGGTTACGAAGAATATTTATTGGATTTAAGGGACTTTAATTGTTTGTAAGTCATTTTTATTTATTTTCCTACATTTTATATTTTTCAATCGTGTATAAAGGTTTTAGGGATTTCAATATTTTCAATGGGGTTTTTTAGTTTTTCTAGGATTTACCTATTCAATAGAAGGATTACCATGTTAAAATATTTTCTTATATAATATTAATATCTATTGTATAAATTTAATCTTTTCCATGTTATTGTTTTTTCTATGATTTTTTAATTCCCTAAGGGTTTCTAGAATATCTTAGGGGTTTTCATTTTTTTTCTAATGTTATTTAATGAGTTCAAGGGGGTTTTCATGTATGGTTTTTCAGTATTTTCCATAAGTTTACATGTTTTATTAGTAGTGTTCTTTGATTTTCTATTTTTATATAATTATTCCACTGGTTATTAATTTATTTCATGATTTCTATGTGAGTTTTCAAAGTTTTCAATATCTATTAAATTTTTTTATGAATTTTTTTAAAATGGTTTCAATGGAATTATTTATTTTTTCAGTATTTTAGTCTATTTATAGGGTTCTTCATATTTTTAACATATATTTGAGCTTTCAGAATAGTTTTGTAGAATTCAAAATTTATCAACTATATTCAGGTGGATTCTATTGAATTATATCTTTTTTTATAAAATATTATAGGTATTTATATGATTTCAATGTTTCCTATTTTATTTAAGTATTAATTTTTTAATCTAGATTTATGATTATTTAGTGGGTTTTACATTTCACACAACATTAGAAAAGGTTTTTCATTATTACAAAAAAAATTAAATATTTGACAAATTTTTAAAAATAACTCAAGGTTTTTCATTGGATTCTATGCTTTTTTAATATTCTCTAGTTTTTAGTAGTGTTTTCTACATTTTTTTCAGATATAATTATTTTCTACATGATTTATTTGGTTTAAAGTGTTTTAAATGGGTTTAAATGTTTTATATCAACTTTATATGGTTTTCTTATTGGTTTTAATGGGGTTCCAATAAGTTTAATATATTTTATAATATTTTAAGTTATTTCACATTTTATGTGTCCTGAGTGTACCACCACAATTTTAAAAAAAATATAATTTTAAATAATAATATATCATTGAATTTCACATTACACCATATTATTCTTTCATTATATGCATCATCAGCTTAACTTACATTATACGTAACACCATGTTTCAAAAAACATCATTTTATATTGTAATTATTAAAATAATGATATTTTAACATAGCCATTAGAATGACAGGGTTTAACACAATTAAATGAATTATGAAAATATTATTTAAAATTTTATGTATAATTAATTGACAAAGTTATTATAGATGACTATGAAATCTTATTAAAAATAAAATAGATTTTTTTCTCGTAAACAATTTAAAAGTAGAAATGTGTGTTATTATAATAAATTATTAAAAAATTATTTTTGGGGTTATATTAATGAAATATATTTATAATATATTCAATATAATATTTAACAATAATTATTTTGTGTTTTCTAGACATGATGTTAAAACTAATTTAATTTTATGCCTAAAAGAATAATTTTATGAGAAGACATTTCTGTTCCTTATGATGGGTAACTTGTTTTAAATATATTTTATAACACTTTTACACTATCTAATTGTTAAAATAAACAACTTCTTTAAAATTGGTATATTTAAATATACATTCATTTAACTTGTGGTATTTTTATAATAAGTTTAATTTTTTGATGAACATTGAAAATACTAAATTTTTATTGAAAAATATATTTTCATTTGAAGTCTATACATAATAAAATTAGGTTTTAAATTTGTTTACAATTTATATTATTTAGATAAAATTTAAAATTATATGTTATGATTTATGAAAATTGAATTATACATGAATTTAATATAGAAACATTTTACTTTTTAATAGGGAATTATTCTGAATAACTATTTTTCGTTGTAGTTTGTCTACATTATTTAAAATTAAATTCTGAAATGATTTTGTTTTTAATTTTGAAAAATAGATTTCCAATTTTGATTCATAAGGTAAAATTTTAGTAATTAGGTCCCTTTTATTTTTATCCCAATATAAATATTAATGATGGTAATTTGTTTAACACATTAAAGGGTAATTTATGTAATTTTTTAAAAGAAAATTATAAAGACAATAATATATTTTACTTAATAAAAATTAAATGATGTCACATTCATGCATTATATAATGTATCATTTTTAATATAATGATACATAATATATTAATTCCACTATAAATATTATTCAAAATGAAAAATGAAATATCTTCAACAAAGTAAATTATTTTAAATGTTCTGTGAAAATTGTGTATATTAAATAACTATAAAACACAAACATAGTAATTATTTTATTAAGTGGAACACTAATTAAATATTATTAAAAATTTAAAAATAAATATAATTTAGGGTTATTAATTTTTAAAATTGATTTTCTAGATGAAGATGACTTTATATTGATATAATAATATATATTTTTTAAGTCACATAGTTATCTTGATATATTTAAAATTTAATGAAATAAATAGTTTAAAAATTTACACTTGTTATTTTATCAAAATAATGTGTTATTAAATAAATGAAAAACAATAATCATCTTTAAAAATATAAAATAACTATAATTCAGTCTACAATATTTTAAAACTCTTCATTTATGGCCTAATTAACATCACATATATAAAATTTTCAACCATTTCATTTTGAAAATGGGGTAACCACAGTTAAAATTAAAATTGGTTATGTATGGTTTATACAAAATTATAAGGTTAAAAAAATCATAAAAATGTCAAAAATGTATTGGATTATATTTTTTTCAATATTATCACATCTTATCTTATATCACATGGACTTTTTGAGTTATCGTTATTAATATTTAGTTTTATTATATATTAATATTTTCATAAATTCTAAAAGTTCTCTTCACATCAATCACAAATGGGAATATCTGCATTCAAGTCTTCCCCTCATATTGAGCCATAATGCTCGACCATCCCATGACCATTTTCCTTATAAACATTTCTAGTACTATTCAATAGGTTATGTTCACCTCAAATTAATAACTCTTGTCCCTATAGTAGGAGACATATATGGGGGGTCTCTAACTAAAATTTAATATCCTTTATCGAATCATTCAAGATTGTTTCTTCTTCTATATCCTAGAGATTGTTTTTTCCTTTATAAAGTAATAAATATAGTATCACCTATATATAAATATGTTATTATTATTTTGAAATATCCATATTACACCATTTATATATCTTATAAAAACTAAAGAACCATCCATGTGTACGTAGGACTTACCCTATCCACACAAATATGTTATCTATTTTTCATCCCCAATCTATTTGGATTGGTATAATGATATAAATAATATATACATAAATTTTTTATGACATGATATTAACTCTAGGCCAAAATATGTATCATCCACTTCATTACTTATTTACTATTAACTGAATGATACAGTAACTCATGCCTACATACGACATGGCATCTTCACAACATAGTGTGATTCATCTTCCATGTTTATTATTCATGAATTAATATAAAAATGAATATAATGAAAAATATGATATATATATATATATTAACATAACATTATTATGAAAATTATGTACCTATATCACATTAACATGATTTGGAATTTATACGATAAAACATTTATAAGAAATTTAAACTGTCTACACCAGAATGAAGAGTTATAATGAATCATTTTTAAAAAATAGGAATTAATATGATCATTAATGATATCATAATTCTAAATATGGATCTATAATAATTAATAACACTAATTTATACAGTATATATTATTATTTAATACACTCAAAGAAAATCAAACCAATGCTATCGGTTAATATTATATTCTAATTATTTTCCACGTTTGTTTATATGTAAGTATTTACTTGGATATATTTATAATCCATTTCCATGTTTTGTAAAAGAATTCAGAGTATTTGAAAAGTTCTTATATAAATTTTAAATTCATTTTTTCCCATGTAATAATTATTACAAAATAGTATGAAAGGAATATTTTTTTCATATTCTTAATGAGGTACTTAGGCACTTTTCCAGTAAATGTATGGGGAAAATGTTATATTTTAACTTATACTGCATGAATGGATTTTTACACTCTCATGATGCCTTAAAATGTTAAGGTTTCCATAATAATATTATAAAGGTTATATTTAAATAAAATTTTTTCTTTTGAAATTATGTGGAATTTTATGAAAATAATATAATTAGAAAGAAGAAATGATATTTTCCTTATGAATGATTCCATGTGATCCCTAAAATTATTTTCCATATATGATAATATTATTTCATGTTACTTATCTTTTGATGGGAATATAATCCAATGATACTATTCTTATTCTTTATTTGAATATTTTAGGATGTATTTATGTTTACAAATTATGATTCAAATCGATAAGTTATGTTATAATGAAATGTTTATGAAATTAATTTCCTTTTTTGGGTTCTAATATGATTTATGTAATCATAGTACCCATATGTATTGTTTTCATCTTGTTATGGTTGTGACCTATATCTCCCTCTAACGAATTAGTTAATTATTTATATATCATGATATATATATGAGATGAATGGGAAATGACATCGGTTAAGTAATACATGTTTGCAATAAGAAGATAACCCAGTTCCGTATCATATAACTTGAATGAGGACTGACCTCAGTTCAGTAATGGGATTTTTCAACAATGATTCTTTTGAAAATAATCCTTGAATAATATGGTTATTATTATATATACTAATATGTATGAAAAAAAAATTATGTTTTTATGTAATGTCCGAGACCTCTATGGTTCGTTCTGTTGTTGAAATCATGTTTTTGAGCTGTTCTTGGAGAATATAGTGAATTATTCCCAAAACATTGCAAAATTTCCATTTTTTGAACAGTTTTTTCACAACAATATCTTATTCAAACAATAATGGTACCTTATACCATGGGAAATAGCATCTCGTTCCAGCGACAATGACATCTTCTTCCAACAGAAGTAGTATCATGTTCTAACAGCAATGACTGGTCATTCCAATGAAAATAGTAGCTCATTCTAATGACAAAAGTGGCTCATGAATGGAGAATTGTGATTGATGAATTTAGAATATTAACTCACTAAATAATAGCTCATTGAACGGTGACTCAACCAATGACGAGTCGCCCAACAATGACTCAACCAATGGTAATTCACCAAATGGTGACTCATCCAACCATGACACATTTGACAACTACTCCTCTTATAAAGACTCTCCCAATTGTGACTCATCTAATAATGACTCCTCTAACGGTTACAGTGACTCATGAAATTTTTTCCATAATCATTTATCTTCACCCTTTTCAGGATTTTCATGGATGTAAAAGGAATTCAAAACCTTATTTTTATGGAATTTCAGTCTGATTCAATTACCCTAACATCTATAATAATTTTCCATAGGGTATTTTATTTTTAATCAGTTAAAACTTTTGATCATTGACAGATCTGATCTTAATGTAAAATCTAGTGTATCTTAAACTACTCCCCCATTTAGATTTTTCCAAAGAACAAACAATTTTCTTCTATCATTTCTCTTGGTGTGGGACACTTGAACCACTCCTTCCTTCTAGTATGAGTTATGTGTGGTGTTGTAGCTTTGGATTGTGTTTTCCCTAAAGTGATTGTGTATTCTCATTCCCTATTCTAGGTCAACCAGGTGGTTTCCATCAGTCTTTGACATAAGGTTTGTTCTACATGTACTCTTTTGGGTTCCTTGATTTATTTCCTCTTATTTCTCCTTATCTTGTACTGGAATGTGATCTACATTTTTCTAAATGGGATTTCCTTGGTGTTGGTTGTCATGGTTGTGTCATCACATACATGGGTTGATTCAGTTACTATGGGACATGACACCGTGATCTATTGTGTTGTCATGTTCTTGTGCACAAAACATTGAAAACCTTTTGAAGTAGGGGATTCATGGCTTCTATATTATGTTTATGTTCAATAGTAGATTTATACTGATTTATCCACTATATAAAAATGGGATTGACATATTAAATTTATGAACCAAATTAAATGAATAGGTATTAATAGATTAGTTGTGTTATTGTGTCTTGATATTATAGATAGTGTAAAATCTATGCTTTTCCTTTTTAAAATGTTGACCATGATGGAAATTGGTAAAGAAAAAAATTAAGATTAATGGTAAATTAATTAGAAAATGATAAAATTGAATAATTAATGAATCTTGTTGTTCATGTTGTACTTTGATGATAACAAAATAGATGTAGTTAGGTACATTTAAATGAATCGGGTAGTTTAATATGGATTAAATAACATTTTTTAATAAATAAAATTCCTTATATGGTTCTGAGTAACATTCTTGATTGTAATGTCTATGCTCTTTATGATTTTGAGCTATGAGTTCTTGTTGTGTGTAAATGATGAATGTATTATTTAGGGCCAAGATCCCAGTTAATATGTTTGTTTTCTCTTATATGGTTTATGGTGTGATCCAAGGTTGGATGAGCATAGAGGGTCTCTGTGATATGTGGGTGTACGGAGGCCCAAAAAGGGTTGGGGCAGTATTTAATTTTTATAATATTGAGATGAATTTGTTTATGCATGTGGATGTCATGGAAGACACTAGGGATGAAATAATGAGTTGAATCTATGCTTGTCCATTGAAGTTAAGATTGTTATTGTTGAATCTATTGTTATATTATCTTCTTTACATACCCAAATTCATTATGCGGATGGTCTTGTATACCCTCCTTTTAAAAGAGGTGAGGACACATGGGGTATGTAATGTGATTTCCATGTTTAGCTTCTCGATGATGGATGCGATTGTGCTCTTACTATAAGTGGAATAGACTCAACAGGTTGACAACTTACTCACCAAGTTAAATCCCTTGTGTTTTGTAGCATTGTATTTTATTCTAGAATGACTGGGAATATAAAAAAGAGATAATTCCATTAATAAATGATTGAATAAATGTTTAACAAATGGGGTTGGAGTTTGTTGGGGTGCAATGAAGAGGTTATGATTCTGAGAAATCGTGGACTCGATTTGGTTAAACATGTTGGGCGTGAAACATGGATGGAATAAAAGTGGAATGTAATGTAGAAGTGATAATGGTTAATTGGTAGTTAATGATATAATTAATGTAACGTGAAAATAATAAAACGGAATAAGTAACTTAAATAAGCTCTTTAAATGGTTGTGTGCTTATAGGATATCAGGTCATAAAAGTGGTAGCCAATATTCCAAGTGATGTCAGCTACAATCGAGTCTAACACATGGTTTTTCTTATATTGTAGTTGTGGGAAATATTTTTTTCTATAACTTTTTGTTTCTATATGATACTACCCCTATCATTGAGGGTGACTAACACCCCATTCATTCTGAGCCCTGGAGGGGGGGGGGGTTCCCCAACATCTCAGTGGGAGGATAGATGACTGACTAACCCCTTTACCCTGATCTCTTCTCTTGGTGATTACTAGTGATAGTAATAATAAAGGATAATTTTTCCCATATATATTTGTAGAGGTTTATAATGTATTGTGATTTTTTCAAAGATATATATTGTAGATATAGTTTCTTATGTGATACTCTAGGAATAATATGTAGAGGTTGTGATGTCTTGGGGATCCTTACTCACTCTATGGTTTGTAATGGATAATGGTATAATACCTGATGTATGATACATTTTATACAAACTATGTTGGCTCTTAGAAACTACCTGTTCATTTGTGGTTATGTGGATGTGGTGGTGGTGTGTTTCCTGAGGAGCACGTTTTGATACTTTGCCTAGTTGTCTTCGGGCTAGCCTTTTTGGATAAGGATGCTTAGGATGTGTGAAATTGGGGGAAAGCAGAAAACAAGTGTGGAAGTTGTAGTGGGCTACCCTTGATATTACTTATTGTATAATACAACATTTCATATGATACATAGTTATAGTACCCATGTATATACTTGGAAAATAGTATACCTATTTGGTTGATGAGTTAGTTTCACTTCATCTTAACTGTGAATTGGAATGTTGTCCTTAATATTTCTCAAGAGGATCCAAAAAGGATCCTACTGAGTATACTTTTACACTCACCCAATGTATGTATTAAATATTCTTTAAGTCACTAATAGAAGGTTAGAGATCATAAAAGTTACTTCTAGCTTGAGTTTTGCAAGAGCTATTCAGGCTTTGTAGTTGTTGTAATTATAAATTCTTTTGGTACATGCATTATTCCCTTTCAATTGTAGTACTTTTCTCATGAAACTGCATACATTTACATGGGATTCATTTATATAGTATGTGTTGGAGTTGGTTTTTTTCTATCTTATTTATCTCTTTCGAATATTTTATAATATTGGTTGATGCCTCCCCTCTCTGTTTTTATTATCCCTTTAGTGCTTGTCGCCAACCTGGGGCCTATTAGAGGTAGTACTCAAGGATCATTATCTTTCTTCTAACATTTTAGGCCTATGAGGGGTACATTTTTGGTGGAGGGGGCTATGAAATAGTGGTATCAGATTTTTGGATGAGGGATAAGATGGTGTTTGGAGTTAGGAATAGGGGATTCTGAATGCTTTGGTAGGGAAACAATGTCAGTGATGTTTAGAAAATGTTTTTAACATCTAGGACTAGATGAGAAATAAGTATTTATGCCCCCCTATGATCTGATGAACATACCTTTAAGTTTATAGTAACTATTGAATAAGGTTATACTTATTACATGGTAGAGACCCAGGATAGGATTATGCATCATTCATCTATGAATATATGTATGAATTGGTAGACATTATGATAGGTTAAACTAAACTTAATATAAGAGAACAATTAATTTATTTTAGGTATTCCATATTTTAGGAATACGACCTCCTACTATTTGTTATTTGTAAGTTATGGCTCTCAGTTGACGTCCTCAACAGGTTCACACAGAATAGGCTCAACAGGCTATTCCAACCAATCACCGCAGAGTTGTGGTTGACGACGATGATGCATGGAGGAATACACTTAGATAGTTTCATCACCAGAGCAGAAGTACAAGGGATCCATTTCAGATGTAGAAGGAGAAGAATAATTAAAGGAGGCTAAGATAGCTTTTAGTTTGATCTATTCTTAGAAGGAGAATTTGGTGACTTTGCATGTGATGCTGATGGGTGGGTCCACATGGAAGTGGTGATTATTGTTCATATTAGATTGCGTAGAGTCAAAAATATCATAAGAGATGTTATGCATGTAGTTAAGATATGAATTTTCTTTTATTGACTTCGAAGGCACCCAATATCCAAGAGTTACTTTCCCTTATGTAGGGAAGATCCAATGTGCCAGAGTTTAGGATCAATTTTAGAAAACTTCTGTGATATGCATCTGACTAGTTCCTAGATGAGGAGAATAAGGAAAGGCATTTTGAGGAGGCATTGCGTCCCACGATCCAGCACCAGGTACCCCATTTAAATGAATGAAATATCTTATTGTATTGTAGAAGGCAGAGTTCATTGAGAGAACTTTATCCAGAACTAGGTCATCAAGATATGGGAGTCAACACGGTTCTTTAAAAAGTAGAACTATGGTTCTGGGTTCTCATTTTTTAGTGATGAAGAGTGTCCGATCAGCCGAGGGTAGGTCCTAGACCTTAGTATATCATTTCTCCATGGTAGTTGGCTCTAAAATCTATGTCAAGGGATCATTCACATTTTATCTTATGGAGGCTGAGGTCATATGCAGTGAGAGTTGGCTCTCAAATCTATGACATTAATATATTTTTATTTAAAGTTAAAGTAAAAATAAGACAAACATGAAATGTTTTACTAAAACTATTTTTACATGGGGTTATAAAAAAAATATTTTTGACTATAAATATTAATTGGAAAGATAAAAAAATTTACTACATCATAGTATTTGTTTTAAAATTTTTATACATTAAATAAATTAAATTATTTATGACATCATGATGATGCAGCGATGACCTCATTATTTAACGATTTAAATAAAATTGAAAGATAATGTAATATCTAAGACCTACACATACCAAAAAACTATTGGATGAGTGGATTTAGAACCCTTATCACCTTATCCTCGAAACACATCAATGTGGGACCTATTAAATCCGAATACCATTTTAAAATAAAGTGACCTTTCTTTACCTTCCAAGAGTGCCCCTCCTCTCCTCTTATAAAAGGCCCCCACATCTACCGCCTTACCCACACTCCCAAAGCCTTTGGATCGGCCAACATCTGCCCATTTTGTCTCTACACTTCCCTCTCTTACTCCTTGAAGCCTCACTTTGGGCAGAAGTCTTCCCAAGGAAGCCTTTGAGCTCAAATCAAAGGGAGTTACCCGATTTTAAGGTAATGTCTTCACTTGTGTTCTTTTGTTTTATTTTGCTTCTCCAACCCCCTAAACTCTTTTTATTCATTTGTTATGTAACAAATCTAGTATCTTAAATATACTAGGATGTTGTTATAAGAAGTATTCGAGATACACTTACACACACCTACATCTAATGGTTAAAGAACATACTGTTTCTGTGGATGGCGAATTTCTGCCTCCCGAAACGATGATTGTTCAACATTATTCTAACACCTTCAAAGGTGGCCATTAAGATGACACTATATTTATATGTGATATATAATATGTTTATATTTTCCTTAATCTTTTGTATTTTTCATTTTGGTCATACCTTTATGGTTTCCATTATGGGTAAACGCGATATCTTCATTTAAGGAAGTGCGGACTACCGCCCCCTCAAAGTGATTTGATTCGTTAATACCATATGTGCTATGTATAAATGATATATTTAATGATATTATATATGATACCATAATGGAATTAAAATACTATTATGTATCATAATGTTTTAATTCCATTAAATATGAAATAGAAATGGAAGTAGCGTTCATGCGTACGCACGACTTACCGTCTCCATGAACGGTACATTTCATTTCTTATCTCAAAATGTTATGTAATATTATAAGTATATATATATAATGGATATATATTTAATATATTACATCTAAATTATGGATATCATTCTGGAATTATAACATATACATATCTCTCTCATTTTGTTTTAATTCCATTAATATGACAAAAAATGAAAGTATCGTTCATGCGTACGTACGGCCTACCGTCTCCATGAAAGGTGCTTTTTGTTTTTTATATCCAAGTGATATGGAATAGTATTAAATGAATATTTATTGGATATATATGATATTTTAATCTTTAATACTATTCTGGAAATTATTTACTTATAACTACATGGGCAATCTTTTTTTCAAACAAGTTCATTTTTGACTCATGTACCAAACATCGGCAAAAACGTCTGATATGAACTAACATTATTAAACAATTATTATAACATTATAATATGTGATATTAACTGAATAATAATCTCAGAAGTAGGTACATAGGCAATTATTAATTGAAAAAAGTTTATTATTCAGGAATATAAAGAAACAAACAAGACAAGTTGGACTTGAGGTAAGGGATCCTACTCCTCTCTTTCTTTTTAAGTACACTCTTTTATGTCATTCCTTCTAAGCTCATCTTTCTTGTTACTGGGATGTTATTTTATATTAATCTTACTGTAATTTTTATATTCATATGATGAGAGACACTATTCTCTCTCATCAAACCATTTTGGAAGTTTCGAGTGGCACTGTTAGGCTGCCGAATTTTCGTAAGAGATCTCACCTCTCTCTTTCTCTTTAAGTACTCAACTTTATGTCACTTCCTTTAAGCTCCTATTTGTTATTATGTGGGATGTTCTTTCATATTACTCTTACTTTAAATTTTATTGTAATGTGATGAGATACCCTAATTGATCCCATCAATCCATTTTTGGAAGTTTTAAGTGGCGTCGTTAGGCTGTCGAGTTTTCGTAAGGGATTTTTCATCTCCCTTTTATTCCCGTGAGATTTATGCAACATTTTCCAAAATTTCCTTTGAGTGGTGTATGTACTGACCATTATTTTACTCATTGTGTGATATTCTTTCATTTATGAGTATTTACATCAATGATGTATTGTCCTTCTTTCACGGGGTTTATGTTTTGAAAGATACCCATGTCGGTAAAGGAACCTTTCACCCTCCTATTTTTAAAAGACTTATTTTGTTATGTCTTTTAATTCACATAGTATTATTTTGGGATATGTTATTCTATATCCTTATTGATGTACATTTTATTTCCAAGTGATGAGATACCCTTTTTATCTCTCATCAACTCTTTTTCTGAATTTTGAAGTGACGTCGTTAGGCTGTCTAATTTTTGCAAGGGAACTTCTAAAACCAATGTCGATTCTTTGGGATAAGCTTGTACTCCTTGAATATGTAATTCTATGAATATGTGTGAATAACCTCCAATTGTTTTACACTTAATATCCACTTATATTTGGTGTATTAGTTTGTCACACATAATTATGTAATTGATTTATCCTTAATCCAAGGATACCATCTTTATATGGGACTTCGTCTCAATCTCCTTTAATTGAGGAATATATTGTTTTATACACAACCTTCTTTTATACGGTGTATAAACCCCTTTGAATTTTACGTTTGTCCGAAAGGAATCTTTTTTTTTATACAAAGCGTTTTACTAAATGACAAAAGAGAATGTTTTTTCGTACGTATGCGGCGACAACGACTTCTCCACCGCCGTGACTATTATTTGAGTTTCGGCTTCCTCTACAAGCCGTACCCTCTTTTAAAATAAAAAATAAATACCATGTTTTACTTTTATATTATTTTGGTATTGAAAATGGTTCTCATAATGTTTTTATATCAATGTTTTTTATTGATATCTTGTGATTGAAAGGTGGAAATGTTATGTTTCCTTTATGAATGTTTTATGTGATGCATTTATGTTATGGTTCTTCGGAATTGTTATGAAAACTGGTGGTTCCGTGATAAACAAAGGGTGGGTGAGCCCGATATAGCTCTCCAATGCATTGGGTAACGCGAAGGAGTGAAACGTTAAGGTTTCTCCGAAGAGATTTGGGGAATATACTGTGATGGGTATTCCAAACGTAACCAAGAGGGTTACTCCCTACGTAAGAATGTTATGAATGCCCCAAGATACTTTTATGTCTTATGATTTCAATGATTTATTCATGATTTGATGAGGTATGTTAAAGTGCCTATGTTTTATGGGTAATGTATGATTTCATTCTTATGTGTATATGAACTCATGTTTCCTTTCCATATTTTTATAACCCTTAATGAGATTTTTATGCTCATCCCATGTTTTTGAAATGTTTTTCACAGGTCAAGGAAAAGGTACATGATGTGATGATAGTGTCAAGGATGTGTCAAGAAAGAATCCATGTTTTTTTTTCAATATGTTTCCGTTGATGGGAAGAATGAATACTGTCTTTTATGTAACCACTTTGTTTAAATGTGGAATGTAATGCAAGTTTCATGATCTAATTATCTAAAACTCTAAACCTGAAAAGATCCTCAATGTGTAATCTTGTGATAACTCAATATTAAGTAAGGTTTAAGACTGGGGCCTTATAGTTGGTATCAAAGGTCGGTTTAGATAACTTTAGAGGTTAGGGTATTCTCCAAGCCTAAGTGACAGTACCATAATGGATAGGATTTCCGAAAGAGTCATAGTTTTAGATAAAGTGAATGAGTAAGTATATATTAGTGTTTACCTTCCTCATTAGTACATGATGGTTTTGTTGATATACTCACACTGACATTTCTGTTTTTAGTGAATGGATGGATCTAGCAGGCACCAAAGAGACCACAGGTTTGAAGGAAACTGTGGTGGTTCTCTGATTAAGATACTAGATAAAATGGAGGATTCAATGAGGAAACTCATGGTTGTTCTAAACCAAATATCAAGGAGTCATGATCAACCACTTGAACCTTGGTATGTTCTTTAATGCATCATGTACGAGATGACCAATCGATGTGGAAGTTCAGGTAATAATTATAAAGGTAACCATTAGAGTTTATATGATCCTTACTTTTGAGGTAATTATGGGTTATTATATGATATGCTGAAAAATGAAAGGCATGAGATAATCTTGAGGTTAAAATATGTTATGATCATTTTTGATGATTTTATTTCTTTTTGGGGAATGATTTAAGAATTATATAGTTTTGGAAAAAGGACAACACACAGACCGTGTGACAACCCGTTGCGTTGGAAAAAGCTACGGGAATCGAACCCACAACCAAAGTGCGACTGGAATTTATTGCCTACCACTGGACTACGTGAAGTCCCTGGTTAGTTTGACTGATTCTTTTTAGTTATATGATTTTATGAATTAATAGTAATTTGATTTTGGGTTATTTATGAAAATGATTAACCTATCATGGAGGATATGTGATTAGGTTAATTACTTTTCAATACGAGACTTTAGGAGAAACTGATGTTGTTTGGAGATAAATGTTATGATTTAACTTGGAAGACTATGTGAATAAATCCTTCAAATATTTGGGTTTCAATCTTATATTTGGTTACTTTGAATAATTTTATGGACAAATTGTTTATCAGATGGTCCTCATTGAACATTGGGTTTTGTTGGACAAATTTTGGAGATTAAGAATAGATTTTCTTTTTATAAACGGTTATCCTTTTCTGGATTATCTGATCTTGTACTAAACTTTTTGGTTTTAGTTTTGGTTAAGGTTTGAAGAAATGGGAAATGTATAGTTCTTTTTTTTGGATTATGTGATTCTCAAAAAGTTGATTATTGTACTCTTAATGCGAACAAGTCTCCCTAAATACTCGTCTATTGGAAAAAGAATATGAGTTTGACTAAGGAATCTAGTAAAAGTGAAAGTCAACATGATAAGTGATTATGTTAACTTATGAATAAATTCCTCAATAAAAAGTAACTTAAAACAAAAATGTTGTCTATTATCTTTTCCTACTGGGGAATCGAATACCGTTTAACCCATCACAAGTTTGTGATTTTCTTATGGTTAACTTTCTCCTAGACATGTTTACTATCACTCTCCCTCAAGAACATGACCCTTTGCTTTTCCTTCCATGTCTATGTTATTCTACATACGGGTTAACTCAGGTGACCTATGTACTTATCTTCCTTTATTTTAAAGTGATTGTTTTACTTACTCTTGTTCCGATGTGGGACTTTCAGGGATGTTTCCAAGATCAATTTTAAAAATTTCAAGGACGCAATTCCCAAAAGGGGGGAAGGATGTAGCACCCCAGGTAAATAAAGAATATGAAATTTTTTATATTTATCCATATTTGTGAATAAAATATTAATATGACTTTAAAGGGGACGCTATTCTCGATGACGTACGAAACACGCAACAACGAGTTTCTTAGTAATCTTACGTTGCACTCTAATAATAAAATAATATTATTTTAAATGGTAGTTAACATGTAGCCATTGTATTGGTGGTAATGGATATAAATAACTAAAATATGATTATATATGTTTTTACATTTATCCAATAAAATATAAAGGCTTAAAATACAGAAAGAATTCAATTTTAGGCGTATATGCCCTAGTTTTCACTAAAGGTTCACTTATCACCTTTTGATGGTGAACCGTCATTAAATATAGTTTTGTTCACTCTTATACATTCTATTGGACCAAATAATAATTTTCTTTAGAATTGGGACATCAAAATTTACTTTGTGTAAATTTTTGATATCTTTCCGATAAAGTTCATTTTTTTAATGAATAATGTAAAATGTTGTATTTTAATTCAAAACCTCTTTTTAATCTAATTTAATTATATGATTATATTATGTTTTGAATTGGTTTTAAAGTGAAATTAGAAAATATTTTTACCACTAAATCCAATAGTGGTCATCGGAATTAATTTCACTTTGAAATCAGACTTAAACTAGTGTCAACCTTTTGATACTTATTGTTTCATAAAAACACGCTATTTGCTCTGGCAGCAGGAATTAATTATTAAATTAATTAATGTGACTTATATGTTTTTAATTTTTTAAAATAGACTTCATTTTTGAATTCGGTATATCAAATATATCTTAGGGTGAATTTTTGGGATTTTTCTGAAAAACTTCAATTTTTGATGAATAGTGAAACCACTAAGTGGTACTTATAAGAACTGATTTTTCCGTTTAAATGAAATTTTGCCATATTTGTGTTTTGAATTTAAAAAATCCGACAAACATGGTTGTCATTAATAAGTAAAATGTGGTTCAATGGGATAAAAAATTTTTTTTGATGAATAGTAACTTATTATGTTTTTAATCGCGATTAGAGGTAATTAGTGTAGTTTAAGGTAAAAAATAATGTTTTAATAATATGAAATGAACTTGAAACATGTCATAACCTCATTGGATGTGTCATGGCCGACCAAGACAACCCATGGGTCAACTTGGGGACCCCATGAAGCCACTTTGGATGGAAAATGACATTAATATCTTTTTATTTAATGTTAAAGTAAAAATAAGACAAACATGAAATGTTTTACTAAAACAATTTTTACATGGGGTTATAAAAATAATATTTTTGACTATAAATATTAATTGTAAAGATAAAAATATTTCCTACATCATAGTATTTGTTTTATAATTTTTAGACATTAAATAAATTAAATTATTTATGACATCATGATGATGCAGCGATGACCTCATTATTTAACGATTTAAATAAAATGGAAGGATAATGTAATATCTAAGACCTACACATGTCCAAAACCTATTGTATGAGTGGATTTAGAACCCTTATCACCTTATCCTAGAAACACATCAATGTGGTACCTCTTAAATCCGAATACCATTTTAAAATAAAGTGACCTTTCTTTACCTTCCAAGAGTGTCCCTCCTCTCCTCTTATAAAAGGCCCCCACCTCTACCTCCTTACCCACACTCCCAAAGCCTTTGGCTCGGACAACTTATGCCCATTTTGTCTCTCCACTTCCCTCTCTTACTCCTTGAAGCCTCACATTGGGCAGAAGCCTTCCCAAGGAATCCTTTGAGCTCAAACCAAATGGAGTTACCCGATTTTAAGGTAATGTCTTCACTTGTGTTCTTTTGTTTTATTTTGCTTCTCCAACCCTCTAAACTCTTTTTATTAATTTGTTTTGTAACAAATCCAGTATCTTAAATATAATAGGATGTTGTTATATGAAGTATTTCAGATACACTTACACACACCTACATCTAATGGTTAAATAACATACTGTTTCTCTGGATGGCGAATTTCTGCCTCCCGAAACGATGATTGTTCAACATTCATCTAACACCTTCAAAGGTGGCCATTAATATGACACTATATTTATATGTGATATATTATATGTTTATATTTTCCTTATGCTTCTGTATTTTTCATTTTGGGCATACCTTTATGGTTTCCATTATGGGTAAACGCGATATCTTCATTTAAGGAAGTGCGGACTACCGCCCCCTCAAAGTGATTTGATTCGTTAATACCATATGTGGTACGTATAAATGATATATTTAATGATATTATATATGATACCATACTGGAATTAAAATACTTTGATGTATAATTATTTTTTATTCCATTAAATATGAAATAGAAATGGAAGTAGCGTTCATGCGTACGTACGGCTTACCGTCTCCATGAACGGTACATTTCATTTCTTATCTCAAAATGTTATGTAATATTATAAGTATATATATATATAATGGATATATATTTAATATATTACATCTAAATTATGGATATCATTCTGGAATTATAACATATATATATATATATCCCTCATTTTGTTTTAATTCCATTAATATGACAAAAAATGAAAGTAGCGTTAATGCGTACGTACGGCCTACCATCTCCATGAACGGTGCTTTTCGTTTTTTATATCCAAATGATATGGAATAGTGTTAAATTAATATTTACTGGATATATATGATATTTTAATCATTAATACTATTCTGGAAATTATTTACTTATAACTACATGGGCAATCTTTTTTTCAAACAAGTTCATTTTTGACTCATGTACCAAACATCGGCAAAAACGTCTGATATGAACTAACATTATTAAACAATTAATATAACATTATAATATGTTATATGAACTGAATAATAATCTCTAAAGGAGGTACTTAAGAAATTATTAATTGACCAAAGTTTATTATTCATGAATATAAAGAAACGAACAAGACAATTTGGACTTGAGGTAAGGGATCTTACTCCTCTCTTTCTTTTTAAGTACACTCTTTTATGTCATTCCTTCTAAGATCATATTTCTTGTTATTGGGATGTTCTTTTATATTACTCTTACTGTAATTTTTATGTTCATATGATGAGAGACCCTATTCTCTCTCATCAATCCATTTTGGAAATTTCGAGTGGCGCCGTTAGGCTGCTGAATTTTCGTAAGAGATCTAACCTCTCTCTTTCTCTTTAAGTACCCCCCTTTATGTCACTTCTTTTAAGCTCCTCTTTGTTATGATGGGGGATGTTATTTAATATTCCTCTTGCTGTACATTTTATTGTAATGTGTTGAGATACCCAATTTGATCTCATCAATCCATTTTTGGAAGTTTTAAGTGGCGTTGTTAGGCTACCGAGTTTTCGTAAGGGACTTTTCATCTCACTTTTATTCCCGTGAGATTTATGCTACATTTTCCACAATTTCATTTTAGTGGTGTATGTACTGACCATTATTTTACTCATTGTGTAATATTATTTCATTTATGAGTATTTACATCAATGATGTATTGTCCTTCTTTCACGGGGCATATGTTTTGAAAGATACCCATGTCAGTAAGGGAACCTTTCACCCTCCTCTTTTTAAAAGACTTATTTTGTTATGTCTTTTAATTCACATAGTATTATTTTGGGATATGTTATTCTATATCCTTATTGATGTAAATTTTATGTCCAAGTGATGAGATATCCTTTTTATCTCTCATCAACTCTTTTTCTGAATTTTGAAGTGACGCGGTTAGGCTGTCTAATTATTGCAAGGGAACTTCTTAAACAAATGTCGATTCTTTGGGATAAGCTTTTACTCCTTGAATATGTCATTCTATGAATATGTGTGAATAACCTCTGATTGTTTTACACTTAATATCCACTTATATTTGGTGTATTAGTTTGTCAGACATAATTGTGTAATTGATTTATCCTTAATCCAAGGATACCATCTTTGTATGGGGCTTGGTCTCAATCTCCTTTAATTGAGGCACATTTTGTTTTATAAACAACCTTATTTTATACAGTGTATAAACCCCTTTGACTTTTACGTTTGTCCGAAAGGAAACTTTTTTTTATACAAAGCATTTTACTAAACGACAAAAGGGAATGTTTTATCATACGTATGCGGCGACAACGACATCTCCGCCGCTGTGACTATTATTTGAGTTTCGACTTCCTCTACAAGCCGTACCTTCTTTTTAAAAGAAAAAAATACCATGTTTTACTTTTCATTTATTTTGGTATTGAAAATGGTTCTCATAATGTTTTTATATCAATGTGTTGTATTGATATCTTGTGATTGAAAGGTAGAAATGTTGTGTTTCCTTTATGAATGTTTTATGTGATACGTTTATGTTATAGTTCTTGCACACTTTTATGAAAACGGGTGGTTCCGTGATAAACTAAGGGCAGGTGAGCCCGATATAGCTCTCCAATGCATTGGGTAACGAGAAGGAGTGAAACGTTAAGGATTATTCGAAGAGATTTAGGGAATATACTGTGATGGGTATTCCAAACGTAACCAAGAGGGTTACTCCCTACGTAAGAATGTTATGAACGCCTCAAGATACTATTATGTCTTATGATTTCTATGATTTATTCATGATTTGATGAGGTATGTTAAAGTGCCTATGTTTTATGGGTAATGTATGATTTCATTCTTATGTTTATATGAACTCATGTTTCATTTCCATATTTTTATAACCCTTACTGAGCTTTTTATGCTCATCCCATGTTTTTGAAATGTTTTTCACAGGTCAAGGGAAAGGTACATGATGTTATAATAGTGTCAAGGGTGTGTCAAGAAATAATCCATGTTTTATTTTCAATATGTTTCCGCTGATGGGAAGAATGAATACTGTCTTTTATGCAACCACTTTGTTTAAATGTGGAATGTAATGAAAGTTTCATGATCTAATTCTCTAAAACTCTAAACCTAAAAAGATCCTCAATGTGTAATCTTGTAATAACTCATGATTCAGTAAGGTTTAAGGCTAGGGCCTTATACCGAAATCGTCATTTCTTTGGGTTGTGGAAGTGTACCCCAATGTATTTCTAGAATAGGATATAGTGTTACCCCCTTAACATGAGATCAAGTTCGATATCAAGATACAACTAGGAATGTATCATATCTCAGTCACTCTATATTTGAGGGACCCTTATGAGTTTCAAAAGTTTTATATACAGCTCGATGGTCAATTGTAGTATGGTTTTGTTCGACCAACTGTGTCACCATGGGGTGCTCTAGTTTTGTTCCTAAGGAAGGATGACTGTGGTTTGTGGTTGTGTGTCTATTATCGTTGATTGAACAAAGTGATAGGGGAAAACTACAATCATATTCAATGGATTTATGATCTATTCAATCAATTTATTTGTGTACGTTTGTTCTTGATGATCTATTTGTAGTCATGATATCATCAGACGTTTTTGAAGGATAATGATATTCAAAAGACTGCTTTCTATTATTGTCAGGAGTATTTTTAGTTTTTGTGTATTACATTTGGTGTGAAAAAATGTTATAGTTGTGTTAATGGGGTTGATTAATACTATTTCCCTTTAGTTCCAATATAATTTTATTTTTGTTTTAACTAATGAAAATCTAGTGTACTCAATGTTTGCAGAGGAGAATTCATATGATTTCCGTTCCATTTAAGGAGGTCTATGCTATGATAATCTATTTGGGATGGTGGAAAAGTGTGTGTTTTGGGATGAAGAACTTTGTTTCATGGGATGTGATATAACCCTATAGGGAGTGTTTTTGGATCCATCGATGGTAGAAGTAGTTGTTTATTGGGTATCCCCCAAGACAGTGGTTGAGATGCAATGTTTCCACGGTCTCGTATAATATTATAGGAGTTTTGTGGAAGATTTCCCTCATGTTGGGACTCCACTAATTTCATTGACTAGAAAGGATCTAGAATTCATTTTTACTAACTAGTGTCATGTAAAATTTGAATATATAAATGAGATGTTGGTCAGTTCTCTAGTTCATTATCTTCCGGTAGAAGGAGGTCAGTTTGAGGTTTTTTGAGATTCTTTGCTACTAGGGTTTGGTTATTTTCTAACATAGTAGAGATAAGTTGTTTCTTATTGGTCTGGTCAGTTACATACCCAGGAATATAATTATACCACCAATGATGATTAGTTGGTGGTGATGGTATTTTCTATGAATTTGTGGAGACATTTCCTCGTCAATGAGTCTCTTTTGGTCTTTATTGATCAAAAGAGCCTAACGAATATTTTATCCTAGCACGACATGAACCCCCCACTAGTGTCGGTGGATGAAGTTCTCCCTGTATTGTGTATTTGAAATATCATATACCCCTATAATAGGGAATTTTGTAGATGTTTTTCTATGTAGGATGCCACATAGTGATGAAGTGCATAAATCATGTGATTTTTGGAGAGTGATGGAAGAACATTCATCATTACATATGCATATGGGATAAGTTGTGGGACATAGTTATCTTCTTTATATGATAGTGTCATATTCTAGGGTGTAGTAGGTAGAGGAATCCCTATTGGGGGATCATGAGGTGGATGTCCTGATAGACCGAGTGATTTGTGATGACGCCCCTACTGGATGGTTAAAGGATGAACAACACTTGTTTTAGTTTCAGGGAAGTCATTTCATTCAATTTTTGTAACAAGATATGATTCTCAGAGATTACAATAGTTCACCCTTAACAATTCTTCCTGGCGTGACAAAAAAAATTCTGAGATTTTACAGAGTCAGTTTTCGTGTCTGGGGTTAAAGCAAGCAGTTGTACTGTTTTTTCTCAAATATTAGTCTTCCAGAAGGTGAAGACCGAGCACCATGTACATAGTGGTTGGCTCAAGCCATTGTAAGTTCCTTAGTGGAAGTCGGAGCACATATCTATAGTCTTTGTTACCTTTTTACATCAAGATCCTAGAGTCTATGATGTTATATAGGTTTTAGTGGATCATTTGATGAAATCATCACACTTTATATCGATCAAAGAGTTGAGTTGAGTGGCGGTTTTTTTGAGGATATATCTGAATAGGTGGTGAGACACTACTGAGTGAAGAAGAAGATCATTTCCTATTGAGATCCCTATTTTATCTATTGGGCGTGGAGATGTTGTCGTGATGCTTTTGGGTCCCAACTATGCCTTATAACTACTTTTCATACGTAAACAGATGGTCAGATAGAGCGGACCGTCCTGACTCTCGGTGACATTTTATTCTCGTATGTCTTAGATTTTGGAGGTTTGTGAATGTTGCATATGTCCCTGGTATATTTTTCTTAATATAATAGTTTTCACACTACCAAAAATATAGATCAGTTTTAGGCCATTAATAGCCAACCTTTTTGTTCTCCTTTGTGCTGGAATGGGGATGGTGAGTCACCAATTATTAGGAAGAAAATGGTATAGAATATGAGAGATATGTTTTTGGTTATTTGTGAAAGGATTAATGCATAAAAAGATCATCAGAACTCATATTATGATCATAAGAGGAGACCTCAAGAGTTTTCTGTTGGAGATCACATGTTTTTGAATGAGAGTACCCATCATGAGCAGTGAATGTTTGGTTTTAGGAGTAATCTTTCTACCGATTTTGTTTTGCCATTCAATATGTTATATCATGTTAGTGTTGTGGAGTATTGGGTAGTACTTCCTCCATTGATGATCTGGATACACTATGCTTTGCATCTTTTCCATCTCTGTTGTTATATTCATGACAACTCTTACATCATCGATTGGGTTTAGATCGATGCTGATGATGATGAAACCTTTATGTGTTGGCCTGTAGAGATCCAAGAACCCAAGGAAAATGAGTTTTAATATCATGATATCCCATTATTTCATGAATTTTGTAATCATGGTTTCATGGAGGAGATTACCAGGGAACATGAGTTATTGATACACACTCTGTACCCCATGTTGTTTGATGTTTTTCTATTGTCTTATAAAATTTATCATCTGTTCATTGTAGATCCATATATTTATGATATGGATTTCTCTTGTATCTTTTTCAAGAGATGTATCTTGAATGGTGGTTGTTTTGACCCCTTTTATATTTCCTATTAGGTTTGGTTTTGGTTCTCAAAGAATATAATGTTTTGATAGGTATCTTATGTAATGAACCAAACATCTAGGGTCTATTACTTTGTTAAAATCTAGTTTTTGAGTTGTTCATGGAGGTCACTGTGACTAGTTTCCAACACTATGAAAAACATAGAGTTTTGTGAATAGTGTTTCATGAAGATTATATCATTTCAATGACAATGGTACCTCATCCCAAAGACAATGGTATCTCATTACAACTACATTGTTAGATCATTCCAATGGAAATTGTAGCTCATTCCAACAGAAATAGTTAATCCTTACAACGACAATGGTAGCTTCTTACAAAGAAATAGGTGGCTTGTTGCAACGATAATAGTAGATCATTCTAATTGAAATGGTATCATGTTCAAATGAAAATTGTGATCACGAATGGTGACTTTGAACTGTGACTCGCGAATAGTGACTCACTAAATGGTAACTCACAACACAGTGACTTGTCACATGATAAATCCCCCAAAATTTAATCATATAATGGCGACTCGGACAACATTGACTTGTTCAAGGGAAAATCTCCCAACTATGACATTTTTAATGGTGACTAGTCAATCAAAAACTCTTCGAACGATGTCTCTCCCAATGATGAATCATCTGATGGCGACTCATTCAACTGTTTTGGTAAACCTTGAATAGTCTTTCAAAACTTCTATAGTTTCACCCCTTTAGGATTTTCATTGATATAAAAAACAGTAAAAGCCTTTAATTAAGTAATTTAAGGCTGATTAAAAGACATTTAACCTATCTTAATTTTCCTTAGGGTATTAGTGATTTACTTTGTTAAACTGTGTGATCTTTGAAATATAAGATCTTAATGGATAATCTAATGTATCTTAATCTTCCAGTCCATTTAGGTCTCTCCAAAGGATGAACCTTATTCATCTATCTTGTCCCCTTGTGTATGATTATCTATCATTTCCTTCATTCCTGTAGGAGTCATGCATGGAGTTGTATCCTTGGATCGTGTCTTCCCTAAAGTGATGCTCCAAGAACACTCACCTTTTTGGTGAAACTAGGAGGTGTCGATCAATCTTTGAAATAAGGTATGTACAACCTCTTATCTACTGGGTCCTCAAATAATTTAACCTTGTCTCTCAATTCCATGTGATGGAATGTGATCTCCATGATTTTAATGGGGCTTTATTTGGGGTTTGTTATTGCGGATGTGTTTCAGTATCCTCGGGTGGATGTAGTTAGTGCATGAGATGTGATCATGATCCATTCTAATAGCATGTTCTTGTGAAATGAATATTGGAAACCATTTGATGTAGGGGATTCACAGATTCTATATTCTATTTACATATTGTAATAGTGTTATCATAATTTATACACTAGATCATAATGTAATATATATAATAAATATAATTAGTGAATTTAAAGAATTAGTATCAATTTCTTAATGATTATATTGCCACTTGATATTCTAGATAGTGTGATATCTATGATTTTATTTTTTATCAAGACTTTTTTTATTGAAATTAGTAATGAACAAAATGATAGGACTGATTTAAAACATTATTTCCAACATAAATGGGAATGTTTATTTAAATGGTTGTTTATATTTTTCATTGATTATAATAAAATAGATGCAGTCAGGCATGTTTAATTTAATTGGGTGATTAAAAAATTAACAAAAAAAACCTTATGTGATAAAGATAATTCCTTGTAGGATTATGTGTTTCCTTCTTACATGTAAAGGACATGTTCATTGTGGATTGGATCTATGAGTGATCTTTGTGTGTGATGGATGGATGCTTGTTTTAGGGCTAAGAGCTGAGTGTTAATATTGTTACTTTCTTACTGCATTTGTTGTGGTGTTAGACTAGTATGGATGATCTTTGAGGAATGTTTTAATATGTGGGGGCATGGAGGTCTCATAGTGGTTGGGGGTAGCACATGACACCTAGAGTGGCGAGATGCATCAGTTTCTTTATGTGGGTTTCAGGGAGGACACTATGGATGACGGAACAATTTGAATATGGGATTCCCATTGATATTAAAGTGGTCTCAATTTTACATAATGTTAGTTTATCTACTTTAAATTTCCCACTCCTTTAATTAGATGGTATTTCATTCTTCCCATATAAAAGAGGTAAATATGCATGGGGTCCTCTATGTGCTTTCAGTTCTTAGATTCTCAATTATGGATGAGTCTACACTCCTTATATATTTGGAAAAGACTTTATTGGTAGTTCACATTCTCACCACATTGATACCCTTCTGTTATGTAGCTTATATTTATTTCCAAAATGCATTGTAGTATAAAAATGTGATAAATTTATAAATAAATGGTGCAATATATGTTTAAACCATGGAGTTTGATCTTTCTGGGGCGCATTATTGAGGTTATGATTCTGAGAAACTATGGACATGGTTTTGTTTTTCCTAGAGGGCATGAAAAAATGATTGAATACAAATAGAATGTAATGTTGAATTGAAAATCACTCACTAATGGTAAAAGTATTTTATTAATGTAATTTAAATGTGATTAAAATGGACAAGAAACTTAATGTATATATTTGTGTTGTTCTATGCTTATAATATATCTAGTCATAGTAGTGGTAGTCGGGAGACTGACATAAGTCAGCTGTTGTAGACTCTAAGAAAAGGTTTTTTTCATAATGTAGTTGTGAGCTATTTTATATTCTGTACTTTTTTTTTATATATTCTACTCAACTGTGTAAGTTATAAACACTAACACCATGGGGATTCTGAGACTTGGGGTGTTGTTTTCCCCAAACCTCAGTGGGAGGATAGATGGATGACTATGCCTTTTTACCCCACTCTCTTCTCTTGGTAGTTACTATTTATGGTATACATGGTGGATAGTTTTCCCTATATATGTGTGTAGAGGGCCATAATGGCTTTTGGTAATTTCACACAGATATATTTTGGATATAATTTATTATATGATACTATTAGTATAACATGTATAGGAAGTAATGGATTAGTATCCATACCTAGTGTATTGGCTGTAATGGATTGTTCTATAATACCAAACATATAGTATACATTGTACGAGTTGTGTTGGATCCCAAAAACTACCTTGTTATTTTTGGTTATGTCGATGTGGTAGTCATGTGTTGCATTAGGTGCGTGTTGTGGTTCTTTTCACCTGTGTCATCAGGCCAACCTACTAGTGGGAGATTCTTAAGACGTGTGACATTTGAGGCAAAGAAGAAAACTATTAGGGAAGTGGTACCTATGTACCCTTAATATTATTTATTATAATATAGTCTCATGTAAGAGTTACATTGTGAGAGTATCCTTGATAGGGCTGGAAACATAGTATACTTATTTAGGTGATGAAAGAGTTTCACTTGTTGTTCACTATGCATTAGCATTCTTTATATACTTTTTCATGAGAGGCTCAAAGGAGGATCCCACTATGTATACTATTATACTCTTCATATGTATATATAAAATATTTTTTATATAACATAGAGAATTTTGGAGATTATAGATGTTATTATTAGCTGTGTGTTTTTTAGGAGCTGTTCGGGCATCGTGGTTGCATTCAATTTACTTCATTTTGGTACTTATAGTTTTTTCTTTCAATTTTTTTAATTTTTTCATGAATTTTCATACATTTTAATGGGATTAATTTCTATTTCAGTAGGAGTTGTAGTTGGTCAGTTTATGTCTTATCTCTGTAGTTCACATGTGTTTCCTTAGAGATTAATGCATTTTACCTTTTCTTATTATACCCTCGAAGTTACACTACTAGAAAACTAACCTATACAAACAGTTTGGAACCGTTGATATTGGCATCCAAACCGTTGGTAGAGCCTATACCAACGGTTTGGACAACTGTTTCCATGTAAGCCTTTGGGATAGGTATATACCAACAGTTTTGAGAAAACCATTGGTATAGACCTATACCAATGGTTTTGGAAACCGTTGGTATAAGTATTATGAAAATCTATACCAATGGTTATGGAACCATTGGTATATGTATTTCAAAAAAAACATTCATTGGGATTTGATCCCAATACCCCTACTTTATCATTGAATAACTTAACCACTAACATAACATGACTTTTGTGAACATAATTACATAAATATATATATATGTATTCTAATAATTAATTTAAATTTTGATTTATATAATGTTCTCGGTAAGAAGATCTGATAAAAAATCAAAGGATCTATACCAACGGTTGACAAAGCCGTTGGTAAAGGGCTATACCAACGGTTTTGACAACCGCTGGTATAAATCCTTGATTTTGGGTACAATTATGGGTGGAAGGTTGATATGTGGGGACATTTCCCAAGGGTATTGGAAAAACATTGCGATAGGTATGCCCTTACCCAACGGTTTGTCCAAACCGTTGGGAAAGGGGTCCACAAAGTGGACTTTTCCCAATGGTTTGGCCAAACCCTTCGGAAAGGGTATACCTAACCCAATGGTTTTGAAAAACCATTGGGAAAGGTGGCCACAAAGTAGAATTTTTCCAATGGTTTGGCCAAACTATTGGGAAAGGGTATACTTATCCCAACGGTTTGAAACTGTTGGGAAAGGTGGCCTCTAAGTGGGCTTTCCCAATGGTTTGGCCAAACCGTTGGGAAAGGGTACCTATACCAACGGTTTTTTACTAACCGTAGGAATAGAAGCATTGGTAAAGGTCATATTTATAGTAGTGTTAGTTTCCAATCAGGGTCCTACTAGAGGTGGGACTTTGAGGTCATTATCTCAATTCACATATTTTCAGCCAAGGAGGGTACACTTTTTTGGGAGGGGTTCATGGTATATGATCTCATGAAATATGTTCTCTATGAACATCTTTGATTTTTACATTGACATGATATCATGATCATTGATACACATGAAATGATTTTAAAATAATTTTTTATATTCTTTTATATAATTATTATGATATGAATAATATCTCATTTGTTTACCCTAACTGTGCATCAGATCTCATCCTTTAAATATTTTTATTTTACCCTTGACATAATGTAATGTTTTATTTAGCAATACAAAATGGGAAGATATTTATTGATATTTTTCAAGATATGTCATTGGGTGAGACAAATATATTCTGTTTTTCCAATGACACTAAAATAATATGGTCCTTGGGAATGAGTTTGTGAAAATTAATAATTATTCCAAAAAAAATGTAATATCCAAGTTTGTAAATCCTTGCTTTTTATAATTGATAACGAAGAAAAGGATTATCCGACCATTTAAAACTAGGATGATAAATTGTTGTAATATCCCTATGTTTAAGAATCTGTACATGTTATCATACTATGATGTCAATAATGATAATTCATAACATATGAATAAATATAATATGTTATTGATTGGATGAAATTTTTATTGAATGTGTAGATTTCATATTATTATTCTTGTTACTCACACTATAACATATCTTTTTTTCAATGGATGGAACTCTAAGGAACTACATTTATGTTGAGTGCCATGGCAAATGCAATGGTTTTCCTCCTGACCAACCAAATGTTATAAGAGCTGGAATGGAAAATCTCATTTCTATGATCACAAAAATCTATCACAATATTAAGTATGAAGAATATCCAATTGAGAAAAATAGAGAACAAAATCATAGTGAGTCTCTAATGAGGAAATCTCCACCTTCTATTAGTGGGCATTTTGATCAATTACTGGATGAAAAACATATCAGTACCACATGAAGAATATTTTTGGTTCTACAATTTTAAGAACATGAAAAAGTTATTTTAGTAGTGTGTCATTTGTAATGTGAAAGATATAAATTGTCTAACCTCATCATTAATACCAGGTAATGATATATAATTTACACTATGGAAGGGTATGAGTTCAAGAACATATTTTCCAACATGTACATTTTTTTACTCTATATATGAATATTTATAAGGAGTTACTTGATCTTATGAACAATGATGGTGAATCTGTCAATATATATGATGCACATTTTTCTATGAATTACACATTTCACTTATGACATTATCATATAATATAAATGTAAGGATCATTGATACTTTAGTGGATTAAAATCAATTATCTGAATAGATTTATCTAGATGGGACTTCATTAGAAATTAAAAAATTATATCATGTTCGATAAAGGTGGATATGTATGTTATAGATACATATTAATCTCATTGTTCTGATATAAAAATGAAGAGGGATTTTAATGAGAATATAAAAACCATGGATAAATAATGATGATATTTTTTATGTTCAATATTTGGAAAGAAACCTTGTGGAAATTTTCTTAATGAGACTAGTAAATGAACTATGTGTGGGAAATAAGATCATCAAAAAAAATTAACTACCTATGTGGTGGAAAAAAAATATCTATTGAGGAAATGTATGCACCAGATGAACCTCCACACATAAATGCATTATGTAAATGTAAAATGTGAATTTTTCAATTAAGTCCCAAAATATAAGTGATGACAATTAGGATCAACATCAGAATCCTCTTAAAGATATATGAAAAGGGAAATCCCATTAGATCACTATTGGAGATGTGGAGTATGATAATGATGTAGTAGAATGATTAGGTTTTTATGTAAAGAAATTCACGAATTATTTATAATTTATTACAAATTAAGGAAAAAAATAAGGATTAGAATAAATTGGTATTTTCATTAGGATTTGAAATCATATGTTGAATGGAATTAGTAACCATGAAAAGTTATTGAGGAGTTATTGTGATTTTTTTGAGAACACAAGAATAAGGGAAGGATTGCATTTAATATGGCATGATGTTGGGATAATGAAATAACGAGTTCTTTTATTGAGATAAAATAAATCGGATATTATTAATGACATTGGGACAGGTAACAAAATAAAATGTTTTTTGATATATTTCATTGAGTTCATATATATTTTATATTTATGGAATGAGGAGAGAGTTAATTTTACAAAGCATGCATTTTTTCACTATAGTTTTATGGTAATTCAATTTTAAACCACATTTTAATTAAATACAAGATAATATTCTTCACATGTTTGTTGTGTGTCAATTTAGAGCAATTTTAAGATGTTTATAAAATTACTGATATGTTGATTTCAGAAATTTAGTGACCTTCATTAAAAAATCATGAATTTTAATTAGGAAATTTTTTAGTTGATATTTGGAAGATTTTTTCAGATATTAAATTATTATCTATGCGTATAAATATTTATGCATATTGGATAACTATTGTTATCTTTTTTTGTTGTTTTTTTAATAATATCTAGATCTAATTACCTATCATTCAATTTATAAATCTCATGATCTCTTAATGATTCAAGAATAAAAATTCACCTACATTTCATGGAATAACATATGATGTATAAATTTATCTTGTAACAACAAAATAATGATATTGTTCCTATGAAATTTTAAAAATTCACGAAATTATTTATATTCATGAAACTTCTTCAAATATAGGTAAAGGATATTGAAAGAAAAAATGTTGTCCGGAAACCTTATTTTTTTGGTGAATTAAATGGTTCCTTACAACTTAAAAAATATATGATTTTGTGATTATTAACATTCTACTAACCATGTTCACTACCACTCTCAATCAGAACATGATGGATAGATTTATCTTCCGTTTACAAGTTTTCTCTTATCACCTATGACCTATCATGTTGATCCATAGTTATTATTTATATTTTGAAACCATTATATTTCTAACTTTTCATTTTTATTGATATTTTTTTGAATTTATATTCATAATGTGTATTTCTATGAATGAAACATTCATGTATTAAACACTTGATAACCTAGATGAGTTTTGTGGGAGGAATTAATATTATGGTGGGGTGGTAAATGTAACGCCCTGATTTTTTAATAAAATATTTCTTTTTATAATCTGATATAAATCATTACATTTTACACCATGTAAATATTGCACTGTATGCAATAACAGCTTAGCATATGTTACAAAAAACACTGAGTTTTTACAGAACATGTTTGTATGTTATAATTATATAAAAAAAATGTAACCTAGCAATTAGAATTTTGTGATTAAATAGGTATAACTGAGCTAAGAAAATATTATTTAAAATTTAATATATAACTCTTTGACCAACTAATTATAAATGAATGTAAAAGCCCTTAATAATTATATAGAAATGTTGTTCTAAAAAACTATTTAAATTTTTTGAAGTGTTTCATACCAATAAATAAATAAATTACTATTATTTGAATACATTAATGAAATATATTTATAATATACTCAATCTAATGTCTAATTATTATCATATGTGTTTTCTATAAATGATATAACAAAAAATCCAATTTTATGCCCACATTTTTTTTTCTAAAATATAGTATCGTCATCTTTTGATAGTATACTTATTTAAAATATAGTTTTTGATTCTTTTATTAATTGTATTTTCAAAAAAATAATTATCTTTTTGGGAATTTGGATATCTAAATTTACTTTTATTGAATGTTTTTTATTTTTATGAGAAGTTTCATGTTTTGATGAATACTGAAAAATGTGGTTATTATTGAAATCTGTATTTTTATTTAAATTCATTACAATGTTTAATTATTTTTTCAATTGGTTTAAAAATTAGATTAATTTATTTTCATTTAAAATAATCCAATTATGGGTTTTTAATATTTTTTTATACATGTGTATATTGGAAAAACATTGTCTGTTTTGATATAGAATTTTTCAAAAAATGGTTTTTCATCGAATTTTTCAGGTTTTATATTAAATTAAATTCCAAGATGTATGTTCATTAAATTTTTATAACTTTTTTTTAAATTTGGATTCATATATATATATATTTTACGTAGTTAAATTTTAATTTATTTCAATTATAAATAGTAACCATTGTAAATCTTACTATTGTCACGACCCATCCCCCAAGGCCCATGTCGTGACTACCCCAAGCCTGCCATCCATAGGCTAGAGGTTGGCGACTAGAACCAAAGGAGAAAAAACATAAAAGTGGGAAGGCATTTCCTTTGTAAATTTTAAAGACACACAACATAGTATGAGCTGGAAGTAAAAAACTAAGCAAAATTGTATACAAAGGAGTGCGAAAAAGTAAAAGGGTCCGGAAATACAAGCCCAACAGGAATGTACAAGTAATAATTATGAAAAGTTAAAGATGCTACTGGTCATCCTCTGGGGTTTCCTACCTTAAGGGTAGGTACAGATAGCCTCCTCAACACTCCATGTCTATCAGTCTCCTCCATGTACCGACTTGTCGTAAGGTCCACCTCTGGGTACCATCCAGTCCTACTACTCTGAACCACAGTTAGCGTTGTCCATCATCTACAACCAACAAAATGAGGTGCAATCATAGCCTGTGTAGGGGTGAGTATAACTATACTCAGTAGGGGCCCATAGACCCTCAAGGTCTCAAAAAATCCAACAAGGATAAACCACTAAGTAAGAAATCAACGGATATCCATTACTTCGGTATATGCCCATACATATACCTATGTTATCATGTAACCCATCTCAATCACGAGGAAAACATTGATGTCACTGACTCATCTCACACATGTATACAACTTATGTAGAGAGATAGATATGATCATATATAGGCACTGAATCATCAGTGTTGTCGGACCAACACATGATCCAGGACCAGCTATTCTGTTGGACCAAAACATGACCCACAAACAAAAGTCTGAATTTTTAGACAAACACATGATCTATGAATAGTTTTCAGAGATATCAGACCAACACATGATCTGGGTCCATCTATTCTATCGGACCAACACATGATCCAGGAACAGAAGTTAGAACTGTCGGACCAACACATGATCCATGAACTGTTGTCAGAGCTGTCAGACAAACACATGATCGAGGTCCATCTATTCTATCAGACCAACACATTATCCAGGAATAGAATTTAGAACTTTCGAACCAAAACATGATCCAGGAATAGTCATCAGAGATGTCAGACGAAAACATGATATATGAACAGTCAATAGTCCACAACCAGCCACACGGTTTCTATATAGTATGCTTGGTTCCAGGAGGGTCTGCTCCTCAATCAAAGTGTCTTTACATCTGTTACCACGAATTACCACGTAGAAGTATCTCAAAGGTTCTCCTCATCATATCGGTCTCAACGCAACAGACGGCGCGTCTATCGGACGCATGGTCTGTGAATTATTAGTCTTTTAGTCCCAGGGGCCTGATTGGATTTTTGTACGATCCAACCTGATTGTATCTCAAATATACCCTAAACTCTAGTGGGGTAATCTAAATGGTACTATCGTGTTCCAAGAATGCCAGTGCCTTTGACGGTTCGTCAAACGGACGTCCGGTGCCAATGATATGGCCAAAAGAAAGTACAGGGGTCGGTAGTGGGCCCGGGTCTGGTCCGACCTGGTCGGACCGACTCATCACAAACCAGTATGGGCCGACCCAGTCTGGCTCAATCCAGTTAGACCCGATGGGTCTATCCCAGTTTTTTGGGTGGGTCAGCCCGCTGGGTTCAGCACAGTCCGCTAGGCCCGGCCCAGCGGACTGAGGGGGCGATTCGGGACGGTGGTCGCCACGTGTGCGGCTCAGACCAGAGGCGGGGGGTCGATTCTACTAGCACCACGAGGGGAACGGATCGGGTGACTCATCCTAGAAGGAAGAGCCGGTTCGGCCAGAGAAACCACGAAGGACACCGCAGGCCGGCTCAGGTGGCTGGTGTGGCTCACCTGGTTCGGAAGGAAGCCGGGGCACGGGGCAGGACACACGGGGCGCGGGCAGCGCGGAGGCAGGCCGGTGGGGCACTAGGCAGCGTGCGGGTAGGCCACAAGGCACCAGTAGGGTGCGGGAAGGCGGCAGGGTGTCGTCAGGGTGCTGGCAGGCCGACGTGGAGAATGGGCAGCACACGGGCAGGCCGCGAGGCACACTGGCAGCACACGGGCAGCCCGGCTGGGCGCGGGCAGTGCGAGGGCCAGCGGCCAGTGGTGGCTGGTCAGGATGGTTTCGCGTGGCACGAACCGCCCGGGTGGCCGGTAGTGTTCGTCCTGGAACACCGGTGTTCCACGGGGGCGGTGCGGTTCACGAAGGCCGTGGGTAGCGCGACCTTTATCGTTGCAGCATTCATCACCCCGTTGCCACTTCGAAGATCCCCACAAGGTAGAAAACCGAAAAAGGGTGTTAGGCCATGTTATGTTGGCCCACACCCTCCGCTTTTAGGGTGGTATCATTTGTCTTATCAAGAAAAGTAGATGATCAATAACACGTCCTCAAAAATCCATTTTTCTCCGATGAAGAATATAAGAAATGGGTATAATAATATCAATCAATAAACCCACTTCCTTGCTTGTAGTTGGTTGATGTTGTCGCAAAAAGGCAGACGTTGTTCATTGAAGAAGTTGCAGAAGAAGACATAGAGGATCGTCGTTCGTCACGTCCGTCGAGCACTTCCAAACCCAAGTTGTGTCGGCTCGTTGATGACGTTCCACATCAGTAGTTGTCCAAGGAAGAAGTCGAAGAAGCTTGGAGTTCTTTGTTCTTCGATGAAGAAGGTGTAATCCTCCAAGTGTTGGGTATCACATCACTTTTCCAGTGTTTCATCGCATGGTGAATTCATCCCAAAACCTCCCCCTAAGATTCCTTTCAATAAGAGAGGGAGGGAGGGAGGTAACGACCATTGGAATTTTTGAGAGTTTATTTATTTGGAACCTTCCTAAATTCCAACAACGTGGTTACATAACATTAAAAGATGGACGCCAATTATGTTCTCCTGGTGCAATTTAAGAGGTGCATTGTCTATAATTAATGGGAGGATTCCAAGAGGCTCCCCCTCATTAATTACGGTAGTTGAGAGGTTTTCTCCTCCTCCCATTAATAGGGGAGTTATGCCCTATGTGGTCCCCACCTAATTTATCCTCACATTGGAGGTTGAGTTCGGGTGGGCCCCACCACCATAACCACTTCTGGGAGGTTAAGGTGTGGTGGTCCCGCCTCCAACTCCCTTGAGGAGGTTTTAACCACCCAATCTCCACATGGCGGCTAAAAATAAAATAAAGTGTTAGCTCACCTTATTTTATTATTTTTTTATAAAAACCCAAATTCCAACTTTTACTCTCAACCAACTGTCGTTGAGTTGAATGTATCCTTATGAAAATATAGTCGCTGCGAGTTCAATGGTGAACTCGGATTTCAAATCCGATCACCTGTTCAAAAGTTACAAAACATCGCTCGTGCGTTTACTAAACGTACCTAAAAAATAGTAGGAAAATTATTATCAGTCACCCTCGACTCGCACCATTCGAGTTTAAGCTCTACCTAGGTGAAACACATCACAACAAAAAAAATCGTACTCTCATATATTTAATCCGAGTTACCGTTTAGATGTTTTGAATTTTACAATAAAATAATTTTCACTTAATTATTTTATTTGTGGCCAAAAACTTACTTTTTCTGGTGGCATGCGCCAGCCAAAGTTAGTATCTTCATAAAGAAAGAATACAATCAAAAGTTTAGCGGTGGTCTTGGATTTTTAATTCGACTTAATATTTTTGAGGTATAAGCATTTGAAAAATAAAATAATTTATTTAATTATTTTATTTACGATTATGCCATTTTTGGGATTCCTCACAGGAGTCCCGTACCGACTAATCCTAAGTCCTTCCAAAGGTAAAAACACTCTACTGAGCGCAACAGTGCCCTCAGATTTCTGATCTGAGTTACCATTTAAGTGTTATTACACTTTTATAGGAAAAATTCTTACATGCGTTAACATAAGCTTAAAAAAAACTTCATAGGATCATTACGGGCAACCGGGGCCTTGGAATCGCGCGCTGTTAGATTTCACGGACCCATAAAATTTTCATATAATTATTAAAATACATTGAAATTCCGGGTCTTTACAACTACCATGATAAAGTTAAAATTACGTAATTTTGCATAAAATAAAATTAAAAAGTCTAAAAAATGTCCCTAAAAAATCATAAAAAATAATTAGATAAAATAAATTAAATCCTTATCACATGTAGATTGAAATTATGTAATTTAATAGACCCTATTACATTAAAATTACATATATATGATTTAAATAAATGAGAGACACTTATTGTCATTTTTGTTTCCTTTAATATCTATTTTGTGTCTACATAGCGAAAAATGAATGTTCTGAATGAATATTGATGTCAATGTATAACAAAATAAAATATTTTTCTTTATATAAATTTATTTTTTTAACTCTGTGCCACATGGATGAAATTATAATATTTATAATATTTTATTACATAAAGCATTCAGGTTTTATATAATATATAGTTATTAAAATTGGGATACATAATACATGTATTCGAGAATGAATAATATTCTGAAGCATAATTGATATATATTCAACACAGAAATATATTTTTTATTTTTACTAAATAAAATCTATATTAAATAATTACACAACACTACTGTAGTAATTATTATATTAATGGAAACATCAAAGAATTATTAATAGAAATATTAAAATTTAGAATAATGTTATATAATTAATGTATGAAAATAATTTTATGGATAAACATGAAATTTTAAATATATAATAAATTATTTATTTCTTTTTCAACTTGTAATTTTGATATTTTTAAAATTGAGCAGTTAAATATTTTTAGGATTGACAATATTGATATTTTATCAAAATAATGTTTTTTTTAATATTGAAAAATCATAAGACATATATAAAAATAAAAAAAAATTATAATAGTCCAAAAAATGTTCTAAAATATTCTTCTATGGTCTAATTTAAATCACATTAATTAAAATTATAACGTAATATATTGAAAATATTACTATTGACCTCTTCGGTTTTGATAATCACAATTATGTTTCAATATGCTTTCATAATCCCAAATATTTTTTTTCTTTATAAAATATCAATCTAGATATGTTTTTCATAGAACATATATATTTTTTCATTGAACAGATTAGTATTCGAATCACTAATACAGACCCACCGATAGAGTAAGTCCCCTAGTATGCCTAAGTCCACCGGTATGCACAATAATTACTAATACTAACAGACATACCTACCAATGAAGTCTACAAGAGACACCGATACAAATAGCTACTGATAAAAAGGTCTCAGGTACCCAACTACTAATAAGGCCAAGTGCACCAGTATAGAAGTCTGCCGGTATGGATAAGGTCACCGGTATGTAGATAGTTTCTATTACACCTGAGCCACCGATAGAATTAGTCTACTAGTATGCACAAGTTGACTGATAAAAAATAATAGCTACTGATATGAAGTCCACCAATACAAATACAAGTCTACTGATACAGACAGATGTCTACCATTACAAAAGAGCTACCGTTAAAAAGAGATACTGATGGAAAGAGCTACCGATACATAGAGCTACTGTTATAAAGAGTTACAGCTAGTGACCGAAGTTCACTGGTACAATGAACCATCGACTGATAGGAGGAGCTGCCGACAGAAGGAGCTTCCAATAAGAGGAGCTATCGATAGAAGGAGCTACTGATAAGTGGAGCTACCGATATAAGGAGATACCAATAATAGGATCTACTGACAGAAGATCTACCAATACATGCTCACTGATATTAACAGCTACCGATCAAAACCAGTCATTGTCTCTCTAAACTCTATTTCTATTTGTTTATTTATCAATAGTCATATTTGATGTTTTAAATGAAATTGATATTAATTAATGCGTGTTGTTGGCATGTTAGGGAACTGTACCTCATACTTGTAAAAATGTAATCATTCCCATTGTCGAAGCTCATGGTATAAAAGGAAGATCAAGCTAATGAAGAATGTGTGGTGGTGGAATATATGTGCATGTGTTTGACACCGGAAGTAAAATTCATAAAGAAGAACATGATAAGAACTCAATGAATAGTCATACACATCAAGAAAGTGTTTTAAAGAAGAAGATCAAGTGTTACGAAGAATACTCTCCTACTCGAGCTGAACACCTACAATGAAAGTGAAGGAACAGAACCACGACACATTATTTTCCTTATAAATTCTAAAGAGGGACTCAATGATTTATCTACATCAATCTGAGAAGTCCAGAGCTTCACTCACAACACATAGATCATTCTAAACTCATCTTTATTTTTTTTACCTTTATTTTGTTTCTTTTATCTACATATTGAGATGTGTGTGTTCTGTATTTTAGGCACACCCTATCTCTCGTTCTGAACTGATGGATTTATAAATCCTCATTAAATATTTCCCTTATACTCTTATATCCCACAATGGATAGTGGTAGAGGTCAAGTGTGACTTGGATAGCCTGTGTGCTATTTTTTTTTGTTTTCCAACGTAGAACTGTGGTAGAGGTCAGAAGAATTGGAAAGTATTTGTACTGTTGTAAACCCTGATCCATGGTGTGGATCAATGTTTATATAAACTCTTTGAGGGGAATAAGTCTTCGCTTGAGACTGAACCTCTTGGTTAAAACTAATGTGCTTTTTTATTTTATTTTAAACTATTTTGAATATTCCACTAGTAAGTACTTTAATTTTGTTTTAAAGTAACTTGGATAGTTAAACTAGAAAGTGTTTGTATTTATTGTAAATAATTAGGTTAGTTTCTAAATCTAATATAATCTTCAGATTAGATTAACTGATAAATAATAAATCTCTTGAGAACCTAAGTGACCCTTTACTGTATTACAATTTCACTACAGTTTAGCTTGTTATTTAAATTGGGGGATTTTCATAGAAATCCTTTTGACATAAATTGTTAATTGGAATTCAATTCACCCCCTCTTGAGTATCCACTCCGACCAACATTTAGTATCAGAGTTTTTATTTATAAAGGATTTCAAAACACTATGTTTTTCAACTGTGATTTTAGTTGTATCTTGAAGATCTTAAATTTCTGTTAGTTCTAAATATATTTTCTAAAATATAATAATGGATAATATATTAAAATGTGCTGCTATCAACATGCCACCTTTCTTTAATTGTGTTAATTATGCACAATGGAAACTGAAAATGAAAATTTATTCAGAAAGTGTGGGATTTGACATCTGAACTGTTATAGAAACTCAGTATAAGATTCCATAAACTGAAAGAACGACTTGGGATGGACCTACTAAAATAGCATACAATAATAACTGTAATGAAATGAATGCCCTATATTTTTCTTTAAGAGATGAAGAATTTAATAGAATGTTTTCTTGTAAAACTGATTATGAAATTTGGGATACTTTGGGCATTTCACATGAGGGAACAACCAATGTAAAGGAAATGAGAGTAAAAACTTACACTATTTAATATGACAACATTAAAATGAATCCTGATTAACCTATTTCTAACATGTGTCTCAGGTTCGAAAAAAATTGTAAATACATTGAGATCACTGTGAATGGTTGTTCTAGCAAAAGAGAAAATCATGAGGTTACTCAGATGCCTACCAGATAGATGGAGAGGCACATCAGTTTCAATAAGAGAATTGTGTGACAGAATATCACGACCTGTTAAATAGATGATTGGTAAGTTAATAATGTATAATGAAAAACTAATGGTAAACAAGGAATAAGATGATGAACCAAGAAAGAAATCAGTATCCTTTAAGACCTCTTCTTCAAAAAACAAGGACAAAGGAAAAATTCAAAGTGATAGTGATAGCTCAAGGTGTAATGAATGTGCATTAGACAACGATGATGAAATCACTCAAATAACCAGACTATTTAAGAAGATTTATAGAAAGAATAATTTTTTCAAAAAATTCAATTATAAGAGAATCTTTGAGAATAAATTCCATGGGATGAAAGATTGGAAAACGACTGATAAAAGTGATCACATATTTTGTTACAAATGGAAGAGGAAAGGACATGTGAAAGCTGACTGTACAAAGTTTAAATACAAGAAAAAATATGATTATAAGGATAACAAATACAAAAAAGCTATGAAAGCACCCTGGAGTGCTTCAGAAGATAGTTCAAGTGATTCTTACTCAAGTCAGGATGAAAATTCTAAAAAACCTAATATGTGTTTCATGATAAACACATCTGAGATAACATTGGAATCACCTGCATTAAATTCTTATTATTCTGGAGATGATTTTGATTCTAAAAACATGACTAGTGTTGAATTATTTGAATACTATATCATCCTAGAATAAAACTACAATGAGCTGAAAGATAAGTATAAAACCTTAATGAAACTGTATTCTTTAACCAGCACTGTACAATCTGCATTATAAGTAGAAAATAAAAAGAATGCTCAACTGTTAAAGGAGAATACTCAACATAAATTGTCCAATGAGAAACATATAATTGATTATAGAAGTTCACAAATGGAAATAATACTCTACCTCAAATGCTAAGAAAGAAAGTTCCACCAAAGAATACTACTAGTTCAGGCTACTAACCATGATAGACATAGATTACAAACAATAAATTTATTCATAAATCTGGACAGTATGCTGCTATTTCTAGTTTTGGAAATTCCTATGCCTAAACTAGCTATTCACATGGTTATAGATCAAAAAAAGTTTATATTTCAAAAATTATTGAATATATTGATTGTATGAGACCCATTAGACAAATCTGGGTACCAAAAGTTTTTCTTTCAAACCTGTCTGTACCCAAGAAAATCTGGGTACCAAAATCATTTTCTGTTTAAAACATTTTTAGGATACTTACTTGAAGAGTTCCCATAAGAAGATATGGTACGTGGATAGTGGATGTTCAAGGCATATGACTGGAGATTACTCATTTGTCAAGAGTTTCATCATGGTTTATGGATGAAATGTCACCATTGGTGATAACTAAAAATGAAAAATTCATCGGCTTAGGCCAAATTGGTAAAACTGATTCAGTTTTAACTTCTAATGTTTTATTTGTTTGATTGATTAAAATAAAATCTCTTTAACATTTATGAGATGTGTGATGATGGTTTCAATGTTAAATTTAAAAATGATTCTTGTATAGTTTTTAATTCAAAAAAAGTTTTAGTATTTTATGCCTTAAGAAATGAAAATGTTTATGCTATAGATTTAAATTATTTATCCAAACAAAAGGTTACCTGTTTAAATTCTTTTAATAAATATTATAGGCTATGGCACAAAATATTAGGACACTACAATGTTCACACATTTAATAAATTGACTATGAAAAATTTAGATAGAGACCTTCCTCAACTGAAATTCCCATCAGACAATGTTTGCACTCCCTGTCAAAAGGGAAAGTAACATAATGTATCCTTCAAATTAAAGAAAGAAGTTCCAACCTCTCAAGTTGGTTTACATTGATTTATTTAGACCATATATAGTTTCTAGTTTAAATGGGATGCACTATTTCTATGTCTTAGTAGATGACTTTTCTATATACACTTTGGTATACATTCTTTCCCACAAAAGTGAAGCTTGTTCCTATTTCATTAAGTACTCCAAGTGTGTAGAAAAACTTAGTGGAGTTAAGATTAAGACACTGAGAAGTGATCATGGTCGTGAGTTTGAAAATCATGATTTTGAAACTTACTACTCACACAATGGATATAGTCACAACTTTTCTGCCCCTAGGACACCTCAACAAAAAGGTGTAATAGAAATAAGGAATAGAACCCTTAATAAATTGCAAGAACTATGCTCAATGAGAATGATTTACCTGATTATTTTTTGGAGTGAATCTGTGAATACAACTTTTTATATTATAAATAGAGTCTTGATTAGACCTGTTCTTAAGAAGACCCCTTATGAACTGTGGAATAATAGGAATCCCAACGTTAGTTACTTCAGAATTTTTTTGTTTCAAAGTCTTTATTCTCAATACTAAGATTAATATTGAGAAGTTTACATCTAAAAGTGATGAGGGAATCTTTATAGGTAACTCTATAACTAGTAAATCTTAGGTAGTCTTTAACAAAATAACTAAATGTGGGGAATAATATGTTCACATCAAATTTGATGAAACTGATCTGCATGAACCTAAGTCTTCTCTTTATAATCTTAAAGAAGATCTGTCTATTATGGACCTTAAAGATAAAATCTATGAACCTATTGTAAAGACAACCAGTTCTGGAAATATTCCAAATCTGCTTCTAGTAAACTCAAACATAGAGAAGAACCAGAAATTTCTAGTCCTACCAATACTAGATCAACCAGAATTCTAAAGAATCACCCTTTAGACGTTTTTTTAGGTAATATTGATAGAGTTGCCCAAACTAGAGCTTCTATAAGAAACTAGGTTGAACATAAATACTTTTTTAACATTTAGAAACTAAAAATATCAGTGATGCAATCAATGATGAATTTTGAGTAATGGCTATGAAAGAAGAATTAAATAAATTTTAAAGAAACAATGTCTGAGAATTAGTTGACAAACCTAAGGACACTTTGACCATAATCACTAAATGTTTTTTTAGAAATAAAGCTGATGAATTTGGAAATATAGTTAGAAAAAAAGAATGGCTAGTTGCACAAGGGTATATTCAAGAGGATGGAATAGTCTATGAGGAAACCTTTTCACCCATAGCTAGATTAGAGCTATTAGGATTCTACATGCCTGTGCTTCTCATCTGAATTTCATGTAATATTAAATGGATGTTAAAAGTGCTTTTTTAAATCGTTTTATAATTGAAAATGTTTTTTCTGAACAACCACCTGGATTTACTAATCCTCATTTTCCAAAATGAGTTTTTACACTTTCTAAAGCTCTATATGGTTTAAAAAATCTCCATGAGCTTGGTATGATAGAATTAGTAGTTTTCATATTTCAAAAGGTTTTTCGAAAGGTATTACTGATCCAACACTCTTTATTAAAATAATTTCCATAGATGTATTGATAGTACAAATATATGTTGAGGATATAATTTTTGGATCTTCTAAAAACACTTTGTGTATTGATTTTTCAAAGAGTATGAAAAAGGAATTTAAAAGGAGTTTAATGGGAGAACTCATATATTTTCCGGGATTCCAATTTTTTCAAAATGAAAATGGAATTATTTTAAATCAATGTAAATATAAAAATGACCATTTAAAACATTTTGTCTTAGATATTATTATGGAAAGTGATACACCTATGAGTACTAGTTGTAAGTTGGATGCTGATGAAACTTGAAAACCAGTGCATCAAACCAACTAAAGGGGTATAATAGGGATTCTACATTACCTTAATGCTAGTCGACCAGATATTATGTTTAGTGTATGTATTTGTGCAAGATTTCAAGTGAATCCAAAAGAGTCACACTTTCTTTCTATTAAAAGATTTTTCAAATATTTTAATCATACTACTAACTTAGGATTATTTTATCCAAAAGGACAATCATTCAATTTAATAACTTATTCAGATGCTGACTTTGATGGTTGCAAGTTATATAGATTGAGAACTTCTAGAACAAGTCATATTCTATGTAAGTCATTAGTATCATGGTGTAGTAAAAATCAGAACTCTGTTGCATTGTCTGCTGCTAAAGTAGAATACATTGCTACTGGTAGTTGTTGTGCAAAAATTCTATGGATAGAACATACATTACTGGACTATGGATATCAGTTTAGACATGTATCTGTAAACTATGATAACACCAGTGCAATTGACAAATATAATTATCTCGTGTCTCACTCTAGGACCAAGCACATTGATGTAAGACAACACTTTCTGAGAGATCATTACCAAAAAGGTGAAATTATTCTTGAATTTAAAGGTTTTTAACATCAATTAGCTGACATATTCACCAAGACTTTATGTTTGGATAGGTTATGTTACATTAGACATGAGTTAGGAATGATAGAATTTGTTGGTTAGAAACCTCACCATTAGAAATCTCACCGTTAGAACCCACGCCGTTAGACAAATCACCATTAGAAACCTCACCGTTAGGAACCTCACTGTTAGCATAATATTCACTTTTAGCCTATTCTTCACCAATATCCAAATCCTCACCGTTAGAAAGAACCTCATTGTTATACCTCACTAGTTTGAACCTCACTAATATACCTATTTTACTTATTATGTTTTATTTATAATATTATTCCTAAATGATAAAACATAATTCATGGCCTCATTTAAATCCACCTCAAACCCTTTACATTCAAGCCTTAGCTCCCAAATCTTCTAACCCTAAGCTTCGTGATTCCTAAAATGGCAAGAGTGAAGAGTACATCAGTCAGCGAATTGGATGATGAGCTGAATGCAAAGAGACTCAAAGGAGAGTCTAGTTGTGGATGTGAAGTGAAGAAACCAAAAAATCCACATCTCCATCAAATGGAAATATTATTTGAGAAAGAGAAATGTGCATAATGGTTGATGATCAGTAAGTCTTTGGTTCTTGAGGTGCTGGAAGAGCAGAAATGGGTAGAATGCTTCTCGAATAACAATGGTCCTTATTATCTGAAGCTGGTGAAATTATTATTTGAGATTGTTCATTTTGAGAAATCAGATATTGAGAACAAGATGATATCAGTAGTGAATGGCAGGACAATATCTTTTTCTTATATTGTGTGGGCTAAGTGCCTGAAAGTTCCACATAAAGAAGAGTTTGGGTAATTCTTAAAATAAATACCTCCTACCAGTGAAAACTTTGAATATGAAGCCAATTTGGATGAATAAACAGGTGATGGAACACTAAGAAAAGTAGTTTCTACAGAAATGGATAATTGAAACCAATTACTGTTCATGTTCATCCAACATGTTCAAAGTCCATGAAGAGGGGACATTGCAAATCTGAAATACCAAGATATTTATTTGCTGCATTTGTTATGATATAGTGTAAAGGTGAATTTTTGTAGACTATTAATGATTCGAATTAAAGATATGACCAGACCAAATTCAAAGACTAATGCTCTATTCTTTTCAAAGCTGATCTCCGTGATGATCAAGGTAAGAGGTGTGGAAAAGTCTCAAGATGAGGTAGTGGTTATGAAAGATAAATTTTGTATTACCAAAACAATCTGTAAATACATGAAGATAAATTGGTAACCATGGTGAAGAGAATGGGTTATTGATGATGATAATTTGTATGATAAGTTTAATCCTGTGGATCATCCTTCTAGGCCTAAGGAAGTGAGTGATCCAGTTCAAGGACCTGATGAAGAGGAACCTCAGTATAGTGATGATACTGATGAAAAGGATACCTCTGAAGCTGATAGAAGGGATTAGGACATTCCTCCAAGTCCTGTTGCTGAAATTGTATCATCTATAATGGTAACAGTCTTGGAAGAGATAAATAATGAAGCACTTGATGATGAGGAAGACCAAGCTAGTTTAGATCATGAGAAGACTGCACCAGAGGATGAAGAAGAAAGAGAATCAGAAACTGAAGTATCTATTTCTACCTGCATGAGTCTTAGTCCACTGATTGGGAACTCCTTAATGCCTACTGAGGAAATTAATGAAGTAAATAGACCTTCAACTATTCCTGAGGAGCCTCCTGTTGTTGAATTTGAGATGGTTGTGGAAGATTCTTTTGAGGAAGACCTACCTAATGAAGTTTCTATTAATGTACATATACAGGGGAATGCACAGATTGAGGGGGAGCATCCTACCAAATATGGTACTATTTCAGTTTCTCATGAGATTGAAGATAATGTTGAAGACCTGGGTTTTGTAGTGTTTGGGTTAGACTATCCTGATTCAGAAGAAAAGACACCTCTCAATAGACCTTCTGTCACATATAATCTACTTTCAAAAACTTTACCTGACAACATAGTAAGAAAATATGATTTAAACCAGTTGAAGTATAATATCTAGGCTAATTTTGTGGACGAAATGAAAATAATGGAAACCTCTTTTGTATCTTTTATTTTGTCTTGGTTAATTGAATCAGTCTCTAGTGTTTTGGATGAAGTCAAGTCCTTCCAGAATCTAATTTGAAACTTGGTAGAGAATGTTGAATCTCTAAAGAAATCAATTATCTCTATATATTCTTATATGAGATCTAAATCTCAAGAGTACAAAGTCATGGATTTTGTGATGAGTGTAGTTTTCCAAATAGTATCAGTCTCTGAGGATTTTAAGACTTCCATGGAAGAGCATGTCAGCACCTAAGACTCTCTAGTAAAAAATCATATAAGTGGGATGACTAAATCTTTTATGGAAATGGTAGCCTTTACTATTACACCTCTGAGTTCTACCAAGCCTTCTTTGGATATTGATTAGATTCGATCTGTGATGAGAGAAGTGATTGGACTTTCTTCTACTAGTGACTCTGTAGACTCTTCTTCATTGAACCAATTGGTGACTACCACTAGGGACATAGGGAAAATAGTTCAAAATTTTATGAGAGAGGCAACTGATTCTCAAAAATAGGTCAATGATTTCTATTTACCAAAGGATCTACAGTAAAAATCAGTTGAACAATCATTTCAATCAATGGATAGAAAACCTGAAACTACCCCCAGTCTCTCAGGATTTCAATGAGAAAGTAATCAAGCTCAAGGAGTTGACTCATCCTCTAGATAAATTTATAGAGAACAAGGATGACTTCATTTCTTCTATGGAAAGAGGAGGAGGGATCATAATGAACTTTAGGAATCTGTTGCTTCCATTTTTGCATGTAGACAGTACTCCAATCATTGTACCTCCAACTCTGCCTGCCTCTACTCAGTCTGCCTCTATTCCTCATATGTATCCAACTCATGCAATCCATAGCCTCACACTTATGATCACCCAACGAGATACATAGTGTAGGCTAGGCACTTTATCAGTAGATCAGCCTTCTTTGATCATCTCTGGTGTTTCTAAGCCTCCACCTGCATCCAAAAAACCTGAATCCTCTTCTGATCCTAAGGGAAAATCTCATGATGATGAGGTGGATTGATCAGTGGCTAGGCAATTTTATAGGAATAAATTGTACTATTTTTGTCTCCATTTTTTATTTTATTATATATTTTTTCCAATGAAATATATATGATCTTAATTTCTTTTACCTTCTGTTTCTTCTCTCATCTGTTATTTACTACTTTTTGTAAATCAAAAAGGGGGAGAAATATGGAATATTAGAAATATGATCATAATATAGAATACTTATGGAATATAAGTAATATGAGCATAATATAGCATACTTTATATAGAAGGGAGAAACATGGAATATGAGCATAATATATTTTACCTCTGATATAGTTGTTTCATACATCTGGTACATTTATTTCATAATTTTACCTCTTATACATTTGCATGTAATATTCAATTCTTTAATAAATTTGAAAATATCATGAGACCCAATGTATTTTACACTGATACATTACTTCTTATTTTGGAATTATAATATCATAAATTGTGATTATCAAAAAAGGGGGTTGTCCTCACCTATTTTGATAATATCAATTATGTTTCAATATTATTTGATAATCCCAAATAATATATATATTTATAAAATATCAAAATGATGATTGGAATTTTTTAATCAATGGTTATATATGTTTACACTTGTTTTGAAATGTCTCTAACTCAATCTGGATATGTTTTGCATAGAACAGATATGTTTTTCACAGAACATACTATTATTCGAGTCACTGATACAGACCTACTGATAGAGTAAGTCCACTGGTATGCATAAGTCCACCGGTATGCACAATAGTTACCAATACAGACAAATACACCTACTGATGAAGTCTACAGGAGCCACCAATGCAAAAAGATACTAATACAAAGGTCTCTGGTACATAGATACGGATAAGGCCAAGTACACCGGTACAGAAGTCTACTGATATGGATAAGGTCACCGGTATGTAGACAATTACCGTTAAACCTGAGCTACCGATAAAATAAGTCTACTAGTAGGCCCAAGTCGACAGATACAGAATAACAGCTACTGTTATGAAGTTCATCGATACACATACAAGTCTGATGATATAGATAGATGACTACAGTTACAAAGAGCTACTGATAAAAGGAGCTACTGATGTAAAGAGCTACTGATACATAGAGATACTGTTATAAAGAGTTACAACTACCGACAGAAGTTCACTGGTACAATGAGCCACCGACTAATTAGAGGAGATACCAAAAGAAGGAGCTACTGATAAGAGGAGCTATCGATAAGAGGAGCGACCAATAGAAGGAGCTACCAATAAGAGGATCTACCAAGAGAAGAGATACAGATACAAGATCACTAATACTAATAGTTTCTGATGGAAAATATGCATTTTCCCTCTAAACTCTATTTCTATTTGTTTATTTAGCAATGGTTTTATTTTATGTTTTTAATGAAACTTCTATTAATTTATGAGGGTTGTTGGCATGTCAGGGAACCGTACCTAAAACCTGTAAAAAGGTAATCATTCCCATTGCTGAAGCTCAAGGTATAAAAGAAAGATCCAGATAATGGAGAAAGCATGGTGGTTGAATATACGTGCAACTGTGTGACACCTGAAGTGAAATTCATAAAGAAGAACATGAGAAGAACTCAAAGAACAGTCATACACATCAAGGAGAAAATTCAAAGAAGAAGCTCAAGTGTTGCAAAGATTACTCTCTTACTCGATCTGAACACCTACACTGGAAGTGAAGGAATAGAACGACGACACTCTGTTTTCCTTACAGCTTCTAAAGAAGGACTCAAAGCTTCATCTACATCAATCCGAGGAGTCTAGAGCTTCACTCACAACACATAGAGAATTCAAAACTCATCTCTATTTGTTTAGCTCTATTGTGTTTCTTTTATCTACATATTGAGCAGTGTGTGTTCTGTATTTTAAGCACACCCTATCTCCTGTGCTGAATTGAAGGATTTATAAATCCTCAAAAAATATTTCCCTTATAATCTTATATCCCACTGTGGATAGTGGTAGAGGTCATGTTTGACCTGGATAGCCTGTGTGCTATTTTTTTATTTTCCCACATTGAACTTTGGTAGAGGTCATAGGACATAGATAGTCTTTGTACTGCTGTAAACCCCAATCCAGGGTGTGCATCAATGTCTATATAAACTGTTTGAGAAGACTAAGTCCCAGCTTGAGACTGAACCTCTTAGTTAAATATGTTGTCCTTGTTTATTTTGTTTTAAACTATATTGAATATTCCGCTGCTATGTAATTTAAAATCAAATTTTGTTTTAAAGTAACACTGATAGTTAAAATAGCAAGTGTTTTTATTTATTGTAAATCATTAGGATAGTTTCAAAATCTAATCTAATCTTCAGATTAGATTAACTGTGACTAATCATTCTCTTGAGAACCTAACTAACCCTTTACTATATTACAAAATCACTATAGTTTAGATTGTTATTTAAATTGGGGGATTTTAATAGAAATATTTTTAATAGAAATTTTTAATTGGAACTCAATTCACCCCCCTCTTGAGTATCCAATCAGACCAACTATTACTACCATAGTTAACATTAAAATTGGTTAAATAAGGGTCAACTAAAATGATAATGTTTAAAACAATAACATACCATTTCAAAAATATATTGGTTAATGAGATAAATAAATTATGTAATATTATATTAGATTGCCCATCCATATTTAGGCATTTTCATAAAGAATGAATTTTTTATTGATTAATTTATTTATAAATTATAAAATTTCCCTAACCACAATTATAATGGCCACATCCTCCCTAACTAATTTACATCACAATGATATTTCATGCTCAACCATCTAATGCAAATATACCTTCTCAACATCAATAAGAATATAATAAAGGTGATGGTGTTATCAAAAGAATAAATCTATGGTCCAAATGAGAAGATCTAGAGGGATCTCATTGAAGAGGAGTGAATCTCTATTACAGACTCATTCAATATTATTTCTACTTATAAATCATATATATGTATTTTTTCAACATAATTTAATATATACATTATCATATATGTGTTTGGATTTTATTATATTGATAAAACAACCATCTTCTTCCTTTTATACATCCAACAAAAAAATGAAGTTACCACGCCTGCATATGTATAGCCTACCCTCTCTATATAGAGGTGTAATGTATTTTTCATAACCAATTTATTTGAATGGTTATAATGATAGATGTAATATATATATATATATATGTTATTTATATGATATTTTTTTTAAAAAAAATATATATCATCCAATTATTTATATTTTATACTATTAAAAGAATGATTCCATCAGTTATACATATGAATTACATTCCATCTCCATGATTCGATCCAATTTATCTTCCATATTCAAAATTCCAAAATGATAATATAAATTAATATAATAAACATTTATGATATATTTATTACCATAATATCATTCTGTAAATGATTGAACTATATCATATAATAAATATTTTGGTCTTTTATGGAAAAACATAATTATGAAAACGAAACTGTTCACACTATCAAGAAGAGTAACAATGAAATATTATTAACAAAAGAAATATTATATGACCTTATATGATATAATAAATCTGAATTTGATTCTAAAATAAGAAATTACAATTCTTAATCTATTATAGAGGATTTCTTGATATGCATGATGAAAATAAAACATAAGGTAATGGTTAATCTGACCATCAAATTATTTTATGATATTGTTGATATGTAACTATATTTATAGAAAAATTTATCATCCATGTTAATGTTTCAAAATATATCTGATTTTTTTCCAAATATTCAAAAAATATTTAATGTAATTTTTAAAAATGTATAAGTATTTACTAAATGGTAAGAAATTAAAATATTTTTCATATTTATAATGTTGTACTTTGTGTCTTTTTTGAAAAACGTATGAGGAGAAATTCGTTATTTTAATTCATATGGCTTGAAAATATTTTTACACCTTCATGTATCCTTTTTTACATGAATCTTCCTTTAAGTGAATAATATTTTATTTTCAAATAAGATTATTTTTTTATAAATTGAGTGGAATTTCCAGAAAATAAAACATATTCATGGATGAAAAAATATTTTCCTTAAGAATGATTACATGTGATATCTCATAAATATTTTCTATCTATGGTAAAAAAAATTGTTGATACGTATGTTATAATTTTTATTTCATCTATATATACTATTATTAATCCATCTATAAATAAATTCTGCTGGATTAATATTTGTGAATTATTTTTCTTTTCTCTATGAGTTATGGTTTAATGAAACTTTTATGAGACTTGGTTATTATTATGTGTTCTGAGATGATTTATGTTCTCTAGGGAAACATATATACGATTTTCCATATTTGAATAGTGGAATCGATATCTACCACCAATTCATTAGGAAATTTTTTATATCTCATGAGATAGATAGAACTGGAATGGGAAGTGATCTTCGTTCTGTAATATAACTGGAATGGGGAGAAAAGAGGTTATGTAACACAAGGATGGAATGAGGAGTGAACTCGATTCAGTAAAGGGATTTATCAACTATGATGATATGATTAGTAATCCTAGACATACATGGAAAAAATTTTCTAGGATTATGTGTATTACATGATATTATGTATAATGTTATAATCTCATAAAATATTTTCTTCATGAACAACTATGATTTGTCCCATGATATGACAACAGGATCTTTGATATGAAAGAAACAATTTTAAAATATTTCTTTCATGTTCTTTCATCATATGAATATGATATCATTAGTTTCTCCCTTCTTAACCCTTAAGGAATATATAATCTCACCCTTTTCTTCTATTTCATTTCATCATGACATAATGATTAGATTTTTGTAGGAATACATATTGAGAGATATTTATAGCGGATGTTGAAAATCTATCGTCAAAATATGAAGAATGCATTCCAAATTTTAAAAAGAACTAAACTAATACTATCCACAGGCATGGGTTTGTGAAATGTAATTAATATTCGTTGGAAAAGAGAAAATATCCTTAAATTGAAAGCATATGTAATAATATTGATAATTTTCCAAGCTCTAATAGGTGTATTATTAATTTTTAATGATTTTGTGTGTTTTAAATATGCATTTCGAATTTTTTATTATTATGGATTTTATAGATTATCCTAGGATTTTTCTCATTTTAAATATTTTAATTGTTCTAATTTATTTTATAAGATTTCATGGTTTTTTACATATCATTGTTTTTTTTGGTTTTTATCCCTTTGGATTGTTTTTAAGGTATTTTCATAATCTTCCAGTGTTTTAATAAACCTTAAATTTTTTTTCAATGTTTTTCTTTTATTTTAAAACTAAACATTATTTATCATGAATTACTATTTATTTTTGGATTATAGAATGTTTTAATATTTTAAAAGAACTATTTGGTATTTTTATATTTATATTGAAATTTCTCGGGGTTCATGTATTTACTAGTGGTTTATCAATATTCATGGGATTTTCATCATTTTTTGGGGTCTAATGTGTTTTTAATGTATTTTAGGGTCTTGTATGATTTTTATAGTTTTTCCGTGTTATTAAAATTATAATATTGTTTTCTTGAGATTTAATAATTTTTATTGTTTTCATAGATTATAGGATTCTTTATTTATTTATGATTCCCTTCAGTTTTCATTTTTTTAAATTTATAGGTTTTTTATAGCCTTCAATTTTTTATTGGTTCCCATGCAATTAGAGATTTTTAATACTTCTAATTTGTTTCTATATATTTATATTTTTCAATGTTTAGTAGGTTTTTGTGGTTTATGATTTTTTTGTGTTTTCATTGTTCCAAAAGATTTCCTATGTGATTTCATGCATATACATTGTTTTTCAAATTTTTCTAATGCAGTCAAGGTTTCCAGGAATTTTTTGAAATTTTCATATTTTTTTATGTATCATTTTATTTTTATTTTTATTTTTTTGTTTTATAAAATCATTCAAATATTTCTATAGATATACAAGGTTTTAAGGATTTTCTTAGGTGGATTATAATTTTCATGGGTATTACATGTTTTTTAAAATTTGGGGGATTTTTTTGGGGTTTTTGGGTTTCTATGGTTTCAATGGTTTCCAAATAATTTATTTGGATTTCTATTTTTATTTAATGGAAATCCGATGGATTTAGTTGTTTTAATATTTTTATAGATTTGTAGGTATTTATGTGTTTCCATGTAATTCCATATATAATTATAATTTCTCGGTTTACCAATATTTTTATTGTGCCTTTTAATATTTTAAATGGTATAAAATGGGTTTTAATTGGGTTTGTTTTGAATGTTTTTTAGGTTTTCACTATAGTTTATTGTTTTTGGAAATAGTATTTTTTTATAGATTTTGTTTATTTTGGGGGTTTTCATTATATAGACGATTTGTTATTGAGTCTTATAGTTTATTTATAGTTTAGAAGTGGTTTAAATTATTTTTATGAAGCTTCAACATTTCCCATGGGATTTCATAAGATTTTAAGGGTTTAAAATTCTTTTATAGGTGTTTTGATTTTATAGAGTTTATATTGTTTACTTGGTTTTCAATAATTTTTATTGAATTCATTGTTTTTAGGGATTTCAAAGGACTATGATTATATTTCATTGTTTATTTCCTCTTCTATAGTGTTTTTTAGTGTTTCCATTGTTTATTATGATTTATCTTGGTTTGGAATGGTCTTTTTTGTTTAGGATTTTGTAAATGTTTTTTGTACATTAATTTTATGGGGGTATTCATGAATTTATAAGGTTTTCATGGATTTATTTTTCTTTAAATGATTTTAATTAATTTTCACGTTTTTTGGATTTTAAATGAAATTTAAATAATTAAAGTTGTTATCAATTTTCGGAATGGGTTTTGTATTATTGTGTTTTAATATATCTATAATTTGTTTAATGTTTTATCTTTTTTTATTAAGTATTTATTCTATTTTATCTTTTAATATGATTTATATATTTTTCTGATGTTCAAATCGAATTTAAGGGTCTTAAAGGTTTTGTAGGTTCGAGTGTTTTATGGATTTTCTTGGGTGGGTAGAATTTTCAAGACACCTTGAATATTTACCATGGAGTTTATATCTTTTTTCAGGGGTTTTATACCATTCTAATAGTTTTTTAGATTTTTGTTGTTTTATTTTTTTCTATAGTTTTAATATGTTATCAATTTTTTTTATGCTCATGTTTTTATTAGTTTTTATGTTTTCTAAAATGTTTTTAATAATTTATGTACTATATTATAATGTTAATAGGGGGTTACCTAGGGTATTATTAGGGTTATATATATATATATATTTTATAGGGGTATTCAAGGTTATTCATTTTTTCAAGTGTTTGATGGATTTTATGCGCTTGAAATTATTTGTAATGTTATATTTGTTTTTAGGATAATTTTCTATAATTTACAATGATTTATGAATTTTTATTATTTTCTAGAGTTTTAGTGACATTATGTATTTTTCAACTATGTTATGGGTTATAAATGTTTTTGGTGATTATAAATAATTTTGTGTTTTCAATATATTAATACATTTTCATGGGTTTTCAATATTCCCAATTATTCATTTTTTATATGGGTTTTATGTGTCTTAATGAGTTTTCACGTCTTTTCATGGGGTTTTAATTTTTTTAGAAAGTTATTAGTTTCTTAAGGTTTTTATAAATTTTTAGGGATTATTACATAATTTCTATGTTTTCAAATATTTGTGGGATCTCTAATTTACCTTAATATTATTAGGGGTTTTCATTATTTTTCATGGGGTAATATGGTTACCCATGGCCTCTCTATGTATATTAGAGATATCAAGTATTTTATAATATTGTTAAGTGATTTATATCATTTTTATGGTATTTATACATTTTAAAATTTCTCAGTAGTTATTTGGGATTTCAAACATTTATAGAAATTATAGAGGATTTTCATAATTTTTATGGATTTTTTGGATTTTCTAGGTATTCATGTTCTTCTCTATCTTCATTGATTTTAATGGATTTTGGGGTTTTTAATATTTTTTCACTTTTATTGTGTTTTCCAATGCTTTTTTTTTGCATGTGCCATATTTTCACTATTTTTCAAAAATTGAAGGGTTTCATGTTTTTACTAATCTTCATTGGTGATCAGAATGATTTAGTATTTTTCATTACTTTTTTAGATTTTTGAACAATTTTCGTGATATATAATACATTCTCAGTGGTTTCAGTGTTTTTATAGTTTTAATAAATTTTTATTAATATTTATTAGGGTTTCAATGGTTTTTATATTTTTCCAATGATTTCTCTTATTATTTCATAGTATTTCTGGTTTTCTAGGGTTTAGAAATATTATCTATTTTTTTTGAATTTTCCATGTTTTAATATGTTCTTTATTTTTTTCAATTTTTTCATTGTTTCTCATGGATATCGATGTTATTAAATATATTTGAATAGATTATATTGTATTTTATGATTTTAGATATGTTTGGTGGATTTCATGTTTTTCATGGCTTTTACCTGATTTTTTGATTTCCAATGTTTCTAGTGTTTTTATGTTTTTATAAATTTTCTGGGATTGTTAGGAGTTCATTATATTCATGATCTCTCATAATGATTGGGGTTCATTGGTTATTGGGAGTATTTTAATATTTTATTTAATTTTTGGTTTATCAGGGTTTACATATGATTCAAATTATTTTTATTATTTTTATGGGTTTTTTAATTTTCAAGTCATTTGATGTGTTATTACGATTTTTAATGGCTTAAAATGTATTCATGGGGTTTTCTTATTTATTATAGGTTTTTAAATATTTGTAGTTGGATTTCATTGGTTTTCAAATTTTTATTTATATATCGACTGAAAATGTGTTTATAGGTTTTGTTATGTCTATCCAATACTTTATAAAGTTATCATAGTTTTTATCTTTTATTTGTATTATTATTTTTAGGGTTTCTAAAATTCATCCAGGATTTTTGGGTTTCTCTATAGTTTTTATAATTAGATAAGGGTTTCAGAAAATTTAATGTTATTTCATGGTTATATATATATTTTTGTTTGTCTATAAGTATATTGAGATTTTTATGGATTTAAATGTAAATATTGTTTTGGTGATTTACTTGTCTTTGTTTTGTGTTTATGGTATTAAATAGGTCAATGGGTTTTCATAAATTTTCCACAGTATTTCAATGAATTTTAGGTATTCATTTGGTGTTTTTGATTTCAAGGGTTTTATTGTATTTTTTGGGTTATCATGCTTTTTATTTTTAAGGTATTTCACAATATTTAATATTGTATTGGGTTTTAATGATTTGTTAACGATTTTTGTAATTTTTAAAATATTACCCCACTTTTAATGGAAATTAAATATTTCATGTGTTTTCATTTTTATCATGGATTTTCTTGGTTTTCATTAGTTTTATTGGATTTAGTTTTTTCACAAATTTTCTGGATTTTAATGATTTATATAATTTTATTGTCATTTTCATGAGTTTAAATGCTTTTTAATGGGTTTTGAGGGGTTTTAGGGTTTTTCATCAGAGTTCATGTACTTTCTAGTATTTTGATTGTATATTCATGTATATCTGAGTTTTTAAATATTTTTTAAGGGTGGTAATTTTTTTCAAAGTTTAATAAGGTTATTAGAGTTTTCATGTTCTCTTGTTTTTTTTTATGTTTTTTTTTGCGGTTATGTATATTTTTATAGTTTTAAATATTTTTCTTTGTTTATTATTTATCTTACTGTTTATAAATGGTTTCTATGTAATTTTAATGTTTTTCATTGATTTCATAGGATAATTAATATTTTTTATTATTTTCCATTAATTTTTTAGGTATATCAATTATAATAAATGTTCTAATGATTATTAATAGTTTCTTTAGATTTTCTAGTGTTTTATATTTTTCAGAGGTTTTTCAGTGAAATGAATTTTTTTACAATTGTTTCTTGGGGTTTTTTAATTTATTTGTTTATTTAAAAAAAAATTAATACTTTTCTAAACCAATAATAGGATTTTCATGTTTATTTTTTTATTTTTTTTCAAATTTTTCTCTTTGTTATGGATATTTCCATAGATTTTAATTATTCTCACAGTTTATAGGATTTTTAAACAATTAATGGTTATCTTGTTTTTTCATGGTTTTCATGTTTTTTCATTATCATCCAGGGTTCTTGGAGTTTTTATGGTTTTTAAGGGATTTAGTAGTTTATATGTTATTTCAATTTTTTTAATGTTTTTAAAAATAATTAATGTGGATTCCAGGGTAGTCCTATGTTTTTCTTTTTTCTATCTTGTTTTATGGTTTTCTGTGATTTTTAATGTTTCCTAATGTTTCCATTTATTTTTTATAGATCCTAATTGTCGTAATAGATTATTATTGTTTTAATAATTTCATGGGATTTATATTATTTTATGTTTTTTACTAGTTTCTCAAGGTTTTTTCTTATTATCAAGGAATATTAAGCTTTTTTAGTTTTTATAGGTTTTACATACATTCATAATGTATTCTATTGGTTTTCTAGTTTTATAATATTTTATAGTACCTATATATTTTTTAATGGGGTTTTAGGGTTTTCTGTTGTTTTATATGATTTTCTATGAAATACATTATTAATGATTTTTATATGCCTTTCAAGTGTTTATATAGTTTCTATTGTGTTAATGTTGTTCTAATGATTTCGGGAATATAATGGTTTTTAGATATTTTAATTATTGTTTTTGTTTTTTAAAATTTATAAATGATTTTTTTAATTTATAAATTTTCTAGTAGATTTCATCGTTTTCAGGGGTTTTCCAAGTTTTCCAAGGATTCTATACGGTTTTTAGAACATTACATTGATTTTCAAATATTTCAATTTTAATATTAGTTTCACAATTCTTTGGATATTTTTTTCAGCTTTTATATTTGTGTTAATTGCCTGAAAGGGTTTTATTATATTTTACGTAGTTTTAATTTATTTTCTAGTGTATTCTAGCTGAATTTAGGGAATTCTAGGTTTTTTGGTGATTTTATTGTTTTTCAAGGATTTAATGGTGATTTGAAAGGTATTAAATGTTTTTATGGGTTTTGAAGGATCGTTAGATTTTTAAAGTATCTTATTACATTTTACTAGGCCATTTATTATTTTTATAGTTTTTTAAAACATGTATATTCATTGATTTATGGGTTCTTATGATTTCTATGTGTTTTATAGAGGTTTTAATACATTTATAAATTTAACATGGATTCCAGGTTTTTAGTGATCTATAGTGCTTCTAATGGGATTTCATAGTTATAAAAAATTGGTTTTATGGATATTATGTTTTTCATTTGTTTTTATTATTTTCAATGGTTTTATATGGAATCTAAAATATTTTTATGGTTTTTTATTGTTTCAGTGCGGGTATCAAGGTTATTACGTTTATTAAATTTCAGTTGAGTTTTTAGTATTTTAAAAGTTTTTATATGATATTTCTCAGAAGTTCACTATTTTCTTATTTCTTATTCGGGTTTTCATGTATATCAAATATTTTATTGTTTCAATGTTTTAAGGTGTTTTAGTGTTTTAATTACATCTTATAGTTTTAGTTTTGATTTCAATGGTTCTTATGGGTTTGATATGTTTCTTATGTTATTTAAGGTAATTCGGGGTTTTACTAAATTTTAATGATTTATCTATTTCTTCATGGGCTCACAAGATTATTAGGGTTGTGTTTTTAAATCATTTTTATTGAATTTCTCTTAATTAATGTTTTTTCCATGTTTTTTTTAATATTATAGGTTTATCGTGGATTTTTATGGATCTTCTATTATGTTGTTAAATTTCATTGTTTTGATAGGTTTTTATTATTTTACATAAGATTCCATGGTTTTAAAGGGATTTAATTGTATTTCTTATTTGTTAAAAAAATTTATTTTTTATTTCTTGTGTTCGAGGTTTTGTAATAATATTAAATCTATTTTATATATTTTCTATGTTTTTAAAGAATATTATAATGTTTTTGTTGATCTTCTATGACCATAAATATATTTTAAAAGTTCTTTTATGTTTTTAAGATACTTAGTTTTTTTATAAGTTATCATGGTTTTATAGATTTTTTTCATGGTTTCACATTTTTTCCATCATTTCATAGGCTTTAAAAGTGTTTTCAATTATGTTCATAGGATATTGTGGTTCATATGAGTTTCATAAGATTCCATGTAATTTTTTGGTTTTCATTGGAATTTCAATGTTTTCCATTTTTTTAATTTTACAAAATTTCTTGTAGTTTTCCATATTTTTATGGTTTCATAAGTGTTTCATGGGGTTTAAATGCTATTTCAAGATTTTCCATGGATTTAGATGGAATTACACAATTTTTATGGTTATCATAGGATTCATATTATTTTTATGTTTTTATGGTGCTTTCTATATCCTTATATTAGTTTTATTTTTTTCAATTTTTTTGGGTTTATAATGGATTTTGAAGGTAATTCAAGGATTTAAATTTTTTCATGATTCCTTATGTTTTCTTGGATTTCCCATTTTAATTCACTATTTTTATTATTTTTGTTGGCATTATCATGGTTTCCATAGTTCTTAGGGTATTTTGGAATTTACATTTGTTTTTATTGTTTTTAGGTTTTTTGTGTGAATTCGTTGATTTTTATTGGTTTTATAGACTTCTATATTTTACAATGGGTATATAGTAAGAACCCAGTTTTTGCTATAAAAGGCATTGGACTATTCTTGATGTTATTCTATAACAGCTCCTTCAGACGGCATGCGATTCCAATCCCCAGTGTGGCCAGAATTTAATTTTCAGTGCGTTCGCACTCTGCAAGCGATATAAATGGGATAACTACTATATGGTAATTCGAATCATAAATAGGAGAGTACATATGGGTCTAAAATGGGGTTTTTACCCCAGGAATGACATAAATCATGTCGGTGTGGGACATTGGGACCCCTCACCCGTTAACAGAACATTAAAAGGATAAATAAAATAATAAATTTATTCGTTTAATGGTTAAACTCAAGTATCTCTTAAACAGTTGCTCAGACGAGAAAAATGATGGCACCGTTGAGTCTGAAGCGTGTTGTTTACCCTAGTAGGGGTGTAATTTTTGCAGGCGCGACCCTTCTGTGGAAAATGGCCCCAGGGGTGTTTTTGTAATTAAGTGGTCTTGGACATTTGATTTTGTATCATTCGAATGGAGCCTTAGGTTAAAATTATGAAACCACCCTTTTTCTTGGTTGGTTGTATTTGAACTAGGAACGACCTAACATTCACTGTGTTTGGGGTTTCAGATGCTGATTTAAATTTTGTTTAGGTTTTAATTAATTAAAGGTTTAATTAATTTTATTTATTTAATCTCTTCTTCTACTCCCACCCTCTCCCTCGAGAAACCCTTCCCATTCCTCTACCATGAAACTCCCCTCCACACATGCTATCTTCCCCTTCACCTCCTCCTCCTCCTCCCTTTGGAGAACAATGATGAAACTTCAAATCTTGGCGAGTAGATTCTTCTCCAATGACGAACGGATCCAACGAGGTAGGATTCTTGCTAAATTTCGCGCCCTCGAAAATTTCTTGAATTTCTTCATCAATTTCATCTAGGAATTTTACAGTTTTTAAAATTTGGGGAGTCATCTGAATGAACATGGCCAATGCCCGGACCCAATTTAATTTCTCATTCTGAGGCGTTCTTTGTCCCAAATTTCCGAATGCACGGTAACATCGACGGATCGATGAGCATGGGGCGGTGTTGTTAAGATCCGATTCCAGGGATCCTGAAACTGGTCTCAGATAATTTTTTCGTCCAGCAGAGTAGTAATGGGGACTGCTCTAAGGTTCGGACGAGGTGGCCAGCGCGAATGGGGTTCAGATTGAAGCGGCAGCAGCCGGGCGGAGTCGGGTGTCACCGGCTGGCAAAAGGTGGTGTGTGGCCGGAGGAGCTGAGTGACTGGTGGATAAGCAAGCTGGATTCTGGTGGTGCGGCTATGGGGGTGATCCCAGGATGGTGGGTGGTAGGACGGTGCCTTATAAGTGGTCCAGGCGGCTGAACAAGGAGGTCGGGGTGGCATCGTAGCGGTAGAGGCGAAGCAACTCACGGTGAGGCACATTGGTGCTGTGGGAGGTGGAGGTACTGTTTCTTGGCCGTCATGGTCGAAGGGAGACCGAGTCCTGGCCTCAGGCTTGTGGGGAAAACTAGGACATGCGTTGCACTGGTCCTGTTGGTGTGTCAATGAGGACCGGCCAAACATCCTGTCTGTTGGGAGACGAGGACCCACAAAGCGCTGGTCCTGCAGGGCAACGGAGACCGGAAAACAGGCCAGTCAGTTGAGGAAAACCATACCCACTTGGGTCTAGTGCTACAGGGAGGGCCACCGCCAGCGGGCCACATTGTGATGGGCTGGTCTTGCGGCTGGGCCGCGGGCCGGTGGTTAGGACCGAGCTGGTCGGGGTGAATTGGCCCAGTTAGGCCCCCTTGCATTCGGGGGCCGTATCTTCTAAATTTCGCGTACGTTTGAGGCGCCGTCTACAGCTGCAGGATCGTGTCAGTGAGACAATCTTTTTAAAGTGTGTTTCGGAGTTTTTGGATTCCATGCCTGAAGACAGGTGACCCGAAGAACATTAATTTAATAATAATAAATTGTTAAATAATGCCCGCGATGGACGCTCTTCGCGAGCCAGACATCCATTTGATGTGTTGTCAAAGGCACTGTGGTCCTGGGATGAGATGGACCTTCCGATGTTCATTCGAAACCTTTGAAATTTCGTTTCATTCCTCGGATGCACAAATGGATTAATGTGAATGGTTAGTTAATTAATTAATTAAATAATTAATTGTTGCATCGGTCCTACCTCCTTCTTGGGATTTCCGAATGATGCGCCGTTAGTGGCAGTTTGACCTCAGTCCTCGTATAAATTTTTTGAGATACCTTCTAAAGATTTCAGGTTGGAGCACGGTGCGGGCCCCATATGGCCTAATTCGTATGTTTTACAGTGGAACGCCACTTTTTCACCCGACATCCGTTTAGGGTGTTTGAGTACTCTTTTCTAAGGGATTTTCCGAGAGCATCACGGTGGCGCAGTTCTCCCGACCTATCTCAAGACCGAGGTGCGGGCCCCATGAGACGTTGTATGGGCATGAAGCGGTGTTGAATAAATTTTTCATCAGTAGCCTGTTTCCAGCGAGTAAGTAGTCTATCCCGGGTGGTTTTTCACGAGGATTAGAATGATGTAATCTGTTCAAGAAAGTGGATCTTCTTACGTGATCTTATTAAATGTGGAAACATGAAATGGTATTGGATGGAGGTTCCTCTGACGTACTCTGAACCAACACACGGTATCGATGTTGGTAACACCTAGTGATGTCAGTTTCAGTGCTAAGTTATCGGACATATTCCAGGTCTACCCTATAATAGGGCTAGGTAGTGGGTCGTCTGTTGACTTCTTCCAGGTCTACACTCTAGTAGAGACTGGGCATTGGGTCGCTGGTCGACTTATTGCAAGTCTACCCTCCACTAGAGTCTAGGCAGTGGGATGCATGTTGACTTCTTCTAGGTCTACCCTCCAAGAGATACTGGGTAGTGGGTCACCTGTCGACTTCTTCCAGGTCTACCCCCTAGCAGAGACTGGGCAATGGGTCTCCTGGAAACTTCTTCCAGGTCTACCCTACAACAGATACTGGGTAGTGGGTCCCAAGTCTACTTCTTCCAGGTCTACCCTCCTATAGAGACTAGGCAGTGGGTTGCCTGTTGAATTCTTCCATGTTTACCCTCCAGCAGAGACTCGGTAGTGGGTTTCCTGTCAACTTATTCTAGGTCTACCATCCATCAAAGACTGGGAAGTAGGTCGCCTGTCAACTTCTTCAAGGTTTAACATCCAGCAGAGACTGGGTAGTGGGTCGTGTGTCGACTTATTAAAAGTCTACCCTTCAGCAGGGCTAGGCAGTGGGTCGCTTGTCAACCTCATAGGGTCTACCCTCTAGCAAAGACTGGGCAGTGGGTCACCTGATGACCTCTTAAGGTCCACCCTTCCGCAGAGACAAGTAATTGGGTTTCCTAATGACCTCTTAGGGTCTTCCATCTAGAAGAAACTGGGTAGTGGATCACCCTCTGACATCTTTCAAACTCGGTCCTTTCTACTATGCTAGTTTGTGGTTTTCTTTATGTCTATCGGAGTGGGACCCATGGTTGTATAGGTCAGTGATGCGACAACATTGGAAGTGACATGATATGGTTTAACTTAATATTTAACTCTAAAGGATGAGGGGATCCTTCCCCCACCAAGACGCGTCCTTGTGACGCAACCTAAAACCGCTAGGGAAAGTCAGTGCACCCGAAAGGGGATAGAATCAAGGTGCGGTTATTAAAGCCCCATGACTTGAAGTTTGGGGTAGATATGTGGGATACTGGGCATCGATGGTGTTTTATTATAGGACTGTTGGCGACTCACTTTCTAGGGTTGAGATATGAGATGAATATCCCCTTACGATCTTGCTCGGGTTTCTTGGTAGAGCATATATATATTAATACCTTGTTCTAGTACCCACTCCTTGGGTTTGGTGACTCTCCTTCCATGAGAGGCAAAAACGAGCGGGGTATGCCAAATGATTTCCATGTCTAGATTCTCATGGTTGGATGAGTCTACTCTCCTACTATAGGTTGCGAAGACTCGATGAGAAGTTCATCTTCTCACCGCTTCTAGCACCTTGTGTTTGGACGAGTCTACTTCCTTCCTCTTGTTGGGTTGAGTTGTACTCTTTACTGTAATCTCAGTTTTACTCCTGTACTTTTCCCTGTTCGATCTACTGCTCACCTATTTAATACCTCCTTTGTTTCTCCCTCAAGACATTGGGTCATTATACTGAGTATTTTTATACTCACCCCTGCTTGGGCTTTTCCCGAACTTGGTGTGCCCTTGTAGACGATGGACCGGTCGACCGTGACGTAAGAAGAGCTTATGAGTTCGGAATCTTGGACCATGTATGGTGGTCATAGTCAGGTTCTAGGTGAGGGTCCCTCGAAGATGTTGTACTTTTGTTTACATGTTGCTGGGTTGTGTCACTTTTTCGGTTGGGCGCATGTTTTTCCATTTTTCTCTTCAGTTTAGATTCAGCTTTTACTTTGTACTGTTTAGAGGTCGATGCACTTTTGTTGTTGTTTATAGAAGTTTGTAATTTATTTTTCCTTTTACTCTGCACTTCTGAATTGAGTGGGCTGTGTGTGTGTGTGTGTACAGGTACTCAGGAAATGTTCTCCCCGAGTTGTTCAGCCTTTTGTGCTTGTTACTATCCCCTGGCCTATGGAGGCGGGCTTGGGGTAGTGTCGGCTCGAGCCCGTGGAGGGAAGAGTCATGACAATGTGGTATCCGAGGTGGTTTATTCCTTGGGATGTTGTTCAGAAGTTCCTAAAATGGAATTTTTTGGGATTTTGGGAAACATTGTCGACGTTTCTCGAGAGCGGCTCTCAGGCTAGGGAGTCTAGTGATGGTGCGGCGGCTGACGTATCCATTTACCAGGACATGGATAACCTGCTTGTCGACTCAGCATGCTGAGACACATGTTACAGGGAATATTGGTTTGGGCGTCACATAGAATTGAGTCATTGACTGTCCTTCTTGGGTCATCTCCCCATTGTAGTAACTATTATATACATATATGCTCATCTGATCGCGACACTCCTTGATAATATTCAGGATGTCTCCGCAAAGACAGCCAGCCAGGATATCGGATTTGGTTTGTGACGACGACCCTGTGAGTGATGAGGCCTCTTTCCAGGACCCATCATTCGAGTCCCTTTCTCTGGGTGGGCCAGTAGATGCACCCCCACATGGTGAGAAACAGACAGATTCAGTAGATAAGACTCAGCTTGAGGGAAAGTTGAGCGCGCTCCATTAGTTCCTACGTCAGAGACCGCTGAGGTTTAATGGTGAGCCAGACCCTCAGGCAGTAGAGGTTTGGCTTGGGACATTGGTTCTCCTTTTCAATATTGTGCAGATGCTGACAGATATTATGGTGGCATTGGCCGCCAACCTTTTCCACGGAGCATCTTGGCGTTGGTGGAGTCTGGTGACTAAGTTACTTGATGAGTCTACACTTTTGTGGGGTGATTTCAGCTGCTGTTTCATGTGGAGTTTTACCCCTCCTTCTTACGCTTCTTTCAGATCCATGAGCTCCAGCAATTTCAACAGGGAGGGATGATGGTGACTGGGTACACGATAAGTTTTGCAGACTGTGCATGTTTTTACACGGACATAGTCCACGATGGCAACTTCTAATCACGGATGTATGAGCAGGATCTCCATAGAGAGATTCATTCTATCATAGAAACCTTGGTAATTTCTACTTATGCCGAGGTGCTAGAGTATGCACTGGTAACATAGGGATTCCTATCACGTTTTACAGTTGGTGGTGGTAGTAGGCCTGGCATAGCCGAGACGTCTGCGGCAGTTGGCTAGCACCAGATGATAGAACCACAATGCAGGTGGCCTTCCCACCGCTGGTTTTAGAGGCGTGGTCGTACACCACAGTGGCGTTAGAGGGCACCATGGAAGCCTTGAGATCGCAGATGCTATGCTTGCGATGGGCAAGGTCACTTGGAATAGGACTTCCCGACAAGGCACACTGACAATATCTGGAATGTAGTAGGTGCACCACCGCGGCATAGGCAGCGCCATTATCGGAGTAGCGCCTAGAGAGGTGGTTCCTGCAGAGGAGCGAGGGGGCTAGATGTGGGGGAAGACATTATGAGGCCTTCCAATCACAACTAGGTAGTCCACGTTAGGGTCCAGGAGCTAATAGTTGGGACCATAGACAACCGTGAGCTTTGGATGTATACGATCCTACAGAGCATGAAGTGATAATAGGTACGCTCTACAACTCTGCTTCTTTTTGCAGTAGAATTGTTAGACTATGTATGTGAAATTATTTTCTCCTTGATCCTTGTTTGAGGTGTTACCAAGGTGATGCGGGCCATTATTGTAACCTTGTGTCAATAGAGTAGAAGGTGTAGAACCTTTTCCTTTAGTCGATGGTGTCGACTCCATCGCTTTCCGAGCGTGTAAAAGATTCTTGGTTGAGGGACATTGACTATGAAACCTTGCGTGACCAGATATCCTTAAGTGTTTCACCATATGGATATTCTGAAGGAGGGAATCACTGGGATATGTCATAGGTCCAAACGGTGATTCCAGTCGCGGCGTGCGATGTTGGGGTTCAGTTAGGGAGGTGAGCTACCCCGAGGGCCTTTGGGTTGTTTGAGACCGTGTGAAGGGAAGACGAGGTTCCCTACTGCCTTGCCCTAACCCAAATGTCCAGAGTGGATTCACGACGCCTCCCACATGACATAGCTAAGGAGATTTGTGTGTGATCCTATGCACGTCATCGAAAAGGGAATATATCGCGTGAAAATATCAAATTCTGTGGTCTTTGCACTAGTGCAGAAAACATTTTTTACGTCGGTTATTTTTCATTATTTACGTCGGTTTTTATGCGATGTTAATACGGACGACGTTATAAATAATGTTTTTTACGTCGGTTATTTAAAACCCGACGTAACATCCCTAACATCACGGTGTTTATCACGTCGGTTTATTAATAACCGACGTGATAAATATGCGCGGGGGGGGGGGGGGGTTTATCACGTCGGTTATTTTCTAAACCGACGTGATAAAATGCCTGGGATATCGTTTATAACGTCGGTTATGACATAACCGACGTGATTAACCCTTCCCCGGGCCTATTATCACGTCGGTTTCTTAAATAACTGACATGATAAAAAGGCCTGGGAAACGTTTTAGCATGTCGGTTATCCAATAACCGACGTGGTAAATCGATTCCCAGGCCTTTTAGCACGTCAGTTATATTAAGAACGGAGGTGATAAAAGGCCCGAGAACGGTTTATCACGTCGGTTCTCGAAAAAAACCGACGTGATAAACCCCTACCGATTTATTTACCACGTCGGTTATAAAATAACCGAAGTGAAAGCGATATTTTTTTTAAATAATTGCACTGCTCTCACCAAAAAGCAACCAGAAACCAAACAAAAATAACCATGCCAGCCCTCCCCCAAGCCCCAACTGAACCCCACCCTCATCTATACCCACCTAACAACCTGGCCAGCCCTCCCCCACCACATTGGAGCCCCACCACAACCCTTGGACACCCCCCCACCCCTTGGACAGCCCCCCACCCTCATTTACACCCCCACGACCCCTAGTACAGCCTCAAACACCCATTGGACACCCCCCACCCCTTGGACACCCCCACCCCTTGGACAGCCCCCCCCCCACCCTCATTTACACCCCCAAGACCCCTAGTACAGCCTCAAACACCCATTGGACACCCCCCCCCCCCACACCTTGACAGCCCTCCCAGACCCCTTGGACACCCCCCCCCCCCCCCCCGACCCCTGGACACCCCCCCGAGCCCTTGGACAGCCCCAAACACCCCTTGGACACCCCTCCCATATCCCTTGGACACCCCCCACCCCTTGGACACCCCCACCCCTTGGACAGCCCCCCCCCCCACCCTCATTTACACCCAACCGGCCCCTTGGACAGAACTCCCAGACACCTTGGACACCACTCCCATATCCCTTGGACACCCCCCACCCCTTGGACACCCCCCCACCCCTTCGACAGCCCCCCACCCTCATTTACACCCCCCGAACACTAGGACAACCCCAAACACCCCTTGGACTCCCCTCCCATTTCCCTTGGACACCCCCCACCCCTTGGACACCCCCACCCCTTGGACAGCCCCCCCACCCCCTGGACACCCCCCGACCCCTTGGAACCCCCCCTACCCCTTGGAACCCCCCCCCCCCATCCCCTTGGACAGCCCCAAACACCCCTTGGACACTCCTCCTATATCCCTTGGACACCCCCCACCACTTGGACACCCCCCACCCCTTGGACAGCCCCCCCCCCCACCCTCATTTACACCCAACCGACTCCTTGGACAGCCCCAAACACACCTTGGACACCCCTCCCATATCCCTTGGACACCCCCCCCAAACACCCACCCACCCCCTTGGAACCTCTCCCCCCATACCAAAATCCAGACCAGAAAAACCATCAATAGTAGACCAAAACAAGAAGTAGAGAAAAATTAAACATTCACTTCTATAACATTCAAAACTTACACTGTCAACTTCAAAAAAAAAATAAATCCAACCTAAACGACTATGAAATACACAATTACATTGACAATATTCAAAATTACATTTTACATTACAAACAACTAAAAGTCAATCAAACCTGTAAAATAATTTGACCACTCCACTTGTAAGTGTTTGATATCTTCAACAGTAAAGGGTTGAGGGTCATCAAAAAGTTACAAAGGAAAATGATAGTATTCAACGTGTATAATGAATAAATCAAATTGAAATATTATGAGAAAGAGGAAATCTTACCAGGTCAAAACTCAGAACTGTCCCAGTTGTTATTATTTCATACATAAATATTAACAAGTAATATCTGCATTCGATGATGCCTTTTTTCTCATGACATTTCTGTTTGAATGAGTGTAAATTCAATATATTATTTTTATGTAATAAATCAAAATGTACAAATTATAAATGGATATTTACCTCCGCATGTACATATTTGATCTTGAAATTCCTTTTCTTTGCGCTTTTTCGAAAGTGGACCCATGCCCTGTTAGAAAATAATATGAATGGGGTAAATTTAAAATTCATTATAATATATAAAACTATTGTGAAATTGAAACTTACGTTTCCAATATATTCTTAAAACTTTCTCGCACATCATCATGGAGAGAGCATATCCAATAAAGTGTTTTCTCCCTAGGGAAAAAACCCCTAACATCCAATGATCCCTGATAAAAGGAAATTTAACGTTAGTGGTTTTTTATGTTAAAAGATAATTAACTCTTTGAGAGGGATGTGTTTCATACCTCTCACAAAAAGGCATCATCCAACACTGTGTCATTACATTCTTTTCAAATCTATCAGCAATATAAAGCATTCTTTGTTCCTCATCCAATGCACATGCTTCAGGGGAAATCAATTGTGGGTCCATGAATCCATATACATCTGTCAGCTCATTCCTCTCACAAATTTTATACAGATACCTAATACAAAGCAGACATAAGTATACATTTTTAATAAATATAACGCAAGGAAAAGGTGTTAAGACTTACATGATAAAAATTTTCACCACGTTGATGCCCAACTTTTCTCCAGTGACAAACTCCATGATATCAGTTTTCATAATCCCCACACTTAGTTCACTTCCACAGACATGAGCTTCCATTGTAAAGTCATAATGATCCGCCAACAAATTTGAATATCTTGACAATTTTTCAAGACTTCTAGTATCTGCATCTGATGTCATAGCTATCTGTCTTTGTTGTTGTCTATACAGTATTTCTTTACCTTTGAAGTATTTCTGTAAAAATAAATTGAAAAATATATTAGTTTTCAAATGATAAAACATTAATAAAAATATAAAATAAAAGATATAACATCCATACCTCTATGGTAATGAGTCGAAGAAGTCTGGATGGCCGAAGTAAAAAATGGCCGATACTATGTCCAACTGTCATCACCTCATCTATAGGTAATGGTATCCGAGCTGATCTATCTATAATATCCTGTACAGTGACCCTCTGATTCTCTACCTCTAACTGTTGATGATGAACTGTATCTCTTATACAATATACCATCCTATATGAAACTATATGATGTTGAGGATCATCAACATACAACTCACAATAAGTAGGTAGCTGCGGCGGAGGAGGAGGATCAAAAATGGGGTCCGCAGGCTGAGGTGGGGGAGTGGGAGCTACTGGGAGAGGTGGAGTGGGAGCTTCACCCTGAAATTGTCTTTGCAAGTCTGCAAACATAAACTGCACCGATGCTCTAATCTTGTCCTCCATTGTCGCATTAATATTATGGACTTCAGCCTCCAAGGATTCTATTTTTTTTATAAACTCCCTCAACGTTAGAAGTTGAGGAACGTGGCAACACTTTTCTTACCGATACACCTACCGGAAATCCCCTTACACTGCCAGGATGTTCGGGCTTTCCCAATGCCACAAATAAAATATCTTCCCTCCCAGATGGTGTAAATGTCCCCTGTGAACTCTGCTCCTCAAGAGAGTCCTGTAATAATTAATTGAACATTTCTATAATGATTGGAAATATATGACGATAATAGTAAACTTAAATAAATAAAATAGATATCTTACAATCCTCTCAACTACGAGTCTCGATTCTTCCGAAAGATATTGTCCTTTTTTTCCCTTCCGAGCTCTTTTCCATTTCTCATGTCTAGATGGAGGAGATGGAGGGGCCACCTCTCCAGAGCTTGAAGACTCAGCTCTTAGTTGTTGAAATTTTTCTTCCATCATTTGTTCTTCCAATAATGCATACCATCCCCGAGATAAACTATGAGTGTATACATGTTTAGATTGGATCTCTTGATGAGCTTTCCTTGTTTTCTGTAAATTAAGAATAAGTAATCATTAACAAAACAATAATAAGATCATTTATATAAGAAAGCTTATAAAAGTTTACATTGCCCTTACCAAAAATGATTCTTTTCTTCTACTTTCAAAAAATTGTCTCCATCTGTCTTCATCTATAAAAGGATATATACGACATGGATTCTCATGACTCCTATGACCATAAATGAAATTAGATGAGAGGGTTGATTTGAAATACCTCCATCTCCTAGCAGCCAACGATAAGCATTTCTTCCTGACTCCTCCAGTGTCAGGAATATCAAATGTCTTCTGATAAAAAAGAGGTTAAAAATATTATATATACTAGAAACATTTAAAGAACAGTCAAACAATAGCAAAAGATCTTACCAAAATGGTCTCCCACAGCTGAGAAATTATCGCCTTATCCACACATCTCCAATCATCATAGAGAATGCTTACTTTTCTCTTAGCCTGAGTTGCTACAAAACCCTTAAAATCTTTATCATTTGGACCTCTAGGAAGATCATCATCATCAAACTCCACGACTATCCTCTCCTCCTTCGTACGGGCAAGTGATAATTTTGGTAAACGTGTGCACCCACGCTTACCAACCTTTGAACTCTTTTTCGTAATAGGAGCATGTGAATGTTCCTCCCCAGATGTATGACCAATATGCTCATTTCCAGAATCATGTGGCTGATCAACTGATTGATCTGTCATTTTCCTTCAAATCAAAAAAACAAACATTAGTTCACAAATATACAAATTCAAATATTGTAATACTACTTAATCAGAAAATAGAAAAGTGTACTAAATTACATAATAGTAAACATTGGTAATATGGTAATCATGTTAAACAATGATAAACATGGTAAACACAGGCAAAAGGTTTCCAAGGAGTTGGCCCAAGAAAGCTGAAAAGTGGACTCACTGAGTCCACCGGTCAGCCGGTGTGAGCTCACCGGCCAGCCGGAGGACCCAGGCAGTAGACTTGCCCACTTCCTGGTGCCACCGGCCGGCCGCTGGCTCACCACCGGCCGGCCGGTGGACCAGACAGAGCTTTGCTCTGGACCATCGGCCAACCGGTGATCCACCATCGTCCAGCCGGTGCGCCCAGGACTTCTCCTCTTTACGGTTTTTATTGTTTTATCGTTTTGGTTTGATACATGTTTTAATAAGTAAAAAATTTACAATATCTAACATTATATGAAAAAACTAAATGTAAACAAGAAATAAACATGTGTTACCTGTAATTTTAGGAATGTACAGTTGGATTGTTTTCCCAAATTCCTTCGTCGTGATCGTTCCTTATGGCACAAACCATGTCTTCAACATACTCATCATTATGTTCTGTTAATCTTTCCATGGAAGTAGGGATTTCACATAAATCAGCATCTTCATCAAATTCACCCTCACCAACATATTGTTTTTTCCCTTGTAAAACAATTGCCCACTGCATATCTGATTGATCTAATACATAGAAAATTTGTTTGGCATGTGTTGCCAGTATAAAAGAATCAGTTGTGTCTTCCAATCTATTCAGATTAACAAGTGTCATTCCAAATTCATCGTGTCTGACACTGTTGTTACCGATAAACCATTTAAAGTTAAAAACAGGACCTTTAATTTTAAAGTAATCATCCTCCCATATGTCTTCAATCACTCCATAATATGCACTTGATGCCGAAATTGGGTTTCTATCCTTAGCACTCGAAAAATGCATTACTTCTGCAAACACCAATACACCACTATTCTGAACTGCACTTCTGTTGTCCTGAGCTTTCGTATAAAATGTATAGCCATTAATGTCATAAGCGGACCATGTTATCACATTTAAAGATGGACCACCCACTATCCATTTTAATGTCTCTGATACATCTGATCTACCAAGCAAGGTCTTTTTAAACCATGGCAAAAATGTTTTGTTGTGCTCATTCAAAATACACATTTCTTTCTTCTTTGGATGACATTGTTTCAACTCATTAATATGAAATGTGATATACGGTTGAACATCAGCTATGTTATTCAAGATGTATGATTCTAACTTCTTCATATGTTCAGCTGACAGTTATTTGACTTTCATGCCACGAATCCCCTTTCCCTCATTATTAACCCGTTCATGGCGAGATGGAGGCAAACCTATGTGTTGCGCCGTAGCCAAGTAGCTCGTACAAAACTCTGCTACCTCCTAAGAAATATACTTTTCAATAATGGAGGCTTCAGGTCGATATGGATTTTTAACATATCCCTTTAATATTTTCATATACCTTTCAAAAGGATACATCCAACGAAGATATACAGGTCCACAAATCTTTATTTCTCGAACCAGATGAATCATTAAATGCACCATCATATCAAAAAAAGTTGGAGGAAAATACATTTCCAAATGAAAAAGTATAAAAATTGCATCCTTTCCAAAATGTTCAAAGCATTCACATCAATCGCCTTGTTACAAATTGAATTGAAAAAATAACACAACCTCATTATAGTCTTTCTAACACGGATGGGCAATATTCCATGCAGTGCAACTGGTAGAATTTGTTGCATCATGACGTGACAATCATGGGATTTCATACCTATCAACTTCAAGTCTTTCAATGAGACAAAATTTTTTACATTTGAAGAATAAACTTGAGGCACTTTGATATCATGAAGACACTGACAGAAGCTACTTTTCTCCCTCTTCGATAATGTATGACAAGCCGGGGGAAGAAATGTTCGTCTTCCTTTAGGAGTGGGAGCTAACTCTAAACGTATTCCCATTGATAGTAGGTCTAACCTTGCATTCAACCCATCTTTTGTCTTTCCTTTAATATCTAGCAATGTTCCGATCAATGAATCACAGATATTCTTCTCCACGTGCATGACATCAATATCATGTTTGACTTCATGATACCTCCAATATGGTAGCTCAAAAAATATTGACCTTTTCTTCCAAATATGTCTATCATTACCAGATTTTTGTGTCTTTCCCAATGTCACATCAAGGTTTTTCACCCTCTCAAAATAAAAATCTGGGGATAAAGGTTTTGGAGCAGTATCAAATTCTTGTGAGCCATTGAATGCCTTTTTTAGTCTTCTATAAGGGTGATCCATAGGAAAAAACTTTCGATGACCCATGTACACTGTTTTCCTCCAATGATGCAATTGACAATATGACGTCTATTGTTCACAAATTGGACATGCTTTATGCCCTTTAACACTGTATCCAGACAAATTTCCATATGCTGGGAAGTCATTTATAGTGAATAGAAGCCCTGCATGTAGTTGAAAATATTCCATTTTATAAGAATCATACATCCTAATACCATCAGCCCATAACAGTTTCAAATCATCAATCAGCGGTGAAAAGTATACATCAATATCATTGCTGGGTTGCTTTGGACCAGAGATCATGATACTCAACATGAAATATTTGCGCTTCATACAAACTTCAGGAGAGAGGTTGTAAATTACCAATAAAACAGGCCATGAACTATGTGTGCTACTGAGGGTTCGGTATGGATTCATTCCATCTGTGCACAAGCCTAGTCTCAGATTTATAATTTCATTTCCAAATGTAGGGTACTGGGCATCAATTTTCTTCCATTGTGGACAATCAGCTGGATGACGTATTTTTCCATCACATACCCGCTCATCAGCATGCCATCTTAACCTTTTTGCATCATGTGAATTAGCAAATAAACGTTTGAAATGAGGAATTATAGAAAGATACCAAAAGACCTTTGAAGGGAGCTTTGTAATCTCTACATCAGCTTGTGATTTTTCTTTCACCTTATACCGTGATGTCCCACATTTAGGACACTCTTTCAGAAATTCATATTCCTTCCTATATATAATGCAGTCATTCGGACAGGCATGTATTTTCCTGTATCCCAATCCCATCGGGCATAATATTTTTTTGGCCTTATAATGTGAATCTGGAAGATCGTTATCTTTTGGAAGAATGTCTTTCATCAATTGTAGCAGCTTTATAAAACTTCTGTCACTCCATCCATGTTTCGCCTTCAGGTTAATCAATCTTAACACCGCCGAAAAAACCGTAAAATCTGTACAACCAGGATATAATGGTTTTTCGGCATCACCATATAGACGTGCAACTGTCGGTTCTATCTCAATTTGTTCTGCTACAATATCGCGAATCATTTCTTCAATTCCATCGGAGTTACCATCTTGCGATTCATTATCATCAGTGACATTCTGTCCAGTTTCGCCATGCCAAATCCAAGTGTTGTAACTCGGATTGAAACCATGACAAATCAGATGATCTTTTATCTCTCTACTTATCAACTTCTTCATATTCAGACATTTCAGGCATGGACAGAAAAAAATGTCACTACTTGGAACATTTCGTTTATCAAATTCCAAAAAGGAATCAACACCTTCCTCATATTCATTGCTCATTCGATGTGCCGTAATCCAACTTCGACTCATTATTACCTATAACAAATAGCAAAAATATATATATTTTTTAGATAAGACAAATATATGTTTATATGAAAAAAATCATAATTTGAATGTAAACAATTTTGAAATATAAAACAAATCGATGTGTATTTAAAAAAAATATGCTTGAATATTATTTTTTAAACAAAATATAGTAAGATATAACACCCCCCCTGGACACCACCCCCACCCCCTACCCCCTTGGACACCCCCCAACACCCACCCACACCCTTGGACAGCCCCCCACACCCACCCACCCCCTTGTAAACCCCCCTGGACACCCCCCGACCCCTCTGGATAGCCCCCCGCCCCTCCTGGACACCACCCCCCACCCCCTACCCCCTTGGACACCCCCCTGGACATCCCCCAACCCTCTGGACAGCCCCCCACCCACCCGGACAACCCCAAATACCCTCTGGAGAGGCCGCCACCCACTTGGACAGCCCCCCCACACCCATCCAACCCCTTGGACACCCCCCTGGACACCCCACAGACCCCTCTGGACAGGCCGCCACCCCCTTGGACAGCCCCCCACACCCACCCATCCCCTTGGACACCACCCTGGACACCCCCCGACCCCTCTGGACAGCCCCCGACCCCTCTAGAAAGTACCCCCACCCCTCCTGGACACAACCTCCCACCCCCGACCTGCTTGGACACCCCAAGGACACCCCCCAACCCTCTGGACAGCCCCCACCCCTCCTAAACACAACCCCCCACCCCCTACCCCCCTTAGACACCCCCCTGGACACCCCCCGACCCCTCTGGACAGCCCCCCGCCCCTCCTGGACACCACCCCCACCCCCTACCCCCTTGGACACTCCCCTGGACATCCCCCAACCCTCTGGACAGCCCCCCCCCCCCCACCCACCTGGACAACCCCAAATACCCTCTAGAGAGGCCACCACCCACTTGGACAGCCCCCCACACCCACCCACACCCTTAGACACCCCCCTGGACACCCCACCGACCCCTCTGGACAGGCCGCCACCCCCTTGGACAGCCCCCCACACCCACCCATCCCCTTGGACACCACCCTGGACACCCCCCGACCCCTCTGGACAGCCCCCGACCCCTCTAGAAAGCACCCCCACCCCTCCTGGACACAACCCCCCACCCCCGACCTGCTTGGACACCCCCCTGAACACCCCCCAACCCTCTGGACTACCCCCCCCACCCCTCCTAAACACCACCCCCACCCCCTAACCCCCTTGGACACCCCCTGAACACCCCCCAACACCCACCCACACCCTTGGACAGCCCCCCACACCCACCCACCCCCTTGTAAACCCCCCTAGACACCCCCCGACCCCTCTGGACAGCCCCCCGCCCCTCCTGGACACCACCCCCCACCCCCTACCCCCTTGGACACCCCCCTGGACATCCCCCAACCCTCTGGACAGCCCCCCACCCACCCGGACAACCCCAAATACCCTATGGAGAGGCCTCCACCCACTTGGACAGCCCCCCACACCCATCCAACCCCTTGGACACCCCCTGGACACCCCACCGACCCCTCTGGACAGGCCGCCACCCCCTTGGACAGCCCCCCACACCCACCCATCCCCTTGGACACCATCCTGGACACCCCCCGACCCCTCTGGACAGCCCCCGACCCCACTAGAAAGCACCCCCACCCCTCCTGAACACAACCCCCACCCCCGACCTGCTTGGACACCCCCCTGGACACCCCCAACCCTCTGGACAGCCCCCCCCACCCCCTCCTAAACACCACCCCCCACCCCCTACCCCCCTTGGAAACCCCCCTGGACACCCCCCAACACCCACCCACACCCTTGGACAGCCCCCCACACCCACCCACCCCCTTGTAAACCCCCTGGACACGCCCCAACCCTCTCGGGGATTTATAAAAAACGATGAAAAATTAGTGAAATCATAAAATTAGTCAATATTGCAAGTCGAACTAATAGATCTAGGGATGATAAATAAGATTATGGTGCCAAAACGAGTTAAAAGGGTTCGCAATTGAAGAATCTTAGCTAGTTTCAACAAAAAAATCACAACACATATATATATACTATCCGTGAAAAAAAATGAATGAGTGGGAGGATTACCTGAGTGCTGCGAGTTTAGATGATTGATCCGAGGAGATTAATTATGAGAAACGATGATCGCAAAACGAATCTAAACCCACGAAATGGACGAGCTGATTCGGGTTTATGCGCGAGAGAGACGAGTCGTGACTATCGAAGGTAAACTCGCGAATGACAATCCACGGGTCTGGGTAAATTTTTAAATGAGTTATCACGTCGGTTATTCAATAACCGACGTTATAATTTTTTTAAAAACATTTATAACGTCGGTTATTCAATAACCGATGTAAAAACCTTCCTCCGATTCTTTTTTTACGTCGGTTATTTTATAACCGACGTTATAAAGGGCTCAAAATCCGCGTTTTATTACATCGGTTATTCCATAACCGACGTCAAAAACATCCGCGGATTCTTTTTTTACGTCGGTTATTTTATAACCGACATAAAAAGGCCTTCAAAAACCGTGTTTTTTACGTCGGTTATTCAATAACCGACGTAAAAAATGCCCCCCGCTTCTGTTTTTTATGGCGGTTAATGTATAACCGACGTAAAAAATGAAGCCGCGCGATTAATAACGTCGGTTATAAAAATAACCGACGTTAAAGGTGTACTAAACAAAGGTTTTTACGTCGGTTATTAAATAACCGACGTAAAAAACCTCGTTTTACATATTATGACGTCGGTTTTATATAACCGACGTAAAAAATGGTGACGTAAAAAACGTTTTCTGCACTAGTGTTGTGCATTGATGTGGAATGTGTAAGAGTTTTTCTAGGTACGGGAGAGCCAGGTGTGGGCTTAGTACCCTGAGTTGTTTCCCTTGTTTTGCTTTTCCTGGATGAAAATAATGAAAATGGAATGATGTAAGAACCTTTTTTTTCTATAAAAGGCTTTGGAATATTATTGATTTTATTCCAGAGCAGTGCCTTTAAACAGCGTGTGATTTCATTCCCCGGTGTAGCTGAAATTTAATTTCTAGTACCTTCGTACAAGGCATGTGAAATAATTGGGATAACTCATATACGGTAATTCAGATCATAAATATGAGAGTACGGATGGGTCTGTAATGGGGTTTTTACCCCATGAACAACATAAATCATGTCAGTGTGGGACATTGGGACCCCTCGCCCATTAACAGAACATTAAACGAATAATAAAAAAATTTAATATATTCGTTTAATGGTTAAACTCAAGAATCTATTAAATGGTTTCTCAGACAGGAAACTTAAGGGCACCGTTGAGTCTGGAGCATGCCTTTTACCCTAAGAGGGGTGTAATTTTCACGGGCGTGGCCCTTCAGTTGAAAATGGCCCTAGGTGAGTTTTCATAATTAAGTGGTCTCAGACGTTAGATATTGTATCTTTCGAACGGAGCCTCAGATTAAAATTTTGAGACTATGGTTGTTCTCAGGAGGTGGGGTTTTCCCTTGGCGCTACCTAACATTCAATAGGTTTGGGGTTTTGGATGCGGATTTAAATTGGGTTGAGTTTTTAATTAATTAAAGAATTAATTAATTTTCATTATTTAATCTCTTCTTCTTCCCCCACCCTCTCCCTGGAGAAACCCTTCCCAATCCTCTCCCATGCATATCCCCTCCTCCCATGCTCTATTTCTCCTTCACCTCCTCCTACTCCCTTTGGCGGACAATGACATAACATTGAATCTTAGTGAGCAGATTCTTCCGCATCGACGAACAGATCCAACGAGGTAGGATTCTTTTTAAATTTAGCACCCTCATCAATATCTTAAATTACATCGTCAATGTCGTCTTTTAATTTTATAGTTTTTAGAATTTGGGGTGTTGTTTGAACTAACATGACCAACGCCCGAGCCCAGTTTAATTTCTTGTTCTTCGGCATTCTTCGTCCCAAATTTTTGAACGAGCATGAACCTCGATGGATCGATGAGCAAGGGGAAGCTTTGTAAAGATCTGGTTCTAGGGATCCTGAAACCGGTGTCGGATAATTTTTCCGACCACTAGAGTGGTCCGGGGGACCAGTTGAGGGTTTGGACGAGGTGGCTGGCGCGAATGGGGTTCGGATTGAAGCGGCGGCAGCCTGGCAGTGTCGGGTGTCGCCGACTAGCCAAAGGTGGTGTGTAGCCAATGGAGCCGAGTCACTAGAGGAGCGGCTGGCCAGAGTCTCGTGGTGCAGCTATAGGGGTGAATCCGGGACAGCGGGTAGTAGGAAGGTGTTTCGGTGGTGGTCCAAGCGGTAGAACAAAGAGGTTTAGGTGACGTCGAAGTGGCAGTAGCGGAGCGTCTCGTGGTGAGGTGCAGTGGTGCTGCGGGAGGCGGAGGCGCCGTATTCCAACATTCATGATCAAAGGGAGACTGAGGCCTGGCCTCGTGTTTGCGAGGGAATCCATGACGCACACCATACCGGTTCTCCTAGTGTGTCAATGAGGACCGGCCAAACAGTCGGTCGGCTGGAAGACGAGGACCCGCAAAGCGCGAGTCCTGCTGGGCGACGGAGGCTGACCAAAATGCCAGTTGGCTGAGGAAAACCAGACCTGCTCGGGTCCAGTGATGTTGGGCTGTCTGCGGTCAGCGGGCCACGGTGTGATGGGACAGACCCACAGATGGGCCGCGGGCCAGCGGTTCAGACTGGGTCGACCGGGGTGAACCAGCCCTGTTAGCCCCCCTTTCATTCGGGGGGGTCGTATCATCTAAACGACACATCCGTTTGACACACAGTCAATGGATACAAGATCATTATGGAGAAGCAGTCTTTATAATGTGGGTTTTGGTGTTTTTTTATTCCGTTCCCAAAGACGGGTTGCCCAAAGAACATTAATTTAATAATAATAAATTATTAAATAAATCCTGCGATGGACGCACTTCACGAGCCGGACATCAGTTTGATGTTTCGTTAAAGGAAATATGGTCCTAGGGTGAGACGAACCTTACTAAGTTCTTTCAGAACCTTTTCGATTTAGTTTCGTTGCTCGGAAGCACAAAACGATTAATACGAATGATTAATTAATTAATTAATTGTTGCATCAGACCTAACTCCTGTTTGGGATGTTCGATTGATGCACCGTCAGCTGTAGCATGACCCCAATCCTCGTGCAGACTTATTGAGATGCTTTCTAAAGTGTTCGGGTTGGAGACATGGTGTGGGCCCCACGGGGCCTAGTTCGCACATTTTACAGTGGAAGGACACTTTTTCACCCGATATCCATTTAGGGTGCTTGAGTACTCATTTCTGAGTTCTTTTCCAAGAGCATCGCAGTGGCGTAGTTAGCCCGACCTATCTCAAGACTGAGGTGCGGGCCCCATGAGATGTTGTGTGGTCTTGAAGCGGTGTTGAATATCTTTTCCACCAGGAGCCTATTTCCAATGATTAAGTAGTCAATCTTGTGTGTTTTTTCAACGAGGATTACTATGGTGTAATCTGTTCAGGCGAGCGGATCCTCTTATGTGATCTTATTAAATGTGGAAAACTGAAAGGGTATTGGATGGAGGTTCTTTTGGCGCATTGCGAACCAACGCATGGTAGCGATGTTGGTAACACCTGGTGATGTCAGCTGTAGGGATAAGTTATCAGACTTATTCTAGGTCTACCCTCCAACAGGGCTGGGCAGTGGGTCACCTATCGAATTCTTCCAGGTCTACCCTACAGTAGAGACTCGGCATTGGGTCACCTGTCGACTTATTCTAGGTCAACCCTCCATCAGAGACTGGGTAGTGGGTCACTAATCGACTACTACCAGTTATACCCTCCAGCAAAGACAGGGCAGTGGGTCTCCTGTTGACTTTTTCGAGGTCTACCCTCCAGCAGAGACTGGGCAGTGGGTCGCCTTTTGACTTATTCCAGGTCTACCCTCCAGCAGATATTGGGCAGTGGGTCGCATGTCAAATACTTTCAGGTGTACCCTCCACTAGAGACTTGTTAGTGGGTCTCCTGTGGACTTCTTAAAGGTATACCCTCTAGAAGAGACTGGGCAGTGGGTCTCCTATCGACTTATTCTAGGTCTACCCTCTATGAGAGACTGGGAAATGGGTCACCTGTTGACTTCTTCCAGGTCTACTCTCCAGCAGAGACTGGGCAGTGGGTCACCTATAGACATCTTCGAAGTCTACCCTCTAGCAGAGACTGGATAGTGGGTCTCCTGTTGAATTATTCCACGTCTACCCTACAGTAGGGTTGGGTAGTGGGTCGCCTATCGACCTCCTAGGTTCAACCCTCTTGTAGAGACTGGGTAGTGGGACAACTGACGACCTCTTAGGGTCTAACCTCCAATAGAGACTGGGCAGTGGATCTCCTGACAACCTCTTAGGGTCTACCCTCCAGTAGAGAATGGGTAGTGGATCACCCGCCGACTTCTTTCAAACTCAATCCTTTCTACTAAACTAGTTGGTGACATTTCTCCATGACTACCTGAGCAGGACACTTTGTTATACAGGTCAGTGATGTGATAGCTTTGACCATGAAGTGGTGTGTTTTAACATACCCTTGAACTCTCAAGGATGAGGGATGCTTTCCCCACGGAGACACATCCTTTTGACATGACCTAAAACCGTGAGGGCGAGTCAGTGCCGCCCAAAGAGGATAGTATCAAGGTTCAGTGATTAGAGCCTCTTGACTTGCAGCTTAGGGCAGATGCGTTGGATGCTGGGCATCAATGGTGTTTTCTTCCGGGAATGTTGGCGACTCACTTTCTTGTGTTGAGCTATGAGATTGAGATACCCTTAAGATCTTGCTCGAGTTTTTTGTTAGAGAATTTATATATGTATACCTTGTTCCAGTACGCACTCCTTGGGTTTGGTTACTCTCATTCTATGAGAGGCAAAGATGCACGAGGTGTGCCACGTGCATTCCATGCATAGCTTCTTGTGGTTGGATGAGTCTACACTCTTAGTATAGGTAGCAAAGAATCAATGCGAAGTTCATCTTCTCACCACATCTAGCTCATTGTGTTTGGATGAATATACTTCCTTCCTCTTGTTGGGTTGAGCTATAATCTTTACAGCACTCTCGGTTGAACTCCATTACTTTTCCCTATTCGATCTACTACGCACCTCTTTATTACCTCATTTTTTACTCTGTCGAGCCTTCGGGGCATCCTAGTGAGTATTTTTATACTCACCCCTGCTTGGGCATTTCCTACACTTGGTGTGCCCATGCATACAACAGACAGGTCGATCATGACGTCATATGAGATTAGGAGTTCGGGAGCTTGGACCGCGTATGATGGTCGTAGTCGGGTTCCAGGTGAGGGACCCTCCTACCTGTTGTACTTTTGTTTACCTGTTGTCGTGTTGTGGCACTTTTCTGGTTTGGTGGGTGTTTTCCCAATTTTCTTTTTAGTTTACCATCAGGTTTTACTTTGTACTGTCTAAGGTCAAGGAACTTTATTGGTTGTTTATAACAATTAGTACTTTAATTTTCCTTTTACTCTTCACTTCTACATTGAGTGGGCTGTGTGTGCGTGTGTGTGTGTGTGTGTGTGTATACGTACTCAACCAAAGGCCTCCTTGAGTTTCTTAGCCTTCAGCACTTATCGCTATCCCCTGGCATATGGAGGCAGGCTTGGGGTAGTTGCGACTCAGGACCGGGTAGGGTCGGGTCGTGACATATATACTTAACATGGTTTTGTAAGTGTTTCTATATTTTTTTATATAGTCATATGATTTTGATAGTTTTTTTACTATTTTTAATGTCTTCAATGGGTTTTGGGGGCTTTCAATTGTTTTAAATATAAGATATTTTTTGTGTTATTAATATTATTCTGGGGTTTTCAATGTTCCTATAATGTAATGTGTATTCGATGATTTATATAGTGTATTCATAGTTATTAAGGTATTTTATTATGTTATGTGATTTTTTACAGAATTATATAGTGTTTTTATTAAGAAAATTAGGTTTCAACTGGTTTGAAATTCTTTACTATAGATTCCATGGAATTCATGATATTTCGTGATATTTCTACTCATTTGGAGATTGTTCTTTATTTAACATAATTTTTTGTATATATGTGAAGTTTATTTGTTTATAGAATTTTTTCTCTTTCATAAATGGTTTGAAATCATTGTTAAAGACATGGTATTGGTTGTAATAGTTTTTTGGTATTCTCCACTGTTTTAAATATCTTTCCAAATTTTTAAATTTTTAATGTTTCTAATGGGTAGTAGTGTTTATTAGAATTTTTTTAATTATAAATTGTTAAGGAGTTGTCTTTATTTTTTATGTGCTTTATATGATTTTATGTTTTATGGGGATTTCATTGGTTTGGCATGTTTTTTAGTGTTTCCACATATTTTCTGGGATTTATTATATTTTTTTATTGATGATTTTCACAATGATTAATGGTATTTATTTATTTTTAATTATTTATCATATTTATCATATTTATAATGATATTTGTAGACATTAATATTATTTACAGGGTATTTTTTGATTTACTAATATTATGTGTTTTTAGGTTTTTATGTTTTTATGTGATTTTATTATTTATAGGTGTGTCTGGGTTTTCCATGGTTTTTATGTCTATATATGGATTTTAATGGTTTTAGATGTTTTTATTACTATTTTCTTGTTTTTTAGTGTTTTTATGTGTTTCGTGGGATTTTATAGGGGATTCCATGCTTTATTTTTTTCAAGGATTTTGTATTGTGTTGCATACTTTTTCCTTACATTTCAAGGTAATTCAGATTTTATATGAGTTTTCAATGTTGTTATGTGTTTCTATTATCTAATAATTTATTTTAATATTTCGGTGTATTTCATTGATTTTTAAGATTTTATGTGTATTAAATTAATTTTTTAGAAATTTTTATTATTTTTATGGGTTTATATGATCTTTTATGTTATTCGAATATATATCAAGGTTCTAAGGGTTATAACTATTCCCATATTATTTCAATTTTTAATGTATTTTTTTAGTAATTTTCATGGTTTTCCATGATTTAATATTGTTATCAATTTATTAGGGTTTCTATGGTATATATTAATTTTTTGGGTTCTCTATTTATATCATTATCTTTTATTATATCTTTTGGGTTTTGGTCTGTCATTGAATGAATTTTATGATTTTTACATGAGTAATTTGTCTTCTAAAAGATAATATTGGGTTTCTATTTGCTGGTAGTATTAATCTACTGCTTCTAAATATTTACTATATTTTAAAAAAAATAATGTGTTTAATAGTTTTTTCCCATAATATATAGGATGTTCCATAGATTTCTTGTATTATCAATGTTTAGTAGTGTTTTCTATGTTTTTCAAATTATATTTTTCTCAGCCATTCAATATATTTTAGCAATGTTTTATTGATTTTTCTATGGTTTTCATGGTGTTTAAATTATAACAATATATTTATTCCTTTTAAAGGATATTTAAGTGTTTAAAGGATTTCTCATTTTCTATCAAGGGGTTTCATTCTTTTTATAGTGTCATTTTGTTTTTTCATATTTTTTTATTGATTTTCTGGCTCATAATAGGGGTTTTTATAATTTTATGCGGCATTATTTTTTCTAATGTTTCTATTAGTATTTTTTGTTTTTTTATTTATTTATTTTAATGGTATCTTCATGATTATTTAGGGATTTTATGGTATTTAATTTTTCCGGGGTTAGCCTGGATTTTGTAGAAGATCCCATTAGATTTAAGGATTTTGGTGATATTATATGGTTTTCACGAATCACATGGTAAGATATGATTTATAATTTTTTTTATACAAGATTACATGGGTTTTTAGGGGATTCATGGGTTTTATGATTATAAATAATTTTATTTCAATTTCATCATTTTTATGTTTTTTTGGGATTGTTCATTCATTTTTGGATTTTGATTTTTTATGATTTTTCAAATTTTAAATGATTTTAATCTCAAACAAGGATAATATGTTTTTCATTGATTTTTTAGGGTTTTTTAGTATTTAAATTGTTTTATAACTCTTTCTAGGATTTCGAAAGTCTTTCATGGTTTTTTCATGTTTTTAGTGTCCTCAAATGAATTTGATGGTTATATAAATTTTTTATGATTGTTCAAGGTGTTATATTGTTTTACGTGACTTCATTATATTTTTTCATGGATTTAATTATTCTTCATTTTTTTGGATTTTGATAGCTTTTTATAGTATTTTCATTGATTTTACATGGATTTTGGATTATCAATGTATTTCATTGATGTTCATGTCTTTTTATCATTTTCAAATCCTTTTTATTATTTTTAATAGGTATATATGGTATTCAAAATCTTAGGTGTTTATCATATTAATATAAAATTTTATGTTGTTTAGAATTTTTTTGGGATTTTAATAGTTTCCATTTTTTATTATTTCAATGGGGTTTCAGGTTATTTTAATGCTTTTAAAAATTTCCCATGTTCATTACATTTCACTTTTTTTAATTTTCAAATATTACTAACATATTTTATAGTTATTTGTGGGTTCTTATAGTTTTCAAGAGTATTTAAGGGATGTCGTTATTTTCTTAGTCCTTATAATTTCATTTAGTGGATACCGAGTGCACTATGGGTTTTAATTGTATTTTATGAGTTCATGAGGTTTCTAGGTTCTTAATGGGTTTCTTAATATTCTTAAATTTTCTTCAATTTAGGGATGACGTTTTTTTATATTTTTACCTATTTTTATTCATTGTTTCTATGAATTCATAATATGGTTATATTGGTTTTTCGGTTTTTCAACGATTATTACATGTTTTGTTATGTTTTATAAAAATTCTAACAGTTTTGTTACTCTTGAGAATATTTAGGGATTTGAATGGGTTTCTATGTTTTCCATGGTTTCCATAAGTCTTCCACATTTCAAAATTATTCTGAGGATATTACAGAAAATCATGAATTTGGATGGAAATTAGTTATTTTATATGTTTGGCCAGTGTTTTCTGGAGAATTTCATGGGTTTTTGGATTAATGGTTGTATGTTTTTAACGGGTGTTAGGGGAATATATTGGTTTTCACGTTTTAGGTGTTTCCAATGTATATCATTTTAAAAAGGATTTCTCATCGTTTTACATGAGTTCCAATATTCTAAAAAAATTTCCAATGTTTTATGAGATTTTTTTAGTATTCTTAAGGTTTTATATTTAGTTATATTGTATTGTAAATTTTTAAGAGTTTTCATATGACTTCAAGGGAATTTCAAGGTTTTAATAAGATAATAGTTTTTATAGTATTGGATTCTTTTCTATAATTTCCTTGGGATTTCATATTATTATTTAACTTTATAGGGGTTTTAATATGTTTTTTGTATTCAATGGGTTTAAAATGTTTTTCAAGAGGTTCACATCATCATTCAAATCATTCTAGTGATTTCATGGATTTTTTATCATTTAATATATTTTTTCTATTATCTTTCGAGGTAATAAATGGGGTATAATAGTCTTGTTGTTTATTAGTATTTTATGGCTTTATTGGGATTTCTAGTTTTATTTAAGGGATTCAACAAAGTTTTACAAATTTAGTTCTTCCCTAATAACATATGTTTTAATGTTTTTTTTGGTTTTAAGTTAATAATACTTCCTTTAAAGGGTTTTCCTTATTTCATCATTTTTTAAAATGTTTTAATAATTTTTGTATTTTTTATTGAATATATATAAATATATATTTTAGGATTGTGGTGATATTTCTAGTGTATTTTAATATATTATTATGATATAATATGTTATTATCATATTATATAGTTATAAAAAATAATCAGATATCTAGTTTTTATTTGGTTTTATAAGGTTATGAATGTTTTTTATCAGGTTTATGGTTCTTTGTAGACAATAACAAGTTCTTAATATTGTTTCTATTTTTTCATGTTTTAATATTTCATTTTTTGTTTTGTATTTCTGGTGATTTCCCAAATTTATGTTGATTTTTAGTGGATTTTAGTGTTTTTAAATATAATAGATGATTTTTTATTTTCAAGGGGTTTCTTTGTTTTCCAATTTTTTAAAAGAGTTTGATAAAAGTTTCCATTATTTTAGTAGTTTTATATGATTTCAATGGTTTTATAGGATTCGATGGATTTGTAGGGCATTTATGAGTTTTCAAATGTTTTAGGGGATTTTAGTTTTGATATCAGTTATATATATTTCTAGTGATATTAAGTATTCTCCGAGATATTTTATGTATTTGAATGGTTTTTCAGTTTTCAAAATGATATGAGTTTTTTCCATTATTTGTGGGTATTCTATTATTAAAAAATGGATTCTGGGTTCTTTGGTTTTAGGGGGATTGAAATTTGTAACAGTTTTTTATTCTCATGAACTTTTTTGTGTTTTATTGGGTTTGACATTGAAAATTATTTTTCTAGATATTTTTTAGGTTTTATGATTTATTTCCCTAGATTTTTAATATCATAAATTTTTTATTGATGTTTTTAGGACTCTTTAATATTTTTATAGATTAAAATAGTTCGTCAAAAAATTTATATAATTCATTAATATTTTTAGTGGTTTACAGTGATTTATTAGGGTGTTTAAAGATTCTATGATTGTATTTAAATTTTCATTCTTTTTTTCAGGTTTATTCATGATTATCTTGGGTTTCTAAGATTTTATATGGGTTCTCAATTCTTTCCCTGAGTTTTATATTTATTTTTATGGGGTTACCTATTTTCCATATAGTCTTAAGGGTTTCATTGTTTTATGATTTTTTGGTGTTCTATAGTTTTTTCAATGATTGTCATGATTTTAATGGTTGTTAGTGATTTTTCAAGGAATTCCTACTTTTTATCAATATTTATGGATTTTTAGGGTTTCATACATATTTAGGTTTTCCAATCGATTGATTTTTTCATAAGGTCATCAGTTGTCGTCCACATCTTTTACTAAATTAGAATGAATTTGTTATTCTTTATAATTGTTCTTATTTACCAACAATTTTCATTATTTTAAGGATTTCAATGGATTATTAGGTGTTTTCAAGGTTCTAAAATATATCAAATTGATTTTATTGTTTTCAATGTTTATAAAAAATTTCTAAAATATTTTATGGGTTTCTTAGGGACATTATTGTTTTCTAAGGATTTTTTTGGTGATTCCTAATAATACAATTCATAAGAATGTTAATTAGGTTATTGTAATGTTTTTAGAAGTTTCCATGATCGACCACTATTTTAGGGTTTTTTATTATTGATTTCATGGGTTTCATGTCCGTTATAATGATTTCTATAGTTTTTTGTTTACTCAATGAATTCCATAAATGGGTTTTCATACGGTTTTGAAGGGGTTATCATGGGGAATTAAATATTTTAGTGTTTTTATTATTTTAATAGATCTTTTTTGTTTTCATAGTTTATTAAATTTTTTAAGATATAATATGATTTTAATAGATTATTTTTTTTGTTTCATGCATAATGTTGGTCTCTCAGTGTTTTGGGAATTTTTTCTATTATTCCTATGTTTTTCATGTTTCTATTGTTTTTAGGATCGACCCTGGTTTTTAAGTACTTCCATATTTTTAATGGGATTTGTATAGTTTGAAGGGATATAAATGTTTATTGAGGGGGATAAATATTTAAAGGGGTTTATATGGTAGTTAATTTATTATTATTGATTTTAATATTTTATAGGTTTTTATAAGATTGTATAGGATTTCTATAAAATTTCTTATTTTAAAAATATTACATGTTTGTGTGGAATTTTATTAGTTTCCATATTTTTTCTAGTTTTTAGGAATTAATTGTATTTAATTTTTATTGGTTTCAAAAAAAATCAATGATTAGAGTGGTATTTCAAAGATTTCAATGTTATTAAGGGTGCATCATGGTTTTTTAGTATTTATTATTTTTTCAGGGTTTTGTATTTTGGCTCATTTTTATAGATATTTTCAACAATTTCTTTGGATTATTCAGTTTTTTAGGGGTTAAAATGTTTTTGACAATTTTTAGGTTATTTGGGTTTCTTAAGATAGTCATGGTTTTAATGGGTTTATTATATTTTATAGTGTTCTCCAGGGGATTATATAATTCTTGTGGGTTTCTATATTTTTTAATTGATATTATTGGTTTTCTATGTTTTTAGGTTTTTTTGGATGTTTTAATTGTTTTATTTTGTTTCAAAATGATTATTTAGTTTACCATTTTTTAGTGTTTTCAATTTTCTTAGGGTTTCACTAAGAATATCATGTATTTATTGGATTCATAATTACTTTTCTAGGAGAGTTCTATATTTTTGGATATTCTATGTCTTTATATGATTTTTCATACTTATTCAATTTTACGATGTTGTCAAGGAGTTTAATGGTTTTTTGGGGTTCATTTGGTATTTTCAAGTGTTTTAGTGAGTTTTAGTGTTTTCTATTTCTTTCATATGAAATATGATTTTCTCATTTTCTATAGTTTTTCTAGTGTGATTAATTTTATATTATGAATTTGAACGTTAATCAAATTTTCTCATGTGTTTATTATATATCTGATATTATAGTTTTTTATATATTCTGTATTTTTTCATGGTTTTCTATGTATTAATGTTTATTTTACAAGGGTTTTTAGGGGTTCAAATGGTTTTAAATGTTTTATACTTTTTCAATGGAATTTATAAGATAAAATAATTTTTTTATTATTTTTATGTTTCCTGTAGGGGAATGTATGTTTTTTTAGTGTTATAATTTTTTTTGGGAATTCATAAATTTTCGATGGTTAATAAGGGGTTTCATTATTAATCTGTGATTTAGGTGTTCATATGGTTTTGTAGTGTTTTCCATGGTTTTTTATTAATTTATATTATTTATATCGGAAGTTATATTTTTAATGTCTTCTATTTGATTTAATTGATTTCATTTTTTTCATAATTCATCCGAATCATTATGGATTTTTTTTTGGAATTTCAAATATATTTATGGAATTATCATTTTATTTTGAGGTTAATAATATTTTATAAGGGTTTTTGTATTTTCATTACTTTCAAGGGATTATTATTTTTTATATGGTATTTATAATCTTTATTGATTTTACGAAGTTTTTAACATGTTTTTATGTTTCTCAATGGATTTTGATACATTTTTTGGATTTTTTTTATTTTAATTTTTTTAAATAATCATTATTAGATTTGTTTTTTCTGGTATTTTCATTATATTTATTGATTTTCAAGATCATTCATTGAATTTCATGTTTTTTCAATATTTTTTTATACATTCACATGTTTTCATTCTTTTAAATTGTTTAATTTTTTTGTTTCTAAGATTCCCAAATTTTTTAATGTTTTTACTATCAATTTATATTTTTTTTATTTGATTTTTCTATTTTTAGGGCCATTTAGGGATTTTTGATAATAAATTGTTTTAGGGGTTTTAGGATTTAGTAGTATTTTACATTTTGTTTCATATTTTTACAATGTTTTTATTATATTTTAAATATTCATATTTTTAGTGATTCTTCAATCATATTCTATTTAAAATTGGGTTTTAATTTTTTTTTTAAATATTTTAATTTTTTATTGTTCGAATAAATTTTCACTATTTTTAATGGATTTCATTAGTATTCAATGGGTTTCTATTTTTTCTATGTTTAATTTTTTATCATTAATTTGTATGGTTTTTACTAACTTATTAATTTTCATGGATTTATTTTTTCAAGGGTTATTCAATATATTCAAGGGTTCATCATTTTTTTATATTTTGGAGGGTTTTCTAGGGATTTTATGGTGTTTATAGGTTTCTAGTATTTTGAAGGTATTTTTATATATTTCATAGTTTTGGAATTTTTTAATGGTTTTAACTATTTCCAGGGGGTTTTAAATTTTTGTTTTGTTTTTTACTTATTTTTAATAATTTAGTAGTGTTTTCTTAGTAATATATATATATATATATATATATATATTATTTTTAGATTATTTTTGGGTTGTCAATATATTCTAATGGGTTTTCAGAAGATTGAATGTTTTTGAGTTTTTTTATGAGTTATGTATGTTTTCCTTGTGAATATATAATTTTATAATGATTTCCATTTGTATTCATGGTATTCTATGGTTTTATGGTTTCAAATAAATTATCATGGTTTTTAATAATGTTTTTAAGTACTTTGGTGTTTTATGTTTTTTAAATATCATTTAGAGTTTATCTGTTCTATTCGTTGATTTCTAGTGTTTTTTGGGTTTTTAATAAATTTTCTATGATTTTAATATTTTTATAATTTTTTCAAGTGTTCACATGTGTTTCCATAGGTTTTTATAATTTTTATTTTTTTGGGGTTTTCTAGAGTCCTTCAAATGTTTTTAAGGATTTTATTTTTTCATTGTTATTTTTGTGTTTTCACGGGTTTTTAGAGTTTTCATTAGGCCTACATGGATTTATAGTTCAATCAATTTAATTCTGGTGTTTTTTTATTCAAGTATGTTTATAATGGGGTTTCAAAATTTTTTAGGTTTCCTTGGTGTTTTTGTGTATTTCATGGGTTTTCAAGGATTCCTTAAGGTTTTCTTTTATTTTAACTGGTCTTATTAGGCTTTCGATGTTTTTTATCTTTTTAAGGTCGTACAAGTCAATTTAATGGGTTTTCAATTTATTATATGATTTTTTGGCATTTAATTATAATAAAAAATGAAGGTTTTATTAAGGTTTTATAATTATTTTTTGGTGATTATTTTTTCTAATGGTTTAAATTGGTTTATAAGTATTTTATGAATTTTCTAGGATTTCATGCTTTTATGTGGTTTCCATCTATTTAACAGTTTATGACAGACCTGAAAATGTTAGTTCATTTTCATGATTTCATTATTTTCAATGTTTTAAATAGATTAATTAATTTTAAATTCAATTTCAAATATATAAATATTTTTCCTAGGTTTTATAACATTAATAATGATTTCTATTTGTTTTTACACATTTTCTAGGATTTTAAAGGATTTTAATGAATTTTCAAAGAAGTTGAGGGATTGAAGATTTTTTATTGTGTTAACTACTATAGTATTATTTATATGAATTTAACATGGTTTGTATGATTTCTTATGGTCCTATGAGATTCTATGTGGGTTTTCATGGTTCCTTGTGTATTTTGGGTGTGTTTCTAGAAATTTAAACAATTATTTGGGTGTTTGTGTCATTTGTTTTGTTTTCATTATTAAGTTGAGGGATAATGTTTTTCTTGGGATTTTATAATTTTTAATGGTTATGAAATATTTTGATATTTTTTAATGGGTTTTTATTATTTCATGAATTTTCTAATGTTTTCTAGTGTTACAATGTTTCCAGGAATATGCTCTCTTTTTTCATAGGATTACATTAGATTTTAGGCATTTTTATATTTTTATTATTTTGTTTGTATTATAAAATTTTTTAGTTGTTTTAATGTTTATGTGGGGTTACTAGAGTTATTTTGGTTTTTCTACATGTTCATGGTACTTTTTGGAATTTGAGTTTTTTTTTTTAATTTTTTGTGTATTTTTTAAATTTATTAATACTTTTATGGTATTCAAGTATTTTTCAACATTTATAAGTTTCATAGGGGATTCATGGGTTTTTATGTGGGGGGTTACAAATTTCACTATTTTAATTGTTTTCTAATGATTTTAAATTATCATTCATTTCTTTTAATATTTTAAAAATATTTAGAACAATCACCTTTTTTTAGTTTTATCAATGCTTAATTCATATCCCTATAATGGTAAAGGGGAATCATAAGAGTTTTATGTTAAAGGGTATCTCAGGGTTTGAAAAAAATATTGGATTCCTAGGTTTTCAGATTTTTCTTGGTTTTTAAGGATTTATAGGTTTTACAAGGGACATTGAGGGTTTTAAAGATTTTTCATCTAATTTTCTTTGTTTTCATGGAGTTTTCATGCATTATAATGAACTTATAGGGATTATCAAGTGTTTTATGATTTTTCAGGGTTTCTAATTTTGTTAGGGTTGTCACGGATTTTCATGATTTTTTATGGATTTAAATAAATTTCTAGGGATTTTGTTGTGTTTTTGGGTTATCATGGTTTTTATTTTTTCTCATTTTTTCTAGTATTTTCAAGGATTTATTTTATTTTTGATAGTATTTTATAGAGTAATCATGGTTTTAAATGATTCCTGTGATTAAAAATATCATTTTTGTTTTTAAGTGTCTTTTTGGGGTATTTAATATATTGTTATTTGGTTTTATGTGATCTTGTTTTCTATCATGAATCTCTAGGGTTTGAATTTTTTTGAAGGGTTTCAATTATTATTCAAAATATTATAGCGTTTTCCATGTTTTTTATGTTTTATCATATTAAATTATTATTAAATATTTTATAGAGATTATTATGATTCAAATGGAATCTATGTCTTTTGGTTCTTTTAGGAGTATTAATAATTTTTGGTATAATAAAAATGGTTTTTATGATTTTATGGTTTTTATAGTTTTCCTAGGTTCATAGTCGTTTATTATATTTAAAATGTTTTTAGGGTTTTTAGGGTTTCTATGTTCATTCGTATTTTTTAATGGTTACAAAGGAATTCAATTAATTTTCATATTTTTCCATGGTTTTCTATGTTTTTTAAAATTATATCATCGATTTCATGTTTTTCTATAATGTTATATTGTTTATTATGGTTTTTAATGAGATTTTATGGTGTATTAATCCTGAAATTTATATGATATCATAGATTCATTGTTTTTTTCCTGTTTTTCATATTTACTAATTGATTATTTTTTTAATTTTTCAGCATTATTTGATGTTTTTAATGGGTTTTAATATGTTTCTCTTAATTATCTCTTATAGGAATGTCAAAAAATTCCATGATCAATATGTTTTTTAATATTTTTAATTGTTTTAAGGATTCTCTATGTTGTCTTTTTTTTTATTTATCTTATTCGCACAATTATTTTCCATATATAAATATTTTTTGGGATGATTTGAAGGTTTTACTAATTTTCCAAGGGGTATAAGCACTTATAATTTTATTTATTTATTTTGAGAGATTTTATAATTTTTATTGATTTGTTTAGATTTTATACGATTTTCCAGGATTTCAATGTTTTATAAGGGTTTTCATGTTTTTCAATGGATTAATATGGTTTTTTGTTAATTTCAATGATTTTGTGTTTTTTCAATGATTCTTTATTAAATTTTTGGTTTTACTACTTTATATGGTTTTCATGGAATTATTAAAATTTTCCAAGATTTTAATGGCTTTCTAGGCTTTTCAGGGTTATAGGGTTTTTATAATTTTTTTCATTATTTTATCAAAATTATTTTTTCATTTATTTTAAAACATTAAATTTTTTATCATGGTTTTTATCAATTTATTTGATTACACAACAATCTATTATTTATTATGCTTTTTGTAACAAATCTCTATTAAGAATCCATCCCCATATAGTAGTGAAGAAAAAAGTAAATCCCAAACAACACTCATAATTGAACATGGTTTAGAAACTAGAAATGATGTATGAGAAACATAATTGGGATGAAATACCCAAATACTGCCTAAAAAAAGTTAAAACTCTATTCATATATATATAATATAAAATAATACACAATCAATTATTCATGTAAATGTCATCTAGATAAAATATGTATCTAATTTATAATAATAGAAGAAACTTCAAATATATATATAACTGTAATAGAAACTTAAGGAGTTGAAAAACAAATTTCCATTCAAGTCATTAAATCCATATAGGAAACCTCAAAGAAGCATTTTTTATTTTTATATTTATATGGTGATAATTAAATTGTACTCTGTAGGATCCTCCCTAAAACAACTGATGAGAATGTCGAAGAATCATTTTAACACATTAGTGAATAAATATAAATGTAATAAAAATATATAGAATTTTAATTATCTCTCTTCCACATTGTGGTTCATTCTTCCAATATCAAATAAAAATATAGTATTAAAAGAATACAAATTAATAAGAAACACTATATCACTACAAATTTATTGTTACCCTTATTTTTCTCCTCATTCGATTTGTGTTAAGGACTGAATGCTGTTCTGGAGCCCTTGTAAAAGAAAAAATATTCATGGGATTCAAAAAAAATATAATAGGACTACATAATGCTTACTAAAATAAGAAACAACTTGAAAAATGAAAAGGAAAATTTAAATGACCACTGTGTACATGAAGTGATATTACAAAACACAGAACCATTTTTAGTTGTCTAACTGATGCAAATAAGGAATCTACATATTACATGAGTTGTAAAACCAATATTGAACTCAATCGATGTATTATGATGAACATTATAGAAATTATAATTTAATAAAAATCATCATAAAAGTAGTACACTATAATTAAAATAATGACATGAAATAATAAATAGGTAAAGTAAAATGAAAAATAAAGAAATGTATGTAATTGAGAATACATAATGTGACACGAAAAATACCTATTTTCTTGAAACCTCTACAATACTGAAACTAGATAATAGAGGGAAATATTTTTAGTAATTCATTTCCATTAAAGGAACAAAATTTTATATATTAATGTGAAAATATTACTTGTAAATATCATCAACATAGTCCATGAATAAATAATTTAAAAATAAATCATATTCAAGATAGTTTTAAAATAATTATATTATTATTGGATATTTATCTAGTTTACAATATTTCAAAATATATCATTACGTACATGAGTTTTAGTACATGAAAAAAATCCATATTTACATTTTCCTTTCATATATAGGTTCCACATACATGTAAACTCCATATCATTGTTCTAGAAAATAACCAACAACTTCATCAAAAAAGGCTACGAAAATAAATTAAAATTAATTGAAAATTATAATTTCTTATGAAAGGAATATAAATATATGTAGAAAAAATTACCGTCATCATTGGGAGATGAGGTAAAAAATAACCAAATATAAAAAAACAATATTTTTTCACAATCTAAGGTATGTTGAATAATTCATATCATGGGAAGACTGTATGAGAACTAGAGAAAAAACACTAGAAACCTCTACTTAATAGTTTTTGAAAATTCAGATCTAGCCAAAATTAGCCATATAATGTGCTATCCACAACCCACTAGGGAGAACTACATCATGTCCTGATAGTAATCACATCCCTATCATAGAATTAATTTCTTAGTTTTTAGCATACTCGATAGCATAAGGAGGTTGTAATCAATTCCCTGCATGTACATAATACATGACATGGCCACCCATGTACCCAAGGATCACATTATTAGCCAAATGTAGCATATCCATGTAATCCTTATAATAAAATTTGACAAAATATCAATTATATATATTTGAAACATAAATTATATAATAAAAAACATTTCCTACAAACACCATAACCAAAACATTCCTATTCTCTATTTAACCAAGAATAAAATATAAGAATCATATACCAAATTAATTATTAATATAAAATCATATAATATTAATATCATTATGAAATTAATATAAATGATATAATGGAAACTATTAAGTGAAATGTTAGCTGCAATATGATATATTTATATAAATATATATCTAAAACATGGGAATATACCTTGGAAAACTAATATTTTTGGGATATCATTTAATTACCAACCCAGGAATGATTTTGTTGAAAACCATTGAAAATAGACAATTAATAATATGGATTCATTAACCATATATAAATTATTTTATATAAAAATATTAAACTGCCTTATAATAATTTATAACTAATATTGTTGAATCACAACACCATTTAAAAAATATTTTTTCAAAAATCAAATATTTTCTCTTCATTTAAATTTTTCAAAATAATAAAACACATTCAAAAAATAATTTATATTAATAAAAATATATATTATTGAATTTTAACAAAAAATGAATATTTTTATAATTTATTTAATAATATATCATTATGTAGAGATTTGTAGGTTCTCTTTATATTAATTTTTAGAAGTTTGAGGAGCACATTGTTATTAAGAACTAAATCATGTCTATAAGAAAAAAGCGTTATCCATAGTTCCAGTATCCACAACCAACAACCTGCACCATGGTTCTAAAATCATAGTGACCTACATTAAGTACATGATCATCTCACTAAACCATATACACCACATAAATAAACAATATATATCACAAATGAAAAAAGAAAAATGATATTAAATAAAAAATACTGAAGACATCCCAATGAAAGATACCCAAGATCGGAGGAGATGTTCCCTATATCTCACATGCACTGAATCATAATCCTCACAAAATACAAAAAAACATACAAATAAAAATTACCAAATAAATCCAAAATCAAATACAATTCTACACATAACCATGACAATTCAATGATCATGCAAACACTAAATGGTTGAATGATTATTCAATAAATATAAATCCTTTACATATGCAACCAAAATCCCCATAATGTATGATGATTCCACCATTAGGACCTAGGATGGGGTCTATCATCGAGGGTATAGATTCTCAAATATGGTATTAGTTGGACTTTAGAATTATATAGGATTTTGAGATACGATAATCAAAAAGTGTTAATCTATAGAATTTAATATAAAGGCAAATGAAATTATAGAAATGTTTAAAAAAGAAAAAATAGTAATAATTGTCTATATGTTAATATATAAATATAGTATTATGGTAGTGACTCAATAATACATAAAAACATGATCAAATAATGTCCAACTATATCCATAGCATACACCAGGAAACTAGAAAAATGGTTTATATATGCAGTGTGTTAGAATAACATGTATGCTAAGGTGGATCATTATTATAGACTCATGTACACATTTTAAAATGTTTATAATATAGTGGTAGAGAAAATTTACTACAATTAACATTCACCTAAAATCTCATCCAACCAATCATACCCTCACTATAAAATAATAAAAAAATACAACAAAAAATATAGTTACATAATACCAGGAACATAAATCTTGGGAAGCCCTTATCCAATTGAAAAATGATTTCATGATCTCACTTAATAATTCCAAACATCATAAGTTCAAATACCCTCCATACATATAACATATCATACACAGTCATCGATGACGTGATTCAGGATACAACACTACATATTTCTCTCTCTCAGAGTCTAGAATCTTATTCTACTATAAATTTTCTTGTAATCACATCCTCAATTATTCATATCCAAATAACATCAAAAAAATGGTCGATTGGGTATCATGAATCTGGAATACATCAATCTCATTTCATCCTCATACCATAAATGTCACCCACCACATATCACAACATTATCACCATTACGTATTCTCCTACAAAAACCAATATAATCACTGATTAATCTATAAAAAACCATATCATCAGTAGGTAAACTCTTAAAACAATAAATATCCTCCCAAGTTAATATCAAACTCTATCCCATATCATAACTTACATTGATAGAATAGGAAAGAATAAAATGTATTTAAGATATTCGGGAAACACCTCGACCATGAAACATTTGGGATTTAGCATAGAAATCCAACATAGGTGGGGGGATAAAAAAATAAAATATGAATTACTTGAAGATATATATTTCAAAATATCAAACATCTAGTTTCACAATAACCAAACTTGTGTACACAACAACACCAAAATTACAACATACATTGTATTCAAAAACTGTAGCCACCAAAAAATTTATAACATCACACATCATCTATGAATCACAAAAATTTCAACTTCTAATTTTTATTTTTACCTTTTAGTGATATAATGAGTGTTATATTTATTCACATTGACACAATCCTTTTCCTAATCAATCAATTCATTTTAGATAATAATGAAACATAAATTCAAGTCTATTCATATAATTTACCTACCAATACTTTTTATAATTATCAATTAAATATATTCTATGGATGACTATGGAACTAAAAAACCCATACCACATAAAATATCACCCATATCACATCATCAATCTCTATAACATCGCACTTGTTTGTCCATCTCTTCCAACAACCTCTTTTCTCAGACACTACAAAATGAAACTACTAAACATCACTTCCATTGAACAATAACAAATGACGCATACCATATCCACTAACAATCACATCCAATATTATTTAACAATACATTTACATAGAAATATCACCATATAGTGAATCACATAATAGAAGGAAAAACATAAATAACAATAAATAACATAACATCTAGAATCAAACAATTATTTTTAAAGTCATATATTACAATACCTAAATTTTTACAATGGGTATTCTCCCAGAATTCTTGATAACAATAGGAAACTAATTAGTTTTTCATATACGTTATTTTAGAAAGTGTTTTTCTTTATAACTCTAAAATAAACACAACAATTTTCTCACAAAAATATCAACTTAAAAAATGAATGGCCCCTAACATCCATGAATTTATTCAATTGAAAGAAGAATTCATAACCTTATTTTTAATAACATAAATGCAGTAAAACCAGTTATTTCTACACATTCCCATATATTTCACAGTAATTACATTTATTAACTATTAAATATGATCGTCCATATCCAGCAAATAGTCAAAAAATGTATTCAATCCTCACTAATTTTCATGAATAATGAGATACTAGGACCCCCTGCATATAAGAATCTTTATGATTTTATGCAAAAAATTGGTTATATGTGAAATAAAAATAATAATAAAACCACGGGAAACCTCAAATAAACCTGAACCACTCCAAGAGATTATGATGAAACATAGCATAAAACCACATCAATACTAAAATCATCAATGATATGAATCTCAAAAATAATAATGAAAGGAAACAGAGAGATAATAGAAGATAACCCTCCTAAAATTGACAATGCTTTTACTTAAAAAACAATGGTAATTATATGATTTAAGTGGATGGTGGAACTCCAAAGAAATATTATTATTTTCCAGGGGTACTATAGAATTACGATAGTAGTATTGTAGCAGTGCTACAACAGGTACTGTAGTAGTACTGTAGCAGTGTTATAACAAGTACTGTAGTAGTACTTTAGTACGTACTATAACAGTATTGTATCGGGAACTGGGCACTACTGTAGCAGGTACTGTACTGGGAACTGTAGCAGGCACTGTTTGGCATAGTAGAAGCCGGGAATTTACCTCGTTTCAGCCTTCCGACCACCGATTTAGTCCTCAAGTCCTTTAAGGACTTCGGTCCACCGAAGCCTTCGGGCCTGTAAGGCCTTCAGGCCACCTCAAGGCCTTTGGGCCACCTTAAGTGCATATGCAAACCAGACAACCTACAAGGAACAAGCTCTATAAAAGGATGAGAAATGAGCTTTCACCACAATAGAAGTTACATGGATTTCAATAATGAGAGGGTATTGAACCTTCCATCGGGACAAGCCTGCGCATGCACAGGATATCCTAGACAAATATCCATGAGAAGGTAGAGAGCTGATATCACGATGAAGATGTTTGGGAGGAGCTGTTCTATGTAGTAAGTCTGGGTTGTACATAATTTTTGTACCCTACAGGAAATGAATTCCTCTATGGCCAATGGGGCCATGTAATAAATAAGCCTACAGGGCATATAATGGTTCCACCACACCCCTTGAAAGTTGGATTATCAAAATCAATAAATATTGAAGGACATCGGGCCATTGTATGGACGGTTGGGAACCAAATATTTTTTTCATGGAATCTGGGAATCAACACATTCACATCATGAATCACTAGTTTATATAAGGAGTTTCATTGGGGTCCTCTAATTCATTCGATTAATCATGTTTAGTATATGAAAAACTCAAACATCAAACCCATTGAACATCCACTAATATTTAGGGATCCTCATGTTGGAATTAGTTCATGGATTTTAAAATTCCTTCATATCTTGTGTTTTACAAATAATAAACCCACATCCAATGTTCGAGTAATTAATAGATGAACTCCAAGTTTCATATCAAAATCTCATGATGTAAACACATATTCAAATAATTCATAACCTTTTGTGTTTAAATTAAATATCCAAATATATTATACCCTACTCAAGACTTCTCATCACAACTCCAACACCCAATGTAATTATGTTGTGATCCATGTAGGCATAGACTATTACATTTATATTTCCTCTAGGTTTTTCATGATTTAAAAGGGGTTTATGTTTTTCATAAAATTATAGGATATTAGAGTTATATATTTTCTTTCATGAAACTGAAATTAATTTTATATTTTTTTAATTTCATCTAGGCATCAATGTTTTTATATGGATTTCAATGGGATTTATGTGTATTTGGGATTTGCTGGTGTTTGAAGGGATTCTAGATTCCTATAAAGATTTTTATTGGTGTAAAAATATATTCAATTATATTATAGGGTTTTTTAGGTAATTGTTTAGTTCATTAATCATTGTTATGTTTTTATGTATTCCAATATTAATAAGGGGTTTTTTATAGATATGTAATGTTTTTCATGATGTTTTGAGTTCACTGTAATTTTCATTATTTTTATTAGTATTTTACGTTGTCAATTTTTTGTAGTGATATTCAAGGGTATTAAAGGGAAATAAGTGTTTTCAATTGGATTCCAATGTTATCTTTATTTATTTTTGGTTTTATGATATTTCTCATTTAATAGGGTATTTTCAATGTATATTAGGGAATATATGTTTTTTTTGATATTTAGGGGTCTTCAAGAAAATTTATTATTTCATAGGATATCTAATGTTTTTATATGTGTTTATATTATTTTCATTAATTTTTATGTATTCAATCATTTTTTACATATTTTCTATACAATTTATATTTTTTATATATTGTTTCCATATTTATTATTTTTTTGATTTCATTCATTTGTTTCTATATTTTACATTAATTGTGATTGAATTCAAGTAGTTTTAAATATTTATAATTTTCAAAAGTGGGTTTCAAGTTTTTCGTTGTTTTTTCGTATTTTCAACTATTTTCGCGGTGTATCCTTTATTTTTCAAGGTTTTTTATGGATTTAGGGGGTTTCTATGATTTTTGAATGGCTTTATTCCATTATAAATATTATCATTTTTTGTTGTTATTCATAGTGTATTTTTTTAACATATTAAAAGGTATTTGATTATTTATCAAGGTTAGTAATTATTTTATTGTTATTTTTTAGTTTTCCTATATTTTTTATGTTTTTAGAAACATTCTTTCTTTCCATTATTTAAAGGATCTTCAAGTTTTTTTCATTTTTTCTAGTATTATCTGAAAAAATTCGTAGGATATTCATGGTTTAATAAGGTTTATGTTAGATATTTTACAAATATTAAGTTCTTTTGTAATTTATAACATTTTTAATAGATTTCGTTGGATTTTCTTGGATTCTTATGGTTTCTTGTGGCTTTTCAGTATTTTCATGGGTTTCTTATGATATTTTTGTATTTAATGCATTTAATAGAATTATCATTAGAATTTTGGCTTTTTAAAATTTTTTATGGATTTCATGGCTTCTTATGTTTCTTTTAGTGTTCAATGTATTACTAGTTTTCCACACATTATCAATACAATTATTTTTCTATTATTTTTTTTCTTATTATATTTTTATGGTTTTTAGGGGTTTTAAAGGATTTATATGTTTTATAATACATTAACAAACTTTTATTATTTTCAAGGGACTATGAATTTTATATATTGACCAAATGTTTTATGTCCTTTCATTATATTAATTGATTTTTATATTTTTCATATTATTTCAATGATTTACTATAATTTTCATTAGATTGAATAGTTTTTCATGTTATTAAAAAATTGAATGATTTTTTCTAGGTTCTGTACAGTTTTCTTAAGATTTGAGGTTTTTTTGTCTCATTATAATTTTATAGTATTTTCATGGATTTATGTGTTTGGTTTGAGTTTTCTAGGGTTATAGAATTTTCATGGGTATTTTTGGTTTTTCATGTGTTTTTATAGATTATTGGGGATTTGATATTTTTTTGATAAATATTGTTTTAGTAGTTTTATATATAATAATGATTATTAAAAAATGTTCTTGGTTTTATTTGGATATTAGAATTTTCCAATTTATCTCGTGTTTTTCTTTGTTTTTTTATGTTCTCATGGTATATCTTGAATTCTCAGGAGTTCTATGAGTTTTTTATATGTTATAAATTTTTTAGTGTTTTATACGGTTTTATATGTTTTTCTTTAGGTTTTATGTAGTCTTTTATATTACCAAATTTCATGTTTTTGTATTTCATTTCTATATTTTTCTACTGTTTTTATAATTTTCTCATGTTTTCCATGATTTAATTTTTTTCTTGGTTTTTAGTGACATTTATGGGTTTTAGGTTATTTATATTTTTTCAATATTTGGAAGCCTTTTTAATATTCTTCATTTCTTTTTAAGGGTTTTTATGGTTTCCAATGAAATTTCATTTATTGTTATGGTGTTTATACTAATTATTGGGATTTTTTATATTTTAAAGTCAAATAAAGTGTTTTTATTAATTTTTTATGGTATTATGTTTTCATCTAGATTTTCTCATGCATTTATATTTCTAGGAAAAACTATTAAATTTCATTGTATTCAATGGAATTATATGTTGTTTTGTCGTTATTATTATTTTTAAATGATTTATAGAGATTTTAATGGATTTTTGAATTTTATTTTATTTTATTTCATTACAAGTATATTTATATTTTTATAGTTTTTCTAAATTTTGAAATTTTTATGGGTTTCCATATAATATTTGTGTTATTATAGTTTTTTGGAAGGTTATGAATGATTTTTCCTAGTTTTATACAATTTGACATCATTTTTATGTGTTTCTTGGGGTTTAAATGGGTTTCGAGGTAATTATATGGTATAAAAATGGTTTTCATTCAGTTCTAATTGTTTATGAGGGTTCAAGATTTTTACGAATTATTTATTTGATTTTCTATATTATTTAAGATATTTCATTATTTATTGATTTTTTCATTTATTTTCTTGGGGGTAGGGTTGTTGGATGCTTCATGGTTTTAAATAGGGAATTCTGTGTTTATATGGTTTTTATTGCTTTCATTGTACATTATGGTCATTGATTATATTTTAATGTCTTATGGATTATCATGATTTTATGGATTTTACATGGTTTTTTATTATCTTACATTGTATTTTCATGTTTTATATTATTTCTATTGATTATTAGGGGTTAATAATTATTTTCCAGTTTTCTCTTTGCTTTATATTTTTAATCAATGTAATCTTGGTGATTTTTTTTATTATCATGGTTTTATATTATTATTTTCATGGTTTTATCTATTTCTTTATATTAATATTGATTTATAGTGGATTTTTTTATTTAAATTAAGGGTTCGTAAAAAATATTTTAAACCCATGTAAATCATGAAAATAACTAGAAAACCATTAAATATGAGGTAACCCATTTATAGTAGTGAAAATAGGTATTTCTATAAAATAATGTATGGTCCTAGAAAAACAATGTACATCTATGATAATGTTTAAAACCCCATAAATTCCTAGAAACAAAATTTAAAAAAACATAGAACCCAAGAAATCCAAAGAAAATAATTTATTGTCTTTAAAACACAACAAAAATAACTGTTGGTGCCAAAAAATCAGAAGGGAGAAGGATAATAAGAAAGTCTCTGAATCTTCCTCATGAAGAGATTTTGCAGAACCCCAAGGCCATGTTCCCATTGCGATGTAAGGAGGCGGGATGCTCCGCGATCCATTTTGACATTCGCTAGCCCCTCGAAAATAAAAGAGGTGGGATGCTCTGCCAGTCGTTTTGACATCCAGGAGCCTGCTGTGAATCAAGGAGGCGGGATGCTCCACGTGTAGTTTTGATGTTCGCGATCCCATCGTGATCCAAGGAGGCCGGATGCTCTGCGAGTCTATTTGATGTTTGCTAGCGTGCCGTGAAGCAAGGAAATGGGATGATCCGTAAGACATTTTTTCGTTCTCAAGCCATCCACAAAGCAAGGAGGCGGGACGCTCCGTGTTCCCAATTTTCATTTGCGAGCCTGACGTGGAGTAAATCCATCATCGCACTGAGCGAGCTCTACTTCTTGGTGCCTATGGCTTATAAATTCTGGCCTCCCCCAGGCCCAATGGATGGATCATCCAACCTTTAACCTTCTTAGATCTCAAATCGCGAACTACTTTCTGCTCTGCAAACCATGATCTTCTTAGGATACTTTTTCTCTGCAAAGTGCCTCCCATATTCCTTGTTTTCACCCCCTCTTAGAGAGGGATGCTTTAACAAAGCCTATAATCCTTCGTCAATGAAGGAGATTGTAACGTGGACTTGGGTCCGCACAGAGCGTTTTTTCTTCGCGAAGCCCCCCCCCCCATGCACATGTGACTCAAATGCTAAGGAAGAGTCACTCTGCCTGAAAAATCACATTTCTTCACAAGACCTTTTTTAGGAGGCACCAATGCTTTGTAGGGATTTTCATGCCGAATGCCCTTCCACTTCGTGAAGCATCTCTTGTATGCAACTATGTCCTATGCATGGGCTTGGCCACTTCACTTCGTGAAGCCTGAACCTTCATGAATCCCATCCATTGCATGGACCACCAAAACTCTTTGAGGCCTCTACTCATAAACCCATTTTCTCTGCGACTACCTCTCCCATGCAACCTCTTAGGTTTGCACGAAGTAACATCAAAGTCCCAAGGGTGATATTTCACATTGTGTTGCCTCACCTCATGCTTCTTTGTATATGAATGCTAATGGCTATTTCTTTTTAGTATATCCACACTAACGTGGACCCCCAATAGGAACACCTCTCAACACTCCCTAGTCATGGAGTTTTATTTCACCTCACTTAACCAAGGTGTAGAGGGTACCAGTTATGTATGTCCTAGGGGGTGCGGAGAAAACCCGCCTCGTCTGAGATACTGGACTTTAAACCGCTAACCACCATCATCCTTATCACATAACGTTAAATTGTGACTTCCCCCATTAATCATACATGGAGAAAGTGAAACCACTCTTGTGTATACCCCTATATTTTCATGCAGGAGGCAGCATCCCGGCATCTCCTTTCGTCAATACCAAATCCCTCTCCCATTGGGCTTTTTCAACATCAGGCCTCCATCCCAGATTTTTTCCCAACCTCTTTGGGATGCTAACAATGAATAAGATCTTTTTTCCTCTTTGGGTTGCGAACACGTGTATACCCCACCCCATTTCTCATGGATGCACTTTTCATGACGTGATCGTGAGGTCCTTGTTGTCTTTTGTTTCTAACACCGAGCATGACTTACATGGTTTTAGAGGAATCACCTACCATTACATCCTCTATGGGAAACCTAGAATGTATGATCCACACCACCATCCAAACTACGTGGACTTTGATCCTTTCTAAGGCAAGGTACGTAGGAATCCTCCATGAGGTTCAATCCCACCACCCCGGTCATTCCAACCATCTTCACTTCAGTTCACATACACTTTGGGCATCCTAGAGTGTAAGACCCACGCCCCCACCTAAACTACATATTCTTTGATCCTTGGAAAGGCAAAGTACGTAGGAATCCTCCTTGAGGTCTAAGCCCACCACCCATTAGTCACTCATTCCACCTTCATGTCGGTGCACCAATCCCCCATTCTAAACTATGTGGACTTTGATACTTGCTAAGGCAAGGTAGGAAGCCTCCATAATGTTCAAGCCAACCACACCAAGTCTTTCCGACCTTCTTCACGTCAGTTCACCAACACTTTGGGTTGCCTCAAAGCATAAACTCCAAATTCCCCCATCTGAACTATATGAACTTTTATCCTTTCTATGGAAAGGTATGTAAGAATCCTCCATGAGGTTCATTCCCAACACCCATTGTTTCCAACCATAATCACATCAGTTCCATTACCCTAATCCCGAACTATCCGGACTATTATCCATTCCAAGGGAGGGTATATAGAAAGCCTCCAAGAGGTTCAAGCCCAAAACCCAGTCATTCCAAACCCCCTTCACATCGGTTTTCCTACACCATTCATCTGGACCCCATGGCCTTATTCACATCAGTTCTCCCCCAACCTACATGGTGTTAAACTTGTGACCTCATTCAGTGATAAGTAGATGATATACTGATCATTAATAATAAGTTTCATCTCCTATTCAGTGGTAAGCCGTCGTAATCCCATTAGCTGGGACCCACACCTTTAGTTCGTCCTAGTGGCGTCAGACCAACCAGGGCTGCTAACCATGTGTAATCCCCATACACATCATCTGGTTGTTTTCCTATATGTACACCCCTGATTCAACCTCATCTACTGATCTTTCCCTCAAGCCTATGTGTTTCGAAAAGTTCATGTCCTAACCCAGAGGTTCCATTTCGTTCCTGTCCTATCCATACATCCATTCTCACATGTCGCCTCCTTAGACGTCCCATCTCCCTCTTGAACTACGCCAACTTTAATTATTTTCCACGGGGATATGTAGGATGTCTCCCAGAGACTGAAGCCCGACATTACTATCATCCTCACAGTGGTTACATCCCATTCACCAATCATTTCACTCAGCACCCCATATTCCATTTTGATTCCTACCTGGGCTGCCACATCCTGGTGAGGTCATGTCAACCCTCCTACATCAGCGTGTCCTCCAGGGGTTATGCTCCTGTGATCCTCTCTAGTCAGTTTTCTAATCAGTCCAATCTGTCTCCGCTAGACGTTAAACTTGCGGAATACCTTGTGTTAAACATGGGAAGCTGAGGAAAACCTCAGAGACATTCCCATGGCATATAATTCCTTGTATTTGACAAGGGATTCCTCGGGCTTCAGCGTCCTCGAGAAGCCCTATAATAAGGGGAAGAAATACAGATGCGGTAGTGTCCCACAATACAGACACGCCAGTGATGTCCAACATGACTACTCCCATGACCGAAGGTTAATACCCTGATAAGACCCCTTGGAATGTCTTGATAGAAATAGTTTAATTAACTTGTGTGCATGAAGATATGGCACTAGGAAGAGTTTCATGAACAACATCTTAAATCTATAAGGGATGCCCAGACACGGTGATGAGATCCGAGGAGGAACCAACATTCCGTAATCCCATTTCTATCATAGACTAGGAATCTCGGAACAAGAAACACATGCCACCCATCTTTGGAAAGTGGGAATACGGGGTATGAAAATCGCACCTTTTGTCCTCGAAGAAGAAGAACGTGTGCGCGCCTGTGAATGCTTCGGAAATAGAAATTGTGTACCTGACCTGAAATTATCATCCTCAATATAAATATTAGTTGTTCTCAAGGTATAATTGGATTAGTGTGTCACTAAATCCAGTTATCTGACGTTGGGTCTAGCCGGGAAAATAGAAGGCTTGGTGTTAATATCATCAGATGTTGGGGAAGTATAACATTGGAAATCCCATTCTACGACATTTTTAATGTAGAACCCTGTTATCGGTCATGGAAGACGGAATGACATTGGTGCACTGGTCGTCGATTCCTTAAACTTTCAGTACTGATGGGTTAATCTCCCTACTCCTTAGGAATCAAGTTGTTGCATCCGGAACATGATCAACACATGCATACCATTATAGGGGTAGGGGAAGTACCAACATGACAGTCCCGCGCAGCTCCGCCTCTTCTACGACAGCCTCTACACCTACGACGATGGGGCACCCACGACCCATCTCCCCATATGATATCATCGAATTAAGGGTGATTAATGACCTCTTACACTGGTACAAGGAGGAGGGAATAATCCTGAATTGGGATATGGACCACCTGGATCTGGAGGCGTCTGCGCCTCATCGCCAATGCCGCTACTAAGGGCCATACTGGGAGCCACTGCTCCACATTCCGACATATAATTGTTTCAGGAGCCTCTCCCCAGAACGCATTGATGACTCCCTGCCTTATTCTAATGAGGTACGTGACATCCGATCTAGCCTAATTAGAGTCCCATTCCAGGGGATTCCAGCGAGGGCTCCCACCCGACCGCATCAGCACTGCCAATGATCTTACTGGATGAGGAGAAGGTATTCCACGTAATTGCACCAGCGGCTCCAGTTCATTCAACCCAACGCCAGTGTCGAGCGTAAGCTGAGGACACCCGCAAAGGGGCATCCATGTCGACAACTACTGTGGTCTGAGCCACCATCGAATCATATAATCATTACACTACATACACTGGGCATGGGAACATATACACCCAACCAGGATCAAGGCCCCCACAACCCAACGGGCAGGCTGGGTCGACTCTCTTGGTCGCCAGCACAAGCAGTGACTGCCACGAGTATCCCGCAGTGATGTCATCTGGTATAGAGGTCCTCCCCATTCCACTACCACGGAGAGTGCGAGCCATCCCCACTTCAAATCACAGCAGGGAGGTTTTCTTCATGCTACTCTCAATCCAAATGAGGCTCTTCCCAGTGGCAGTGACGATCAACACGGATGTCTCTCTCATGCCCAATACACCGGGTATGGAGTCATTTATTCTACCCCGACTGCTTGTGTGGGGACATTGCACATCCAGTCTCTTTTCAACGTGGGGATCCTCACCATGTCCACTCAACAGCTGGTAAAGGTCCTCCTCACCTCATCAATTAGAGGGGTGAAGGCTAGCCACTTTTCACCCTCACCTAGCACAAAGGTCCTAACTATGTTCAGCAAGCCTCATACAAGGACCCTCCTCATATTGAGGTCAACAGGGGAAACAAGCATGGAGGTCCTCCCCATGCTCATGTCGTTTCCACCGCTATCCATGGAGGTCCTCCCCGTGTCCCCTATGATATTTTTCTCAGTGCCTCTCGCACCCCGGTATACTCACGTTGAATCCTTCTCCTCCCTAGCACCAATGCGGCTGAAGGACCTTGTATCATAAATCTGCCCTATCCCGAGGAGCCACCTAGGTGTAGAAAGGTGGTTCATTTCTACCATAAGAATAATTTAGGGAATACCCAGATAGAGATCAAACTAGTTCACTTCTCAGACTCTTAAGCGGAATACGACTCAACTCGGGAACCCTCACCTCACTCATCTGAGTCAAGGGATGGGGTAGGAAAAAGGCACATCAGCCTAATACTCTTGGAATTTGAGGTCCCTCGAATTCCTACCTCCATCCACAGGTATATCTAGGAGGATGAAAATCTTGCAACCCTGCAGGTCACGGTCGTGAAATCACCACCGTCGTCACCAGAAGTGCTCTCTACCTCGAAAAGAGATCATAAAGATCTATTTTGAGGACCAATGGTGGGGAGCAGTAGCGCAACCTATCACCAGTATCCCTAGACCTTGTTCCAGGAACTGTGGCCATCATCCCATCCTATCGCGACCAGGAAGCTAGGTTACTACACTCTTCGGAGGACAACCCAGAATTCGTTGGCTAGTCAGCCCGCTCGTCGTACTCTCCCCCAGACAGCCTGCCATCCCAACAGTCTGCCTCAATACCGCTACCAGTTCCTCTACCAACCCAAGTTGACGAATGGGAAAATCAAGGGACATACCCTAAATCTGAGCTAAAGTGCTTATGGAACATCATCACAGTGGACCATTTCCCTGAGATGTTCTATCCCGTGGTAGTACCAAATTTTGGTGCACCAGAATCCCTCACCCTAAAAGAGGTTTAATGATTCCGCAATACCCTCTGGGCGAAGCACATTCACTTTTGTCATCAGCGAGTGGTTTATCCCAGGAGCCAAGTGCATTTTGAAGACATTGGTGAGCAATGTCGTCTAGTTGATCTGGCTGCACTCCCAGTGGCCCAGCGTCCCGAGTCACCAGGACGTCGTAAGGTCCTCCAAAAGCAATTCATTCTATGTTTCAAGATACTTTGAAAGATCATCAAGGAGGCTTCCCCCACAAGAAAATATGTGGACATGGGAAGTATACTTCCCTCCTCTTTAGTCCTTTCTGGCGGTAGCCCGACTTACTAGGCGATATAGAGGACATGCCCCCAGGAAGGGTCACTGTCAACATGGATGACATAGTGGACATGGAGGGTGAGTTGGAGCTACTCTTTGGGTACTTACCACCCACCCCCTGAGGGCGTGCCACCACTACTAGACCAATCTGGGATGGTTACTCGCCAGCAATGGAACCTACTAGGTCTCCCTGCGCCCACCGAGTCATTAGTACTCAATCGTAATTCAGGTAAGGGTAAGGGGCATGTCAGAGCTGCCAAGAACTCCGACCCATTTGACTCATTACAGAAGATGAGGGGAAGAACCTGAGAAGGCCACATTGTGCCAACAACTTACCTACCAGTAGAAGTTTGTCGATGAACTCTTGGATGAACGCACTGTAGAGCAATGACCAAACTATGGTAATTCGAGACCAAGGCAGCAGGGGATGGAATAACATGCCCACGACAAGCTTCCTCTAGGTGTCCCTGACCATCTAACCCCTACAGACAGGGTTGAGGCTGGAACTTATGGCAAGAGGGCATGGTATGTATCGCCAAATCCTCCTTAATGGCATGACAATCCGATAGACCCATATCGGCCACCCCAGCCACCCCGAGGGTCATGCCACCAGCCGCACCACGAGTCGTTGGGCTAGCTTACCGTGTTGAAGAACCCACCAATTCGCTCGTGGTTAGGGATCCGCGTCATGACAGGGAACACCACCCATATGATACAATTGCAACACTCATTTCCCCACTTGAGGCTGTGGAAACACGATAGGTGGCAATCCCGCCTGATGGCAGGCCATATCCAGCATGGGGGGATGATACACTGGCACCTACGAGTTTCGGGAATCCCACATTCTCCCCCTTTAACTGGATGGCGGACCAACTGCAACATTTGTCCCAATTCAACTCATGGTGTGGGCCCATGTTAGGTACTCCACCATAGAAGGAGGCCACCAAACTCCGCTATTTTTTTCAAACATTGGTGGGGATTGCGTTTGTTTGGTACAACATGCTCCCCACCGGATCGGTAACCAGCTGGGGGACCTCCGGAGGCAATTACTTAACCAGTTTATCTCCAACAAAGTGAAGACAGTCATCACAGACCTCTTCAAGGAAAAATAGAGGTCTGATGAGCACGTCTCAGACTTTATTGCCCAGTGGAAAGGACATACATACTCTTTTGAAAAAACACTAACTCAGGAACAATTACTGAATTTGTGTGTAGGAAATGTCAAGACGAAACTAGTTCTCTCTCTTATAACCCAGAACTACCCTGGGGGATTTTGAGACTTCTCCGATAAGGCCCAACGCCTGGATGAAGCAATGCAACATGCCAGCTTGACACGTCTGTTGCCTCTAGCAATTCCTGCAAGAAGGGATGTCAGAGTCGAGCCTCCCAGGGTAGCCCAAATAGAGGCCCCCAAATAGATGGAATTATTACTGGTGGAGCCACCTCCCCTGAATCAAAGAGGCCTGCTACCACAGGTGCAGCCTCCAGCTCAGCAGCAGCCTTCTCAGAACCAGCATGTGCCCACGCGTAAATCACTGCCTCCACCAAGGAGGGACAACCAGGATCTACCACCTCGACAGGCTCCTCTAGATCCTCATTTGGGATAGGATCCAAGGGCCCCATTTCCTTATAGAAGAAACCGGCCCTACTCGTTCAATGAGAACTAGGTTCTCGGATATTTCTGAAGTTCATTAGAATAAGGGATTGTGATTTTCCCTGAGTGCAGAAGGACAGAAGAGACGCACCTCACTTATCACCTCAACTACTTCTCCTATCACCGTATCTTGGGGAATAGTCTCAAGATGTTATATGTGTTCAAAGACTTGATTCATGACCATGTTGATGAAAACATATTCATGTTGGGATCATCCCCTGCATAGGTGGCAAGCTTCGTCGTAATGCTAGGCAGCAGCAGCGATAGAGAGGGTGAGTGATAGCAGGTTTCTACCCACTAGTCCTAGAGGGTTGATGACTGGATGGATAGAAAAATAGTTTCTTGTTCCCATGGTATCATTCATGCACCCTTGAATATGTCGATGCCTTCAGAAGCTACTGCTGATACTTATTTATCATCATCTCAGCTGGCTCCTTCCTAGAAGATTAAGCATCGGTAGCCCAAGGAAAAGCAACGCCATGCCCCAATGACATCATCATCCCTCACTCTCTGAGATTCATACCATTGAAGATGGGGGTTCCTCCCAAAATCTGCCCAGTATTAGATGAATCTTCAAGTGATAGTCAAGGGTACTCTTCAGTTAATATTGTGTAGTTGGTAAATCCCTATATGACTGCTGACAATGGGGTGCACTAGGCGATCCTCCCCAACATCCTCAACCGATGAAAATATCATCAGAGCCATGTCCATATGGGTTATCAGGGCACATCAGTTGGCACTTCCAGCCAGGCCATGCACACCATTGAGACCAGACAGTTGGCCCAGCCCAGAGCTCAGCATGCACAACCGCCTTACCCGGTGTCATGCAGCCCCCCTCAACCGCCAATTTTATTTCTGGATCTGGCAGAGCCACTTCGACCATGCCACGACTAGCCTCACCAGGCTATAGGCTGGTCTCAATCATTCGGACCTTATCCAGTAGCTACTCTTCTGTCTTCGACTAGTGAGCAGCAGGATATACCCATCACCAGTCAGTCGCAGGACCAACCGGCAGGGCCCACCATGACTCCTGTCATATAACAGCCTCCTGGAAGCAGAAGATCATGCCTGGAACAGAAGTATGATGTTCTAAAGAACCTTTCCAGCAACCCAGCGAGGCATTACATCCTCAAGGCCCTTCACATATCAAAATTTATGCATGAGGCCCTCGTTGAGGCTTTAAGAAGCCCCCTTCAGTTTGAGATGGAGGTAGCAGCTGCAAAAGCCTTTCATGCTGAAGTGGATGAGAACACTGAATGTCAGGCCATCATTTCATTCTCTAGAGAATATGAAGGATCTTATATACAGGGGAACATCCACCCACTATACATCACTAGAAAATTTAATGGCATGGAGGTTCGACGATGTATTTTCGACAAGGGATCTGGGATCAACTTAATACTGACACGGACAATAAAAAAGCTCGGGTTATCTCAATATGAACTGACTCCGTCTGATTTAAGAATCAATGGATACGATAGGACCTAGAAGACCCTAGTTCGTAATATCTGTTTGAATACCTTGTTTGGTGGCCTAATTTCCAGCATCGAGTTTATGGTTGTCTTTCAAGACCCCAAGTAAAAGGTGGCCCGTCTCCTTTATCCTTTTGTGAAGCCTGCTACCTGGATGCAGACTATTACAAGATCAAGAACAAGTAGATTTTGGCCAATGAGGTTGAACCCGTCACGGTTGCAGTTGTCCCATGGTCAGGTTTGGATGACGCCCACTTCTTCCCGATCCATTGATTGGGGGCCACAACCCGTGACATGGGGCAATGTTTTGTTGTCTATGGTACAATGAAGAATCATATGCCCAAGTCTATGTGACGGTGAAAAATCACCTCGTACTCCAACACAAATCATGCTCAGGTGATCCTGGAGCCTCCTACCCCGGTAAGGTATCAGGATGTCCGCCCCATGGCAACATGAGTATGTCATACATGCCTGTTTCTCTAGGCTGGAATTAACCTGCTCAATCCAACGCACCACAACTACTTAGTCATTATCAAGCGTGGCCCCTTGGGTTAAAGACCAGATGGGATTGGGTCAACATATTTCATTGATATGGTGTCGACAGCACCAGAATCTTCCTATGTGGTGACCACTACTACCTAGGCTGGTACCAGCCTCTCGTCGAAGACTGCCAACCTAGAGGAAGCTCCTCCTTCTGGGGATCCCTCCTCCTCAGGCGTAGAAGAATATTTGGAGGATGCTCCCCTGGCCATTGAAGATGGTTTCTCTACCACGGTTGAGGAACTGGTATAGGTGACCCTTGGTAACAAGGCAGATCCGAGACCCACATTGATTAGTGCCTCCATGTCCCTTGAAGAGCATCATCGGTACGTAGACTTCCTAAAACAACTTTGGGACATGTTTTCCTGGAGTTACAATGATATTCCAGGACTAGATCCTCAGGTCACTACAGGAAAAATGGGTATTTGCAACGGGTTATTTGCGACGGGGCTAAATCTCGTCGCAAATAGCACCGTTAAAAACTTATTTGCGACGGGGGTATTTGCCCGTCGCAAATAAGTAGCCTTTTGCGACAGGATTTCATTCCCCGTCGCAAAAGGACTGGTGCTCTTTGCGCGCCAAATCGCGGGTAACATATTTGCGATGGGCGGCTATTTCCCGTCGCAAATAACTGGCGGCGGTAAAAGGTATTTGCGATGGGAATATTCCCCCATCGCAAATAGTATGTCAGCAGGTGGTTATTTGCGACGGGACCCGTCGCAAATAAGTATTTAACCGTTGACCGTAATAAATGAGGGCTAAGGTATTTGCGACGGGTATCCCGTCGCAAATAATATAACCTATAAATACCCCCATCCGTTTTTTCAATTCATTCTCAATCTCCATCTTCTCCTTCTCTCAAAATTCTATTTCTAGAGTTCAGTGTTTCTCAAGTTTAATTTCTTTTCTCCGGAGTTGATATTGAAGTTTTCAAGAACGATCAGAGATCAACCTCAGATCAATTTTCAAGGTATTTATGTTCCTTTTAATTTAATATTTATTTTAAATTTTTTATTAGTTTCATTTATTCTTAATTAGTTGTAATTTAATTATGTTTACATTGTTTTGTTACTTAATAAATTTAAATTCTTAGTATTGTTCATAGTTAGTGGTAATTAGGAATAATTAGTAATAATTTTCAATAATTAAGAAAAAATATTAATAATTAATAATAAATACCAATAATTAGGAATAATATCATTATTACATTATTAGTATATTTTATTATTAATATTAAAATAATATAATTTTTTATATTATATACAATTCTCCTTTCATCTGTGTGTTTTCTATCTCCACATGTATTATTTTTATGTGGAGACAGAAAACACACAGATGAAAGGAGAATTGTATATAATATAGAAAATTATATTATTTTAATATTAATAATAAAATATACTAATAATGTTATTATTCCTAATTATTGGTAATTATTCATATATTTACTAATAATTAGAAATAATTACCACTAATTAGAATTAATTAGGAATAATTAGTAATAATTAGTAATAATTACCAATAATTTGTAATAATTACCAATAATTAGTAATAATTACCAATAATTAGTAATACTTACAAATAATTAGTAATACTTACCAATAATTAGTAATAATTACCAATAAATAGTAATAAATAGTAATAATTATCAATAATTATCAATAATTAGTAATAATTATTAATAATTACTAATAATTACCAATAATTAGTAATAATTAGTGATAATTATCAATAATTATCAATAATTAGTAATAATTAGTAATAGTTACTAATAATTACCAATAATTAGTAATAGTTAGTAATAATTACCAATAATTATTAATAATTAGTAATAATTATCAATAATTACCGATAATTACCAATAATTATAAATAATTACCAATAATTAAGAATAATTACCAATAATTAGTAATAATTAACAATAATTAGTAATAATTACCAATAATTAGTAATAATTACCAATAATTAGTAATAATTAACAATAATTAGTAATAATTACCAATAATTAGGAATAATTACCAATAATTACCAATAATTACCGATAATTAGTAATAATTAGTAATAATTAGGAATAATTACCGATAATTAGGAATAATTAGTAATAATTACCAATAATTACCAATAATTACTAATAATTAGTAATAATTACCAATAATTCGTAATAATTACAAATAATTAGTAATAATTACCAATAATTAGTAATAATTACCAATAATTAGTAATAATTACCATTAATTAGTAATAATTATCAATAATTACCGATAATTAGGAATAATTACCGATAATTAACAATAATTGGGAATAATTACCAATAATTGGGAATATTTATCAATAATTGGGAATAATTCTTAATAATTACCCATAATTGCCAATAATTACCAATAATTACCCATAATTACCAATAATTACCCATAATTACCTATAATTACCGATAATTACTTATAATTACCGATAATTAGTAATAATTAGTAATAATTAGGAATAATTACCAATAATTACCCATAATTACCGATAATTACCTATAATTAGAAATAATTACCAATAATTAGGAATAATTACCAATAATTAGGAATAATTACCAATAATTACCCATAATTACCAATAATTAGTAATAATTAGTAATAATTGCCAATAATTAGTAATAATTACTAATAATTAGTTATAATTAATAATAATTAGTAATAATTACCAATAATTAGTAATAATTAGTAATAATTACCAATAATTAGTAATAATTAGTAATAATTACCAATAATTAGTAATAATTACCAATAATTAGTAATAATTAGCAATAATTATTAATAATTACCAATAATTAGTAAAAATTAGTAATAAATAATAATAATTACCAATAATTAGTAATAATTAGTAATAATTCTTAATAATTACCAATAATTAGTAATAATTACCAATAATTAGTAATAATTTACAATAATTAGTAATAATTATCAATAATTAGTAATAATTACCAATAATTAGTAATAATCACCAATAATTACCCATAATTACCGATAATTACCAATAATTAAAAATAATTACCAATAATTAGGAATAATTATAAATAATTAGTAATAATTAGTAATAATTACCAATAATTAGTAATAATTAGTAATAATTAGTAATAATTAGTAATAATTAGTAATAATTAGTAATAATTACCAATAATTAGTAATAATTAACAATAATTAGTAATAATTACAAATAAATAGGAATAATTACCAATAATTACCAATAATTACTGGTAAATAGTAATAATTAGTAATAATTAGTAATAATTAGTAATAATTAGGAATAATTACCAATAATTAGAAATAATTACCAATAATTAGTAATAATTAGTAATAATTTACAATAATTAGTAATAATTAGTAATAATTAGTAATTATTACCAATAATTAGTAATAATTACCAATAATAATAACACTATGAAAATAATAAAAAAATTATATAATATTAAAATTATCAATATTTGTAACACGTTTTTCTTTATTCTCAACATATTTAATTCTTAAAGGGTCAATTTTTAGGCCTATCTAAATAAAACGTTTGCGTCAGTCGTGTATGATGTAAAATCTATAATTATGCTAGCTGGAGTGTTTTTTCTAACAAATTATTCAAAACCAGTAATGCTTTTATATTTTATAGAAAAATATGGAACAACGAGGTCGTCAACAATCATTATTCGGTGACCGCATATGGATAAATCAACGTAGAAATCCAAACGGTTCTGGTTTAAATCCATTATATGTAGAGGGTGTGGAGACGTTTTTATCATTTGTGGCATCAAATCCAGAATTTGTTTCAGAAGGGAAAATAAAATGCCCTTGTAGAAAATGTGCATTTAGAACATTTGACACGTTTGACAAAGTGGGGGAACATCTCTTGCATTTTGGTTTTCAACCAGATTATGTTTTTTGGTATCAACACGGTGAACGCAGTTCCAGAGAAGGTGCTACCAACTTGATTCCGGATCCATCCCGGTTTCAAGATTTAGTATATGATGATGCAGGTTCATCTGTTCAACATACAGAAACTCTGGCTGATATAGCTTCAAATCCTGAGTTGGAACCATCTAAATTTTATGAGTTGTTGAAGTCTACTGAGGATTCATTATATCCTGGCTGCAAGATGTGAAAAGTAGAAGCAGTTGGAAATTTTGGCCATCAAATCAGAAAACGGAATGTCAAACACCTGTTTTGACCAGATATTTTCTTTGCTTAAAACGCGGTTACCCGAAGGAAATGTTTTTCCTGCAAATTACTATGAGAGTAAGAGGATGGTTCGAAATTTGGGACTTACTTGTCAGAAGATTCATGCATGTTCAAATGACTGTATTTTATATTCTGGGGAAAATGAGTCGTTGGATAGTTGTCCCATATGTGGGCAACTAAGATATAAAGAAGGACAACACGAGAAGTCTGGTTTGATTCCTGTAAAACAGTTGAGATATTTTCCGCTTACATCCAGACTTCAGCGTTTATTCATGTCTAAGAATACAGTGACAATGATGTCATGGCATAAAGAGAACATTTCAACCGATAAAATCTTGAATCATCCAGCCGATGGTGATTCATGGAAACATTTTGATAGAGTGCATCCATCCTTTGCTTTAGAAGCTAGAAATGTTCAACTGGGCCTTTCCACTGATTGTTTCTGTCTGTTTGGATCTTATGGTAGTCAATATTCATGTTGGCCTGTTTTTTTAACTCCGTACAATTTACCTCCATGGATGTTGATGAAGGAGCCATATATCTTTTTGACTTTACTAATTCTAGGACATCCGAAGAAAAATAGTGATGTTTATTTGAAACCATTGATTGATGAATTAATTTTTTTGTGTAGTACTGGTGTCAGTACATATGATGTTGCAACGAAACAGAATTTCATACTGAGAGCAGCATTGATGTGGACAATTAGTGACTTCCTGCCTTATGGGATGTTATCTGGCTGGAGTACACATGGTCAGAAATCATGTCCTTACTATATGGGAGAGAACAAATCATTTATTCTCATTCATGGAAAGAAACCTTGTTATTTTGACTGTCATCGCAGATTTTCTTCCAGCTGATCATCCTTTTCGCAGAAACAGATCTCATTTCAGAAAAGGAATAGTTGAAAGGGATGAACCTCTAAAAATTCTATCAGGTTCGGAGTTAAAATCAGTTGTATTTTCATTACCTCCCATCACTTTTGGTCCCACAATAAACCAAAAAAAAATTATGGTTTTGGGAAAGAACACAACTGGATTAAATATAGCATATTTTGGGATTTTCCATATTGGTCTGATTTGTTGGTCTGACATATGTTAGATGTCATGCATATTGAGAAGAACTGTTTTGATAATTTGTTTCATACAGTTTTGGATACGCCAGGAAAGAGTAAAGACAATGTAAATGCACATTTAGATCTTGCCCAAATTTGTAGGCGTCCAGAATTGGAACTGTTTGAGAATGTCAGATTAGAAAGGATACTGAAACCAAAAGCAGCTTATACACTGTCTAAAAAATCGTTTATTATTTTTTCAGTGGATTGCAGATTTGAGGCTTCCAGATGGCTGTGCTTCCAATTTGGGTAGATGTGTAAAGAATGGTCATATTACTGGATTAAAAAGTCATGATTGTCATGTTATAATGGAAAGACTTCTACCCATTGGATTAAGAGGTCTGTTGAATTCTGGGATTTGGATTCCATAAAAAACATGTCTCATTTTTTTCGGGAAATTTGTGTGGCTACAGCAGATTATGTTGCTCTAGGAAAACATGAAAAAGATGTTGTTGTAATTATATATAAACTGGAAAACATATTTCTGCCATCTTTCTTCGACTCAATGGAACATTTGATGTTACATTTTCCATATGAAGCCAAATGTGGAGGTCCAGTACAGTTTCAATTGATATACCCATTTGAAAGGTGCATGCAAAAATTGAAAAGAAAAGTACATAACAAAGCATCTGTTGAAGGATCTATTGCAGAAGCTTATGTGCAAGAGGAAATATCTTTTTTCTGCTCCCATTATTTTGAATATGAGTATCCTTCAAAACACAACCGAATGGGACGGAACGAGAGGAATATTGATGAAATCGACAATCAATTATCTGTTTTCAACCACCCAGAGCTTGGTTTTGGTGGAGTTTATAAACGCTGGCTTTCGGATGATGAACATCATAGAGATTATACGTATGTTCTGCTCAACTGTGAAGAGATGACATCAGTTGTACTGTAAGTGTTTATATCACTTATTCTATTATTTATGTTACAATAAATAACTTTGATTTTTATAGGTTGTATGATAATCATATCAAGAAACAACTTCCACAAATTACAGCAGCTGCTCTCGAAAAACGCCGACTGAAAATTTTCTCTTAGTGGTTTCAAAAACTGGTAACATAAATTCTTTATCTTTTAGAAACTCATCCAATGTATAGTTTACTATATTGATAATTATTAAACAAATTTTCAGGTGTCTCGACATGCTGATAAAATTGACAAACGATTGTGTGTATTGATTAACCCACCTTCCAAACTTGTTAAAACTTATAATGCATATGTGGTGAATGGATTTCGATTTCACACACATGCATATGGGGAATCGAAAAAAACAATGAACAGTGGAGTTTGCTGGAGAGGATCTCATCATCGAGAAAATGAAGGTGACTTTTAGGGAATACTTGATGAAATCATTGAACTCTGTTATCTTGGACAACATTACATAACCATGTTCAAATTTCGGTGGTTGGATATAGAGAGAGGCGTGTGTGTTCATCCGACTCATGGAATCATCGATATTAAATGTAAAAGTGTTCTCGCAGTAAACGAACCATTATTATTGGCTCAATAGGCACATCAAGTTTATTACGCAAAGTACTGTGCTACATCAAGAGACGTGACTGATTGGTGGAGTGTAATAAAAATCAAAATTCGAGACAATCAGTTTAGTCAAAGTGAATGTGCTTTCACTGATGTGCAAATAATTGAAGTTTTTCAAGAGAATACTCAAAATCAATATTTTTTACAAAAAGACATGAGTATCGATGACGACACCCCACATTTAAGAGTCATTGATGACGATGATGTTAATGATGTCACATATGAATTTCAAATGGTAAGAGATGAAGCAACTGTAACTCGAATGGATATCGATGATGTTGAGGAGGAATATGAAGATGACATTGACATATATGAAGATGATGATGAAGATGAACACTTATAAAATTCCATGGTATTTATATACAATTATAATATGTATATATGTATATATAATAGTAATTATCAATTATTTGCTAACAACATTAACATTTTCTGTTTCAGATGGACGACGCCACATTTCGTGAGTTGGCAGATGCTGACCTGCCTTTCGATGCGGATGAGTTGCTGGCAGATGACCCTCAGCCTGCAGGCGCTCCAAGGAGTACGCGGAGGGGGCGCGGTCTTGCACGATTGATGATTCCTGACCCCGTCCCCGAGCGACATCCACATTTTGGGTTTGATCCATGCACACGGAGGTGTGATAACCTGTGCGATAACCTGTGGATTTGACTAAGATTTTATTAATATATTCACATAATAAAAGTTTATTATTTTTACAGTTTTATGCATATAGCAGTCGGACAGGGCAGCGCTAATTTGCGCAACTATTTCTCTCAGCCGTGGACCACATGGGAGCAGATTCCCATTGATGTGCAGCAGGCCATGTTCAGCCATTGGTTGGTACGTACGTAAATAAATAATTTTTATTTTGAAAATTATTTCATTTCTAACTTGATATTTTGATTTATTTGTTGGGTTTATGGTATCCGATCGAGGATACCATGCATGACGCCATCAACGAGGCATGGGAGGTGGCCATTCGTGATCGCCTTTGTCAGTTTTGCACAATTTAAGAAAAGATGCCATGAATAAAGCAGGAGTGTCATATTTTGATGAGTCTTGTAGAGAACACCGACCAGAGTACATTTCATCCCATGTATGGGATAGATTATGTGCGAACTGGTTGAGTGGTGCCTTTCAGAGGAGATCATCGGTGGGGAGGCAGAATTGGGGGAGACAGGAGGTGACTCATCGAGCTGGGAGTCGTTCTATCAGTACTCATAGACAACATCTGGTACATACATTATTTATAAATATTTTATATAACTATAAATAATAATAGTTTATTTTTTATTCTTATAGGTTGTCGACACCCCGATATTACGGAGTACGACGTATATCGGAGGATGTATAGTGATCCTGATACTGGGGAGCTTAGAGGTGATCGTCAGCATCACATCGTGGTCAGTATTATTTGTTTTCAAGTTTAAAAATTAACTACATATAATATATTCACAATTTTAATTTTAAATTGCAACTACAGGATTCATATGAGGCCGCAGCGTCACAGGCCCGGCATAAGAGTCAGGCCGAGTCATCAGATCAGACCACTAGCCGTCAGTTTGCTGAGGCGGCATGGATGCAGGCCACCCAGTATGCCTTCGAGAAGGGCCGGGTAGTTGGTATCAGCTCTCGACTGACTCCCGGAGATTATTATGGCAGTGCTGTGATGTCGGCGTCCAGCTCGAGAGGAGCTCGTGCATCTTCTTCTGATACACATAATGAGGATCCGTTGCGATCTCAGACTGCACTGATAGAGAGTCTCCTACAGGAGCAGGAGCAGATGCGTCAGCAGCATGAGGAGGAGCGTCGACGCCAGCAACAGCTGTACGAGGAGCAGACGAGTCGGTGGCAGCAGCAGCATCAGGAGCAGATGGAGTACATTCACCGACTCACTCAGTCTTTAGGGTTGGAGTTTCCCCCACCACCATCAGCAGATCCCCCCTCCCCCCCTCCTTCATATTAGAGTTTGTTTTTATGTTATAAAATTTGTGAAATCAAAATATGATTTTTTTTCTATTCGTAGTTTCTGTCTCATTATAAAATATTAATAATATTATATTTTGAAATAACAATACTAATATGAATATTAATATTATTTATATTTTATAATATTAAATTTTATATATATATATTAAAATTTTATAATAATATAGTTTAATTATATTTTTTTGTAATACATGAATTATTTTAATATTTGAATGTAAAATAATTCTATTATTTTTATATTAATTAAAATAACTTATTAATATTTTTTTATTTATGAATTATAATTCTAATATTATTATATTAATTAAATCATTTATTATTATTCTATTATTTTTTAATTTTGAATTATAATTCTATTATTATTATATTAATTAAAATAATTTATTAATAATTTATTATTTTTATTTGTGAATTATAATTCTATTATTATATTAATGAAAATAATTTATGAATAATTAATTATTTTTTATTTTTGAATTATAATTGGATTATTATTATATTAGTTAAAATAATTTATTAATAGTTTATTTTTTTTATTTTTTTATAGTATTTACGACAGGATACTATGCCCGTCGCAAATAGTATTATTATTATATGCATTAAAATAATTTATTAATAGTTTTTTATTTTTTTAAATAGTTTTTGCGACGGGACCCGTCGCAAATACTATTTGCGGCGGGCCCGTCGCAACATGTATTTGCGACGTTTCCCGTCGCAAAAACTATTTTAAAAGTTTTTTACAAATATACGGAGTACTATTTGTGACGGGGAGAATACCCGTTGCAAAAAAAGGCTTTAGCGATGGGCCCGTTGCAAATAATTGTTGTTGTGACACAGTTTTCAGCTATGGGCCATTTACGACGGGCCCCCGTCGCAAAAAGCCATTTACGACGGGATCCCGTCGCAAATACCTGTTTTTCTAGTAGTGGGTAGTCATCCACCTCCGCGGTCTTCCCGAAAATCATCGTGGGTTCATGAAGCCTCCCAGAAAGATGCACCCTTCTCACGGTGCCATGGTCGATGCCGAATTTGACAAGCTCATTAGGGCCAAATTTGTTATGAAGGTCTAGTACCCCATGTAGCTAGCTAACATTGTGCCATTCGGGAAGATGAATGGGCAAATCAGAATCTGCATCGGCATTCGTGATCTCAACCACCACTGTCCGAAAGATGATTTTCCCCATCCTGTGACGGAATTGTTGATCGATGTTACACCTGGGTTCCAATCCCTCTCCTTCATGGATGGTTACTCTGAATACAATCAGATCTGAATAGCCCCAGAGGATGAGGATTCCATAGCTTTTAGGGTGCCTCAAGGTACGTTTCGATCCCATGGAATGCCCTTCAGCTTAAAGAATGTAGGTGCCACCTATCAGCGGGCCATACATCGCATATTCAAGCCAATCCTGAAGACATTTGTGGAATACTATGTGGACGATCTAGTGGTCATTTATCGCCAGTGCCAGGACCATGTCAAAGACCTCAATAAAGTGTTCAGCTTCTTCCAATCTCGCCACCTAAAGATGAACCCATTGATATGTGCCTTCGAGGTCACCTCTGGGAAGTTCCTTGGATTTGTTGTCAGGTATCAGGGCATCGAGATCATCCGAGATAAGATCAAGGCCATCAGTCAAATGCCTCCTCTGAGAAGTATTGAAGATCTTCGCGGTTTCAAATGACACTTAGCCAACATATGTTGATTCATTGTGAATCTGGCTGACAAGTGTAAGTCATTTTCTTAGCTCATGAAGAAATCATACGACTATGAGTGGGACGAAGCATGCCAGAGCATGTTCGAGGAAATCATGTAGTATCTGCTCCAGCCTATGATTCTGATGTCACCCATCTCTAGAAAACCACTGATTCTATATGTGATTTCCCTAGAATTATCTATTGGCACCCTTCTCTCCTATAAGAACAATGAGCGATAGAAAACAGTCTCTATTACCTCAATAGTCTGCTTGTCGAGGCAGAGACCAGATACCCCCCCATTGAAAAGAGCTTCCTTGAGCTGGTATTTGCAGTTCAGAAGTTGTGACACTACCTATAGCACCATGATGTAAAAATGGTGTCTCGGGTAGTCCCGCTGATGTACATTCTGAACCGCCCCATGTTGACGGACCATCTAGCATGGTGGGAAGTGATTCATTAGCAGTTCGATATCATGTTTTCTCCTCAGAAAGCGATTAAAGGGAAAGCATTGGCGGGCTTCCTTGCTACCCATCTGACTCCTACTGAACAATATTTGGATTTCAATTTTCCTGATGAGGAAATAACCTCAGTAGATCATGTTATTTAGTGTTGACAGATTCACTTTGATGGTGATTCTCAAAGCCCCACCGGCAGGAGGCTCAATGATCCCAGGCTCAATAGGGTAGTCCTAGGTATTTTCTTTATTACCCCGGCACAAGCCATTCTACCATACTCATTCCTATTGTCAGATGGCTGCACCCACAACGAGGTAGAGTATCAGGCTCTTATCATTGCCTTGAGATGGCCCTCGAGATAGATGTTCCCCATTTTCATGTCAAAGGGGATTCTGAACTAGTCATCAAGGAAATCAATGGTCACTTTGTCGTTAAAAATCCAGAGCTCGTACCATTATTGGAGTGCACTCTCCAGCTAACGGGCTTGTTCCCATATCGGCCAGAAGTTACTCATGTCCCTAGATATCGGAATGGTTGAGCGGATGCCCTAGCCGGCCTGGATGCATCACTTGTAAAACCTAAGTAGGATGATCTGATTATACACGTGGCACATCGGAGATTCATTTCTACTATCACCCCAGATGATGACGATGGCCTGCTGGTGAGCCATATTACTGCCAGTGCCTCCACATCAGGACCTCCATGTTCTACAGATACAGTGGTTGAAGTGACTCCTAACAGGAGAGATCCCTATTAAGTATCTACAAAATGGATACTTCTCGGTTGATCGGGCTGAGCATGAGAGAATCTGATATTGTGCGCTGCAGTTTACCCTCTAGAGTGGTCCTAGTCTTGAGAGGATCCTCTACATGTGCGGGTTCATCGGTGTTTTCTTCCATTGCATCCTAGGAGTTGATATTTCTTAGATCATGGAGGAGGTTCATGCTGATTCCAGTGGCAATCACCAGACTAGGACGAAGCTATCTCATTAGATCCAGAGACTGGGGTACTTTTGGCTCTCCATGATCTATGATTTCATCAAGTTCGCCAAGAGATGTCACGTGTGCCAAATTCATGCTAACTTCAGGAATCAGCCACAAAAACCTCTCCATTGCACCAAGTATTCTTGGCCATTTGTGGTGTAGAGAGCTGATGTCGTGGGACCATATCCACTGGCGACAGCTCGCCAGTGCACGTTCATCCTAACCCCTATGGATTTCTTTTCCAAATTGGTAGAGGCAGTTCCACTAAAGGATATCAAGGCCCTTTCTAACAGTGACTTCATGAGCTCCAATATCATCTACCAGTTTGGAGTCCCTCACACTGTCTTCACATTTAACGACACCAACTTCTGAGCAGCTGAGTTGAAAATGTTGTACTCCATGTACAACATCCGTTCGAACCATACCACCTGCTATCAAATGTAGGAAAATGGACATACTGAGGCATTCAACCAAACCCTATAAAACAATTTGCAGAAAATGGTTGGTCAGAACAAGTAGATTTGGCCAGAAAAGCTCCCCAGTTCCCTCTGGGATTATCGGACGATGACTCGTAATTACACCTAGGTGACCCCATATTCCCTATTGTATGGAGTTGAGGTCATCCTTCCCATAGAGATCCAGATTCCTTCGTTACGCACAATGGTCTATGAATAGAAGCTTCCAGATAAAGTAGCCGAAAGTAGTTTGGCTGAATTGAAAGCACATAACGAGAATAGGCTTCCTTCCCTACATAATCTGGAAAGGAATCAAAATAAGATAGCTAGAGACTTCAACAAGAAGGTTCACCTCCGCTCTTTCCTGTAAGGCGACTTGATATTGGCCCTTTGGACACCAATTATCTCTGGCAGGAGACCATCCAAGTTGGAACAAAATTGGGAAGGACCATACATAATTCACAAGGTATACACAAATAGTGGATACTTCCTGGTGACCATGGATGGTGAGCGTATAACTCCTTCCACAAATGCCAAATTTCTCAAGAAATACTTTGTATGAGCGAGATGGTCCTGCATGACCCTAAACATCGGGGTTCGGCATGACCCTAAACTATCTGGTCCTGCATGACCCTAAACTGCTTCGTCCCGCATGACGTTAAATCGTATGTCATCCTAAAAGATGTTAAACTATACCCTTAAAACTATTTGTGGCTTGATTCCCATCCTCATAGGAAATATAGGAATGCTCAAGAATTTTAATCATAAGCCCATCAATAAATTCTTCTTTTTGACTATCCCACCTAGATATAGTTCTCTTAGAGGATCCTTTCATGATATGTTGTAGGATTCCCTAGCCCCACTCAAGCCCGAATTACAACGGTCGCACCATGTGCCAACTCCCCATTCTTCTATCCTCATACATCCTCACCACTGAATTTTAATCTGCATGGCCTTCATGAAATATGTATGGTTTGATTCCCATCTTCATGGGATATGTATGAATGCCCAGACATTTCTTCTGTTGGCCCAGCCCAAATGCCAGAATTTCCCCTCAGGTCAAGACATATGGTGTGGTGCATGTTTTTCCCCCAATACATTTAGAGCATATGTTGATTCCTCCATAAATCCCACTTCCTAGAGGTTTCCGCCTCTTTCACCACCCTGCTTGACATTAAAATGTATGGGCCTAACTATGCTTCGCCCATTCCATTGATTGGGACACCATCATCCTTCCCATCAAGAAGGGACCTCGAATGGAAGGGATACTAGGCCCAAGGGCTCTCCTACCACATCCGGCAATGCCCTAAAGAGTTTTGAGGAACAAACTAATTCAAGTCCCACATTGCGAATATGGTCAGTGGTCGATGCTCATTTATTGTTCCAATTGCAGGCCACTATATGAACACTATTTTCCAAAAATGGCCAATAGCTATCCTTTGTCATTAGAGAAACCCCAATATGTCCCAGTCATTGAGGGATGTGGTTCATTCTACCCCATTGAATCTCCATGTGACAAACTCCCTTCAGGTGAGTCCAGCTATTACACCACCATATGATAGGGATAGCTGAGTCTAGTTCGTTATTTCCCACATCGAGTATGGATCACATGGTCTTATGAGGTATGATGAGGCGGTAACCTCACAAGAGGTTGTATGGATACCATTGTATGGGACACCCATACCCAGGCCCCTTATCCTTTTCTAGCCCCTGGCCCATGTTCTCATTTAGGGTTCTGTGGTGTGGATATGACTTATGTCCTCATTTGCATCGGGCTATTTCGCCATGCCACACAAGTCCACTTGAGACATCCCTCCATTCATTTATCGTCCATACCATGGTGAAATTCAATCATGTGCTTCATATGCCCAATCTCGGGCCTCGACCCATGTATTAACTCTTACGGGACTGTACGGTGTGGTATGAGATTATGTCCTTATTTACGTCGGGTTACTCGTCGTGTCGTACACCTCCCTTGTTTGGGGTATCTTTACCCCTTTTTTCATCCATAGTCCAAGGCGTTAAACTGCAAGCTGGCCAGGACTTTCTGTCCAATGCCCAACCTCAATCCCCATGCCATTTTCGGGTCCTCGACCTATTTTCTCATTTAGGGTTGTACGGTGTGGTATAGTATTATGTTCTAATTCACATTGGGTTACTCACTACGTTTTACACCCCCTCTATGTGGGGTACCTCCCCCGTTTTTGTCCTTACTACATGATGTTAAACAACACATTAATTTATGAATGAACAACATATGGCTTGATTCACACCCTTATGGGAAACGTAGGACCGCCCCGATGTTTAGTCTTTGGGTCCAGCCTCATATTGGCCCCTTGGCCTGCATTCCCCCATGGAGAGGGGTATATGGTGCGGTATAGGATTATGTCCTCATTCACGTCAGGTTTTTGTAACAACCACACCATTTAACTCTTCCTAATAGTTTTTCATCCCCTTGTTCTATACTCATATTTTAAAATCGTCCAATCTCAAGATGAACCCCTCGTTCCTCTTCGACGATTCACTAATGTTTCCAAGGGTACTCTGGTTTGGCACCTGGAATGTCGAATTCTGCCGAGACATTCTTTCACCCATTTCTCAAGCATCGTGATCCCCTTAATTTTTTATTCCATCACCTTTCATACCCAAAGGAACCCCCAAATTTCATGGATTCTAGGCCTAAGGACCTCCTACTATTACGGGCCAACGTCCTTAAGGGGTTCGAGCAACAAATTGATACAAGTCCCATGTTGTGAATTTGGTCAGCGGTCGATGCTCGTATGTTTTTCATGCCTCAGGTCACACGAAATAGATGATGTGTTTCGAATACAATCAACAGTTATCCTCCATCATCACGCCAACCCCATTAAGCCCAAAATGTCAGTTATGTGACTCATATCCGTTTCCACCACATCATGTCCAAGTAGAATTTCGAGACTCCTCGTATTATTCCTTAGTGCACATCCACATGTTAAGAGGTAAAATCCACAATAAGGTAATCATTAGGGGCTCTACATCGATTTCCCTTTGGAATGCATTCCGGGTACTATAAATAAACATCTTTTGCCCCTGTTTTCCACACTAAGAACCACTCACGTGGGCTTAGGGATTGGATTGAGGTATGCACTTACTTGGAAGGATTCCTCCCATCTATAGTATGAGCACTAAGACCATAAAATAATATCTATTTAATAACTTCATGAGTAATGATTCTTTTCCTCATGGGATACGTAGGAACATATAGACATCTCATTTTCAGGTCCATCTCAGTTGGTAGATAGTCTCTACTACCCCCCTCCCCCTTTCCTCTAATTATTCCTGGACCCTCTGACTAAGGTTTCCTCCTTGGAGTTGTGCATGGTACGGTGTGGACCATGTCCTCATTCACACCGGACACACATTATCAAGCTGCATGCGTCCCCTTTAGAACCTCTTCTCTCTTGTATACGTCTGAGCCATATGATGTTAAACTATGATTCCTAGACCCACATGACTTTAAACTATTTTTTCCCTCCAGCATGATGTTAAAAGTGTGTGGCTGGTACTATCACATGACCCTAAACTGTGAAATTATCATCTTGGACACACAATGAAAAACAGTAACGCAATGTGATGTCCTCAATCGAGGGGATTTCCTGTTTGGTAATAGTTACACACCATACAATTTTTCAATGCCTGTATATGGCTTGATTCTTGTGGAAATGCCCAGAATATCCATATGTATTCCAATGCTTCAGAAAAAAACACGCATTCATCCTAATGGACAACAAGATATATCAAATATTGCTTCTTTTGGTGCAAGGGCCAGACCCACACAACCTTATTATACCTGGCACTGGTGTCCCACTGTTCCATTTTAAGAACTACTTTTGGCTTGATTCTCATCCTCATGGGATATGTAGGAATGCCTGTGCACTTTTCCTCAAACCTAGCTTAACTTTCATTTTTGGTCCCTCGACCTAAAACCTTTCCAAGGAACACATAGTGGTCGGGACCCCAGGTTCCTATTCACGTCGGGTTTTATAATAACCCCACTATCTGTCTCTCGTATTTCCTATCATCCATGGCCCTAGCTCTATGAATATAATCTAACACTACTCCACGTCCTTACCACAAGACGTTTAACTAGATGAAATTTTCCAAAACTATGCATGGCTTGATTCCCACCACCCCGGACGTTCCGACCATATTTACGTCAGTTTACCAATACTTTGGGCAGCCTAGAGTGTAATCCCCACACCCCACCTGAACTACGTGGTCTTCGATCCTTGGAAAGGCAAGGTACATAGGAATCCTCCCTGAGTTCCAAGCCCACCACTCATTGGTTGATCCGACCCCCTTCACGTTGGTGCCCCAAGCCCCCATTCCGAACTACGTGGACTTTGATCCTTACTAAGGCAAGGTATGTAGGAAGCGTCCAAGAGGTTCATGCCCACCACCCCAGTCATTCCGACCATCTTCACGTTGGTTCACCAACACATTGGGTTGCCTTAGATCATAAGCCCCAAATGTCCCCTATCTAATCTACGTGGACTTTGATCCTTACTAAGGAAATATACGTAGGAATCCTCCATGTGGTTCAATCCCAACACCCATTTGTTATGATCATCTTCACATAGTTTCCATGCCCCAATCCCAAACTACGTGGACTTTGATCCTTTTCAAGGAATGGTATGTAGGAAGCCTTCAAGAAGATCAGTCCCAACACCCGGGTGTTTCGACCCATCTTCACGTCGGTTAGCCTACACCATCCATCTGGAACATGGGTCCTTATTCGCATTGGTTCACCCCCGACCTGCATGGTGTTAAACTTGTGACCCCATTCAGCAATATATCATTGATATCCCGATCAGTGGTAAACCTTTTTGTCTCCTATTAACCAGTAATTTGTCTTAATCCCCTAACTAGGACCCAAAACATTGTTCTGTCCTAGTGGTGTCAGACCAACCTGGGATATTAACCACACGTAAGCCCTATACATTTCATCATGTTGTTATCCTTTGTGTACAACCCGATAAAAGATTATCGCATGATCATTACCTCAAGCCTATGTGTTTTGGTAAGGTCATGTCCTAACCTAGAGGTTCCAATTCCTCTGGGTCCCATCCATGTGTCCATTATCACGGGTCACCTCTTTAGACGTGACATCGCCCTCTTGAACTACACGGAATTTGATTCCCTGCCACAGGGAAATGTAGGATGTCTCCCTTACACTGAAGCAAAACATTATCGTCGTCCTCACGGCAGTTCCATCCCATTCTCTACTCATTTCACTCAGCACCCCATAATTCATTTTGATTCCTACGAGGGCCACCACATCCTGGTGTGGTCATGTCAACCCACCTACATCAGCGTGTCCTCTAGGGGTTACCCTCATCTGATCCGCTCTAGTCAGTGTTTGTATCAGTGTGATCCATCTCCATTGGACGTTAAACTTGTGGAATACCTTGTGTTAATCATGGGAAGCTGAGGAAAACATCAAAGACATGCCCATGGCATAAGATTACTCGCACTCGATGTGGGGTGCCTCGTGCTTATGTGCCCTAAAGAAGCCATATAATAAGACGAAGAAACCCAGCCACACCAATGTCCGAACATCCAGACACGCCAGTGATGTTCAACATGACTAATCCCTCTAAATGAAGGTTACATCCCTAACCGGACCCCATGGAATTTCCTGATAGAAGAAGTGTAATTAACTGGTGTCCATAAAGTTATGGCATGAGGAAGAGTTTCACGAACAACATCTTAAATCTATAAGAGAGACCCGGACTAGGTGATGAGCACCGAGAAGGAATCCAAGGAAGGATGAACTAACATCCCATCATCTTGTTTCGATCAAGAAGCAGACGTCCCTAAACAAGGAACGCATGCCACCAGCCTTTGGAAAGCGGGAATGCGGGAAAAAAACTGTGCCTTTTATACTCGAACAAGATGAAGGCACGCGCCCCGACGAAAGCTTTGAAAACAATAACTAAATATCATATAAATAAAACAAAAAATTCAAATCCCTATAATACTCATTAATATTGTTCGAAATAATGCACAAACATTTCACCCCTAGAAAGTGCATGAAAAACATTATAATTTTTTGAATACTCTTTGAATCCTCATGAAAATCATAAGAAACCCAGAAATATCATAAAACCCTAGATAAAATAAGGATCAGACCATAATATCATAGAAGCAATAAAAACTATAAATCCTTTGGAAATCCAAATTTATATGAACACCTATTAGAAAAAGACATTAACCAATAAAATTAAACACATAAAATCATGAAATAACATTAAAACATATAAAAACAATAAATAAAATATTGTCCATGGAAATATATAAAACCCCAAATCACAAAATAAATCAAAAAAACCCAAGAAAAATTGAAATACACATTCTAATTTTATGAAAAATTCATATCCACATAAAAATCCAAAAAATAAAAATTGAAAAATAATAGAATACATATGAAAATTTTTGAAAACCCCGATAAACAATAATAACCCAATGAAAATACATGGAATTAATTTTAAAATACATTGAATTCTTAGGAAAATCAGGAAAATAAATGAAACCCATTAAAAGACCAATATAAATATGACAAACTCAAAAACCCATAAATTTTATAAATACAATAAGAAAACATTTTAAAACAAAGAGAATTCGTAAAAATATTAGAACAACATGATAAAATATATAAAATAATTGAATCCTAAGATATCATTAGAAAACCATTATAATTAAAAAATCATCAAAAAATTGTTGGAATAGATAATACACATAAAATATTGTTAATATTTATTAAAACCTTAAAATCCCTATAAACATTAATAAAATTGAAAAATAAAATTAATCCATGATAAAATTAACAAAATAATTAAACATTATATACCGATGGAAATACCATAAAACCATGAAAACCATAAAAAAATTATCTAAATCCCTTGAATACTCTTAAAATTTTAAAAAAATATCAAAACCCAAGGAAAATTTATAAAATTAAGCCCCTGTAAAATATAATGCAAACCATAAATATGATTTAAAAACTAAAAACCCAAAAAATCATGGAAACCCCATGAAAAAAAATATCCATGACTAATATATGAAAACTATATCAATCACTCATAAATTAATAAAAAACATAACACCCAATAAAATATGAAAAATATTTCAAAACCAAATACAATAACGAAAATTACAAAAACTTGTGAAAAGTCCATGGAACCCCATTAAAAATTGGCAAAACTTATGCAAATCCTTTAAAAATGAGTACCTAGAAGAAACCCTGAAAACCATGGAATATTATAAAAAATAACACAAAACATATACATTAAACACAAAAATATTATAAATTCCAAAAAACACTAGAAACCCTATTACAAATTGAGATAACACTTATAAAATACAAGAATACATTTAAACACACTAAAAACTCATGAATACACTTATGGAATACTTAAAAGAACTACATGACCTAAAAACTAACAGAAAACCAAACAACATCACAAAAACCAATGATAACCCCAAAGACACATAAAAAATAGACCAATTCCATGGAAACGCAGAAAACCATAAACTCTATGGACACTATTAAAATGTTAACAATCCCCTCAAAACCCACGAAAACCTAAGAGAACCTAACTAAAACAAAAAAATACCTATAACCCCTAAAAACCCTAAAATTAAATAAATCCCCCTAAAACCAAAAGAACCCATTAATACATATAAAACCCCATGGAAGGCCATAAAAATTCATTACATCAATAAAAAAATTGAAATATTATAAAAACCAAAAAAAGGAAATATATATACAAAATCCTGATATTCATGAAAACATTCAAACCCAAATGTAATATATTTTTAGAATATAAAAAAATAGATCAATATATATTTATTATGAATTTGATCATAATAGGTGGGTTTCCTAATGATAATTATAGATGATTATGTGATTTGATTTATTATTGATATAATTTTAGTTTTATATAATTGAATGGATTCTACATCATTCCATCACAGACTCATGAAACAAGTTGATTTGCTCTTGAATATGGGAGGCATGTGTGAGGTAATGTGGCAATATTAAATAAGGCACTAATTAATGGGATTGTAATAGGGGATGCAACAAAATTTTCATTGTATATTCCATTTTTAGATAACAGGTGATAAAATTGGAATGGTTATATATCCCCATTTTTAGATAACATAATACTATCGTTTCTATATAATGATAATTGATATTGAGGACTACTTGGAAAAACATATCATGTATATCTAACCATAGCACAATAAAAAAACATCAAATACCAATCCCATTAAAATTTAATTTAATTCTAAATGATTCCATTATAGAATCAATACATGAGTTATAATTTAAATATTCAAAAAGGCATCAGTCCTAGGATTAATTCAACACATTTGGACTTGACAAATAGTCGTAGCATTACAATTTTATGAACAGATGAATGAATTATTATTTTTTCAATTTTATTTACTTAATATGGGATTTTAATATATCATTGAGCCTATATAATATATTTTTTATCTTCAATCCTTGAAAATATATCTACTCTAAATGGGAAATCAATATTTTTTATTTTTCAGGATTCATATCACAACTTCTATAAAAATATTATTTTATTAAAACTACATGTACAATAAAAATATTAATTATTTTTTAAAATTTTAACAAATGACATGATAATGTGGAAATTATTTTATTTATCATTCTTGTTTTACCACATGTATACATGTATATGATGGTGGTGAATATAATTTTTTTTACATGAATTATTTGATAATATTATCTGATTATGAATATGAAATTTTAAATTTATATCACTACAAAATTCAATCTGTAACATAAAAATCATATAAATATACTTATAAAAAACAAAATGAGTAGAATAATTTATTTTGTATCAAGGAATTAAAAAATACACATTACAAAAAATTTCAATATACTTGTTGATATTATCTTCTATTGCTCACATATTGGAGATCAAGGCATAAAATTTATTGAATTTTAACACAATGAAAATAGACAATAATCAGAGTCTTTTCTAGTTACTCTACAATCACATTAAACTAATCATGATTAAACAAATTATAATTTTTCTTAACAATAAAATCATTTATATGAGTGTTAGGATTTTTTTTGAAAAATCATTTAAAAAGTCTTTTCAATATAAATTTGATTCAACCAATATGAGTCTTACAAATAATAAATTCACTCATAAAATATTATCTAATTTTAAATTAATCCATCTAATAAATAATCCCATCATAAATGAATGAATTAGTTTTTATATGAATCTAAAATAATTTTCATATATTCACAAAATCATAATCATTTTCATTGAATTATTCACCATTTTAATGCCAACTATTTTTTTAACTCATTTGGGGGAAAATAGAATATTTGGTAAATATGAATCACCAAAAATATTTTTCTTTAAATAATTATACATAATAATAAATGAAAATTTTAATAATTTCTAACCAAATGTTAAGTGTTCTTTTAAATTTCTATTATTACATACAAAATTTTATACATTCTTGATTCGAAATGAAATAAAAATTCCCTTGGAAAAAAAGTTTTTTTAATTTTCTAAATTTCACCTAGGGTAATAAAATTAATTTTAATATATATATATATATATATATATATATATGATATGGTCCCCCATCATTATTTTCAATAAAATAATCAAGGGTCTTGGAGTATATCATTTAAAAATCCAAAATCACTATTACAGAGGTATCATATTCCTCCAAAAATAACATATAGGCATCAAGACGGATTAATATTGGGGTATTGTCCCACTTATAATTGAGTATAGAAGGCCTTTTTTATCATATTTATGCGATATAATGATTAATAATTTCATGAAAAATCACCCAACTATGTTGTAGTGGTTAGGTATTACCTTGAGAACCTCTTGTAGATTATCAAAATTCAATGTGAAATTCTATCATTATTGATATTATTTGGTTTTGTAGTGTCCTAACACGACTTCAAATAATATACATTAAAACTAATCCCATTATAAAACATTACCAAACCAGTATAAAATAATAATTTATAAAAAAATATTTCTCCAAGTTTAGTTTTTTTTGATACATCATTTCACTGTTTATGATGCTTATTATGTACATAAGATTAAACTATGATATATTCAATTGTAATAAAAATAATTATTTATATTATTTAAAAAAATGATTCATCATGAATATAAATATTCATGGGTTGTTATTTTGTCAGAAATGAATGAGTACCCATTCACACCAATAAAAATTATATTTAAAATTTTCATTTTATTAATCTCCAATATAATTTATAATTTTATGGTATCCCCATTATTGAAAAATTTTAGTAAAATTGATTTTAATATGTATTTATTGAATAATATCATTATAAATAGTAATGGGATAATTACAATTTATCATTATTTTATTGTTATCTCATAAATAAATAAGTATTTTCAACTTACATTCTTAATTACAAATGGGGATTACTAGTATTGCATAATGACTCAATATTTCACTCATATATCTATTGTTATCAAAATACATTATTATTTACTATGTTGTATTTTTTTCTAGAATATATTGATGATCTAGATTATTTTCAAGTGTTTCTATATTTAGGAATTACGTATATTTCCCAATAATCGTAATGATAGGTAATTCATTAGGTATTTAAATGAGAATGGTATCATTAAATTACAAAAAAATATAGAAGAAACTAAATGACATTAACTGGGAATGAATACTAGTGGTAAAATAATATAACATTGATTTATATAATATAATTTTTACCCAATATAAATCAATCTCTATCTAATTTTTTCATGAAAAGAACTTAATTTTCAATAAACACTCTAGTTATAAACACATATATTCTTTTGTTTCATAAAGTGTCACTCATCAATCATTTTTTGAATCTTAATATTTATAAAATTTTCAATATATTTATTTTTCCATATATTTTATTCTAATCCATATTTGAAATATCTCTCATTACTCGTTTGACCATCATAATATTGTAAGAATATCACTTTTGAATTGATAATTATCTTCAAGATTCACTAAAATAAATATTTATTTATCTATCCATCATTAGTGAAATAACTACCTTATTTCCATGGCCTTCCAATGATAATATGAATATCATAAATGGGAATAACATCACATTTTACCTCAAAATTAGAAAACCCAATCAAAAAATGGATCATATATACTATTAGTTAACTTAACATCACCATTATTATTTCACAATCATAATATATAGGTCCTTTATTATTTGGTCATAGCTAATAACTATTTACCATCCACCAAACCACATGAAATGTTATTTAATATTCTACCAATAATAACTAAAAAATATCTTATCATTTTATAGAAATCAATAATGAAAAAAATTCCATTTTCTTTTGAACATATTCTCCATTAGATTTATAACTTTAAATTGATATTTAATAATAATTTATACATGTACATGGTTATCTATTTCTATATCCAAACATTCCTAATGTAGAGGGATTTCATTTTCACTCATGATAAAACTATATACATCTCAATCATTAAAGATTCTTTTATAATCGTGTTCTATAGTAATTATAAATGAAATGTATATATATTTTGAAAATAAACATATTATATTATATAATCTATAATCCAGATTAACATTCATTTAAAATTTGTTTTATATAATTATTATATTTTCTTGTGAACCTTATTTGACCCTATTGTAGGTTCATTTTTATGTTATTGCATTTTTGAATTATTAAAAATTACAGAATATCTATAATTTTAACTATACAATGATTAAGGGATAATTTTAATCATTATGTTCACCTTATATTTAGTATCCACATAGAGTAGATCACACATATCAATATTTTCATGATTTTTTACTATATCATTATTTTCACGTATGTTGCTATTAATGAATGCATAAAATGTGGACTCTCTTTCCATATCTATATTATCCAAAATACTAAATATTATCGTCACTTTATGACACTCTATAACTCAAAATTATCATTATTGAACACCCACTACCATAAGGAAGACATCAATGTATTAGTAGAAATAAATAAAAACTTTTTCATTATTGACGTCATCAAATCCAATTCTTGTGTAAACCATTCTACAATATTCGATAGACCCACTTATAGTCGGTGTCAAAAAATACATAATAATCGGTGAATTTTATATCCAAAAACGTCACTTTAACTTCCATGTAATTGTTTTGATGATTAATTTAATTCCACTCCAATTTATATTTAATTTTCATTCTTACACTATAATGATGAGATCTTAATCATAACACAACAATGATTAACAATTTTTCTTAATGGTGGTCAATTTTATTATGTTAGTATCTAATAAAATTTAAAAACACCTAATGTTTTTTATTATCTATCCTACTTGGTAGAAAATTAGAATATTTTGTGTATTTTATTTCTTCCAACTTCATATTCAGAATTTTTAATTATTCATAACTATTACATATGAATATCTCATTATTTATTTCATTATTTTGAATCACATTTTTATAAAAATAAATCGTGGAAGAATTTATATTTCAAACTCTCCAAAAAGTGGGGAAAATTGAAAATTTATTTTTACTTTGGATTCAGTAAATTTTGGAATATTTTAATAAAATTTAAAACAATATCCTTTTCTAATTTATATAATTCATAAAGTTTTCATACTGAATAAATACATATCTACATGATCATTGGAATATTGATATCCTACAATAAATGTAAGTTGTAATTTTTTAGAGGATTAATGTTTAAGAATAAGGGGAATGTGTAGAAAAAATAAATGTTAAAAATATGATTAAATGTAGGATTCAATATTTTTTGTTATATTATTTATGTAATTAATTTATTTTATTCTTTTTTTATTCATTTGATATATTTGTAAAAATTATATTTTAGAACAAGTATATTATTATACATGTGGTATTGGTTTTTAAAATGATTAAAAATTGAGGAATTTAAATGAAAGTGAGGGTCTATTAGATTTTAAAAATGTTGAGTTTTTTATTTAATTGAATAAAAATCATCTCATAAACTACATATTGAATTATTTTGATACTAATTTTTGATAAAATATTATCTTTTAAACCCTTTTAACATCATATTGTTCATCCACATTAAAAATTATTTTATATATGTTGGTGGGGTATAAAATGGACCATATTGTATGTGAGACTAAATATAATAAGAATGATTATTGATGGGGTTGTCTGATTTTTTAATACAAAATTTTGAAAAACATTAAAATAAACATGGAAGCATTCTGAATTATAGTGGGTTGTATTCTATGATAAATGTAAGAAAACATTGTACCTGCATAAGGGTGATGAAAAGGAAAAAATGTTATTTAATAAATATTAGTCCAAACAAGAAATTATCTTAGAGAAAATTGTCAATAAGAATACACAAAATATTCCCAATCATTTAGTAAGTCAATGAATTTTTAAAGATCACATGGCTTTAAGGAAAAACATATAATAGTAACAATATACTAATTCATGCATGCCAACTCTATAAATTAGATGATATATATAGAAAAATATTTGATAACACAATAAAAAATCACATTATTACATATTTAATAGTCTATATGAATATTTTTTACTATTCCCTTCACTGTCGCTATACGATAAATCATTACACCACTTTCGAATATAATTATAGTTATCCTTCTTTTCAAACATGAATATTAGATTATTTTTATGATAAAAAACATATTAGAGATACAAATCCATGACCCAATGATTAGTTTCATGGGAAAATTAGGTTTATACATCACTTATAAAAATGCTAAAAATAAACACATATTTGAAGCCTTATTCTTTATCCTAATAAAAGATCATTTCGATAATATAAATTGTAATCACCTAATAATATCCATAAAATATAGGGGTGATCTAAAAGCACATTAAGAGGATGAATAAGGGAAATGGACCAATATAAAATGTGAGAGTATAAGATTAATAATTATACCATAAAATTATGATTATATTCAATATCATAAAGGTTGTGTGTGATAAGGCCTTGTAATTTTTCAATGCATTTAAAAAACATATCACTTCATAATTTTTAAACACCACTCATAGTTTTGATAAAATATAGCATCATGTTCATGAATAACACATGAGAAAAATAATTACAACACATTTTAATGAAATCTAGCATAATTTTCATTAATTATAATCATTTCCTTACTATATAAATATCATTAACCAATTTATTATTAGAATTCAAAATTCAGGTCTCACATGTCATATTATAATATTAATATAATCATGCATGACACAAAGAATGTATAATAATCATATTCATGAAGGAAAACAAATTATTATAAATTGTTTCTTAATTCTGTCATCATGAATAAATTCATGAATAATATTTAAGGATCCAAAATGAAAAAGTGAAAAAAAATTTGCAAACACATCATAATTTGTACCTGAAGAAGAAATATCTCAAGGGGGGAAAATGAGTTATTTGTAATGAAATTAATTTAAAAAAAATAATTGCATTTGGATATCAAATTATGATGGTATGATTTATATCCCTGATAGAAAAATAGTTGAATAGTGAAATTGTATTTAAAGAACATTAAATTAATATCCATAATGAAATTGGTGTAAGAGTCTAAAAAACCAAATAAATGGATTTGGATTCAAGAATCCCAATAAAAAAATTCCCACTTTATTTTTTTTATTTTGTGCCTCTAATCTAATTATAATGACCCTGAACAATGTAGACTAAAGGAGGTGCCTTACATTAATAAATCAATATAGATAGAAGATTCATATCCCAAATGACCTAAAAGATTAATAGTTTTAGAAACCTAGATTATAATCTTGTTACCCATTTTATATTAGGGAAATAAAATAAATCATATTTCATAATAAAAGAAAACAAACATCATCCTTTAAACAAAATCAAATATTTATTCTTCAAAAACCAGGGAATCAAAACAAGGTTTAGCGAAAATTCTATGTAATGGTTACGTACATCAGAGTATATCATTAATAAATAATAAATAAAAATTTATAGAGGTAAATAATTAATCACACATTCCATTTGAATAAAAATATAAGGCTTAATAAGAATGTAATGATAAATAGATGAAAAATATGCTATTTAATAAACAATACAAGAGTGAAATAAATCCATATATTTTCTAATTGGGGAAATATCAAGGATAATAAAAACTGAATTCATAATGTAGATTATGCTTTATCATTAGAATTTATTTTACCTAGTAAAATGATAAAAATACATTGGTGACATATTCGTAGGGCAGTTTAAAACTAATAAGTAAAAAACACATATAATTTTTTCAACTGGTTCATATCATGAGTCTAAGGATTCATCAAATGGATATCATTTATAATTCCCACCATTGTCTGCATGTCCAAAGAAATTTTGATATATTAATTAATATATTAAATCCATGTATAATAATCCCTATCAGTAAATATCTATATCGAGTAGTAGATATATATTTATAAATATTTCCTATGTTAATTAAAAAATGTCCAAACTAAACACCATATTTAAAAATTGTATATGATTTAGTTAATAATAATATTAATTATACAAGAATATTGAGATTTAAAGTATATTAAATTATCATTGATGAAAAATAACAATAAAGTAATTGATTCTATAGATTTTTTTCAACTACATAAGAAACTGATATTATTCAGTAATTTTTACACATCGTAATCTTTCTGTCAAATCACCATGGAAGAAATAATTCAACATGTAACATCTAATATCAATAAATTTTAATGAATAGTGATATTATATTTTACTGTGGATTTATATACGCCAAATAAATGTAAATCAGTGTATACAAAAAAATTAGAATCAATGGAAATGAAAATTTAGAATAAATCCCTTTCCTCACTCTTTATTTTGGTTGAATTCCATTTAAAATATAGTATAATATTTTTATTCATGTTATTATATTAAACAAAAAAAATATTGGTATTTATAATATCATATTTGATCCCTTTTTATCATCATGTCACATTATTGTTAATTTGATTTCATTATTTTCATTATTTTGGTTGTTAATTTCCTCATTTATCTTGATGTTTTGACATTTAATATATTATTCATAAATTATAATCATCATTTAAACATATCAAGAATTAAATTGAAGAGGTTAATATCATATATATCTTCTATATATGTATTTCTGGTAATCCTTATAATTGAAATATAGTAAATGAAATGCACCCTTTAGGGGGGTTTTAGGTTGTACGTATGCATTAAAATTGTTTTTATTTTTAGATCTTCTTGAAAGAAATTAAATTCTATAATATATATAAATATTATCATTACAAAATAATATTTATGTCTTTTATATATCAAATTATTTAAAATACTATCCATAATACGTTATATATAATGCATGAATCACATCACTTCGTGAGGCGTTAGACCACACTGTGCGCACAATAGTCATTTTTGTATTCTTACAAAAGGAAAATAATTAGGTTATACGTTATTTAATAATTAAATAAAAATAAACACATCATAAACATTGTAAATATAAGATTTATATATTATTACAATCACAATTAAAATCTTTTATAGGTGGAAAAGAAAAAATGATTGAAATCAGTTCATGAGGCAGTATTCCTCCATACACATAGAAGATGATTTTTTAACCAATTAAATTAAACAACATGTGGTCATATGAAGTAAACTAAACACAGTCAAATCTATGTATATATATGATACTTAAGTTTTCATATACTCATTATTTATTTTAGATTTAAGGTGTTAGAGAATAATATAAATGAAATCTCTTATATAAGAACATTACATTGTCTTCATGTCTCCTCGTTATATATAATATAATGCATTCCTAATATAGAAGTTTTTCGCAGAATAAAGCTTCATTTATGAGTGGAGGTAGGTTTGGAAGTGAATTGGATTAGGGTAGGAAGAGAAAATTTTCATGGAATGTTTGAATATGTGAAGATTGTTTGTTGAATTTCATAGTAATATACCTGTGGAATATTGTAAATACCAAAAACTAACACTATCCATAGGTATCCCTTACATAATTTTCTGAAAATAAGGAAACTATTTTCATTATATAGGTTTTATAGTTTAAATTTGGAAAAAATTTGTTTTTAACAAGCATTTTTCAATTTACAGACATTATCATTATAAATTAACCACTAAGTAAACTCATTCTTAACATAATCATTGTGATTTATAATCATTTTTTCTAAACACATTTTTCAATTTTTATTGACCTTATTATAAATTATAAATTATTATTATACATAATATTAAATTAATATTTTCAAATTAATCACACATAAGTCATATAATTTAATATATAATTTATCCCAATGGCATGATGACAAAACATGGGTTTAATGTGAAAATCAACAATGCATTCAAATGTTACTATATAAGACATCTATATGAAATTGATTACAATGAATTTTTTTATTGATATATTTATAATTGAACAAATTTTATTAAAAAATGTTTAAAATAAAATTTATCATTACTAATTAAATAGATGAAATTTTAGTTTTCAATTACATTTTGTGTCTTCCAATGTTCATCAAAAAATTGAAACTTCTTGGAAAAAACTTCAATACTCACCATAATATAGCATTGACATTAGTCATTCCAAAATTATGTTTATTTTTTCATAAAAGGTCTATAAATATTTCATTATTTAGTTTTAATGAAAGTGAGGCGTTAAGATGAATAAATGTTTTATTTGGAAAAGTACATTTTTATGAATAAAATTTTATATGTTTTTATATAATCCCCACAAAATAAAATGGATTAATGTAAAATAATTTTATTCAATATATTTAATATATATATTTAATTAGTATCATTCACTAATAGTGTTTTTTTAATTTCTTATGTTAAAATTTATTTTGCTCATATCACAGTTTTTTATTACATTATTTCCGTTATATTATATTGTGTTATTATTTATTTAAAATAAATTTAAAACTAATGAATTAAAACATATTCTAAATAAGTAATCTAATACCATTCAAAACCAAAAATTATATGTGTATGAATTAATTGAAATTTTATATAATAATATTAATTTGAATCTGAATGACCCATTATTGTGTCTAAAATAATGTTTTTAAAATTTCCATTGTTGAGTGTAATGCAAGGTTACTCAATATTGAGTGAATTTAATGCTATAAAATAGATTGAATTTATTTAAAATTGTAAATATATAATAATATATTTGCATTTTATTTTCCTTTCAATGAATGTTTTTATTTCATACACACAGTTGAATGCCATGTTCATATTATAAAATTATGTCCTGTTACATTTCCCCCATATTAATTTTTTTCATTGTGTATTAAATATTATCTCGGTAATCAATTTTTTGAAATTTAGTAAAAGTTTTTTTTTGAAAACCATCATTTTAAAAGGTTAATAAAATATCTATTTAACAATAATTAATGTGAAATACATAATTCAAATTGAATAATTAAAGAACCAGGTTTCCATATATGAAAACATAGATGAGAAATGAAATCAATGGACAAGGAAGAGAAAATTAACACCCAAATACAAAGTGAGACTGATAGATATGATTTTCATAAGAAATATAATGAAAAATATATGTAAACCATAGTTGTGAAAATGGTTATTTATATCATAAAAAATGATGATAATAGGACAACATTTTTCAGAAGATCATTTTCATAAAGCTGAGGAATTCATTAATTATCTTAAAATATAATGATATGTTGTTACATGATACATTTCTATTTAATAAACATCTTCATATCATTTATTTGTTCCTTGTTATATTTATACATTATCTCTTATAATAGGTTTCCTTAGTTGGTGAAGTAATACATCAATCTATAAAAATCCTAAGATTACTTTAAATGATTTCATAAACTATTATCCTTATGTGCATTTTAAAATATTAGGATGAATAACATTAATGGTAAATAAATTCAAATAATGAACACAACATTTAGCAAAAAAAATATTATGTATCTCTAAATCATCACATACCCAACATTTGAATACATTCATCATATTTTCACATGAAAAATATTAATAAACCAAATTACCAAAAAAAATTATTAAAATCATTTATGCTTCCTCATTATTGATGTAAAACAATTATTATAGAATTTTTTCCTTTAATAAAAAATTCTCTTAAATAAATGACACATAAACCACTTTATAAACAAATCATTAATTAGTTCTAATGTAGTTATTACTTTCAAATTTAATTTATCCATATTGATCATATATTTGTCCCACTGTTATTATCTCAATGTTAAAAAAATATTAATGGTACATAATCATGTTTTTTTCATTGTTTTATCTTTCCAGTAAATAAAATTTCTTGTTATCATTCAATACAATCATTATTATCCATTAAATAATAGAATTTTAGTATAATCGTTATATAATTCATAATTCTTCGGATGATATTATCATAAAAAATACTTGTAGAATATATATATTTTAAATAAAAATACACAATCATATTAATCATTACAATTTTATTGTATGAATATTAAATGCTTGAACATTATCCATTATACTATTATGAGTTATATTATGTCTTTCATATAGAATTTATTTTCTTCTTACTCATTCTATTAATTTTTTAAACTCTAAATAGTGGTATTTTATATATTCATGTTACATTATTTTTTTGGGAACCTTTTCCTTATACTTATAACAAATCCCAATCCCTTCAAGATTTTCTAACTTTTATTTCCACTAATTGACACATGTAAGATAATCATTCTTTCACTTCTTCCCCTTATCCATTATTTTCACTTCCAGCCTCTTACTCTTCTTTGTATTCCCTTTTATCCCAGTAGACGTAGAGTATTATTTCTCCATCTATATAGAACAGAAAATTTATCTTTCTATAACAAAAAGTTTTATTGACTAGTTCTATTTAGATACATTCCATAACCCCTTTAATGAAATGTTTAATCTGGGGTTCCATTTTATTTTTAAAATCTATTGTAAGCATCACTCTCCATGTAAAGGTATATAAATAATTCAAAAATCATTCTTATAAAATTTTCCTTAAATTAATGTAATTTTTCTTCATCTCATTTTATCTCTAATGAGGGATATATTTTTAAAAGTATGACTTTTTAAAATCTCATTATTCCCCATGTTCAATTTCCCATTCAACTATTGTATTCTCTATCAACGACTATCATTAACTAGTGTTACCATTTAAATAATACACTATAAGTGAAAACTTTTCCTTTTCACAACATCATAATTATGTAAATTTATTCTCCAAACACTTATTCAATTTATTATTCCCCATGGGATCCGTAGTCTCCCTAAATAATGGGGCCCCTATCACATAATGAGATCTAACATAGGATAATATCATTGTTGAAATGGTTCCTCCATCCAGGGAATGTAATGTGTCAAAACCTTATTAAGATACCATAATTTATCTATAACGTGGTCATTTCCAATAAATGATAGATTATATTACTGTTTCGTTTTGGTTTTCGGCCTCGAAACTCCCAACGATAGCGTATCCAATGATTGATGTACCTGCTCTCCAAAGGCAGGCGTTCGTCGGATGGTCTAACTAGCGACTCTTAAGAACTCACATTGGTCGAGAGGATGGGAAGTTGGGCTCATCAAACCCTTTTTCGGGGGGAAATTATTGTCTGTTTCGGAACTCTCTTATAGATTTAAGACGTATTCATACATTTGTGAATCGTTGGTTTATACCCATACATAGTATCCACGGATTTAACCTTGGTGGGAAATGGTCAACTGGACGCAGGGGTTCAGAATCATTTATGCATGAGGTTTACCATCCCTCGTTGAATTAATGACCCTCAAGGGTTGGAAATCGCTTGAGGTGGCACTAGGAGTGGCACGGTGAACCGATGTGGAGATGATCGGATCGATCGGCTATTGGGCTTGAACCTCAGGGCGACTTCCTACGTACCCTGCTTAGGAAGAAGAGATCAAAGTCCACATAGTTCGGATAGGTGTCGGGGAACCGACATGAAGAGAGACCGGGTGGTCCGATGGGTGGTGGGATTGAACCTCATGGAGGCTTCCTACGTACCCTGCCTAGGAGGCAAGGATCAAATTCCACGTAGTTATCATACACAGTTTAACGTCTTGCTGGATGAGGGTAGAACTTGATGTGAAGAAACAACCGGGTGGTGGGCTTGAACCTCATAGAGGCTTCCTACGTACCATGATTTGGCATGGATCAAAGTCCCCGTAGTTCTCTTTGGCTTGGGGATTACGCTCTGGGGAAGCCCGAAATGATAGATTTGGGCATACACTCTGAGAAGACCCATGGTGATGGATTGGGGATTACACTCTGTGGAGGCCCACATGAGGATGTCATGGTCGATGCTTACACTAAGCACACATGAGTCATGCTCGGTGTGAGAAACTAGAGGCCGTAGGGACGAGAGGATCACGTCGCGAAAGGTGCATCTGTGAGAAGAGGTGTGGGGATTACACATGATGGAGGACCATGAGGTCAGGGCTTACTCCTGGGTGGATTCCCATAATGTCTTCCTCATGTCTGTCCATGAAGGAATCCCAACCCATTGGTGGGTTTATGCATATAACTGAGGCACACACCTATACGCAAGTGCACATGCAGCATAACGCCAAGGGCATTGGAATCAGTCCGAACAAAGGGAGATGAAATGTGTGAATTACATGCCTGACATTCGGAACACAATGAGGGTGGCATGGAGATGGAGGATAACTGTTGGCCATGTTCGAAACACATCATCCATATCACGTTAGCCTGGAATGGGGATGAACTAATGGGGTCGATTGCGGACCATATTCGAAACACAGGACCTATCTCAAAGGGTTGTCCAAAGTATTCCGGTGTGTTTCCCCCGGACGGTAGGTGAGCCGATGTCGCATGAGGCCAGGCCATTAGGGGTTCCCTTCAAAAATGAAAGAGGATGTACATCCGAATGAAGGACACGCAAAGCGTGGGGTGGAGTTATGGAATGTTTGAATGGATTCCAGCGCTCTTGAAATTATGCCACTGTAAACATGGCATGAGGAATCTCTTTCATGGAGAAAGAGGTATCCAATTGTTGAATGATAGGGAATGCTACAGTTTATAGTCAAGTAGATATGACTGTTTCCATATATTTTAACGTCATATGGCTAGGACGAGGGCCATATAGTTTAACGTCATGTGGTCAGGACGAAATGGTTGGTGTGGGACTTACGCAAGGGCGGCCTTTTCTGGATAAAACTAGCTAAAAGATCTAGGAAATGGGGTTATAGGAGAGTCATGAAGAGTAGCTCAACTCATGGAATGTATAGGGCAGATTTTGGGGCGGCTTAAGGGTGTAATGTAAAATACTATTGATCCGCCATAAAACATTCGCGGTGTGACGATCCATTTTTCATTTGGGTCAGTGACGGTAGCGAAGCGACAGTACCGAAGGGCCGGGACTAGAGACCAGTAGTGAGAACAAGTGGGGGTGCGGGGTCACAGTCCCCATGGTATGTACCAGTGAGTGCATGGGGTTTTCTGCATGGGGATGGCCGCGAAGGAGCTGGCCGTGAGGTGCTGGCCGCAATTGTCTAGCCGCAGAGGAGCTGTCCGTGAAGGACTGGCCGCGATGGAGCTGCATGTGGTTCGCGGGTTGATTATCCGTGAAGGGTGTCCATGGAGGAGCTAGCCGCGAGGGAGCAGGGCAAGAAGGACTAGACTGTGAAGGAGCAGGCTGTGAAGGAAGCTTTCCACGAAGAAGGCTCTCCGCGAAGGAGGCGCTTCTTGAAGGATGATTTTCGCTGAGGAGGCTATCCGCGATGGAGGTTGTCCATGGATGAGATGGCCATCCGTGAAGGGTGTCTGCAAAGGGGATGCCACCCGTCCTACTTCACGCCCGTGGAGGGGTTTCATCTCCATTTCGCGAACGACACTGGTCTGCTGAAGGGGTTGCCTCAGAGCGACTATCTGTGAAGGAAATGGCCGCTATGGGCTAGCCCCATGTGGTTCGTGGACTTGTTTCTCCTCTCCATGGAATAATTCATTCACGGACGATATGGGGTCCGCGGATGGTCGCAGAACACCGCTGAGAGCGATCCCTCCAGCGTCTCCCCACAGGTTTTCACCCGTCCTTCCTCTTTTCTTCCTCCCTATTTTGGTTCCCCTCGGTGACTATTTATACAGTAATGAGGGAGGCTGTAGCAATGGGCCCATGGCACTTTCTGCGAAATACCATGAATTAATCCCCACCTGCGGATGACTTGGTCAACTGGGAGCTTTGGAACCGAGATCCACGGAACTGCTCCGCGGGTGTGCATCACTCCACCTCTATTCTGCGAAGGAAAATGGTCCGCGGCCGCATAGGTTCTCCGCCTCCATTTCACGAGTGATGGAATTCACAGCTGGGGTGGTTTCTGATAGTGTACCGGCCGACGCCCATCCTGCTTCGTGCCGGCCGAGGGTCCCCTCCTTTTCTTCACAGATGATGGTGTCTGCGGGAGGCCGGTTCGCCTAACCGGCCGCATTCTATTGTTGGGAGCTACTACGCTGACCGGTTTGGTCCTTCCCCAAGTCTTGGGGTAATTGTATTCCCCCCATGTAGAATTTTTTGGACCCTACAAATGCCCCCCATCGGAATGGGGTCCGATCGGAACGAAGAGGAGGCCATTCCATTGTAGAGTGGTCCTGAAAATAAATAAGTGATTGGACAATGCTCTAAATTTTTCCTGAGCCAAGGGAAATAGCATGCACAGTTTTAATTTTTCTAGGGTTTTATAGGAAAACCCCACAATCATTTTGGGTTTTTCTTTTAATGCACTAATTTTTCCTGGGCCCATTTGGTATCGACCTAGTGGTTATAACCCGTATTTTTCATAGGTCTCCCTTTTCGGTTTTTCGGCCTAACATGCTTTGTGCCTCTTTCTTTTGTGAGCGGTTTAAAGTCCCGCAATCAAGACTATAACTACTGATGTTTTAGGTCAAACATCTTTGACCAAATATGGTGGGGCGAAGGCCCCAATGGGGTTCAACTGATTAAAAGATGTCTCAATACTCTTTCTACGCATGTTGGGGGAAACATGTTTAAATTTGAGCGGCATGCAGGGCATGTCTCAAGATATAGGTGTCGTGTCGATGTACAAGGGTAGGAAGAACATTTCTTAAGGAAAACATGCCTTTGGTAGACGGGACATGGGTGATCAATATGCAGAGCTATTGAGGACATGGTATGCATAGTCATAAAAAGGTGTCCTTAAGTCAAAGACTTATCCATTTCTGATTGCCAGGGGACTTCATGGAATCCCAACTCATGGAAACCAAAATGGGTGGCTTGGAAAATTATGAAAACCACCAAGGGTGGTTCAGAAGGGGAGTGTGACATCTGAAAGGGTTTTGGGCGTATCCGTACTATTCATGAGCGTGGTCAGGAGACCACTTACCTATGCATTTAGTTAGAATAAGGGATGGTCGAGGCTTAGTGCAGTTTAAAGTCATGCAGCTGGGACATCATTTAAAATGGAACAAATTCTCCTGGTTCTCTGTAATCTTATCAAAGACATTCCCCCACATTCATGTAGGATTGTGGAATAAGATGGAAAACTATAGCTTAGAGGGTTTCCGAATCCCATGATAGAAATGGGGGCTTAGGGGCCAAGAGGCGTACAGAGAGAAGCATTGCCTAAGGAGAAATTTCCTTTGGTAGACGGGCCAGGGGCGATCAATATGGAGAGCCCCTGAGTGCATGGTATGTATAGTCCTACAAACGTGTCCTTGGGTCAAAGAAAATCTACTTCTGAGAGCCGAGCAACTTCAGGGAAGTTGAGATTTGGGACCACGAGGGGTGGATTATAAGAGTTAGGCTTTTTCTGTGTACAGGTTAAGGCTTATGGTGAGAGGGTTCCTGAATATGGGAGAAATATCTAGACTAAACTTCCTGAGAATGGGTGAAGTAATTCTTTCTCACGCTGGTGTGAGGAGGTGGTTTATGTAGGTCTGAACCATGCATTGAAAGTTGGAGAAAATCCTTTGTTTCTCATTGAACCCATGACGAGTATGACCGTGTAGTTTATTGTTATGTGGTTGGGACATATTCCGTGTAGTTTAGCATCATGCAACAAGGACAATAGGTATTTTTGAAGGTTGCTGTGCAGTTTAACATCATGCAGTGAGGACATGGACTTTTTTAAAGGTTTCTATGCAGTTTAATGTCATGCAGCGAGGACGGGGGGTATTTTTGAAAAGGATTCTCTTCATCAGAATTTAAATGGGCTTGAATACCTCAACATTCCCCAGACGTGGGGGGGGGGGGGTTTATTGGTGTGAATCATGGTTCTGGGGCTTCTGGGATCAGGATAGGTGATATGGGGGCTCTAAGGCCGGTAATTGTATGGAGGTAGGAAGAGCATCCCCTATGGAAATCTTGCCTTTGATGGAAGAGCTAGGGGATATCATTATATAGATCTGTTGAGGGCATGGTATGCATAGTCGTACAAAGGTGTCCATGGGTCGATCACTTTCTACTTCCGATGGCTAGGAATGGTTTTGAGTATCCGCAATAATCTGGGCCATGAAGTCTGTCATTAGACAGGGGAATGACTGGAATGTCGGGGATATCCGTCCCTGGTTGCCTTTTGAGTTTCAAAGAGCCCCCTGCGATGATCATTTCTATTTTTGTTTTGTGGGCAGAGGTGTGCTTTCATTCCATGCAGTTTCACGTCATATGGTAAGGACGAGGTAATCCTAGTTTATTGGCCATAGAGCTTGGACCATTGAGTGACTATTTCTGTAGTCACTCGAATGATAACTGAGTCAACATGCTCTCATATACATGGAACAACGTGGGGGATGAAGGTTGTAAACTGCAACTTTGAGTTTTCCCGGATCAAGAGGTGTGGTGTGGGGGCTCTTGGGCCAGTAGGCGTACAAAGCTAAGAAGAGTATCGCCCGAGGAAATCTTGCCTTTGATGGACAAGCAAGGGGTTATAAATATGCAGATCCATTGAGGGAATGGTATGCATATTCGTACAAAGGTGTCCCCGTGTCGATAACTTTCCACTTCCAATGGCCATGAATGATTATGAAAATCCGAGATTACTCACAGTGTACAGTTCGTCATGTGGGGATAATGTTGTCTGGGTATACAACAAACATATTCACTATAATTGTCTGTTGAGTCAATGTAGCCTAGTCCCGGCTTGATGTTTGTTGATACAGGTCGCTACGTGAACCACTGACAGACACATAGGCTAACTAGATAGGGATACCCTGGCAACACCTAGATGTGAAAAGGGGAATGGACTTGTAAACCAATTCTCCATAATCATCTGGGTCCGGAGGTATGGTATGGGTGCTCTGAGGCTGGTAAGCGTACAGATCTAGGAAGAGTTTCGCCTATGGAAATCTTTCCTTCAGTAGACGGTCCAAGGGCTATCATTATGCAGAGCCGCAGAGGGCTTGGTATGCATAGTCATGCAAAGGTGTCCACATGTCGATGGCTTTCCCCTTCCGAAGGCCATGAGTGGTTATGAAGATCCATAATTATCTGGGTCGTGGAGTCTAATGTATAGATAGGATGCATCCAAATGTGCACGGAGTATCTCCATCTCGTATCACCATGTGTCTTGGGTCGGTCGTGACGAAGTCCGTGCAGTTTAGCATCTTGCGGTGAGGACGATGTCCATGCAGTTAATTGTCATGCGGTAAGGACGAAGATATACACCATGTGCAGGTCTGGTTCTTACACGGGGGAAGGGGACATTTTTAATATCATTGTTCATGCATTTTAACGACGTGCGGTAAGGATGAGAAGTACACCCCATTCTGGTCTGGTTTGCACACGGGGGGGGGGGGGGAGGGCATTATTATTTTTGTTTATTCAGGGGGCTGGGCCAGGACTGGGGATCCTGGCGTCGCTATGTATCTTGCAAGGGTAGGAATCAAGTCGTATGTAGTTCTCTGGAAGAATTACACCCCGTGCAGGTCTCGTCCATACACAGGGGAAAGAAGGCATTGTTTTAATGTTTATTCAAGGGGTTGGGTCAGGACTGGGGATCTTGGCGTTGCTACATATCCTGCGAGGGCAGAAATCAAGTCGTACGTAGTTCTATGGAATCCGTGCGGTTTAACGTCATGCGGTGAGGACAGAGACCCTACAGTTTAACATCGTGTGTTTAGGACGAGGGGTATTATTAGATTCTGTGTAGTTTAATGTCATGCGTTGAGGATGACATACTCTATGTTTAAGGTCATTGAGTTTGGACCGTTGGGTGCTTGGTATTTTAACGTCATGCATCTCGGAATATGAGTACACCCCGTGCAGGTCTGATACATACACGGGGGGAGGGGTATTCTTAACTCCTGTTATCCGTGCAGTTTAGCGTCATGTGGTAAGGACATACTCCATGTATTTTAATGTCATGTGGTGAGGGCGTGAATACACCCCTTGCAAGTCTGGTCTGTAAACAGGGGAATGTGAATTTTTGTTTTTCTTTTTGAGGTAGCTGGGCCAGGGTGTAGAATTCTGGCGTCACTATGTATCCTATGAGGGCAGGAATCAAGCCTCACATAGTTCTCTAAAAGGAGATACACCCTCTCTAGATCTGGTCCATACACAGGAGAAGAGGTCTTTTCTATATCACATTGTATGTGCAGTTTAACGTCATACGTTGAGGACGAAATGCTCTTAGTTTAAGGTCATAGAGTTTGGACCGTTGGGTGCTTGGCAGTTTAACGTCATGCAGCTCGGACGATGAGTAAAACTCATTTTTTTCTTCATCCATGCAGATTATCTTCGTGCGGTAAGGACGAACTCCATGGTGTTTAACATCATGCGGTGAGGAAGTGAATATCTCTTGGTCTCTATGCGAAATACATCTTCAGGAATCTCTCATTAGTAGGAGTCATGGTGAATTTCTCGTCCATGGAGATCAGGGCATATGCTCCATTGGAGTAGACCTTGTGTACAACATATGGTCCCTCCCACTTGGGCTCCAGCTTTGGAGGCATCTTTCCAGGTATAATTGGGGTCAAGAGGACCAACACTAATTCTCCTTCCATGAAATACCAGAGGAGAACCTTTTTGTTGAAGGGTCGTGCGATCCAATTCTAGTACACATCCAGGTGGTGAAGAGTGTGCAGCTGCTTCTCGTCTAGCTGTTCCAATTCACCTAGCCACTCCTCTGACTTCTCATCATCATATAATTGATCAAAGATGGAAACATGAAGTGAGGGAATTTGGTGTTCAATGGGCAGGACTGCCTCTGTGCCGTACACCAATGGGTACAAGGTAGACTGAGTAGCGGTGCAGATTGTGGTTCGATAAGCCCACAATGCATAGTGGAGTTTATCCGGCCCTGACTTCTTGTCATTGTCCGCCATTTTATGGAGGATATTGTACAAGGCCTTGTTTAAAGCTTCTATCAGTCCGTTGGCCACTGCATGGTAGCAGGATGATTGGTTAGCCTTGATACCATGCTCGTGGTATAGACTTTCCAACTCAGCAAAGCAGAAATTGGTGCCATTGTCCGTTAGTATAGTATGAGGGACACCAAATCTGGTGATGATATTGGTCTTCACAAAGATGACAATATTTATTTCCCTAACTTCCATGAGGGGTATGGATTCCTCCCATTTGGAAAAGAAGTCGGTCGCCGTGAGGATATACTTCAGCTGTTTGGTCGTGGCAGGAGGAAATGGTCCCACGACGTCCATCCCCCAGATAGAAAACATCCAGGAGTAGTTAAATTGATGAAGTAACTCCGGGGGCTGGTGTATTAAGTTGGAATGAATCTGGCATGAGTGGAATTTTGTGCTAAAATGCTTGCAGTCTCGTTCCACTGTGGGCCAGTAATACCCAAGACTTCAAACCTGAAGGGAAAGCTTGGTCCCCAGTTGATGTGCTCCACACACTCCTGCATGTACTTTAGTCATGACAGCATCAGTTTCTTCTCTGTCAATACATCTGAGGATTACTCCATTGAGGAATCGTTTGTAGAGGACCTCTTGCTGCCCCACACCGCCATATAGGGAAAAATTGATTTCCCTTCTCCGTATTTTCCCTCGTCCAGCCCTGTCTGATGGAAGCTATCCCCGTTGAAGGTAGTTCGCAATGGGGATCATCCAGCCAGTCACAGGAGCGTATGGCTCGGGGATAGGAGTGACTTCTTGGATCTCTTCCATATTAGCTTGAACAAATGGTAATACCATTCGACGGTGAGCAATGCTGATGATTGTTTCATCCCGTTCTGGGTCGGCTAGGGCTGTGACCGTGTTGGCTAATGCATCAGCCTGAGCATTTTGGGACCGGGGAATATAAGTTAATGTTGGTTCTGTGGAGAAATTTTCCATTATCCTTGGACATGGTCAAACAAGGGGATCCGCTCCTCCTTTTTAATGGCATAGTCACCATTGACATGCTTGATGACCAGCTTTGAGTCGCCTTTTACCTTAAGGTGTTGTATATGTTCCTAGAGTGCGAGCTCCAGGCCTGCAATGAGAGATTGATATTCCACTTCATTGTTTGTACATCCCTTTGAAAGGAGGAAGGAATACGGAAAAACTGCCTTTTCTGGGGATATGAGTATTATCCCCAAACCATCTTTATTGAATCTGGGATCCTCCATCCTCTTCCTGGTGGGGCTTTGGGATTCGCCTTCAAAGTACATTTCCCATGCTGGGAACTCCTCTTGAACTGAGAAGATATCTTCATCAGGTAGCTCGATGTCCAGTGCAGTGGTCCCTGTTGAAGGGTGCTCTACCAGAGAGTCTACTAATTCTTGGCCCATGATGGATTTTGAGGCATGAACTGGATGTCGAACTGTTGCAGGATGACCGCCCATCGGGATAGGCGTCCGGTTATCATCGGGTGACTGAGGATGTACTTTAGTGGGTTACTCCGGGAGATCAAATGGACCTCATGATGCTGCAGATAATGTCACATATTTTGAACCGTGGAGACCAAGGCCAGACAGCTCTTCTCAATATTTGGGTATCGAGTCTCAGCATCAATCATGGTTCGACTGAGGTAATAGAGACTGTTTTCACTGTCGGCGTAGTTCTTCTATGCAAGGAAGGCTCCAAATGACTCCTCTATGGCCATCACATATAGAATTAGAGGCCTTCCTTCTATTGGGGGCATGAGCACCGGTGGGATTAAGAGGTACTTCTTCTAGTTGTCGAACACCTCTTGGCAGTCATCCATCCATCGGTACGTGACCCCCTTCTTCATTAACCTGGTGAAGGGAAAACATTTTCCTAATAGGTTGCTTATGAACTTCCTAATATAGGCTAGGTGTCCTTGGAATCCCCTCAGCTCAATGAGATTTTGAGGAGGTGGCAGGCATAGGATAGCCTTCGTCTTCTCAGGGTCGACTTCGATGCCACGATGGCGTATGATGAAGCCAAGGAATTTCTCTGAGGTAACCCCAAAGGCACATTTCAAGGTGTTCATATTCAAGCTATGCTATCAGATCTTGTTTAAGATGGTCTCAAGGTCTGATAGGTGATCTGTGTGTTGTCTGGACAAGAACACTAGGTCATCCACGTAACATTCAACAAACTTCCCCAGGAACGACTTAAAGATACGCTGCATTGCATGCTAATACGTGGCACTAGCATTCTTGAGACCAAAGGGCATGACCCTGTAACAGAATACCCCTTTAGGGGCCTTGAAGGCATTGGATTCTTCATCTTTTCAAGCCATCCTGATTTGATTATATCTGGAATATCCATCCACGAAGGATGGAGCCTCATACTCGGCTGTTGCATCAATTAAAAACTCATTGATTGGAATCAGGAAGTCATCTTTCGGACAATGCCAATTAAGGTCTCTGAAGTCTATAGAGACATAGATTTTCCCATTCTTTTTCTTGATTGGGACGATGTTGGCCAACCAAATGGGGTACTATACCTCCCTGATGAATCCTGCTTTAATGGGATTATCGACTTCATCCTCTATCTTGAAATCATGTGAGGGGTGTGTACTTCTAGCGGCCTGTTTGTAGCCCCAATGGTCTTCTGGATGACCTAGATGATGTGTCGCTACCTCGGGATCGAGTCCGGGCATTTCTGTGTAATTCCAGGCGAAGACATCCCGGTGTTACCTTAGGAAGGAGGTATATACCTCCTGTTCCTCGGGAGACATGGCCACGCTAATGAGAGTGGGCCTCGGGTCTTACTCAATACCCATGTTTATTTCCCAGATTTCATCCACAGTGGTGGAGATACCTTCCTCAAATGTGGGAGGTGTATCCCTAAGATCACCCCCCTCTTCTTCTTGAAAATGATTATCTTCTTGGTCTGACGAGGAGAGATCTCCTGACATGAGATCTTGGATGTCTAGAGGAGAGGTGTCGTGGGTGTCCCTGCTCGAGCTTTCGCCCCCTGATTGAGGGTCAGTGGATGTTCCCGCATTTTCACACTCGGCTGTTATGGGTGAAGTCATGAGGACATCTTAGTGCGTGTCTGAACACGAACTCCTACCTTCCACATGGTTGATGGACATGACATAATCTCTGCCAAGACTCCTAAGGGGTTTGTCAGGAACCATTTCCAGGCCATTTGGTGTAGGGATCTAGTCGACGCCATCGGCCAAAGGATTCTTTTTCTTTTTTTTTCATAGAACCCGACGTCGATGTAATGTGACTCGAAGAGCTCGAAAGGGGTCTTGTCAGCGTGCAAAGTCCCACATTTTCCATTGATGCAGTACTTGATACACTGGTGGTAGGATGAAGGAACGACCATGTGCTTATGGAGCCATGGCCTTCCCAGGAGGGCATTGAATGTTGTGCTCTGCCGGACCACTAGGAATTCCGTGTAGGATACCAGGTCACCAAAATGGGTCTTTAGATTAATCTATCTCATTGGTTTCTGCTCACTCTTATCATAGCCCAAAAATGTTTTGGCTGAGGGAATTAGATCATCCTCACTATAGCCCAACATACGGAGTGTCCGTAGGGGAAGGAGGTTAACTCCAGAGCCATTGTCTATATATAATTTTTGGATCTCAATATCATTCAGTGTGCTGGAAACATATAGCGGTCTGATGTGTCCTTGCATGATGGTATCTTCGTCCTGATCGTTGAAGGAAATCACCGTATTGCATTCAGTCGGGCCAGTATCTGTCCGGTAAATCTCAGCGGCAGCAACCTCGGCTTGAAATACCTAGGGGCTGATCAATGCTTCGATAAAGGCCTCCCTAAGGTTGGCCGACAAACCCAGGGAATCTAGTATTGACAACTTGGCTGGTACTGACGCCATCTGCTTAAGGATGTCGTATTTTTGGTCCAGCGGTTGACGCTTATCTGTTGGTGGGAGAGTCTTAGCGGGTGCTTTTGGAGTTGGATCATTTGACGAGGAGGGAACGGACTTGGAGACGGATGTCGATGGTGTTCCCACATTTTGGGGACGCGGCCTGGCCGGTCTGTTTGTGTGCACTAGGAGACCAGAAACATCCTCCTCCTTTGGTGGGTATCGTAGAACAATAGGTCCAGAGTGGCTACTTCTGTAAGTGGATGGGAATTCCTTCTCTTGCGGAGACCGTTGAAGGGCTCTCCCATGGGTTTCCGCAATATTGACGGTCTGGGTCGGGGTCCAACCGTAGGGTTGGTTTCGGCCATGATTGTGCCTCCCCTGTTATCCTCTACCTCTACGGTTCCTCCTCTCGGTTCTTTGTGAAGGTAAATCGGGTTCGTAATCATACCCTTCGTCAGGGAATGATTCCATGAGATGGATGACATTGATAGAACCAAAAATTACCTCTTCATCCTCTGGCAGGTCAACCTGGTTAGTTGTATCTAATGGTGCCTTTTGGTGGGTTGGTGCCCATGGTGCCAAATTAGAGGGGATAAATTCTATCATGGTTTGTACTAACTTCAGCCCCATCGCGGACTACTCATCTTGTGATTGTTTCCTCCTTCGACTCTGTCCGGATGACCGGCTTGTGGAGGGTTGTGAGGACGGTGTTATCGGATCCGCGGCTCCAGGGGCCTTTGGTGGCAATGCCGGCTGCTATAGTTGAGCTCATAGTATTCTATCGGCTCGGATGATATACTTACGAGTCATCCAGTTGTCAAATTTCTACCCCTGCTTACTGGTGACTTTATGCCACCCCTCCTCTTTGTCAGAGTCGGCGGTAGAGATACATGCCACACGTGATGAGGGTGGTCCCAGATCGACTTGTCCAGAATCTACCATCCTATGCAGGAGTTTATTGAAGATGAAGCATTCTCGGATATTGTGCTCCAACATCTGATGGTAGGGGCAGTAATCTGGCCTGTCATTGCGACCGAATTCTCCAGGTTTCCTTGTCTCTGGGAGGCGGAGCAAGTTGCAGTTCATGATGGCAATGAAGTACCCACGGACGTGATCATCTCGGAATGAGTATACTTTTTGTCTTCGTTCCTCAAACTGGTTCGACTTCAGTTCTCTCTGATCACCCCATTTAGGCAAGGGAAGCCACTAATATTCTAGGGGCCCTTGACGATTTGGTGGAGGCCTGAGCGGTGGAGCGGGCACAGGGGCCATCTAGAGTGTGAAAGCGGATGCTTCATCTCTAGGGGTTCTTTTTGCTGGAGCCTGCGAGGCTATTAGGGACTTTGAATTAGCCTGCTGTAGGGAGTCCTCAACACTCTGGGAAATGGTCGAGAGATGGCATGAGCCAGTGGTGCACTCCACCGGTATGAGCAGTGTTCACAGCTCATCTCTAAGATTATCGATGAATATGGATAGCATCTCATCTTAAGGCATTGGCATGTTCAGAGAATAGGTCAGACATTTCCATCTAGCGATGAAATCTGAGACCCTCTCGTTATCCCTCTACTTGCAGTTCATGAGATCACTGACCGTTGTTTTAGGCAGCGTTGAGATGAAGTGGAACAATAACTACTGTTGGAGGTCCTCCCATCTCTTTATTGACTAGGCCGACAGACTCGTATACCAGACGAAGGCAAATCCTTACAAGGTCCATACGAAGCTTCTGAGTTTCACTACTTCTTGTTCTTACAGAGTCTCCATCATAGGGTCACAATAGGACGCGTAGTGCATCAAATGCTGCTCTGGATCTCCTTATCCATTGATGATAGAGAATACAGGGCTCCAAAAATTGGGTGGAGGTGGTGTGTTGGTCACCCAATCTGGGTAGGGTTTCCATTCCGGCTGTATCAGAGCTCGTTGACCTTTCATCGCTTCCAATCGAGATGTTAGTGCCTCGATGGTGTTGGTGAGTCCCTTTTTTACATCCTGTTGGGCCCGGTCCTAGGAAGGTGTATCCCGAGGCATTGCCTGAGGATCCGGATTGGCCGGCACCAAGGGTGCATATTCCATTCGGGGTACCCTCAGAGGGTTCGTGCATACTTTCTCCTGTTTCCTCATATGTGGAGGTAAATCCGGGTATTCATCATCCACGTTTAGGTAGATGGATGAACCAGGCACCTCATTGGGCATGAGCCCTGATCATGCTTCATTTTCCGGGGCAAGCCTTAGCCTTTTAGGTGCACTTGATGGAAATGCAAGATGTGGCTCTTCTTGGTACACAAATTCAATAAGGCGTTTCCTCTGGATCAGCTCAGCATTAAGCTTCCTCAATTCATTCATTTATTCTTCATGTCGAGCGAAACTTTCTTCGAGCGTGAGTGGCTCGTTTTTATCGATAGAGGGGGACATGTTAAGGGTAATCGTTACTTTATTCTTATCATTTTTTTATGATAGCAGGGTAGACGGAGAGAGGTTAGCTGAAGGGGAAGCCATATTTAAAGCGGCCTTCTGGTTCCGGGTGTGGACACCTGGGGGTTCATTGTGAGTCACAACCTGACCAGAACCGTCGTCTCCTGATCTGTCTAGATTTTCATTTTCTCCAGTGTCACCCGTGAGGTTAGCCTCTATGGCGTTGATTGAACGCATATTGCTGGGTGGAGGGGACATCACCTTCAAAATAGGAGGATGATCTCTTGCGTCTTCAGCTGGCCTTCCATTTCATTACATGGGATTGCCTTCAGACTTCATGACGAAGTGTGACGCAGAGAGTTCTTTGATGCGACCATACGGTGCGCCTTCCTCTCAGAGGGGATGATGATTCAAATGACATGATAGAATGTGAACCTCCTCTTATTACTGCCCTCCCTAGATGAGAGAATACCAACTCTCGTGGGGGAGGTTGCTGTTGAGGGGGTAATAATGCCCCCAGCCCTGAGGGCTGGGGTTGGCTCCATTCCCTGGACGTTGAGTCTCTTCCCTGTTTTATAGGTCTTACGGGGGTAGTTGTTGTTAAAAATGCCCCCAGCCCTGGAGGCTGGGGTTGACCCTGGATTGTGACAGTGGCTGCGACTATCACAACCTGCCTGATCTCGCGTGCCCCCATTTGGGGGTGAACCGGATCTGGTCCGAATTCACCTGTAGATCATCCCCTTCTGGGGAGGTAGGCAAAGATCACTGATTGTCCTCTCTTATCCAAGAGGCATGTTGTATGCTCTCAGTGGCCTGATTTAGGAGTTTTTGAATGGCTCGTTCCCGCCAGGCCTGACGCTTCTGGAACTTACTCAAGTCCCAAATCTGTCATGTGTGTTGCCTTTCTTGAGCAGGGGGTCCACTCGATTGCCGTCTTTCCGTGATGACATTGCAAGACACCATACCGATCAGGTTATTCTGGGCGGGGAGAGGAGTGAAATGAAGAGATCTGGGTTCCCCCCATCCCCTGATATGTTCTCCCTTCCGAGCGTCACCGATGAGGCGGTGCATTTTGTGTAGTGCACAGAGGCAAGCTGCCTCCATATTCCCATTGCGCCTCTCGGGGCGTTGCTGTCACGTCGAGGAAAGGGCGTCCAGGTCGATGTGATGCAGGAGGTCCCCTATCATCTTGACGTGGTCCACATACCCTTCATAGGGTAGGAAGATCGATTTCATCCAGTAGAGGATCGTCCATAAATTATGGCGGATGTCGTGCATGCATTCTTCTGACAAATCTCTGGGTATGTCATACTGAGATGTAGCCATGGGCCAAAACATAACTGGTATATCATTCCTGGCCAGTCGTTTCCTCAGGTGCAGCATATCGGCATACTCCTCCGCCAGTGATTCCTCTACCTGGTTATCCCAACTAAGGCACTCACTGTAGTCGGAGGCAGTGGGACTGATAGGTATCTAATTGTCTTTTGGCAATTTCGAAGTGGTTCAGAAGATGAAAGCAGCCCTTGAAAGGCTCTTGATGGAATAAGGGTGTCGCTAGAGACAAGCTGGGAATCTGACATGCTCAATCCCGTCCTTCTATGTGCCTCAGAATACGAGGGTCTTTCGGTTCTTGACATGGCAGGAGGAGGACCTTTATATCAAAATAATATGTCATCGTGGGGAGTTCCTCCGCAATGGTGGCCGTAATGTCAAGGAATACCATTACTACTTGATGCTTCACTTCATAGAGGAATTTTTTAGCGCACACCCTTGGGAGGACCTCCAAGGTGTGTCGCAGTAAGGGGAGGACCTTCTGGCTGCCTAGCGTCATTGCGAGGAGGACCTTCACAACAACTGCCATCATGGCGAGGATGACCATCATGGCTTGACGTTCGACGTGCATCATGGGGAGGACCTTCAGGACACACAGCGATAAGGGGAGGACCTTCTTGTTGCTCGGGGCCAATGCGGGGAGGACCTTCGCAATGGCAGCCATGGGGGCGAGGACTACCATCCCAGTTGTGGCAATGGCGAGGACTAACATTACTACTTCCGCATGGATAATATCTGCTGGATACATCCTAGGGAGGGCCTCTAGAATGTACCGTAATGAGAGGATGGCCTTCTCATTGCTTGACATCTCTATGGGGAGGACCTCTGTTATCAGGGTGGCGAGGACTACCACCATGATTTAATACCCTACTACATGGAGTTCCGTGCAGCGTAACCCCTGGGGAGGACCTTTAGAGTAGGCTATAACAAGGGGAGGACCTTCTTGCTATGATGAGACGTCACTATGGGGAGGGCCTCCGTAGTTGTGACTATGATAGCGAGGACTACCATCACAATATGTGGTCCCACTTTATGGAGAGTGATTGCAGTGTATACCCCGGGGAGGACATTCAGGGTGGACTGCAGTAAGTGGTGGAACTTCCTCCTGCTCTATCTTCTAGTCATGAGGAGGGTTTCTGTGACTCACATCAAGAGAGAATCTCCCATGACCATTCGTTAAATTCCCATGGGGGATCCCCCCACGGGTGGTCGGGGGTGGACCTTCAGAGTTGCTGCTATCACCATTATGGGGAGGACCTTCACAACTGCTACTGCCGCTCCCAAAATACGGTAATGGGAGGGCAGGGTTCTATGCCTTTGAAGTTTTCTTAGCAGTGTTGGGAACCCCAGCTTCCAGCAGAGCGGAGTCATGAACCCGCTCTTTATTTTACAGCTGCCTTTGGTGCGTTCGGGGCTCTCTTTTTCGGGAAAAGGGTATTTTCTGCTATTGACAACGACCTTAACCTTTGGTTCCCTATCTAATTGGGTCCCATGATGTTACTGGGAGACGGCAACAAACATCATGACATTTAGTATGGATATATGACTACTCTGGAGCATCCACTGTGATGGACGAGTGTCCCCTAGCTGGAACGAGTGAAGCTGCTCGATCTGGTTGCCCTTGCGTCGCGAAATATAGCTGGAGACCTTCCTGGGAAGAAGCTGGGATGCATATCTGCTCTGATGCAGCTATCTCATCTCTTAGATGAGTCTCCTCAATTAGGGAGACGGGCTCACGGGCCTGAGTCCATACTGTTTCCACAGATGCAATTGCATGCTGGAAAGTCTGCAAGATATGATCTTTGATCGATACCTTCTCCCCCATCATTTCTAGTATATGTAGAGAGACATCTTTGGGTGGAACAGGTATGAAGGCCCATTCCAGTATCAGAGTAGGAATATCCTGCTCCGGTCCCCCAGTGTTCAGTGGGTACTGGCAATTCTCCTATGTTGGGGCAGGTGAACGAATATTCCCCTGTACTGGGATACGCCGGTTTCTCACTCCGTTTTCCGCCACATCGGGGTGGTGGAATTTACTTTCACCCACAGGGAGATGGCCCTGCATATATTGGTTTCCCACCGTATCGAGTTGGTGTCCTTTTTTGGCAGGGAGACGTGCCCACCTATGATTTTCTGCCACATCTAGGTGGCATTATTTTTTGATTTCCACCATATCAGGATGGAGGGAATCTAAACAACTTCCAGGAGCTAGTGATACAGGTGCCGGGTCGCCACCACGTCAAGATGGTGGGATTCACGACCCTGGGCAGTGAGTGGTTCCTGCCTGGGAAGTGAAATCCTGTGTGAGAAACAAGCTTGATGGAGCTCGGTGGGGATGCACACCGGCTCTTATGATGCCCCCATGTCAAGATGGAGGGCTTGGGAGGATCGAACAAGTGTAGGTGCCTATTCGTGCTACGTCTCCGTGGCTAGGTAGTGGAGATCCTCCTTAGGGACCAAAGTGATGATCGGTCCCCAATTGTATGTATGTCGACCTCGTTGGGCGGACTGAGTGGCCGAAGCTCAGAGAGCATGGGCTTGGATCCTCGGGGAAACATCCTCCTCAGCGCGAGTATGTTGAGTCGCGACGTGACCATGATGACACCTTCCAGCGGGGGCCTTAGAGTGGAACCCCCCGTTTGACAGGGATGAAGTCCTCAACGTCGACCTCATCCGCCTCCCTAAGATAAGGGAGGTACGCATTGTACCATTTTGGGGATGGGCTCCCGAAATGGTTGGAGGCAGCGACAGGGGATGTCTGGATTTTCCTTGGAGGTCATTGCTGGGCAGGCGACCGAAGAATCTTGACGAATTGGAGGGCATGCATGGCCGCCTCCACCGTTGGGAGAGTACCATTCACGTGGTACTCTCGGATCAGCGCGTCTGAAACCCAGTGTTGAAGACATTGGGTGGGTGAGGGGGTCCCCCGTTGATGAGGAAGTCTCACCCTTGCATCGTTGGAAGCACACACTTGTGAGTTCCTATGCGATTCCATCGGATCCAAGGGAGTTTTGAAAGTAGTGCCTGTAAAAAATTTTAACAAATACAACAGAATACCTGTCAAAGTAGCATCTCATAATCCCATGTGTAATTAATGACCATGCTTGGCCCTCCTTTAGAGCATAAGGGGGAACTGGGTGAGATTAGGTTAAATATTTCATGTTCGGTAAAGATTCACGTCGGTTCACTATTTTTTGTTTTGTTTTGGTTTTCGGGCTCGAAATGCCAAACGGATCCGTATCCAATGATTGATTGACCTGCTTTCAAAAGGTAGGTGTTCCCTAGATGGTCTAACCAGCGACTCTTAAGAACTCACATTGGTCGAGAGGATGGGATGTCGGGCTCATCACACCCTTTTTTGTTGGGAAATTATTGCCTGTTCTGGGACTCTCTTATAGATTTAAGACGTATTCATATGTTCGCAAATATTTTGTTTATAACCAAACATAGTATCCAAGATTTAACCTTGGTGGGAAACGGTCAACTGGACGCAGCGGTTCATAATCATTTACGCCTGAGGTTTACCATCCCTCATTGAATTAATGACCCCGAAGGGTTGTAAAACGCTTGAGGCGGAAATAGGAAGTGAACCGATGTGGAGATGATCAGATCGACCGACTGTTGGGCTTGAACCTCAGGGAGGCTTCCTATGCACCCTTCTTAGGAAGCAGGGATCAGAGTCCACTTTTTTCGGATAGGTGTCGAGGAACTGACGTGAAGAGAGACCAGGTGGTCTGATTGGTGGTGGGATTGAACCTCGTGGAGGCTTTCTACGAACCCTACCTAGGAGGCAAGGATCAAAGTCCACGTAGTTCTCATACACAGTTTAACATCCTTTTAGATAATGGTAGAACTCGACGTGAAGAAACAACTGAGTGGTGGGCTTGAACCTCGTGGAGGATTCCTACATACTATGCTTTGGCATGGATCAAAGTCCCCATAGTTCACTTTGGCTTGGGGATTATGCTCTGGGGGAGCCCGGAATGATGGATTGGGGCTTACATTTTAAGGAGGCCCATGGTGATGGATAGGGTCTTACACTTTGAGGAGGCCCATAGGAGGATGTCATGGTTGATGCTTAATCTAACCCCACGTGATTCATGCTCGGTGTGAGAAAAAAGAGACAGTAGGGACCATAGGATCACGTCACGAAAGGTGCATCCGTGAGAAGCAGAGTGGGGCTTACGAATAAGGGCGGCCCATGAGGTTGGGGTTACTCCTGGGTGGATGCCCATAATGCCTTCCTCAAGTTTATCCATGAAGTAATCCCAACCCATTGGTGGGTTGATGCATATAACTGAGGCACGCACCTATGCTCAAGTGTACAAGCGGGATAATGCCAAGGGAATTGGAATCAGTCCGAACAAAGGGAGATGAAAAGTGTGAATTACATGCCCGAAATTTGGAACGCAATGAGGGTGGCATGGAAATGGAGGATAACTGTTGACCATGTTCGAAACACAGCATCCATATCAAGTTATCCTGGAATGGGGACGAACAATTGAGGGTCGACTGATGACCATATTCAAAACACAAGACCTATCTCAAAGTGTTGTCCAATGTCTTACAGGGTGTTGTCCCAGGACGGTTATTGAGCCAATGCAGCATGAGGCCAGGCCATTAGGGGGTCTATTTAGAAATGAAAGAGGATGGAGATCCCAATGAAGGACATGCAATGCGAGGGGTGGAGTGATGGAATGTTTGAATGGATTCCAGTGCTCCTTAAATTATGGAACTGTAAACATGGCATGAGGAATCTCTTTCATGGAGAAAGAGGCATCCAATTATTGAATGATAGGGAATTCTACAGTTTATAGTCTTGTAGAGAGGACTGTTTCTATATAGTTTAACGTCATATGGCTCGGATGAGGGCCATACAGTTTAACGTCATGTGTTCAGGACGAAATGGTTGGTGTGGGACTTACACAAGGGCGGCCCTTTCTAAATGAACCTAGAAAAAGGAGCTAGGAAATGGGATTATAGGAGAGTCATGAGGAGTAGCTTGACTCATGAAATGTATAGGGTGGATGTTTGGGCGACGTAAGGGTGCAATGGAAAATACTATTGACCCGCCCTGAAAAGTTCACGCTGCGACGCTCCATTTTTCATGGGGGTCAGTGACGGTAGCGATGGGACCGACCCAGAGGGCCGGGAGCGGAGGCCAGTAGTGAGCGCTAACCGGGGTGCAGGGCCACAGCCCCCACGATATGTACCAGCGAGTGCATGGGGTTTTTAGCATTGGGATGGCCGCGAAGGAGCTGGTCGCGAGGTGCCGACCGTAATGGTCTGGACGTGGAGGAGATGTCCGCGATGGACTGGCCGTGAGGGAGACACATGTGGTTCGCGGTTTGATTGTCCGTGAAGGGTGTCCACGGAGGAGCTGGCCGCGAGGGAGTAGGCCGTGAATGACTAGACCGTGAAGGAGCAGGCTGCGAAGGAATTTTTCCGTGATGGAGGCTCTCCACGAAGGAGGATCTCCATGAAGGATGATTTCCATGGAGGAGGCTATCCGCGAAGGAGGTTTTCCACGGATGAGATGGCCGTCCACGAAGGGTGTCTGCAAAGGGGCTGTCACTCATCCTACTTCGCACCCACGGAGGGTTTCCGTCTCAATTTCACGAACGAAACTTGTACGCGGACGAGGTGGCCGCGGAAGGACTATCCGCAAAGGAAATGGCCGCTATGGACTGGCCGCATGTGGTTCGTAGACTAGATTCTCCTCTCCACAGAAGAGTTCATCCCTAGATGATATGGGGTCTGCAGATGGTCGTGGAACACCGCTGAGAGCGATTTCTCCAGCGTCTCCCCACGGGTTTTCAAGCATCCTTCATCTTTTCTTCCTCCCTATTTTGGTTCCCCTTGGTGAGTATTTATAGAGTCACGAGGGAGGCTGTATCAATGGTCCCGTGACACTTTCTGCGGAAGCCCATGAATGAATCCCCACATGCTGATGACTTGGTCAACTAGGAGCTTCGGAACTGAGATCCGCGGAACTGCTCCGCTGGTGTGCACCACACCACCACTATTCCACAAAGGACAGAGGTCCGCGGCCACATAGGCATTCTACCACCATTTCGTGAGTGACGACGTTCGCGGCCGGGGTGGTTTCTGACGGTGGATCGGCCGGCGCCCATCCTGCTTCGTGCCGGCGCCCATCCAGCTTCGTGCCGGCGGAGGGTCCCCTCCTTTTCTTCATAGACGACGGTGTCTACGGGAGAGCGGTTCGCCGAACCGGCCACATACTATTTCTGGGAGCTACTATGCGGACCGGTTCGGTCCTTCCCCAATTCTTGGGTTAATTGTATTCCCCCCTTGTGGAATTTTCAGGACCCTACAATTACTCACCAGGGAAACCTATATACTAGCCTCATTTATTGATACCTCTCTTCTTCTAGGTTCCGTATCTAATGAGAGGAATATTGTAGATTATCTTGTAAAATTACCAATTTTGAATAATATTTTATAAATAAAATTATTGTGTAACATAAAAAATATATTAAAATACTATTAATTTTTAATCACAGAATAATAAACATCGGTATCATTAGGGATATCTTTAATTTGAAATAATTCATAATGATTCGTAATGAAAATTTGAAAAATCAAAAGAATATAAACTATGAGTGTCAATCTAGGTGTTTGTTAAGGACCATTTTTGGTTACCAATATACACTCAAGATTAACTCAATTACACTATTTTAATTTTTCACCAATTAGTACATCTATTCTAGAACCATATCCACTTATAGTATTAAAACAATGATGTATTACTAGTATGACCCACCGATTCTCAACGTTACCAAAACATTAAGATTTACTTCTACACTTATCATTAATGTTTATCATAGAATCATGTTACTTAATATATGTTTTCCTTAATATATATTTAAATGTATCTACAAAAAATTCTCTAACACCAACTGCAATAACACCAAACATAGTAGATGGAGCAGATGCCTTACTTTAAAATATTGGACTTGATGCAACATCCAAATCAAAAAAGTAAAAATATTTTATCAATTTTGGATAACCATATTACCTAAATGGTACTAATATTACATTGAGAAAATAAAATATAACATAATACATAATAATATCAAATAAACATCAGCCCTTAATCTCATTCAATTATCTCTTCAACATAATACAGGGAAAGGATACAAAATATGTGTGAGATAAAATCCATATTAAGTGTAATTTAAAATAGAATATATCATGGATAAATAATTAATAATAAATATGGGATGTTAAATAACTAACACACATTCTATTTAAATAAATGTATAAGGCATATTATATTTGGAAGGTAAATAAATTAGAATATAATTCATTTAATCAATTAGCTAAGAATGAAATTCATCAAAATATTTTTTCAAAGCGAATATATCTCATATAATAATTAATGAATTTTTAATGAAATAAATTATTATTTAGTGAAAATCATTTTTCCCAAGTCGACGATACCTTTTCCACGATGTTCTATTTTCAATAGATTTTATAACTACTAGGTAAAATCCTATCTAATTTAGTCAACTGATTATCTCAGGATAGTAATTATGAATTCAGGGTATATTATTAAGTAGGAACCAAAAATGTTGGTATGGTCATATAATTCCACATAAATTGAATAATCAAATTAATTAATTAACAATAAACATTATGGTTAAATATATTTATTGGAAAAAAGATACATATTTATCAATATTTATATACTTAATTATATAACCGCCAAAGTATGCATAATTGGTAAAACTTTTTTATGGGTTATCAAATAATATTACCCATCATACAATAATGTTGATATATAATTTATTTATAATTATAAATGAATAATTACCAAAAGAAATTTATTTTTTTCAAGATATAGATAACAATAAAAAAAGATTGTAAAATTAATCTATAATGTTTACCCCTATATAATTTTCATGTCAAATTTTATTGGGTGAAATAATTCTGAAAACAAAATACCTTGATATAAGATATTATCAAGATATTACATGGAAAAGGGGTAGTATATCCACTACACAAAAGTAAATTGTTGGATAATAATAAATAATTACCGATGAAAAATGTAAATTGAGACAAAAATCCTTTACCTCCTACTTATTTCAGGTGGATAAATCTTTAGCCTCTTATATAATGGTTTTTATCTTGTAATTTACCTACATCAGATAATTATTAATATTTTAAATAATATATATTATTATTTTTTCAACATATAGGAACCCATTTGATAATAATATTTCACTATTTTTATAAATTCAGGTTTAAATTTCCTTGGTATTAAAGTATATATTGACTTGTAATTTTATTTCCTATTATGTTGATCATGAATTATTTATAACATTAATAAAAAATGATGTATATATAATATATATTTAGTCTACAATTTTTTAGTTTAAATTAAAAAATTACTTATATGCATTGAAATATACAATTCTTTGAGATGTTGGGTCGTACGTACATAAGAATGTTGTTTCGATTTTCATATCATATTTAAAGGAACAAAATTAAATTATAGGTTTATATATTTTAATTCTAGTATCATATTAATGTCATATATAAATTTTTTTATAAAAATCTCATTAAACCATTATATGTATAGGGTGAACAAATCACATCGCTTCGTGCGACGATATTCCATCGTACACACCAGCGACATTATCACATTCCCGCTACGTGGGAAGAATATATATATTATATATGATTTAAATAAAGATAATTATATTATAAAATCATAAATATAAAATATAAATATTATTTCCATATATATTTTCGAACATCAAAGGTGGAAATGGTAAAAATTAATGGCATTGATTCCTGATGCAGTAGTCCTCTGTACATATGAAATTGGATTTTGTACCAAATTTGTTGGACATGTTGGTGGATGTAGGTCATAACCATACCATAGAAACATAGAAGTATTTTTAATATAAATCAGTTATTATAAATCATGATATATAAATTATTTAAGGAGTTGGAGAAGAAAATAAATTAAAATTTATTTTAGAAGAACATTACCACTTATCTAGGTATCCTGCATAGGTTTTTTATAATTCCTTCCTAAGAATAATTTTTTTAAAAACCTAAGTCATAAATAATGAGGGTTAAATAGTTGGGATGTGTTTGGGGTAGGTTTTGGATGATCTAAATACATGGGGGGTTTGAAATATATATTGGAGTGTGATCTGTTTTATTGTGAAGGAGGAGTGGCATTCTTATAAATACAAAACAATTAAACATTATTGTGAGGTATCACTAACCTAGTATGACTCTAATAATGATATATTTTCTATAAATTAATATATATGGTTTAACTATATCCATAAAATTTTGTTTTGAAATGTTTTCAGTCATTAAAAAAACCATATTTTTTAGGATTAACCACTAAGTATAATATTTCCTACAATACTATTTCTGATTAATAATTATTGTTTTCGCTAATCACTTTGGTAACATATTATGTTAAACATATTAGAAAATAAAAATTATTTTTATTGCAAATTTGTAATAAATTTTTCTAGAATCAAATCATAGAATTTTCATAATTTAATTTATAATTAATATAGAAGACTTGATGATAAAGTAGATTTTAACAGTGGAAATGCTCAACTATTTCAAATTCTTCTATATACAAATTCTCTATGAAATGGCAGAAATTAAAATATATTTGAATTATATATATATATATATATAATTTTACTAAATATTTTTTAAACCAAATTTTGAATATAATATATCGTTATAAACAATTTATAAGAAAAGTCATTATTTATTTAAAAGAAGTACTTTTCACTGGATCAAATAATAAATAACAAGAGAAAAATACAAAAAAAAATCTCTCTAAGATAATTTTTAAATTATTCACTAAAAATGATTTTTTTTAAATAATTTTTATGAAAGGGTCAAAATTTATTTTTAAAACACGTGCATAATTAAAAGGCTACAAATTTTTTCTATATAAAAAATCATATTTTTTATGCATAAAACTATATTTTTTCTTATATTTTGTCTATCAAATATATAGGATGAATGTAAAATAATAATTTAATATATATAATATATAAATTTAATTAATATAATTGATTAATAGTTATTAATTTAATTTATTATGATAGAAAATATTTTCCACATAAAAATAATTATTTAATAAAAACATCTATTTATATTCATTTTATTGTATTCATTTAAGAATAATAGGTTAAAAATAATTCTAACCATATATTTTTTTATTCTAGTTAATACTATTCAAAACCACGAATTTTATTTATTGGGTATAATTTTAATTTTAAATTATAATATTAATAATATTCTGTAAAACTAGTTTTTTTGTGTGACCCAAAATTTTATAAAAACACATTGTTTCCTATAATTAAATCATTCTCTATATTTTGTGTATTGAAATTTATAAATTATATTTAATTTTTTTAAAATTATAAAATATTATGAATTTATATAGTTTTCATATTCATTTTTATACATGGTTTTCTTTGTCATTTACACTCCCGAATATGAAGTTCATATTTAAAAAATTGATGGGGTTATAATGAAATTCTAATATTTCTAAAATCATTGTTATAGAAGTGAATTATTGTGATTTAAACCGCCATTTTTAGATTATTTTATTTTTATTAGATTCTTGTATTTCTATCGATATATGGTAGCTATTTTGATATCTGTTTTTATGTAAAATTATCTCGTTCTTCTCTAATTTCAATATTTTGTTTAATGTAATATATACCATAGTAGAATTTTTTTTTGTATGATTATAATAAAATTAATTAAATTTTTATATATTATGTATAATTCATAATATACATCCATAATAATGGTTATAATATTTTATATAAAAGTGTCTCCATAGGTGGTTAATTGACATTTAACAGGACATTTTCAGGAAAGCATGAAAGAGAATTTAGCAATTTTTATATATAGTAAATACGACACATATAATAGGTCACAATTATTAATATATTGTTATATTATTTAATAATTCATATTATAGGGGTTTTTAAAAAAAATTGGTGGTGAAATATATATGATGGAAAATATATAAAAAGTAAATATATGATTGAAACAAACTTAACCCTCCATTTAGATTCTCTTGTATGATAATAAAATTACAACAATGATTGGAGTTGGATTACTCTAGAATATCTCAAAGGATAATATTGGGATTTTTAGAATGTATTTTGGTAGAGTTTAATCTTTGTTTAGTGTGGTAGGATTGGTTTATCATAAATATGGAGTGGGGATATTTATACTTTAGGATTGGTGTATTTTTAGAATAAAATATTTATTTATATATATATATATAAATTGAAAACCCAATAATAGTGAATTTTTTCCAAGATTAATCATTTATAAATATAATATAACGGGGTTTAGGCATTAAACCCCCATTATAATCAAAATTCATTAGTTTATTACAACGAATCAGTTTTGACATTATGTTTCAGAAAGATAATATTAGGTTAGTAAATTATGTTAATTGTGTTTTAATGATTAATTTTATAAATTTAAAATATCATTCCTGAAAAAAAATGTTATATAAATAATCATGTTATTATTACATCATGAATGATATAATTTATAATACACCAGTTATGTGAAACACTATATTTTTACTATTCAATTGAAATTTGATGTATTTCAAAAAATAACCAAAATTTACTTTTTTAAAACATAGATGTTGTGATATGAAAAATCAGATTCATTTAATTAATATAAATATTAATAATTTTAAATTTTAAATTTTGAATAAAACATAATTTCTTATGATATTCATTACAATACAGTTTATTGAAAATGTTCTTTTATTTCATTGAGTGTTTAAATAATTATATTTTTTTTTTTGGGATTCGAATATTCATATTTATTTAATTTAATCATGAAAAATATTATTTACAAAAAAAATTATTTTGAGCTAAAATTAATATTTCAAATGTCATGATTCTATTCCCAGCGATTATGATAATTTTCACAACGGTCATGTTACTATTCAAAAAGTCACACTATAATTCTAATGGCCACATTACGTAAATTAATTTCATCCACATTCATTATATAATTTTTCCACTAAAATATTATCATGGTTCTGTACAACAATTTTCTAAAATGCTTCATGGTTTATTAAAAATTTGGTTCTTCTCTATAGTGTTTATAGTGGGGGTGATGATCTATTATATTGGGGAAATCCATATTTTGTATTTTTTTCTTCTATTTTATAAATTATTGTTTCTGTAATGTTTTGAATTTTAATTTCCATCATAAGTGATTAATGTAATAGTATTAATTAATGAAATATTTTATTTTCTCTTTCTTTTTATGATAACAATATATATTATTATATTATAAAACCCATTTATTTTAATAGAATAATATCATTTATCAATTTTAGGTTATTAAATTATTACATATATAAGAAACATTGTTTGCCAAAGTTTAACTCGTATTCAAGGATTATAATTGTGTGGGTACTTATGTCTCATTCCTTCTTCAAGTTCCCTTACCACTACTATATACATATGATTGCTCCACAACAAATTGAATGTTCAATTTGACTTGTTTCGTAGAAAATTTTCCTTTTATTCCAATATGATCTCCATTTTCACATGACGTGATAGGTTCTTTTCTAGTTGTATCAACATTGGATTATATAATTGTAAGGGATATGGTATATGATTACTTAGGAGTGATTCTTAGATCATTGTTATAAACTGGATCCAAACATTGTTAAATTGGAATCTAATGGGCTAGTATTCCTATTAGATCAAGAACCTCAAGGTGGCCAATGTACCAAGGAAAAAACATCCAATTCTTTAAAACAACATTAATTAATTCCAGGATGACATATTAATAAAATATTATTCTCCCACATCAATCTCAATGTCCCATCGATGATTTTCATTATAGCTCATTTTCCACCATTGAGTAAATTGTATATGTTTTTTGATGGATTGAACTACCTCTATAATATTTTTTACAAGATAATGTACATGTAGATGTCATCCCCTACCCTTATCCGAACAAGATGGTGTTTTACACCGCATCCCATAATTATCTTTAAGGGGAACCATATGAATACCTTAGTGTAAGGTTATATTTATGAGAAAACAAATCATTCGATATGTTGACTCTGTCCTACTTTAAATTACGTTGATCAAGATCCTAGAATATTTGTGACTTATTGAATATTAATTTTATTTTTTTCATCCATGTTGGGTTTGACAGGCTACACTAAAATATACATTAGTACTCAAACCATGTTGAATATTTCCCAACAATATTGAGGTGAACCATGGAGCATGATCAGAGATGATTGAAAGTTGAACTCTATGTAGCGTTACTACTTCCCTCATATATAACATATAACATATTTAAATATATAAATATTTGGGTATAATAATTATGTGGTAAATACTGTTGATTCTATCCATCACAAACCTTATCACATTACTTATTTAATATTTATTTGATAAACTAGTGAGAATGTATATATTCTTATTATCCCATTTCCATGTGGGTATATGAAATGGTTTTATCATACTGTAGGAGTCCTCTATATCCATGTCAACATGAATACATACCAAATAGCGAGAGATATACTAATAAATATCATTCTTCATGTTTTCTAATTAGAAGTCCTCTTGAAGATCATGGTAAATATTAGTAATTATATAATAGAAATTGAAATATGGGATTTGATTATTATACGAGAGATAATGTCTTATCTAAGGTGATGAAGGTACAAATATATTCATTCCAAATTGAATCACACCATCATGATTGATTTGGAACTATTGAATCTCAATAACCAATATTGATATTACATTATTTTGTTTTTTTAAACCATCTATTAACAACTTTTTTGAACATATCTTAGAGTGTTGGTGGAGAAATCCTTTATAAAAGATAAGATATATTAACTTCCAATATCTTTTCATGATCAATACTTTTCATATCCATTAATATAAGGACTTCCTTAATCAGCATCATGCATAAAGTCGCAGGTTTGTTTATACTAAGATCATCAACTACCATTTTCAACATTATCAGATGGCATTGAATAGAGAAATCACTGTCCTTGATTGGAACAAAAAATCATCATTGAAACATGATAATCTTCTTCTATGACAATATATATGTTATAATCTTTTAATAAGTATATTTTTAATTCTTATAACTATATAGATAGTGCCACTAAATTTTTATGAAGAATAAACTAGCTGCTAAATCTAAATCTTATGTCGAGTAATTATACTCATGGATTCAGAACTTCTTTGAGGCTTAAGCAATCAATTTTTCATTATGTAAGAGTATAAATACCAATAAGTACTTTTGAGTATTATTTTATATCCTAAAAAATTATCAACTAGTTTGTAGTGAGATTTCAAGCACAATTATTATATTCTTTTAGAGATTAATAAATATTTCATCATATTAATTCATCGAGACATACATTACCCATTTCTATGTTATCTTATTAAGTGGTCTAGTCAATCGAGATAAATTTCCCATTAAATATTATTATCACCTAGGAAATTAAAAAAAATACATATTTATATGGTACTAGTTGGTTTGGACCATTCCTCAACTACATTTATTTTGAAGGCTCTATATAAATTCCCTAACTTAGGATCATGTTCCCAAAGAATGTGAACTCATGCATCCAAAATTTACACTCTATATACATAGAATACATTTTTTATTTATTGTAACAATCATAATCCCTATATTATCCAAATGTTCCACTCTACTCATTTATTAAATTAGAATACAGTTTCCAAAAACTAGAAAAAATTTTGAGGTAGTGACCAAATACATCATTCATTAGATCACCGAATATTTCAGGGTTTTTAGTTGGTTTTAAGGGAATCAGGATGAATTCATAGTTCCCAAACCTTAAATGGAAATTATTTATCAAAATATATTAATTATTCATAATATTTGATGGTAACAAAAAGCTATATCCACATTTGATAATAACCGAGCTCCTAATATTTGATAGATCATGTCATCATTCATTGCTAGAGGACACATGTTACTTATGGTGATATTGTTGATCTCCAAGTATTTGATAAAAAGATAGACTGATCTGTATTGTTTCATTATAAAGAACACTATTTAACCCCATGGCAATGCACTATGGCTTATGAGAAATTAATAAAATTATATTTTATGATCTTCTATAACTCATATATTTCAATCAAGTCCATCAAATAAGGGAATTTGGAGATAAGAGTTGCTTTGGGTAAGATTTTATTTAATAAATCTATCTCGAAATCTAGTGAATGATATGGTAAAACATACATAAATACATCAATGTATTCCTGAAAAAATGGGAAATTATTCAAATTTGACACATTCAATTACTCAACTATTTGGTCTATGTTTGATTTTTTAGGTGATATAAACACCCACAAAGATTGATGGATTTCCAAATAAGATTAATGATCATTTAATAATATTTATAAAAGAATATTATTTTTATGTATATTATAATAGATTTAATTTTCACCAATTTTGACCTGTCATCTATATAATGGGATGAAATCTAAAAATAGTATACCATTGAATTCTTCCAAGGAATAATTATGATATTTAGTACAATATTATTCCCATATATTCTTATAGGAGATGTGTCCATCGCTAGGGTTTTAATTTATGCACCACTATGTTTTGTTACCGATATCTCTATATAAAGGTATTTCTGCATTGATTAAATATTTCTAGAAAACATGTAGGATATATTGGGATTTTTAGAACTATAATGAAATAAAAATTTTATAAATCATGACCGAATAGGAAGTGTAGAATATTAGACATCATTTTCATGCTCCACTATCGCAGTAGTGAAGGAAAAATCATTAATTTTCTCCATTTAATTTGTTGGTTGCTAACACTAATTACCCTTAAAGACCTAATTTTTAGTTCACTGGTTTAAATAGTTCCCTTTCACCCTATAGTTATTGTATTGAACAATCAATAGTTTATAAGGAGTATCCTTCAATTCCTCCACAACGATGTCCGAATTCATCATGTCTCTTCGATATTTATAATATTGGTTATCATATCTCACATAATTGAAGAACCCTCATATATCTTTGAGAGAGTTCCCACAATTCTTCTTTTATCATTTTTGAAATTTTGGTAGTTGGATTCTCTTTTATACTTTTTCATTTGACCCACCCACTTAAAACTCCATTATTATCTTCTTATATCCATAACCAAGGGACCATTCACTAAAAATTATCACTACATTGAGATCACTTGGAACCACTTCTTCATAACTACCAATATATCATATAGATATTTAAATTAATAGGTGTTGTTTCAAACCACTAAATAATATAAATATTTCTTTATAATTCTTCATAAAAAATGAGGTGTATATAAAAATCCATATGAAGTTTCACTTATAAGCATGATAGATTATCATTCTATATTATTTTGTTCTATGAATTCAACCACCATCGTTTTTAAAGAGTTTGAGGGAAATACTATGCAATAAAATATTCTCATAAATTATTCACAATCAATCTCTCCCATATCATCATTTCTATTATTTTTCATTATCAATGACCACAATTGATTAGATTCTCTTTATAATTAGTAAATTGGAAGGGTAACCTTCTATTTCTCGGAATATTAGGGTATAGAAGAAATCTTATCTCTTGTGTTCACCCACTATACCTTGATGAATTGATCAAAATTTACACTATATTTTATTGTTCATTATTGTATAAGTGACTTAATGTATAGATGATCCTACTTGAGTGAATGTGAACTTTCCAAATACATTTTGTTATTAATCATTCAGTGAGACAAATGGGTAACCATCACCTTGATGTTTAGAACTCCACCTCTCATGGAATTGGGGATATCATTTGGGAAATTTTTTCATTGCCCCTGAGATGGGTTGTTGAATTAGATTTTTGTTGATCCCATCATATAAAAAAAATTCATTGAAAAATACATATGTCAAAAAATCATGAATACATAATTTGTTATTTTGAGAAATTTACAATAATTGAATATCAAATATGATCCCATTATTTAACCTTTTCTAAAAAATATACATAGTTTTATAAATATATATAGAAATATCCATATTTTTTCAACTGTTTTTTTAATCATAATTTCTTATTTAAGAAAACCATGTTCTGATACAAACTACATATACACTAATATTTCTTAAATGAAAACTACATAATTTTTTTGAAAAAAAATTAAAGGTATAAATATACTATACAATATATTAGTAAAATTGGAAACATATGATCATAAATCATGGATTGTTAAAAAAAAATTAAATCACTTATATTTATCCTTCTAAAAGCTCTTAATCGGATTTGCACATATTTTTTTCTTAAGGGTATACATAAATTATAGTAGTGAGCTAAAATCCATGAAAAAGGAGGAATATAGGACATGAATCATTATAACATGTGAAGGGATATTCATAATAAAAATATGATACTGTGAGGATAATCATCAATATCATGAGGGAATGAAATGACAACATAATGGAATGTGGAAATGCATAAAAATGAAACATGTGGTCAAAGTGTTCTAATAAAACAAATAGTTGTGAACAAATATACAATTATGTTCACACATAATGTACATTAAAAATCTTAACATCATCATTGGGAATAAAAATAGTATCATGTTCACACATAATGTACAATATCTCATGAGATAAAAAACATTATCCATTTCAATGAAGGGACATATAATTCTAGGTACACCTGTCATACCATAATATTTTTATAATCAGGAGTTCCATAATGAATGTATAACAATCATAATCATGAAATAAATCCATGGATGAGAAAGGGTTTTATATATAATTAATTGGGAACAAACTCATGAATAATATTTGGGGACACAAAATGACAAAAAAAATTGGCATCACCATAATTGTTCTTGAGTTAAGAGGAAATAACTCAAGAGAATTAAAACATTTGTTTTATAAGGAAAATAATTAACAAAAAATAAATGTATTTGGGTTACTAATAATGTTGGTAAATTATACATCATTGAAGGATATATATAATAATAATGAAATTATAATTTATGAGAATAAAAGTAGTATAAATTCTGAAATTTCTATAAAAGTGGGTAAACCCATAGAAAGGTAGTTGGATATGAGAATCCATATATGTTGATATCTATTGTATTTTGATTCATTTCTAATTAATGAATTATGAAAATAGATTTATTAAAAATTTAATGGTGAACTGAATTATTGTAATTTTTCCTCTTTTTATCAATTATTTTAATTCAATTATATTTTCATATTTATTTTTCTTTTGGGAAAACATTTTTATAAAATAATTTACTAAAAAACATTCCATTTTTAGAATTTATCTTTTAGGTTCAATTTTAATTATAAAACCCTAGAATTAATTCTAGATTCATGTAATACATATAATTAAACAATTATATTTTAAATATAATTCATAATATCCATCCATGATGAAGTTTATATGTTTTTACATGATAATGACTCTCAAGGTGGTTAATTGGCCTTCGATGGGACACTATCGAGAGAGAGGGAAAGATCATTTTAATATTTTTATATATCAAAGAAATGACACATAAAGTTGGATAACCCAATCAATATAATGTAAAATTAATATTAAATTAATATTAGAGGGGTTGGTTTTGAAATGGTTGGTGAAAAAAAGAAAGGGAATAAGAATATAAAATACAAATATAAGAGTTGATAAAAAATACTTTATATTAGATGTACCGTATCTTCTATGACTGTAAGAATCCCTCAATGTTTGATGTAGGATTACTCCAGAACGTCCCAATGGATTATACAGGGTTTTATAGGATGGATTTTCGTGTATTATATGCTCTGTCATGTGGGAGATGAGTGATTTTCCATTGGTGGGTAGTGAGGTTATTTAGACATGAGAATAGTGGTATTTTTAGAATAAAACATTAAATAAAATATTCTATCAAGTGTAAAACTTGTAATAGTGAATTTTTGAAAATTTCAATAAGAAATAAACATTATATATATTGTTAATATTAAAACCCCATTTATAATTATAATTCATTATATTATTTAAAAGAAAAGTGGATAAAAATAAAAATTGTTATTTTAAGGTGTAACTGTATTACTTTAGGAATTGGAAATAAACTTATGAGTTTCGAAAATATGTTTATTTTATTTTTATAACTCATTTTTTAAATATAATATATCATTTCTTAAAACATCCTATGTTAAGTGTAACATCCCTCACCCGAAATCCACTAAACTGGTGCTCCGACCCGAGTTGTCACATGACCTCAATCGCACCTCCCAGTATTCTAGAGGTTCTCAACTATCTATGAGGGTCTAATAAGTCACATGGGGAGACAATACCCTATTTATTATAGTGACCAATAGTAAATCAAAAATTAATTACCAGAATGAATATGAAGAACTAATAAACATGAATCACCAATCATTCCCCAAATGGGTTAAAAAACAAATTTAATACAACAATGCAATGGCATACTAGTGGTGCACTGTGAAAGAAACCCATAGTTAAACATGTGGGAAAAAATACAAATGGGTCCCAACTCTGAGATTGTATCCTTTTACATGTAAATCCAAATCCCACCTCAGTAACATAGTGTAGTGCCTTTACCCTGGACCTGACCTGCGACCAAGAGATCTTCTCAAGTACCCAATGGCAGCCCATGCAAGGTGTGAGTACAAAACATAGTAGGCCACCACCAATAATGTCTACAATGAATCATGTCTAATAGATAGAGCATGAACATAGAAAATAAATGGTAAGTAAAAAAAGGACAACTCGGGTTCCATTTGATATCCAAGGTTCTCTTAATTAATTCCAAGAATTTATCCAAATTTCATTTCTTAACCATCTTCAATCCATAATCCATTTTGATCGCATGATCCCTGGTTTAGACATAATTATCATCTACACAAGGGTTTATAGAAATAAATCATAATTCATAAGGAAAATAAATCAATTCTAAATCTCACTAGAGATCAACATATCACATCAACACATTATCCTCAAATCGATGCCTCGGTCTGGGTGGAATGAAAATGTTTGGGGAATAGAGCATATGTCTCCTTCCCTAACTAATGAATTTATTGTTGGAGTTTTGAGACTCATTATTACTCAACCCATGGGCATATAACCTCAAGTTAATACCCTGGTCTACCATGCCATATACACGTGGATATTTAGCAAATCACCACAGTCGTATCATAACACAACATAGATAACCAATGCCATTTTAAAACATCAATCAAAATGAAAAACAAACAACATGTGAATTAACACTATTTCATAACACAGTATCAAATTTACCAATTACAATTCATAGTCATTTATCCAAGTTCCCATACTCGTGCCTTAACCTTATATCTTTATTCAGCAATCCCTTTGCCTTTGTCTTCATCAATAGCCATACATAAACACATTTATCCCATTTATCATTTCAAGTACATTTATAATGTATTAAATCATTGCATATTTATCAATTCACTCATGCAACCATTAACATGTTCCCAATTCATTTTCCATTTCCAATTTAACATGCTCATCATTTCATATGTACAAGTCTTATTTTGAATTTCAACATTAATCAGAAACCATTTGACACGATCTCATTTAACCTGATTAAACCATAACAAATCCATGCCAAAGAACCCATTAATAAACTGCTAAACCTATGAAAAAATAGGCATTTCATATTCAGTCCAGCCAACCATAACAACATGTTATACATGGGTTCTATATTATTACATATCAATTCCATGTCTGACTTTCTCAATTTCTAGGTTCTAAATGATCAACACACCACATGGGTGTCCCCAAATTGGTAAACCCCCCCCCCCACATCCCACAAGGACTGTGAGGGTTTCAAATAATTATTTAAATAATCATTATACCAAACATCACCAATGGCATCAAAATCATAATAAGAGGAAAGAAAAAACACATACTCATATGCACAAATCTACTTCAAAACCATGGGATATAACTTAGAGTCCACTTATCTCAAATCCACTGGTGAATGTACTCTTAATCATGGGAATAAATTAAATCACCCCTTAAAAATCCATCCTTCGTTCCACTAGAAAATAGGGATTTAGGGTTTCAGGAAAGATTGATGAATGATGAAAACACTAATAGAAAGGTAGAAGCAAGTTGAAGATTAGACCTACATAGGTCTTCGATCTCAATCCAACGATTCCCCAATTGGATAATAATTGATTAAGAAATACCTCATGGAATATTGAGTAATCCAATTTCATCACTAGGGTTTTAGGGGGTGGAATGGAGGAGAATTCTGAGTATGGGTTTAAAATCATGGGATGGAATTTTTCTAATTTTCTTAAAAAAAACTAGGCCATATAATTTACCCACACGGTTTTCCAAGCCGTGTATAATACATGGGTGATCCACTGTCCGAAAAGCTCCCCTTCACATTATTTCTGGGGGATTCCTCATGTTTTTCCAGACACTACACAAACTGTGCATAAGACAATGTCCATGGATTCACGGTTATGTATGATTCCCTCACGGTTTGCACTAACTATGCAATAACCATGAAACATGCCTATGAACTCCCATTTCTTACTCATTCATTCCTTGAAGCCCTAAAATTCCCATAATCTTCACATGAACATGGTAAAAACCTACATAGGATAAAATAAGGGTCTTAAACTGCAAAATAAACAAGAACATACCTTATAGAGAATCAAATATCTTACAACTTCCCTATCCTATAAAGACTTGTCCTCTAGCTCCTCTTATGAGCATCACTATACTTCCATAATAAGAGATCATAAAATTGGGAATTCCTACGTATTTACACTTTCTATGTTTCTTTTTACACACAACAAGGCCTCTGAACATAGAACAAGGACACACAATTTCCCCTCAGGACTTCCTCACCACAACCCACAACGCAAATTAGAAAACTCCTCAAGGATATATCCACTTCAACTATTCCAATAATGAGAATATCATGGGGAAACCTAATGTGAAAAATCCTAACATAAAACATATGGATACTTAACACACATTATCACATCATCATGGAGGAACCAATCGACACCTCATCGGCCTAATACTTTGTATAAATCATTACTGAAACCACTAGGCATTATTTTCCGATTCCCCCAACTCTAATGGTGACCAATTCCAGTGTCACCTGAAGTAAAACACATGATCCTTCCAACCACATTTCCTGAGAAGTTCACTCCACAAATGTATAAAAAAATCAACCCAAAAATCTCTGGTTCTCGACCAACTAAACATATGGAAAAACACTCTATTAGGACTCACTCACCAGAATAGTGACCACTCAAGTAATTCCAACCATAAACTCTGTTCACGTCATCAACCAAAAATTTATCCATTATGGTTATATCTACCATCTTTAGTTACTTGACACATCCACCTTCGACGAAAGACCACTCGAACACCAACTCGAATTTCACATCGCCTGCCATGTCCCAGCTAACTATGACCCATCATCCATAAGATAATTACTATAATTTGGCATCCAACCACATTGTCAAAACCATTTTTAATGAAATTCATATACTACACATTCATGGACTAACGTTAAATTGAACTCACTCATGTATACTAATATACCATGAAGGTACATTCATCCACAAAATCAACCTAGTGGTGGGTCACTCTCACTACACTCATTCAATATTACCAATTCACATCACACCACCCCCGACTAGCTTTCCCAGAGCACCCACTCTCAACTGATGGTACACTACCCCCTTCTCACCTTCACATGGTGCTTATTGACTTGAATCGTATCATTAAACTCCTATAAACCCACTAAGATCGCTCTTGGAGTTCTAGTATAATTTCATCATCATGGCGTTATCACCATCCAGACCATCATTTTCTTCATCCTTGGAATGAAACCACATCACATCTCCAAGGTTCCATCAACATTGAGATATTCTATAATCAAAAAAGAAGAAATTAATAGATTCTAACCCAAATCATAGTTGGAGTTATAGAACCCAAAATCTCTTTCCATGACATATTTCCATGTCCTTACACACCCTACAATGACCACAACATAATCATCAAAACTTCACATAGAGCAACAATGATCTCGAAACCAACACATCACTCACCAATCACCAAGTCCATGTCCCAAATTTCCTATATGATGGACCAAACAAGAACTATACAGTTTCCTTATTAGAATCATGGTGCCACTACACCATCTCAATGTTCTCCTTTACACATCTGAGACTAAATTATCACTCACCACCTTCATAGTGTTGTTACTATTGCTTATCATGGGGGATTTTATCCACCACATCTTACATACGATAACAAGATGAACCCAAAAAAATAAAAATGTCCATCTATGATTTTCCACAAAACCAGAAAATGAACCTCACCCAATACCCATTCCCATCATCTGTTAATGGAACCCATGAAAGTTTTTGACACTCGGTCCATCCCGAGGACCTCGCCCAAATCCATCAGGGGTGTACATCCCATCATCAAACTATACACATATTGTTTCTATGCACATAAACTCCCTGAATTCATTCATTTAACCAAACTCCGTCATGCCTCATTGCTTAAATCAAAATCTTCTCAATCTGCCTAAGATGATATCAAGATATAGGGAATTATCTTCACTATTTGTGGTATGCTAATAAGTTTTCAATGAACACCAACACCCACATATCAATTTCTTATGTCGAACTATGGGACATCGTGACCTCTCATGGATCTCAAGTTCCACTACTGAATGTATCTTATCAAAACTTAATCACCACTGATCAGGTGTGATTTCCAACCAAATCACACCACTACTCTGCGACCAAATCACAAGGTAGCTGTGAGAAAACATTTCAGGTGGAACTACTTTACCATAACACTCGTATTCTTCTGATGTGTCCCTAACAGCTAAAAACTGAAACACAAAAGCCTATAAAACCAATCAAACCAACATTCTCTCACAAACCAATTTTTATCTACGTGTAGCCTAATGCCTGCATACATACCTAACCATATGTCTGTGTTAGTCGGCCTCATCAACCCTGAGGTAGCCACTACACCTCACCCAACAACCAAAACCATTACAAAAAACATGTTCATCCATGTGACCACCATCACATAAGCTGTCTCCATCGAGAAAAATCATCTAACCACTCTTCATCATACACCCAATTCTATTCTTCTCGAATATAAATTCAAGTCCCCCATTAATCATCATAAAAATAGTTGAGTTAGATATCCATATGATACAAAACATTAAAAAAATATTACATCCAACCACAGGCACTATTGTTCCCTTATGAAAGAACCACAACACCACTATACCATTTACTAGACTCATTGGTACTCAGTATACGTTGACAACACCTCTAGAGTATCTCCCCTGGTCACGTTCCAAGTACCTATACTTATAGGCTAACCATCCATGATGTCACCATTTCATTCATATTATTATCAACATGTAAACATGACTCGAGTGGAACCAACATCCATCACCCTTCCCACATTGTCCTAATGGCCAACCCAATACCCTAAAACAATCTAACTACAACTATAAAACTCCAAAAAATCTACATGTGTGACACACGACCAATAGTTTTTCAATCTCCATCTGACCTCTCCCATAGGTAACCTTAATTCTTGGATTTTTCCAACTCCCTAGAATGGAGTCACACCATATAAGATCCACTTGTTCACTCCCCAATCCATACATATCATTACATGAACTAAGAAATGTTTAGATATGGAACACCCACCCCAGTTTTGATGCAAACTATGCCAAGCACCGAAAATAATCATTTACATTAGGTTACATATCATAGGTGTACACATTTTTCTGCACTATGATACCAAACATTAACTCTATGATTAAAAACACAAATTTCAAGGTCTCTATTCATAAGGTCACCAAGACCCATCCACCTTCCCTACGATACACTTTGCACTTCGTAAGATCATGAACCATGACAGTTTCCTCACTCACATTACCGAACAACGCCTCACATCCCAAAGGCCACAACCCAACCAAGGTTTTCCAAAATACACCACCTAGGCCATATCATAACCAGTAAGGCCTCATTATCCAAATTTAATGTCCCTAAAAAGGGCACTCTTACTGCCTCAACCTTCACATAAAAGGGTCAAACCAACAACACAATGGATGCCCACCTTTGAACACAAACATTCTCATTTTAAACATATCGTTCACCCGAAACATTGAAGAATGACCAAAAAGATTTAGCTAAAGATGGAAAAGATATCATGATATCATCCTTAAACAAACCATTATTCATAATCTATCCCAACGATCATTATCACACTTAGAACACTTTCCTCTACAATACCTACTATGGGTCATGGTCAACATGAGGTAACCAATTTATTTAATTACAAGCCTTTCATCAACTCATCTTCATATGAATTATTACTTTACAAAATGATCCTTTCCTATTAGGTACATTTCCCATTTCACAACTTGTGGAAATCATCATTTTAACCAATTTATATCTTTAATTAGGAAACATTCAATAACAATTTTTCTGTCATTATGAAATCTCTTTTCTTTTAGACAACAGATCAACAATTAAAATTTTTCACAACCCAAAACATTATACTAGTCAAAACATTTCTTTATACAATTTATTTCTTAACTATTCATTTATATTATTTTCATTCTACCACTTGCATTACCGTTATTAGGCATCATTTTCTTTATTTTTATAAAAAAAGTAAAATTAATTCTACTCCATATTCCCCACACACCGATCCCATGTGTGTGCCTATAATGATGCATGCCACATATATACATAGGTTCTTATATGATACATGAATGCACTGGTAGATACCCGAAGCTTGACGTACATGGACATTAAATTACTTTTGCGGAAAACTTAGTACATAACAAAAATAGACACACAAGGAATGTAATAGTTTAGTGTTTTTGGAAACTCAGAATATAATATTCTAATCGTGGTGAAACATCTTCAACATCTCCCATAAAGATCTTCCCTTTTTTTTAATCCTAAAACCTTTCTTTATATCCTGGGGAAAAGAAAACATACAAGGGGTGAGCTCAAATGCTTAGTAAGGGTAAGCATGGATGAAATAAAACATACAATAAACATTTTAACATAAAAACATGAACATAATGTTTAAATAACAAAAGCTTGAGCAATGACATAAAACATGGAAGTACGTAAGGCATAGATCATAAAGAAACATTAAGAATGGTAAAATAGCAAGGGAATAAAACATGTAATTGTGGCAACCATTAAGAACATGATATGATTCCCATATTAGCCAAGGCTTTGCTGCCTAGACCATCTTAGTGGACAAAGTCCCTTTCTGAATCGAGTTCACTCTTCGTTCCAATCCTTTATTACTGAACCGGTTTAACTTGTCGTTCCTGCCATGTCTATCTCATGAGATATAAATCTTTACCCAATGCATTGGAGAGGGATATAGGTCCCACCCATCTCATAATGAAATCATTCTTACTTGTTCCACAACATAAACATAAATCATTCATTATAACCAAAAGAATAAAATGGGATTCATAAACATCATTCCATCATCACATAATCCATATAAAACAAATGGAAATAATTTCATAATAAGAAAAGTGAAACCATGTAAATCATAGAGACATTATACTTGAAGCATACACATAAAAAATAATGTCATCATAGATGGAAAATGTTTTTGATAAAACACGTGAAATGAATTCTTGAGGAAAATATACCTTTTTCTTCAAAATCATTTTCTTTTCACCAAATGTCATGAAATTTTAAAAGAAAAGGATTTTGTTGAAAATATTAATGATATATTTTGGAGGAAGCTTCAGGAAATTAAGTCTTTATAAAATAGTAAAAATACTTTCATTCCTTATACGTTAAAAAAACATTCTTCTCATACATTTGTCGGAAAAGTCAAAAAGTACCTTGTAGGGTAAATAAATGAATGATTCCTTCCATACCATGGGGTAAAAGTAAAAATGGGTAAAAAGGACTTTAAACATACATGAATACACTTTTATAAAACATGGTCATGGATGATATCAATAACCCCAGTAAATACTTAAGAATACGCAATCTCGGATAAAAATCAGATTTGCACAATTATCCCTTATCTTAGGTCTGATATGCTTCGTATGGTTCCGAACCTCCTATATAATGATTTAAATAGTGTAATTGACTTATTAAATGATCATATTCATTGTTATTATATCATATATGTTTCACATATGACTTTAAATTACCCGTTATTTTGTAAATTCCATGTTAAAGTAGCGTTTTGGGTAAAATCATTTCATTTATCGTATGTGTTTCGACTTGTTGTTTCTTGATATTATTACTTATATACTGATTTAAATAATTACAGAATGTAATACATGATTTATATATAATACATATACATCATATAAATATATATTATAGATCGATAAAAGGAATGAAATACACCGTTCATGGAGAGAGTAGGCCGTACGTACGCAAGAACGATGTTTTTGTTTCCTTATTGAATTGAATGAAACTAAATAGATGGAATACATATGTATATACATAAATCAAGTAGAATAATTATTTCATATATTTCATTATTATTCATTATATAAACTTTATGATCATTAATGTTTGGTCAATCATGGAGAATGAATCTCATCGCGTCGTGGAGACGATAGTCCGTACGTACAAACGAGCGATGATATCATTCCCATAATTATAGAATTGGAGTGGATGGTATAATATATCAGAATCAGTATGATGTTATAATAACCATATATAGTTATTCTTAACACCATTATACCCATCCCTGTATGGTGTTGGTGGAAAAACAGATTACACCACGGCATGGAGACGGTATTACGTACGTACGCACGCACTGTGATTTTGTTTTCCGTAGGATGGATATGAGGTGAAATAGGGTTATTTAATATTTATAATAAAATATAATAATATGAGGGATATTGATTTTATTACTTCATAATGAAACAACTAAATAAGTAGATGTTGAAGAAGAAAGAAAATTGAAAGAATCGATAACGGATATTACCTCTTCTTTGACACACCTCTTTGAATCCTCCTCTTAGGGTACTAAAATTGGTCTTTTAAGATGACCAGGACCTCTAGGATGTTTCTAGGGAGGTTGAAAAGGAAAATGGGCAGGGTTTTTCCCAGAAAAAAGCTCAAATTAGTTTGAGTAAGAGAGGGAGGATGTTCCCTTTTATAAAGGAGGAGAGGGGCACCTTTGGAAATCATAAAAATATTAATTTATAACAAATTTAACCCCACTTAAAAACCTCCAAAAATGACTCATATTAGAATATTAGATGAGATATAGTTGTAATCTCATCAAAAAATAAAATATAGACATGTTAGGAATATATTTTAAACATTATCAACTTGATTTATCCTTATTTAATCAATTTAATTTTATTTTTGGTAATAACATTATAAATTTTAAATTATAACAAATAATTACTTATTTATTGTGAATTTTCCATAATTGGATACTTTATAACATATTATACCATATAAATTAAAATTTAAATTTTTTAAATATTTTTATGATTTTTAAAAAAGGTTATAATATGATATTTTTATAAAATAACAATAGTGTCAATTTTGAGACTATTAAATTATTTGAATTTAAATAAAATATATACAAAATATATGTTCGAACTAAAAGCTTTTATAGATTCAAAAAAGGTTATATGTATCTAAAAAATTATTGGAGCACATTAAATAGTTCATATAATATTTATTTTATTATTTTTAAAACCATTTATTTGGTTTATCTCTTAATAAAATAATTATTACATAATTTTTGTATAAATATTTAATATACCAATGTGTTGCATAAAAATTAAAAATAAAATCCCATGATGAATAAAAATCTATTATCTTTCACAATAATACTTTTACTAGAATTTATCATCTTAAAATCATGATATTTAAATTTTTATATTTATTAAATTATGAAGGTGACAACTTTGACATCATTTAAAATAAAATAATATAAGTGTCATAATCGCTTTTATAAGGCTCCAAATGGTCAAATATTCGACCATTTGATGATTATTGTTTAAATTTACATGACCAATAAGTTTTGGTCAGGGGTTTGTGAATTTTATGGTCACTATTTGTTTAATAAAAACTATATTCTTGATTTTTCACTAGATAAACAATTTCTGTATCACTATTGTGTCACAATTAATGATAATTATTTAATCCCTAAAAATTATAAATAAATTCATATGATGTATATAATTTCATTATATTTCCGGATACTATTCATGTTCTAAGATTCAAGAAGTTTATCACTAAATTAAAATTAATATACTTATAAGATTTACGAGAGTGACATGTTGTCACTTTCATTGGTATTAATAATAATTAAGTTATTTTCATGTACAAAAGTCCATTAAATGATTCTAATCCGACCCTTAGGTGATATGGGTCAACGTTTAGTCATCCAATATGATTTTGGTAGGTGTTAGGGTAATTTTATAATAATATATTTACCCTTAATTACCCGATATATCTTTAACTATGGTAAAAAAAATTTACCGTAGTTACTATTCATAATTCCCAAAAATAAAAAGTATCTTTTTAACATAATTTGGATCCACTAATTCCAAATATGGAATACATTTTTCCAAATTCAATACACAAAATTTTCAGAAATTAAATTAAAATTAATCCCGTTGTTGAACGAAAATAGGTTTTTCTTTAAAACATTGCAAAAGATTGAATTGATTTAACCTACGAATTCAAGGTAAAATCAATGATAATGACATACATTATATTAAATGGTAATAAAATATATTCTATTTATTCTTTAAATCCATTAAATATTATAATTTAACCACATAAGTTATTACGATGAAAAAAGTTGTTTTTAATTAAAATATAGCGTGTTTTTACTATACATTAAAATATGAAAGTTATCAGAATAATATGAAACATTTATCCAAGGTAAATTTTTTTATCCTTATTACAAAGAATAATTTTATTTTGTAAAATTTAACTTATAAACATGTCAAAAACTAGATTTAAAGTGGGTGCGCCATCAAAAGGTGGCAAAACTGCATTTTTTGAAATATACTTATTTTACACGAAAAATTTATTTTGTTCTTATACCATGTTCTAGAAAATGTGTAAGATGAATAATAATGTTATAAAATTCAAAATTTAGTTAATACTATTCATAACTTCTAGTTTATAATAATATTATAATAATAAGTCGTTGTTTAGTAAAACCGATATTGCGTACAACACACGCTATCAAGGAAGGTCGTGATTGCGTGTAATGCAAGCCATGTCAGGGTTGCGTGTTGTGCAAGACTCTTTCGTTGTTTCATATAATAGAATCCAACCATATTTTATTTATAGATTGAATATATATATATATATACTCAATGTTTCATAGAATGACTATTATCAAACGAACTTGAAATTGTGTGTAACATAATCTAAGAATAGTTTTGCATATATTGCAAGCTAATATGGTGTTGCGTATAGCGCACGATAATCATGGTGTATCGTACAACAAGATATATTAAAGAAATTAAAAATAATATATCTTATAAAATCTAGGGTTATTACATTCTACCCCACTTAAAATGAATTTCTCCCTCAAAATTCGTCGAGGTTATAAATGGTTTTCTACTTGAAAGTTTCTTTATTTGAAACCCACATCGTAAAATGGAACACCAAAACTTATCTTTAAAAACAATGTATGAAATGTAGTGGTTACCCAAATAAACTAATCAGTGGGATTCCACATAGGAGAACATAGGTGAATATATGGATATGGAAGAGAAATATAACCATCATGTTCTTATAGAGAGTGGTAGAGAACATGGCTATGAAAAAACCCACAATCACAAAGCCATAGATTTGTGATGATCTAGGGTACCATCTGATTAATCAGATATAAGGGCACTAGGACAAAAATTTTTGTTTTCAAGATCATTTCCCTAAAGTGGAAGAATTTGAATTAGAATACTTAATTTATTTTGGTACAATCTCACCATTGTTCGTGCCTTGAACAATTTCCACTTCATCTCTCAATGAAATGAAGTCGAATTTGTTACTCGTGAAGTGTTAGCAGATCATGTGATAGAATGACGGGTCATTCCATCTTTCGCAAACAAAAGGATAGAAAATGTTATTAAATATACTAAGTCGATCTATATTGAGATTAATCATATATGGTTCCTAAAATGGACGTATACTTCATATATCAAACTACTTAATATAATAAAACTAGTTTCTACTAAACATGGACATCCTGTAGGCCAGTGGTAGGCGATAAAGGCCAGTCGCACTTCGGTTGTGGGTTCGATTCCCACAGCCTTGTCCGATGCGATGGGCTATCACCCGTCCTACAGGTTTTCCTTTTTCTAAAACTACACTACTATATCACCCCATCAAAAATATCGAAAAAGGTTCTATCGTTAATCAATACTAACTTATGTCCAACATAATCCATTCCAATCTTTAGGCTTATCCATAATATTGCAGTCCATTGTCATATTATAGTGAAAACAATTAGCAGAGATTTCATATAAGAAGCATGTTAATACCATCGTTGGTCCCCATATATCATTTGATATGTCTTGTTGGTCATATTCCAAACGTTCAAAGGCCTTAATTATGTATTCTCTTAAAAAATGAATACCCATTGAATCTTAGTGAAAACATGAGTGATGTCAAAAGATAACTCTTTCCACATACCAATCCCCCAAAATTCTATATACTCAAACCATGATATAACTATTTCCTTATATCAGTCATGGGCTCATGAATACTGTCAAACATTTCATTTTCTCCTTATACCTTGGTTATGTGCATATCATCTTCTTTTTAAAAATATCTCAATCACTTTCCATGGTTATCAGTACAATAAAATTATTTAAAACCACAATAGACTAATAAAAAAATATTCTAATAAACCATAAAAGTACCTCAACAACATTATTCATGAATACCAATACATAAACACTTAAATCCATACTCTTCAATGATTGTCTTGGAATAATTCATTCCTTTATTTAGAAGTAACTTCTTAGGTTAGGGCATTGAGTTGGGTAATGCCCATGTTCTCCACAAATAAGACATTGAACTCTATAATAGTCTGTCACTCTATGACCCTTTTCTCCACATAGATAACATCTGTCCCTCCGTTTTAGGTATTCCTCAAGGTTCTTCTTCCCTTATTTAAAAATCTCAATCTTCATTTCTTTATGCTCCTCAACATGAGAACATGCATAAAAGTCTATCTTCCTCTTATTTGATGAATTAGGCATAACACTAAATTTCACCTTGCCAATCATATATCATGATGATTGATTCGGAATAATCACAATATATTTCTCTATAGGCATTACAAAATTTTGTTGCTCATAGTCACAAATTTGTCCATTGGATTCAATGTTAACCGAATTCCTTCTGGTTCCCTCTATTGACTAAAACACAAAAAGAATTCTGTGAGAGGAAAAAATCATGCTAGAGAAAACAACATAGTAAATAGGGAGTACCCTCAATTTATAACATCATAGGTTAAATTCTAAGATCGTTACCATAGTTTTAGGACTATATCCTATACATATACTTATCCTTATAGACATCCCAAGACATACCTTAGAAATATCTCTAGGGATCTCACTAACGTTTTTTGCATCCTAGTTTCCAAAGGTTGACTAAACCTTTCCTCTGATACCAACTGTAGAAGCCTGAAGCTTGACATAGATGGAAATTACATTACTTTTGCGGAATACTTAGTACATAATATAAATAGAAACAGAAGGACCGTAATGGTTTAGTGTCTTTGGAAACTTGGAATATAATCTTCTAATCGTGGTGAAAAATATTCAACATCTCCCATAAAGATATTCCCTTTTTTTAATACTAAAACCTTTCTTTATATCCTATGGAAAAGAAAACATAAAAGGGGTGAACTAAAATGCTCAGTTAGGGTAAGCATGTATAAAATAAAACATACCATAACCATTTGAACTTAAAAACATGAACATAATGTTTAAACATCAAAAGCTTGAGCAATGACATAAAACATGGAAGTACGTAAGGCATAGATCATAAAGAAATATTAAAAATGATAAAATAGCATGGGAATAAAAAATGTAATTGTGGAAACCATTAATCACATGATATGATTTCCATATTAGCCAAAGAATTGCTGAAAAGACCATCTTAGTGGACAAAGTCCCTTTCTGAATCGAGTTCACTCCTCATTCCAGTCCTGTATTATTGAACCGGTTTAACTTGCCGTTCCATCCATGTCTATCTCATGAGATATAAATCATTAACAAATGCTTTATAGGGAGATATAGGTCCCACCCATCTGATAATGAAATCATTCTTACTTGTGCCACAACATAAACATAAATCATTCATCATAACCCAAAAAATAAAATGGGTTTTATAAACATCATTCCATCATCAAATAATCCATATAAAATAAATGGACATCATTTCATAATAAGAAAATTGAAACCATGTAAATCATAGAGACATTATACTTGAAACATACACAGATGAAATAATGTCATCATATATGGAAAATGGTTTTGATAAAATACTTGAAATGAATTCTTGAGGAAAATATCCTTTTTTCTTCAAAATCATTTTCTTTTCACAAAATTTCATGAAATTTTAAAAGAAATGGATTTTGTTGAAAATATTAATGAAATATTTTGGAGGAAGCTTCATGAAAGTAAGGATTTATAAAACCGTAAAAAACCTTTCATTCCATATACATTAAAAACACATTCTTCTCGTACTTTTGTCGGAAAAGTCAAAAAGTACCTTCTAGGGTAAATAAAAGAAATATTCCTACCATACCATGGGATAAAAGTCAAAATGGGTAAAAAGGACTTTAAACATACATGAATACACTTTTATAAAACATGGACATGGATGATAGCAATAACTATAGTAAATACTTACGAATAAGCAATCTTGGATAAAAATGAGATTTGCACAATTATCCCTTACCTTAGGTCTGATATGCTTCGTATGGTTCCGAACCACCTGTATAATGATTTAAATAATATAATTGACTTATTACATGATCACATTCATTGTTATGATATCATATATGTTTCACTTATGACTTTATATTACCTGTTCTTTTGTAAATTCCATGTTAAAGTAGCGTTTTGGGTAAAATCATTTAATTTATCGTATGTGTTTCGACTTTTCGTTTCTTGATATTATTACTTATATCTTGATTTAAATAATTACAGAATATAAAAAATGATTTATATATAATATATATTCATCATATACATATATATATTATAAATCGATAAAATGAATGAAATACACCATTCATGGAGACGGTAGGCCGTACGTACGCATTAACGCTGTTTTCGTTTCCTTATTGAATTGAATGAAACTAAATAGATGACATAAATATATTTATACATAAATCCAGTATCATTATTTTTACATATATTTCATTATTATTCATTATATAAACTTTATGATCATTCATGTATGGTTAATCATGGATAATGAATCTCATCGCGTCGTGGAGACGGTAGTCCGTATGTACGCATGAGTGATGATATCGTTCCCATAATTATAGAATTGGAGTGGATGGTATAATATATCAGAATCAGTATGATATTATAATAACCATATATAGTTATTATTTACACCATTATACCCATCCATGTAATGTGTTGGTGGAAAAACAGATTACACCGCGGCGTGGAGACGGTATTCCGTACGTACACACGCGCGGTGATTTTGTTTTCTGTAGGATGGATAGAACGTGAAATAGGTTTGTTTAATATTTATAATAACATATCAGTATATGAGGGATACTGATGTTATTACTTCATAATGAAACAACTAAATAAGAAGAAGTTTATGAAGAAAGAAAATTGAAAGAATCGGTAACGGATATTACCTCTTCTTTGACACGCCTCTTTGAATCCTCCTCTTAGGGTACTAATATTGGTCTTTTAAGAATACCATGACCTCTAGGATGTTTCTAGGGAAGTTTATAAGGGAAATAGGCAGGTTTTGGCCGAGTTTCAAGGTTAAAATTATTGTGAGGAGGAGGGGGAGGAGGTGCCCTTTTATAAGGGAGGAGAGGGGCACCTTTGGAAATCATAAAAATATTAATTTATAATAAATTTAACCCCACATAAAAACCTCCAAAAATGACTCATATTAGAATATTAGATGAGATAGGGTTTAAATCTCATCAAACAATAAAATATAGACATGTTAGGAATATATTTTAAACATTATCAACTTGATTTATCCTTATTTAATCAATTTAATTTTATTTGTGGTAATAAGACTTTAAATTTTAAATTATAACAAATAATTACTTATTTATTGTGAATTTCCCATAATTTGATACTATATAACATATTGAACCATATAAATTTAAATTTCTAATTTTTAAATATTTTTTTAATTTTTAAACAGTGTTATAAAATGTTATTTTTATAAAATAACAATAGTGTCAATTTTTACACTATTCATTTATTTGAATTTAAATAAAATATATACAAAAGATATTTTCTATATAAAATCTTTAATAGATTCATAAAAGGTCATATGTATCTATATAATTATTAGAGCACATTAAATAGTACATATAATATTTATTTTATTATTTTTGAAACCATTTATTTGGTTTATCTCTTAATAAAATAATTACTACATTATTTTTGTATAATTCTTTAATATAATTATTTGTTGCATAAAAATTAAAAATAAAAACCTATGATGAATATAAATCTATTAAATTTCACAATAATACTTTTACTACAATTTATCATCTTAAAATCACAATATTAAATTGTTATATTTATTCAATTATGAAGGTGACAACTTTGACATCATTTAAAATAAAAAAAATATAACTGTCGTAATCACTTTTATAAGTCTCCAAATGGTCAAATATTCGACCATTTGATGATTATGGTTTACATTTACATGTAAAATAAGTTTTTGTCAGGGTTTTGTGCCTTTTATGGTCACTATTAGTTTAATAAAAACTATATTCTTGATTTTTTACTAGATAAACAATTTCTGTATCAATATTGTGTCAAAATTAATGATAATTATTTAATCCCTAAAAATTATAAATAAATTCATATGATGTAGATAATTTCATTAGTGCTCTGGAGACTATTTAGTTTCTTAGTTTCATGATGTTTACCACTAAATTAAAACTAATATACTTATAAGATTTACGAGAGTGACATATTGTCACTTTTTTTGGTTTTAATAATAATTAAGTTATTTTCATGAAAAAAAGTCCATTAAATGATTCTAATACAACCCTTAGGTGATATGGGTCTAATTTTAGTCATCCAATATGATTTATCCCGGTGTTAGGGTAATTTTATAATATTATATTTTCCCTTAATTACCCGATTTACCTTTAACTATGGTAAATAAAATTTACCGTAGTTATTATTCATAATTCTCAAAAATAAAAAGTAGATTATTAAAATAATTTGGATACACTGATTACAAATATGGAATCCATTTTTCCAAATTGCATACACAAAATTTTCAGAAATTAAATTAAAATTAACCCCGTTGTTGAAAGAAAACAGGTTTTTCTTTAAAACATTGCAAAATATTGAATTGATTTAACCTACAAATTCAAGGTAAAATCAATGATAATGAAATAAATTATATTAAATGGTAAAAATATATTCTATTTATACTTTAAAACCATTCAATATTATAATTTACGTACATTAGTTATTACGATGAAAAAAGTTGTTTTTAATTAAAATATAGCATGTTTTACTATTCATTAAAATATGAAAGTTATCAGAATAATATGAAAAATTTATCCAAGGTAAAATTTTATATCTTGATTAAAAAGAATAATTTTATTTTGTAAAATTGAACTTATAAACATGTCAGAAACTAAATTTAAAGTGGGTGCACCATCAAAAGGCGGTAAAACTGCATTTTTTGAAAAATACTTATTTTACCCGAAAAATTTATTTTGTTCTTATACCATGTTCTAGAAAAGTGTGTAAGATGAATAATAATGTTATAAAATTAAAAATTTAGTTAATACTATTCATAATGGCTAGTTCATAATAATATTATAATAATACGTCATTGTTTATTAAAACTCGATATTGTGTTCAACACACGATATCGAGGATGGTCGCGATTGTGTGTAATGAAAGCCAAGTCATGGCTGCGTGTTGTGAAAGACTCTTCCGTTGTTTCTTATAACATAATCCAACCATATTTCATTTATACATTGAATATATATGTATACTCAATGTTGCGTAGAATGACTATTATCAAACGAACTTGAAATTTTGTGTAACACAATCTAAGAATAGTGTTGCATATACTGCAAGCTAATACGGTGTTGCGTATAGCACAAGATAATCTTGGTGTATCGTACAACAAAAGATATGAAAGAAATTAAAAAGAATATATCTTATAAAATATCAGGTTATTACAACACCACCCTGGGACATTCTTGAAATGAGAAATATATAACAAATTAGTCAAATCACACAACATTTGCATCACCCAATGGTAAAATATCTTTCAATTATAACAACAAAAATCAAGAAAAACAACTCCCACCTAGGGTGAATTGGGTTTTCCCTAGTACATGGTTTAGTTACTCCCAATCATGATCTCATTACCAAGGCCTGCCAGTGTACTAATATCTTTTCTACCATCCACATATGGTAAGAAAAATCTATTAACTCCTCTGATAACACTGTGTAGCGTCCCCTATCTAGAATCCACTAAACCAATGCTCCGAGGAGAGTCATTGTATGACCTCAGGCGCACCTCTCGGTATGCTAGACGTTTCTGACTAGCAAGGAGGGTCTAATAAGTTGTGTGGGGATACTATACCCTCTTAATGAGAGTGTTCCATAATAAATCACAATTTAAAAATAAGAACCAATATGATCATCCAACAAACATGCATAACCAAATGTTTCCCAAATCAGTTAAAAAGACAAATCAAATAGAACAATGACATGCCATATTTGTAGTGAAGAGTAAATGAATCCCGCAATAAGAAAGTGGTCAAAAATCCGAGTCGGTCGCGAATCTTAGTCTAGACCATTCTTTATGTACTTACGGATCCAAACTCAACATCTTAGTATAGGTCATCCGACCTTGTCCTGACCTATAACCAATCGATCCACTGGAGTACCTGACATCAGCACAAGTAGGGTGTGATTGAAAAACTCAGTTGGCCACCACCAATGGTGTCCACATATTATCTAATCAATTAGATAGTGCATGAAAGTACAAAATAAATGTTATGTAAATAAATGAAAAACATGTTCCATTAGATATCCAAGGTTCACTTAATTTACTCATAGCGTTTATCAAAATTTCATTTCCTATACCATCTTCATTCATTAATCCATTTGGATCACATGTTCCTTTGGTTAGGAATAATAAACATCTACAAAAGGGTTTAAGGCCATCAGTCACAATGAATAAGGAAAATTAATCATGTCCCATCTCACTAGGGATCCACATATCACATCAACACATTATCCTCACATCTATGCCTCGGTTAGGGTGGAATGAAACTGATAAGGGAATAGACCGTCTTTCCCCTTCCAAAACCCATGCATTTATAGGTGGGGGTTAGAGCCTCAGTCTAACTCGAGCTGTGGGCGTAGAACCTCTAGTGAATACCCCACTCTACAAATCCTAGTGCACATGATTATTTGTCAAATAACGACAACCATAACATAACATAACATATCATGACCAATGCTATTGGACATCATCAATCACAATACCAAACAAATAACATGGGAATTAACACTATTTCACAACCCATTACCACATTTACCAATTATAGTTCATAGAAATTTAGCCATGTTCCCATTCTAATTCCATTACCCTTTAAGTTTATTCAACAAAATCTAGGACTTTTTCACTATTCATCAATGGCCATTATCTAACCCATGTATCCCATTTATCATTTCAATTATATTTCTCATGTATTAACACATTCCATATTTATCAATTCCCTCATGCAATTATTTACATGTTCTCAATTCACAAACCATTCCTAAATTAACAATCTCATCATTTTATATGTACTATTCGTATTTTTCAGTTTAATATAAATCAAATATCATTCGACCCAATAAATTTTACCGAATTAAACTATTACTAAGCCATGCCATATAATCCCTTAATACATTATGAAACATAGAAAAAACGAATAACCTCTATATTAAAATCAACTAACCATACATACATGTTCTACATGAGATTTATGTTATTACACATCAATTCCATGCATGACCTTGTCCATTTCTATGTTCAACAATGTTGGTATAGCCCATGGGTGGCCCAAAATTGGTGGCATCATCCTCAAAGCATCCCATATGGATTGTGAGGGTTTTAATAAATTATTTAGATGACCATTATACAAAATCCATCCAAAGGTATCTAAAGGAAAATATTAGGAAGGAATGAACACATACTCATACGAACAAATCTACTTGAAAACTGTGGAATATAACTTGCAGACCATCTATATAAAATCTGTTGATGAACGTACTCTTAATCAAGGGATTAGATCCAAATTCAATCACCCCTTGAAACCCCAACCTAGGTTAAAATGGAAAATAGGGGTTAGGGTTTCGAAACAAGAGGGAAGATGGATGAAAACCCTAATCAATAGGAAGATAAAATGAGGAGATTAAAAATTCCTAGGGCTTCGACTAAAAACCAATGGCACTCAAAATGTACATTAATCAACGTAGAAACACATCATGAAAGCATGGGTCCTAAAAATTCATCACCTAGGTTCGAGGGTGTGGAATGGAGGAGATTCCCATATTGGGGTTTAAATTCCTGAGATAGCAATTTTGTTATTTTCAAAAAAATTCTGGGCTGCACGGTTTACCCACATATCTTTCCACACCATGCGCAAACCATGCATAAGCCTCTATCCATGGATTTATATTTACCTAGGATTCCCACATGGTTTTCACTAACCATTAGCAAGCCGTGAAACAAGGCAATGAACTCTTTTTTCTTCCGCTTTCATGCCCCAAACACCTGGAACACCCCCGAGTCATCACATGAACTTGGGAAACACTTACATAGACAAAAATAAATGAATTAAATAGAATCATAAATAAGAAGATACCATATATATAACTCAGGATCTTATATGAAGGATTATTCCATTGTTACATCATGGATATTGTAATTTAAGATATACTTGTTATGTGGATTTTTTTACTATCCACTTGAAAATTGATATATTTTAAAAATTAAAAAAAACAGACACTAGTAAAAAATAAAAAGTCTTATTTGTGGTATTATATTATTTTTTACAAAAAAATATAAAACATAGATGAATTTTAATTTTAAAATAAAAATAATGAATTTTTAATAATATTCTTATAAATACTGTTTATTGAGAATGATCCTATATGTTCATTTAGTTTTTAATCATAATATTTAGTTTTTATACAATAATACACATAATTAATGAATATAATCCTAATTAATATTATATATATCACGATTTTTTATTTTGAGATAAATTTTATATTCCAACCATCAAGTAATTATTACAATGGTTATGTTAATATTCACAATAGTCATGTTAATATTCTAATAGTTACATTATAATTTCAACTATCAAATTAACTTCTACAAATAACACTACGTTATTTAATTCATAACTGAACTAAATGACACTAATGGTAATGTATTTACATTTTTTTAATATTTATTTGTTTAATAATATTTTGTTTCTTCTCTATAGTTTTGGTGGTGGGAGTTATTATTCTATTGGATTTTAGTGATCTAGATTTTCCCATGTTAGCTATTATATTTTTTAATTTTTTTCTTCAATTTTTATATTCTGAATATTAAATCGTTTCATTATTAGTAAATGTAACAAAATTTATTATGGGAAAGAAATATTTCCAGCTTCCTAATATTTATGATATTATATAGTATACTATAATAAACATTTATTTGAAGAGACAACATCATTTATAAACTCTTGGTTGTGAAAATAATGCCCCTGAAAGATAAATTATATAAAACTACTATAACTTTTTAAATTCAAGTATAATACTTTTTTATTGTACGTTTTTTGAGGGACTAAGTATAAAATTTATTGCATACCATGTTCTGTTGTTTTTAAAGCATGTTTGGGCCTTAATTATAGTAATTATATACCCAATAAATTCAATAAATAATGTGTGTTCAGGTTACCATATGATAATCAATATAAATCAGCATATAGACCATTTCATAATTTAGTTCATTTTATTTAAATTTGCATTAAATTCCTTATATCGATCCATTTTCAATTATTGACCATCGACACTCGCCATTATATTCATTATAAACTCCTTGATCTATATGTATATCATGTAACTCATCTCTAGCGATTCCCATGTTGTCATATTATTTTTCATGGTTTTCAAACCATTAACAAATTTTCATGGTTTTTAAATGATCTAGTATTTTTGGGGGTTTTTAATGATTTCCGGGGTTTATCAAGGGATCTAAAGGTATTTTAGGTTTCTGTATTATTTTATAATATTATCTACAGTTTCCTTATATTTTCTTATTTTTTAATGGTTTTGAATTATTTTCCTCGGTTTTCTTAGGTTTTCCCATGAATTAATGGTTTTATATGGGTTTAAATATAATTCAAGGATTATCTACAATTATCAAGGGCATTATTTGGATTCACAATTTCAATAATTTCTAATATGTTTACTAGGGTTTTAGGCTTTGAAAGATATTTTATGTGTTTTCATGGGTTTTAGGGTTATCATATTTTTATTATATTTCATGGTTTTCAATAATTTTAATGACTTTCTTGAGTAATCAAAAAAAATTTAATTGACTGTAGGTTTTTTATATTATGTGGTTTTAATCAGTGTTAGTGAGATTTCTTCAATAAAATTTAGTGTATTTTAGGGTTGCTTATATTTTCCACGGGTTTTATGGTTTCTTATGGGTCTTTAAGTTTTCCATGGGTACATGAATTTTATATTATTTTTCATTGATTCATATGATTTTCTATAGTTTTATCATCATTCTCTTAGGTTCTTAAATATTTTTTATATATTTATTTTTTCTAAAATTTCTAATTTCTTTTATATTTATACGTGTTTCCAAATGTTATAAAATACATCATGTATTTTTGAAGAATATTTCAAAAAATTTAATATATTTTTTGTGTTTTCATGTGTTTTAGGATTTTTAGTGTTATAATGGGTCTTAAAGAGAATTTAATATATTAAATATTTTTATTGGATTTATATGTTTTGTGTTTCAGTTTTTTGTTCTTTAGATTTCAGTGTTTTTCAATTATTTTTGAAGGATCCAAATACTTTTTCTCAGTTTTCATGATCTTTTAGCCATATTCACGTTCTTCTAGGGATTTTCACTCCTTTTTGGTGCTTTTATATTTTTACAAGGAATTTGTTTTACATAGGGTTATTTAGTGATTTAGTTGATTTGATAATGTTTTCTTAGTTATTCTTTATTTCATTATTTCCATGTTACCCCTTCAAGGATTTTTGAGAATTTAAGATTTTTAAGGGTTTTCATGGTTTTAAATATGTTTTCTTATTATTATATTATTATTTTATTATATTTTATTATTTTATTTATATTATTGAGTATAATTTTCTTTTGATCATTAATGATTTTCATGAAAGGGTTGTTATGTTTTGAAATGGTTTTATAAGAATATATATGGATCCCTATGATTTTCATTTTTTCAATGATTTTTAGGGTTTCCAATGCTTTTTAATATTTAGACTTATTTTTAGTAGATTTTATGGTGTTGTTATGTTTCAAAAGTATTTTATATTGTAAACTATTTTTAATGGGTTTTCATGATTTTGATCATTTTTATGTTTTATTAATAAATTCAATGGGTTGTAGTTATTCTTTACATCTTCCAATTGTTTTTCAAGATTTTTCAGGGTGTTTATTGGTCTTACAAAGTGGTTATGGGGTTTCACATGATTTTCTTAGTCATTCAATAATTTGGCTAGTTCTAAATTTTTTTGGGGATTAAATGTTTTTAGGGAATTGTATGATTTTTTTAATTTTTTTCATTGTTAGGATTTAATAGTTTTTTTGTATATTTTCATGGTTTATAAGGTTTTATATGATGTTTAATGTAAAATATTATTACATTAAGTGGTTTTAATGGGTATTCATGGTTTATGTAGGGTTCTTAATGTTTTTAAGTATTACAATGTTTTCATGGTGTTTCCATATTTTTAATTATAATATATGATTTATAGGTTCATTCATTATCTCTAATGAATTTTATGGTTTTTGTATTTTTTACTGTGTTTATCAGTGTTTATAAATGATTTCTAGCGGTTTTTATGGGTTTTATAAAATTGAAGGGATTTATAGGAGTTACATTGATTATATAGAGTATTTATTTTTTCCCAGGTTTTTCTAGTCTTTTTAAATTGTACTTTCTTATATTTATGGGTTTCTTTTGGTTATAAGCAGTTTGAGGTGATTCCACATTTTTTAGTGGATTTTCGTATTTTTATATAATATTTTTTTTTGACAAGGTTTCATTAATTAATTATATTTTTTTAATTTTTTTCATTTATTTTCATGGTATTTAAATATATCTATTACTTTTATCGGTATATTGGGTTTAATGATTTTTAATTTTTTTTAGAATTATATCATAGATATCTAGAGGGTTTTATTATTTTATAAAAATTTATGGTGATTATAGGGTTTCTTGTTTTTCTTTCATTATGAGATTTCCTCATATTTTTTATTATATTAATGGGATTTACTTGGTTTTATTTGCCTTTAACTATTATTCATGGGGTTTATTGTTTTTTATGGTTTTTATGATTTTCTACTGTATTCAATAGTTAGAACGGTTCTAGAATTTATTAGTTTTTTCTTGGTTTTCTTCACATGATAATAAGGTTTTTCTGGGATTCCTAAAGGCTTCAAAGAAATTTCCTGGTTTTGATTATTATTTTATTGTTTTCTAGTAATTTCACGCAATATTTACTTGTACAGGATGTTTAGTTATTTTGGATTTTATAATGTTCTTTAGTGTTTTACTCTATTCTCTAGTTTTTAATAAGTTTGAAGTATTTTTTTATGGATTTCAATAGGGTTTGGAGGATTTCCATGTTTTTTATTAGTTTCATAATTTTTTTTGTATTCATCATTTATTTCATTGAATATTGGTTGTTTAGATTTTATCATGTGTTATTATGGGGTTTCCTAGTTTAAATGGTTTTGAGGAGTTTTATTGTTTTTTTTGGGATTGATTTTTTTATGTGTTTATTAAATATTTATAATGTAATATTTTTTCAACCTTATATGGATTAATATAGTAATTTCATAGGATTTTAATGGAATTATGTTGGTTTTTAACATTTTTACATTATTCATTGTGGTTTCTATGTATATCAGGGTTTTATTTGATTTTAATGTTTTCTCTTGATATATTAGTTTTTTAGTTCTTTGAATAATATTTTTTTATTTTGTTTGGTTTTTTAACAGAACGAATTTTATTCACGTGGATTACAACAATTATTATTATAGTAGATGTTTATAAAATATTTTCAAAATTTATGCGATATTTTATGGGTTTTTAGGAAATATTGGGTTTTCCATGAACATCAATACTTTCTTACAATTTATACCATTATTTATGGTTTTTCTATAGATTTTATGTGCTATCATTAACTTTCCATATTTTTAATTATCATTTAAAATCTTTTATTATTCATCAATGTTCTAAAAAATTTCTCAAACTGTTTTATTAATTTCCATGGATTCTCAATGTTTTCTAGTTTCAATAGTCTTTCCATAGATTTATTGGATTTCATTATTTTTTACGATTTTATTGGTGTTTTCTTGTTTTTTCATGGATTTCTATTTTTTCCTCATTTTACAATTTTTTCTAGGGGTTTTCATGGTATTTTATGGTGTTACATATTTTTGTGTGTTGTTTTATCATTTTATTATAAATTCTATGGTTCTTAGTGATATTAAGTTCTTTATAGGGTTTTCAATGCTTCACAAGCATTCCACCATTTTTTTATCGATTTTCACTGATTATATTGTTTTTATGTATTTTAATATATTATATATATTATCAAGTATTTAAGGGGTTTTCAAGGGTTTTAATGTTTTTTCTATTTTTCTATTTAGTTTATTGGGTTTTTAGGGGTTAATATTTTTTAGTGTTGGTAAATTTTTTATGATTTTGCAGTGTTTGAAGGGCATTAATATGGTTTTAAGTTTCTCTATGTTTTTTTTTGGGATTTCAATTATTTTACATTATATATAAGGATTTATTAGGGGTTTCATGCTTTTTAATGATAAAAATATCTTCTTAGGGTTTTTCTATGAGTTTATTATTTTGTCATACATTTATAGGATTTGTTATTTTTTTGGTTTTCTTCACTAGTTATTAGGGTTTTAAATGGTGTTTTAATTATTTAATGATTTTAATTAGTAAATTATATTTCAATATGTTCAAAAGATTTTAATGGGTTTCTAAGAGTTATGAATTATTTTTTTATTATTTTTTTTCTAGGGAATGTATGGTTTTTAAATGTATTTCATTTATTCAGTGGGGTTTTAATGTTTTTCATTCATTTTAATCATTTTCCTTGTTTGGGTAGATTTTCAAAAATAATAGACACTTTATAAATGTTACTCATGTGTTTTTTAGTTTATATTGCTTTTATGTGTTTTATGTTTTCTTAAGGGGTTTTTAGACATTTTTTATTTTTTCCAAACATATTCTACAAATTAAAATGTTTTTAGATGACTACATATGGTAGGTTTTCAATTGATTTTCCTTGTTTTTATGTTTTTCCATAGTTATTGTGGGGATTTAAATTTTTTAAATATTCCATGTTTTTCTATATAATATTTATGTTTTTCAAAATTTTATATAATTTTATAGTATTTTAATATGTATAATGTTCATTCATTGTTTTTAATGGATTTTATGTTTTGACAATGATTTTTACTATTTATATGGGTTTTCAAAAATTTTATTGGTGTTGTGAAGTGTTTTAAGGTTTTATAGGGTTATCATATGTTTTTAATGATTTTTTCCATTTATATCTCTAGAATTATATTTTATAAATAAATCATGATATTTCATTGATTTTTTAAATTTTAACGTATTTCCAGTGTAGTAATATATTTACTGGTTTCAAGACATAACATTGGTTTTTATGGGTCATTAGGTATTTATAAGTGTTTTCAAAGGATTTCATATCTTATTGATATTTTTTGGTAGGGATTAATGATTTATCATGTATTTTAGGGGATTCATGTTTATTTTTTAAAGATTTCTAGTGGATTTTTTTTCTTCTAATTTCTTAATATTCATTGGTATTCTATGATTTTACAAGGGGTTTTAGGGTTGTATAAAATTTATGGATTCTAAGAGGATTTGGGGCCTTTAATGGAGTTTTCTTATGTTTTCATGAGACTTCAAAAATATTCATGGGGCTTTAATTATTTTTATGTGATTTTATGTTATTCTAAAATTGAAAATGTTTTCCACTTTTTTGGATGTTTCAAATGGTTTTCCATGGATTTTAATGTTTTTATGTGTCATCAATGTTTATTGAATGTTTTCTTATTTTTTAGGTTACATATATTTTTTTTGTTTTTAAGGGTATGCAAGTGTTGTAATTATTGTTTAGGGTTTCTCATGGGTTCCCAGAGTTATAAAGGTTTTCAAGTATTGTTGATGGATTTTATGGTTTTTGGTTTAAAAGATATTTCATGTGTTTTCTTGAGTTTTTATGTGGTTTCTGTGTTTTTTAATTTTGTTTCGGTTCTCATGTATTACAAGATATTTAGTTGATTTGAGGGTTATCAATGTTTTCTGGGGTTATGTTTAGTAGATAAAAAGTATTTATTATTTTATAAGGATTTTATGGTATTCATTGTTTTTCATTGTTTTTCATGGGGTTTATAGTGTATAATATATATATATAGTGAAATTTAGGATATTTAGGTGTTCTTGGAGGTTCATATGATTTTTCATTATTTTAATTTATTTTTATGTTTCCAATTTTTTTATTATTTTACTTTTTTACGTATTGTTCATGAAATTTAAAGGTTTTTAGTGTTTCTATGAGTGTCTCATGGGTTTTAATAGTTTAATGGTGAATTCATGAATTTAATGGATGTTTATGTGTTCTTAATGTTAATTTCATTTAATTTCAATGTTTTTATAGTTTCCAAATTATTCTATGGTTTTTTTGGATTTTTAAGACATTTCTAGTTCTTTCTATAATTTTAACATGTTTTAAGGTTTTATAAGATTTTTCTCAATTTGATGGGTTTTATTGGTTTTAGTAATTTTTATGATATTCAAAATATTTATACGAGTTTTCATTTCATATTGTTTTTCATGGTTTTGAAATGTTTTCCCACTGTTTTTAAGGATATTTCATTGTTTTTTCATGGATTATTATATAACATTCATTATTTTTAAATAGTATTTAATGATTTGTTTTGGGATTGGCTATATTTTAGTTTTTTCATTTTTTTGGGGCGTAAAGTGTTTCATGGGGGTTTATAATTTATTCAATGGTTTTCATTGTTTCTCAAGGTTATTTGTTTTTCAATATTTTTTCTTTATTTTTTAGGAATTATATAGTGGTGTAACTGATTTTAATATATTTATAATATTTTATTGAGATTTAATGATTTTCTCTATTTCACAAGATTTACCTTGGGTTCTTTGGATTTTATGGGGTTTCAATGATTTTTTGTTTTTCCAATGTATTAGAGTTTTTAGGGCTTGGAATTTATTTTTGATGGTTTTATTAGGGTTCAGTGAGTATTCTAGTATAATATGGTGGTGTCATTTTTTCCAGGTTTTTTATTTTTCAATGTTTTCATTGGAATTAATGTTATTTCATGTATTTTATTTCACTTCACTATTTTCATACTATTTTATTCATTTACATATTTTTAAAATGTTTTAAGGAGATTTTTTAATAGATTTGAATAATCAATGATTTGAAATCTTTTTCATAGTATTAATTCTGTATATTGTTATTATAGTTTTCAATGATTCTCTATATTTTTCAAATGTTTTCATTAATTGATATATACCTTATTATTTTATAGGGTATTAAATTTATTTACATTATTTTTACATCTTCCTAGTATATTCTATGTTTTTATATACATACATAGGTTATGAATGGTTTGGTGTTTTTCAAAGAAAATATCATGAATTTGATTAATACTTCAGGGGTTTTAATGATTCTAATAGGGATTTAATTAATTTGTTATGTTTTTAGGGTTTTCCATTATTTTTAAATTAATTTATAGTTTTTAGTTTTTTAGGGTTTTTATGTTTTAAACTATCTTCATGGTTTTTGTAGACATTTCAATGGTTTTATTACCTAGATGGTATCTAAGGGTTTTCAATATAATATATGTTTTTAAATGGAGTTTCAATATGATTCTATTGTTTCGAATTATATCAATGTTTTTATGGGATATAACTTCTTTTCATAGTTTTCAAGGGGTTTATGGGATTTTAGATATTCTTTGTTTTCTATGTTTCCAGCAGGGTATCATATACATCTATGTATTTCATGGGGTCTTCATGGATATGGTGGTGTATCATCTTTTACTATTATTTCATATGGTTATTGGGTTTCATATATTTTCTTGGGGTTTTTTGGGATTTTTATGTGTTTCTTTGATTTTTAGTTATCTAATTATTTTGTGGTTTTGGAATTTTTATTTTATTTTATTAGTATTCAAGGTTTCTTGTGGTTTATATGAATTTTCCATGACATTTTATTACATTACATATTTTCAATTTTATTAATGTATTTCAAGGGGTTTTTAATTCTCTTAATTAATTTTTTTTAGGATTTAAGGGGTTTCCATTATGTTATATAGTATTTCACTATTTTTTAAAAAAATTATCAAAATCTTGTGTTTATAGGGGTTCAAATTTTATTCATGGTTTTTAAGGATATGTTTTTGTCTATATGTTTTCTAAATTTTTTCAATTTTTTTTTTCATTTTTTTGGAATTTTAATGATTTTTGTTGATTTTCATGTTTTTGGGAGTTTTCCCCTTTTTAGGCATTTTCTAGTTTTCATGTATTTCATCGTCTTATGTTTTTCATGGTATTCTGTATTTAGTCCTTAAATTTCATAAGTTTTATACATTATTCTATGGGTTTTTATATATTTTCAAAGATATATTTTATTTTCCAACACTTCTATAGATATTTTGTCTTTTTAATGAATATTCGATGTCTTAAGAGGTTTTCATGGTTTTTTCATATATTTTGGTTTTTATTATATTATATTATTTACCTTATTTATTAACGTTTTTGTAATGTTTTATGTGTTTTAAAAGGACCTCTATATTTTTATAGTTTTTTAGGTATTTTCATATTTTATTAAAAAAATCATTTTATTCCCTGATTTTTTTATTCATATGGTTTTATATGAATTTTATTGGAATTAGATGTTTTTATTTGTTTTTCAATTTCTACTGTTAATTTAATTTTTTATTTTTTTGATTTAAATTAAAAGGATATTATGATATTCTTGATATTTCAAGGATTTTAAGGTTCTTCTAGCATTTTCAATGAAATTTTCTATTTTAAATGTTTTTAATATTATTATCAAGATTTATATAGTTTTTAAATGGTTAATATGGTTTTAACTTTTTTTAATGGGTTTTATATTTTTAATGGTGTTTACAATAACATTACGTGGATTTGAGAGGTTTTCCGAGATTATTTAGTTTTCTTAATATTTTAATACATTATACAGTTTTGTGTTTTTTGGGGGTTTTAGAATTTTTTATATTTTTCAGTCATTTTAATTGGTTTTCTATATTATTTTTGGATCTAATGGGTCTAACATGGTGTTATTTTTTGAGATTTATGTCATTTATATGGTATTCAATGGCCCTAAAGGGTTTCTTCTTGGGATTTCATTATTTCTTCATGATATTCTATAGTGTTTCATAGTTTTCATTATTTTCCCTATAATATAATTATTTTTCATTGTTATATATGTGTTTTATGGTTTTATCATGTTATTTATGTTTTCAGGGTATTTTAGTGTTTTCTATTGATTTATAAGGGTTCTTATAGGTTATATAGATTTTTTATGTTTTACTGGTTTGAAGGGTTACAATTATTTTCCAGGACATTCAATGGTTTTTATGTTTTTATTGTTCTTTAAAATTTTTCTATTTTTAAGTTGATTAAAATTTTTATTATTTTTTATACAATTTCTAATGTTTTTAGGGTTTTGTTGCATTTTCAATGAATTTTTGGGGTTTCTAGATATTTGAACTATTTTATAAGTATTTTTATGGTTTTCAAATTTTTAATATGGTTTAATTTATTTTCAATGGGTTTATCATTTTTAATGATTTATATTATAACATTATATTTATATAGGAGGTTCTTAAAAATTTTTAGTCATTTTTTTTCTTTTCACAAATCATAGGGGTTTTATGTGTTTTTATGGATTTTAAAATGTACATGTTTTTAGTTATTTTAATGGTTTTACAATGTTATTTGGGGGGTTTAATGGGTAATAAATTGTGTACTAGGGTTATTTGTTTTTTAGTGATATGTAAGTAATTTCAATAGTATTTGATGGGTTATACATGATTTTTTGTATTGATTGGGATTTATAGATGTTTCATGAGTGTTTCATTATTCCCAATTATTTTCAATGTTTTCCATTATTTTAGGTTTATCGTTGTTTATCATAGGTTCCCATGGTTTTATAATGATTTATAGGGTCTTCATGATTTTCCTAGGTTTCTCAATGTTTTAATTTATTTCAAAGGCTTTCTAGTTATTTTCTTGATTTTATATTTTCTTCCAATTTTTATTCATGGATATTCAATGTTTGTAATGATATTTAATTTTTTTCCAAATATTTAATCTCATTCATGATATTAAAAAAATTTAGATTGTTTTTTCTCTTTAGAGGTTTTATTGCCTTCTATCATCTTTTTAGGTCTTCCATGCATTTTAAAGTTATCTTTTGTTTTTCATTATTCTTGAGTAGATTTCAAAGATTTTTTTTCTTTATATTTTTTGGGACTAATATAGTTTTACATAGTTTTCATGGGGGTTTAATTAGTTTAAATGTTATATAAGGGGTTTAGTAGTTTCTAAATTACTTTATACTATTTGAATAGTTATTTAAATTTTCATTAGAATTTTCATCAATTTATTGATTAATGTGTTTTTATGTTCTAGTATGAATTTATAGAGTTCGATAAGGGGTTATTTTTTCTTAGGGTAATTTAGTGATGCATAGGGATTTCATATAATTTTTGGGTTATGAAAAGTTTTAATAGATTTTCATTAGTAATTATAATTTTATATGACATTATCAATCTTTCTAGGGTAATCTATGGATGTTCATCGGTTTTTTTGAGTACTTAAATTATTAGGGTATTCAAATTTTTTTGTGGGTTTTAATTTTTTTCATTGTATTAAAGGGGTTTTTTATAATTTTTCATCATTTTATGGTGTTATCTATATTTTTATATTTTTAATATATTTTCAAGTCCTTTTATTTCTTAAGGGGATTTTAGTGTGAAACAATGTTTGAAAATTTTCCACTACATTCCACGGTTTTCATGGGTTTTATGTTTTCTCAGGGGTTTTGTGATTTTTTCTCCGATTATTAGGGTTATGTGTTTTTAGTGTCTTTTGAGGGGTTTTATGGATTCTAAGGTTTTTATATGGGTTTTCTAATTTGAGAATTATATCTATAATTTTCAAGGTTTTTCTGACATATTCAACGAGTTTTCATTTGCTGTTAAATTTTTTAGTGGAATAAATTATTTTCAATGTATTTTTATGATTTCCTGGTTTCTTTTTGGGTTTTCAATGAAGTTTGGTTATATTTATGTTTTATCATTATATTTTAATTTTTTATTGTATTTTTTTACATGGGATTTCAAAATTTTCAATGTTTTGTTGGTTTTTATCCATTTATTTTTTTATATATTATAATGTTTTTATTTTCCATTTTTGTGTTTTAATGGATTTTAAAATAATTTGAAGAATTTAAAATGGTGGTTTACTATTAAATTATGTTTTATATTGAAATATTTGGTTTTATATGGATTTAGGGGTTTCTTATATTTTTATACTCTTATGTTTTCATATAGATTGTTAGGTTTTTCAATTTTTTTATGTTTATATAGATTTTAGTTCATATTTACTATATTTAGTGATGAATATGGACATTACATATTTATATGATTTTATGTGGTTTAAAATGTATTAATGCAATTTCTTTTTATTCCATTTTTTAGAGTTTTATTTTTTTTCAAATGTATCCAATGATTTCCAAGGTTTTAATGTTTTTATCCAGTGATTTCATTATTTATAGTGTGTTTTAGTTTTTATTCAATGTCTTTTATGGGTATTAATTGATTTTAGTGTTTAATTGTTTTTTTCATTTGCAAGGGCCTCCATTCTATTCAATGGTTTTATTTCTGTTGTTTCAATGGCCATGAAGTATATTGGAGTATAACGAAACTATCATTTTACGATCGTTACATTGTTTCTTAAAAGATTAATAGGTCTTTAGAAAAGTATATACAATTGAACATAGTATTGGAGATAAATTATGATCTAATAGAGAATGTCACAAATTTTTTATATTTTTCTCCCTAATGAGTATGGTAGAGGAATTGATTGTGCAACTTCATGAGTGTTACTTCATTATATATCGAATTTATTTGTGATGAAATGGGAATGTTATTAGGGAATTAGATATTCTATTTTTTTATTTATATTTATCTATGTTGTAGGATGATCAAAATGAAGTGTACTATGTTTCAAGCTGAAATTTCAACATTATTTCAAGTATGACATTCGGTAAGCTAAATTGTCACTTGATATTAAATGATTTTATCTTATGTAATGTCCATTATGGTGGGGAGGATTGTAGTTTTTATTTGAATTCCCATATATTATTCTTCTATATAATATAATTTGGTTAAATCCTATGTGATATTATTATGTAACTAAAACATGAATAATATTATCACATTAAACTTTGAAAAAAATATAGTGTTTAATGGGGTTCATATCATTCAATTTTCTATCCACATTATATATTTCAATATATGTATTCATTATGAAATTATTTTTATAGGGTGTATTGGGTTTTAAGATAAAAGTTTTATAGTAACTAAATGTTCATCAAGTATTCATGTACTAATTAGGATCACATTATTCATATTATGTCCATTATTGGAAATAGAATTTTTAAAGACGTATGACCCTAGGATATAAAAAGGTATTGAAGCCTATATTTTGTATCAGGGGTAAATTGTCCTGAAATTACTCATATCATTCAATGATTCTTCAATTTTAATGTTTTTATAAATTTAATAATATCTCTTTAGTTAACACTATTACTCAAACCACCTTTTAACCCTTTGAAACTATTGGTGATCCATAATATATATTATCCATATTTATATTGGTTTTAATCACAGGCTTTAAGATATAATCTCCTTGTAATATAAAGTGTTTCATCTTCTTGTACAACATAAATTTATTGTCATTACTTATATTTGTAAGGATCTTAGATAGTTGTTTTAAATAAATGATTACAGTCTTTGGTCATCGTTCTGATGCATCCCACTATGTTGTAGTCTATAGATATTTTACTTGGGTGTTTATTTAGAGATTTTCCTTTTACTATTTTCTTATGGGAATTATTATAACATTGGTTAGGATAGTAGATTAAAAATAACTCCTTAATTTTTATATTAATTTATAGTAATTGAATTTTTTTCAATAAGTGGGTCTATGGAATAGATTTTACAAATTAATTTGATAAATTAGACTAATGAAATTGGAAACGAAAGATGAATTAATTTAGTATATTATGGGAATTTATGTACTTATTATTATATTGATGATTATAAAATTATATATACTATTGTGGAATATAATATTTATACATCAAGGTGGTGGAATACTATCATTAAACTAGTTAATCAATAAAATATTATAATAATATTAAAATGACAAAATTTGTAAAAAATGATGGTGTGTATGTGGGGCATAACTATTCTTCAAGATTGAATATCAAGATGTTTTTTTCAATTGATTTATTCAATGATTTTCATTATTTTATAGTTATATATGAGTTATTTCTTATTATTACCAAGGGATGTTCGTTGGCTTTTTAGTTGGATGGGATGATAATATATGGTTTCTTTTGTTATATTAGTTGATGAGTTGTTATTAAGATATTGTTATGTAGTGGTAGATATGGTTAACATGGATATAAGATGGATTTTAGGCAGTGATAGCAGGGTTATGGTGTGGTTATGGGAGTTTTTAGAAATAGTGGTGTTGTGGTATTCATGGTAAATAGCATGATTATAGCGTGTTGTGTTATTATTTCCTGATGGAATTGACTGAGGGGTGGTTTTAATGAAACATTAAATGGGTAACATAATGGATTTAATAAATGGTGGGATACACAATGAATATTTATAATAGACTGACTGATTATGTTTAATGAAATTTAAAGGATGGAATATATTTGAATAATCATTAATGAATGAAGTGAAATGAAATTTGGTTTAATAACTAAGATAGTATTAAACATTTCCAAATTAATTTGATTTTGTTAGTGATATAAATTCAATTAATTGTATTTAAAATCAATTATTTATCCATTAATGTTATTAGGGGTGTTTTTTTGAGGATATGTGAGGCTTTTTATTATTTATTAATGGTGTTACTTGTTGTTTGGTGGTGTAGAGGAGGTGGTAGACATCATCCATTGATGTATTTCATTTAATAGAAAACCTATATTAAGTTAATTAATTAAAATTATACACTAGTATTTTTGATATATTTTTTACACACCACTATCCATGTTGGGTAACATGATAGGTTCTTAAATGAGGACATGTGTTCTATGTTTTTTCCCTAATATTATGTTTATAGAACAAACTAATGGTTGGCTATTCCCTCTTCCCCACTGTCAAAACATATTATTTGTATGATGTGTTGGATTGTGGAATTTAGAATATTGATTTGGGATTTAATATATTTTTGATAAATTTTATATTAATATAGTGACATGTTTTCTATTTTTTATTAGTTTACATTGTAAGGATCATACATGGTAGGAGGTGTGCATGAGGTTGTTGTATCTCATGATCATGATACCCTACTGTGATGATGATGTAATGTGTAGTTATGATATTGTGATGTAGTCTGTTTCTATTGATTTTTTGTTTTGGATTTGATATTATATGTTGTTATTCAGATATGTGGATATTGATGGGTTGATCAAATAGACATATGTCTTTGGGGAATGAGCTTAACTAGATGAAATTGAAATAGGTTTTAGGGTACCATCAAGTAATATATTATCATTATACTACATTATTATAAAAGGATTTAATATTTTGTGATTTATAATTCTTGTGGCTTGGTTATAGATACCTTACAAAGGTCAGTTTTGGTTTTGTAGTTAATTCACAAAATAATTAGTATGCTTATTCCACATTTTCAGGTGATGTTTTAAGATGGTTCATTCTATGTATACCTGTATTCTCAACCATATATATATCTACATGTTTTATTAATTTAAATGATCTTATAGGTGATAGGAAATGGAAATGTTATCTTGAGAAGGTTGTGATATGCTTTGTTCTCATTATAATTGGAGTTTTATTTGGTTATTTTATTTCATAGACCATATTTATGATTAATATTATCATGTATTACCAATTGTTTTATTATATAATATATGGATTAGACTTATATTTTATCCTATTATATAAACATTATGATAATAATGCCTCTAATAAGAGTATTTATATAACCTCGGTGCTAGTAGGACACTGGATACCGATTATATGTAGGATTTTAGGGACTCTCTCATCATGGCTTCTTGTCTATAGGGATTTCCCAATGTGGTTGGGTAGTGAAATTTATGGTTTCATGATTTTTTTTGTTTTTTTCGGGTTTATAATATTTTCATATGAGTTTTATGGTTTTTTTATTATTTATCGGTATTTGATAAATATTATAGTTTAAGTGTTATTAATGTTTTTATGTAAATTGTAATGGTTTACATTGGTTTTCTAAGGATTCTAAGGATTTTACATTATTTTTATGAATTTTTTAGTGTTTTATTATATTTTTTAATATCTTATAGAAGATTTAATGGTTTCTTGTGTTCATAATTTTTTAATTGGTATATAATGTTTTTAAATGAATTTAACGATTCATACAACGGTTTATAAGTGTTTGAGGGTTTTATAGTGTTAACTAGGGTTCACATGGTTTTAGAGGACTTTTAGAGTATTTATTGGGATCATGTGGGATGTTATTTTATTTAATGTATAATGATGGTTTTATAGTATATTTAGGTTTTCCTAGATTTTTTGGGTTTAAAAATGTTTTTTTGGGTTTTAGTTTTTTTCATATGATTACATGGGGTTTCATAGTTCTAATCATTTTTGAGGGTTTAACATATTTTCAATTTTTTCTTGCATTTTTAGAAGTTTTTCAAATTTCTAAATGCTAATATAATAGTTATTTAGGCTTTCTTTAGTTATATAGCGTTTTACAGGGTTTCAAGTGGTTTTCAGTTTTTTTAAAAAGGCTTTTAATATTTTAATTGGTTTTATCAATTTTTTTTAAATATTTCTCTAGTTTTCAATTGGTATTAGTGATATCCATTTTTATGATTTTTAGGTGTTCCAATTTTTTTCATAGTTTTTAATGTTTTGTAGGATTTATTAGGTATTTTAATTACTTTTCATTATTTTGACATGATTTCTTATGCAATCCTAGGTTTTTAAATGTCATTTACATATTTGAATTATTATTATGTGGTTCTCATGTCTTTCTTATGTTATCCATACCATTCAACAACCACTTTTTTATTTTCCCAAATGTACATGATTTTATTAGTTTTATATGAGTATCTATATTTGTTTCATTCCATTGGATGATTATCTATGGTTTTATGAATATTCTAACAGTTTATCTTAATTTTTTACAATTTTTTTATTTTATATATTTTTGGTGTTTCCATGGGTTTGAGAAGTTTTTTATGACCCTATAATATTTAGTTTTATTTTTATATTTCTTCTTATTTTCATGGTGTTATTTTTTTCAATGTATTCAATTATGTACCTATGATTTTAGGATGTTTTGGTAATATATAATTTTTTGTGTTTCTAAAAGTTTTGTTGGGGTTTTATGTATTCTTAATGTACTTGTGGATTTTCTATAGATTATTACTATTTCTAATGATTTTAATGGATTTAGTCGATAATTCTTGTTTTTATATGATTTTCATTGTCATTCATATTCTTGCATTTTGTCTTTAATTTATATATATAAATATATATCAATTATTTTTTATATTTATATGTTTCATCTAGGATTTTCAATAGTTTTACAAGGATTCTAGGGTTTTAATGAGTTTTCATGAGTTTTCTAGTGTTTTCATTTATATGGGTTTTAATGTTTTTATGTTTTTACTATTTTCTACAATTTTAGCGTTTTCATAGAATATATCTATTTTTCTATGGTTTTATTAATATTTTGGTTTATCTATTTATTTCGATGTATTATTTTTTTATGAAATTTTTATAGGTTTTTCTACAGGTGGTTTGAAGAATTTTATTATTCTAAAAAAATTTATATTATTCATAATTTTTCTAATATTTTGATATGATTTATTAAATTTTTTTGATTTTATAAGGTTTTAATGTAATATATAGACTAATTTATTAGATTATTGTTTTAGGATTTTCAATGGATTTCTAGGCTTTTTCTATATTTTATAGTGTTTTTAATTAATTTATAAGTTTTTATTAGAGGAAATTATATGGTTTTCCATAGTTTTACAGTGGCCTTATGGGGTATTCAAATTTTTTATTTTATGAAATATTATTTTCTACATAATTTATAGTTATTGAGGGTTTTATGACATTTATTCAAATTTTTGTATGGTTATATAGTGTAAGAAACAATTTTATCTGACTTTTATTAGTTTCAAAACATTTAATTGGATTTTATAGTGTTTTATTGGATTCATTATAGTCTCCATTTAATTTTTTTGTCAATTTTTTAATATATTTTCATGTGTTCTGATTTTTTTTGCATCATATTTTGTTGATTGTTATTATTTCTCTAGTAGTTTGCAGACTTTTTTGAAGTAGTTGTATTTATAATTGTATTGTATAATTTTTTATGGGATTCAATGAATTAAGGAGTTTTATAGTTTTATAGTGTATTCATATTTTTAATTTAATTTTTTTTATTTATCAATATATTAATAGGCTTTCTTAGTTTCAAAATGGGATTGTGGTTTTTCATGATTTTCTATGGTTTTCAATTTAATATGGGTGTTCAAGAACTTTTTTTTTTAATTTTTATGGTTTTTTTGTTATTATATGTGATCTTGGTTTTTCAATGGTTTTAATAGATTATATGGGGCATGATGGGATTTCTTGGTTTTTTCAATTTAAAGGTGTTTTTATGATTTTGCAATGATATTAATTTATCTTTTAAATTTTGAGGATTTTTTGGAGGGGGGTGTAAACTAGATTTCATTATGTTTTTATATATTTCAATTTATTATTAGGGTTTTCTAGATTTCTTTCACCATATATCATGGTTTTTCACAGTTTTATTGGTTATAATAAATTTTTTATTATCTTTGAGGTTTTCAGTTTTTGTTATAGATTTTATAGGATTTGGATGTTTTTTAAAAAAATTATTGGGTTTTCAAGGTTTCATAATAATTTATGTATTTTTTGATTATTTCATATATGTATTTGTTTTTCCAATATATTTTATGTTATTTAGAGATATTATAATATTAATATTATTTTGAGGATTTTAATTTTTATAGTATTTTATGAATATTCAAAAGTTTTTATGTTATTTGAGTGTAGTATATAACATTTGGGGGGGTTCACGGTTTGAGTATTTTATAATATTTATGTTTTCCATACGTTTTTTATGGATTTCAGTCATTTTAAGGGTTCTCTAATGTTTTCAATGATTTAATATTCTTTAGTGGGGATTTTAAATATTTTTAACGGTTGTTAGGGAAATTCATGGGATTCAATAGTATTTTAGGTGTTTCACCTTTTTATGTTAGTTTACATTTTTTTTTCAATTTCTTATTGTCTTCTATAGTTTTATATGTTTTTTTGGGTTTAGTATATGTTTTTAATATGATTCCATTATATTAATTGTTCTCTAGCGGTTATTTATGTTATAGTCATTTTGGGGGTTTCGTTGGGTTCATTGTTTTCGGAGGGTTTCATGTCTCTCGGGTGCTTACATGTCAATTTTAGGGGGTTCACTATTTTTTGGTTTTCTAATATTTTTTAAAATCTATTACAAATTTTCAATGTAAATAATTGTTTTTCATGGTTTCCATCATGTTTATGGGTTTTAAGGGGGTTTTAGGGATATTATGTTTTAAGGTGTTTGTCATATCTTTCAATATTTATTTTGGTCTTCATAGATTCTCATCATTTTCTGGAATTTCAATGATTACATGATTTAATATTATTTTAGATGGTTTTCCATGGGGATGCATGTTTTTATAGTTTTTTCCATTTCATTCAATTATTTTCATGTTTTTAATGGTTTTTGTATATTTCTTGGGGTTTTAGTATTTTTAAGGTTGTTTATTGACATTAAGATATTTTTCATAATTTTTAAATATTTTGTAGCTTTATAGGGTTTTTGGTATTACATTATATTTTTGGGTTGTTCATATTGGTATTTTTATTATATTGATTTGAGGAATCTTCATATATTTTTAATGTTATTGCACATTTTTTGTTGGTATTTCTTGGGATTCAAGGGATTTCAAAATCCTCAACATATTATATTATTTTAAATGATTTTTCATGTATTAGTTTTTTAAATGGTTTTATGGGATGTTATTCTTTCCAATTTTTATTTCATTCTAGGTTTTTTTGTTGTTTTTCTATGGCTTTCAACAGTTTTCAGTTTCAGCAATCTTTTACAGTGGGTTTTATACTTTTTAAATGATATTTGTTTGGTAATGATTATATTTTTGACATGATTTGTTTTTTAAAAGGTCTAAATAATTTATTTTGTATTTAAAATCCTTTGATATATCATTATAATGACACATTTAGTTGTCACAGAGGTCACGGGGGTGTTTGGGGATTCATTAGAGCCCATAGACCTCAGATTTTCAAAATTAACCCCGGACTCTTTGTTAGAAGAAACATTATTGTCCAACACACAAGGTCACTAATAATAATGTGGGAAAAATAGGGGTGAATTAGGAGCCACATATTTTTTCAAAAAGATTAAGCCTCAACACGTACACCCGTGTGAAAACTACAGAGGTTTTTGAAAAACCATTTTTCACATTTTGTGCATAGTTAAGTAAATTGTGTGCCTTAATAGTCTTGGGTCTCTTAATGAAAAGTTTCTTATGCCCATTTTTCATAAAATATGAGCATATATTTTCCAAACTGTGTACCCCTATTTTGAGAGTGAGATTACATGTTTACCTTTATTAATATTTTTATCATATTCCTATTTTCATTTCCCAGTTATGGAATATGATTTCTAATACATTCTCTCAGATTACATTTTTTTCTCTAAACAATGTTCTTCTATATTTCTAACATTGGAATTATATACCTAGATTTGAAGGATTCAACTGATACCTATAGGTATGATCTTGATTAATCTCCCTTCTTATTTTATATTATCTTCAGTTCCATTCCACTATTTAAGAGAAATCTCGTTTTTACTATTTTTAGGGTATTCCACCGTTTTATCTATTTCAATCATCCTACATCTAATATAAGGCCTCCATCAGTCAATATTCCATCAAAAATATTTTTTTGGTCATATAATCATTTCCCAAATAGTTTTAGTGTTTTATAGATTATAATTGTGATGTAAGACAATCATTATTGTGCATCACCATTTAATTGAGTTCTTTAAATTAATTTGATCTATGAACCATGATATAAACCTTTTGGTCCTTGTTTATTAGGTATATATATCTTGAACAATGTTCTTGACACCCCTTCAGTGTACACACTTGAATTTCTTTTATATTTAATTTTTTTAGTACCCAGAATACCTCTTAAGTGTACGATATAGGTAATAATCTTATCCTTTCCATATTATATAAATAGTTAATGAACCTAATGATCCTTATAAGATCTTATCCCAATATATAACATAAATTTTTTAGAATTTAATTTCCATATTAATATTGAAAAACTCTAAATGTCACATTTTGACTTAAAAATAAAATTTATATGTTATAGAGAATTAAATGTATTGATCATATGAAACATATTTTTCATGATGGTTTAATATTACATAAATGAAATGAATTTTTTAAATTTATTGAGTTTTAATTAGGATTCATGTCCTTTCAAAATTTTGGGTTTTGTAATGAATAGATAAATTAAATTTTTATGTCATAAATATAGTCGGATTAGTACATATAAAATGCTTGAACATTATCCTTTATATTATTATGAGTTATATTATGTCATTTCATATAGAATTTATTTTCTTCTTGCCCATTCTATTAATTTTTTAAACTCTAAATAGTGGTATTTTATATAATCATGTTACATTATTTTTTTGGGAACCTTTTCCTTATACTTATAACAAATCCCAATACCTTGAAGATTTTCTAACTGTTATTTCCACTAATTGACACATGTAAGATAATCATTCTTTCACTTCTTCCCCTTATCCATTATTTTCACTTCCAGCCTCTTACTCTTCTTTGTATTCCCTTTTATTCCAGTAGACGTAGAGTATTATTTCTCCATATATATAGAACAAAAAATTTATCTTTCTATAACAAAAAAGTTTTATTGACTAGTTCTATTTAGATACATTCCATAACCCCTTTAATGAAATGTTTAATCTGGGGATCCATTTTATTTTTTAAATCTATTGTAAGCATCACTCTCCATGTAAAGGTATATAAATAATTCAAAAATCATTCTTATAAAATTTTCCTTAAATTAATGTAATTTTTCTTCATCTCATTTTATCTCTAATGAGGGATATATTTTTAAAAGTATGACTTTTTAAAATCTCATTATTCCCCATGTTCAATTTCCCATTTTATCTATTGTATTCTCTATCAACGACAGCCATTAACTAGTGTTACCATTGAAATAATACACTATAAGTGAAAACTTTTCCTTTTCACAACATCATAATTATGTAAATTTATTCTCCAAACACTTATTCAATTTTTTATTCCCCATGGGATCCGTAGTCTCCCTAAATAATGGGGCCCCTATCACATAATGAGATCTAACATAGGATAATATCATTGTTGAAATGGTTCCTCCATCTAGGGAATGTAATGTGTCAAAACCTTATTAAGATACCATAATTTATCTATAACGTGGTCATTTCCAATAAATGATATATTATATTACTATTTCGTTTTGGTTTTCAGCCTCGAAACTCCCAACGATAGCGTATCCAATGATTGATGGACCTGCTCTCCAAAGGCAGGAGTTCGTCGGATGGTCTAACTAGCGTCTCTTAAGAACTCACATTGGTCGAGAGGATGGGAAGTTGGGCTCATCGCACCCTTTTTCGGGGGGAAATTATTGTCTGTTCCGGAACTCTCTTATAGATTTAAGACGTATTCATATGTTTGCGAATCGTTGGTTTATACCCATACATAGTATCCAAAGATTTAACCTTAGTGGGCAATGGTCAACTGGACGCAGGGGTTCAGAATCATTTATGCCTGAGGATTACCATCCCTCGTTGAATTAATGACCCTCAAGGGTTGGAACTCGCTTGAGGTGGAACTAGGAGTGGCACGGTGAACCGATGTGGAGATGATCAGATCGATCGGCTTTTGGGCTTGAACCTCAGGGTGACTTCCTACGTACCCTGCTTAGGAAGAAGAGATCAAAGTCCACATAGTTCGGATTGGTGTCAGGGAACCGACGTGAAGAGAGACCGGGTGGTCCGATGGGTGGTGGGCTTGAACCTCATTGAGGCTTCCTACGTACCCTGCCTAGGAGGCAAGGATCAAATTCCTCGTAGTTCTCATACACAGTTTAACATCTTGCTGGATGAGGGTAGAACTTGACGTGAAGAAACAACCGGGTGGTGGGCTTGAACCTCATAGAGGCTTCCTACGTACCATGATTTGGCATGGATCAAAGTCCCCGTAGTTCGCTTTGGCTTGGGGCTTACGCTCTGGGGAAGCCCGGAATGATGGATATGGGCACACACTCTGAGAAGACCCATGGTGATGGATTGGGGATTACACTCTGAGGAGGCCCACAGGAGGATGTCATGGTCGATGCTTACACTAAGCACACATGAGTCATGCTCGGTGTGCGAAACTAGAGGCAGTAGGGACAAGAGGATCACGTCGCAAAAGGTGCATCTGTGAGAAGAGGTGTGGGGATTACACATGATGGAGGACCATGAGGTCAGGGCTTACTCCTGGGTGGATTCCCATAATGTCTTCCTCATGTCTGGCCATGAAGGAATCCCAACCCAATGGTGGGTTTATGCATATAACTGAGGCACACACCTATACGCAAGTGCACATGCGGTATAACGCCAAGGGCATTGGAATCAGTCCGAACAAAGGGAGATGAAAAGTGTGAATTACATGCCTGACATTCGGAACACAATGAGGGTGGCATGGAGATAGAGGATAACTGTTGGCCATGTTCGAAACACAACATCCATATCACGTTAGCCTGGAATGGGGATGAACAAATGGGGTCGATTGCGGACCATATTCGAAACACAAGACCTATCTCAAAGTGTTGTCCAAAGTCTTCCGGTGTGTTTCCCCCGGACGGTAGGTGAGCCGATGTTGCTTGAGGACAGGCCATTAGGGGTTCCCTTCAAAAATGAAAGAGGATGTACATCTGAATGAAGGACACGCAAAGCGTGGGGTGGAATTATGGAATGTTTGAATGGATTCCAGCGCTCTTGAAATTATGCCACTATAAACATGGCATGAGGCATCTCTTACATGGAGAAAGAGGTATCCAATTGTTGAATGATAATGAATGCTACAGTTTATAGTCAAGTAGATATGACTGTTTCCATATATGTTAACATCATATGGCTAGGACGAGGGCCATATAGATTAACGTCATGTGGTTAGGACGAAATGGTTGGTGTGGGACTTACGCAAGGGCGGCCTTTTCTGGATAAAACTAGCTAAAGGAGCTAGGAAATGGGGTTATAGGAGAGTCATGAAGAGTAGCTCAACTCATGGAATGTATAGGGAAGATTTTGGGGCGGCTTAAGGGTGCAATGTAAAATACTATTGATCCGTCATAAAACGTTCGCAATGTGACGATCCATTTTTCATTTGGGACAGTGACGGTAGCGAAGCGACAGGACCGAAGGGCCGGGACGGGAGACCAGTAGTGAGAACAAGTGGGGGTGTGGGGGCACAGTCCCCATGGTATGTACCAATGAGTGCATGGGGTTTTCCGCATGGGGATGGCCGCGAAGGAGCTTGCCGCGAGGTGCTGGCCGCAATGGTCTAGCCGCGGAGGAGCTGTCCGCGAAGGAATGGCCGCGAGGGAGCTGCATGTGGTTCGCGGGTTGATTATCCGTGAAGGGTGTCCATGGAGGAGCTGGCCGCGAGGGAGTAGGGCAAGAAGGACTAGACTGTGAAGGAGCAGGCTGCGAAGGAAGCTTTCCACGAAGAAGGCTCTCCGTGAAGGAGGCGCTTCGTGAAGGATGATTTTCGCGGAGGAGGCTATCCGCGATGGAGGTTGTACGTGGATGAGATGGCCATCCGTGAAGGTTGTCTGCAAAGGGGATGTCACCCGTCCTACTTCACGCCCGTGGAGGGGTTTCATCTCCATTTCACGAACGACACTGGTCTGCTGAAGGGGTTTCCTTAGAGCGACTATCTGTGAAGGAAATGGCCGCTATGGGCTAGCCCCATGTGGTTCGTGGACCTATTTCTCCTCTCCATGGAATAATTCATTCAAGGACGATATGGGGTCCGCGGATGGTCGTAGAACACCGCTGAGAGCGATCCCTCCAGCGTCTCCCCACAGGTTTTCACCCGTCCTTCCTCTTTTCTTCCTCCCTATTTTGGTTCCCCTCGGTGACTATTTATATAGTCATGAGGGAGGCTGTAGCAATGGGCCTATGGCACTTTCTACGAAATCCCATGAATGAATCCCCACCTGCGGATGACTTGGTCAACTGGGAGCTTTGGAACTGAGATCCACAGAACTGCTCTGCGGGTGTGCATCACTCCACCTCTATTCGGCGAAGGAAAATGGTCCGCGGCCGCATAGGTTCTCCGCCTCCATTTCGCGAGTGATGGAATTCACGGCCGGGTTGGTTTCTGATAGTGTACCGGCCGACGCCCATCCTGCTTCGTGCCGGCGGAGGGTCCCCTCCTTTTCTTCACAGACGATGGTGTCTGTGGGAGGCCGGTTCGCCTAACCGGCCGCATACTATTGCTGGGAGCTACTACGCTGACCGGTTTGGCCCTTCTCCATGTCTTGGGGTAATTGTATTCCCCCCTTGTAGAATTTTTAGGACCCTACAAATTCCCCCCATCGGAATGGGGTCCGATCGGAACGAAGAGGAGGCCATTCCATTGTAGAGTGGTCCTGAAAATCAATAAGTGATTGGACAATGCTCTAAATTTTTCCTGAGCCAAGGGACATAGCATGCACAATTTTAATTTTTCTAGGGTTTTATAGGAAAACCCCACAATCATTTTGTGTTTTTATTTTAATGCACTAATTTTTCCTGGGCCCATTTGGTATGGACCCAGTGGTTATAACCCGTATTTTTCTTAGGTCTCCCTTTTCGGGTTTTCGGCCTAACAGGCTTTGTGCCTCTTTCTTTTGTGAGCGGTTTAAAGTCCCACCATCAAGACTATCACAACTGATGTTTTAGGTCAATCATCTTTGACCAAATATGGTGGGGTGAAGGCCCCAATGGGGTTCAACTGATTAAAATATGTCTCAATACTCTTTCGATGCACGTTGGGGAAACATGTTTAAATTTGAGCGGCTTGTAGGGAATGTCTCAAGATATAGGTGTCGTGTCGATGTACAGAGGTAGGAAGAGCATTTCCTAAGGAAAACATGCCTTTGGTAGATGGGACATGGGCGATCAATATGCAGAGCTATTGAGGACATGGTATGCATAGTCATAAAAAGGTGTCCTTAAGTCAAAGACTTATCCATTTCTGATGGCCAGGGGACATCATGGAATCCCAACTCATGGAAACCAAAATGGGTGGCTTGGAAAATTATGAAAACCACCAAGGGTGGTTCATAAGGGGAGTGTGACATCTGAAAGGGTTTTGGGCGCATCCGTACTATTCATGAGCGTGGTCAGGAGACCACTTCCCTATGAATTTAGTTAGAATAAGGGATGGTCGAGGCTTAGTGCAGTTTAAAGTCATGCAGCTGGGACATCATTTAAAATGGAAAAAATTCTCCTGGTTCTCAGTAATCTTATCAAAGACATTCCCCCGCATTCATGTAGGATTTTGGAATAGGATGGAAAACTATAGCTTAGAGGGTTTCCGAATCCCAGGATAGAAATGGGGGCTCAGGGGCCAAGAGGCGTACAGAGAGAAGCATTGCCTAAGGAGATATTTCCTTTGGTAGACGGGCCAAGGGAGATCAATATGGGGAGCCACTGAGGGCATGGTATGTATAGTCGTACAAACGTGTCCTTAGGTCAAAAACAATCCACTTCTGAGAGCCGAGAAACTTCAGGGAAGTTGAGATTTGGGACCACAAGGGGTGGCTTATGAGAGTTCGGATTTTTCTGAGTACAGGTTAAGGCTTATGATGAGAGGGTGCCTGAATAAGGGAGAAATAGCTTGACTAAACTTCCTGAGAATGGGTGAAGTAATTCTTTCTCACGCTGGTGTGAGGAGGTGGTTTATGTAGGTCTGAACCATGCACTGAAAGTTGGAGAAAAGCCTTTGTTTCTCATTGAACCCATGACGAGTATGACCGTGTAGTTTATTGTTATGTGGTTGGGACATATTCCGTGTAGTTTAGCATCATGCAGAAAGGACAATTGGTATTTTTGAAGGTTGATGTGCAGTTTAACATCATGCAGTGAGGACAGGGTCTTTTTTAAAGGTTTCTATGCAGTTTAATGACATGCAGCGAGGACGGGGGGTATTTTTGAAAAGGATTCTCTTCATTAGAATTTAAATGGGCTTGAATACCTCAACATTCTCCAGACGTGGGGGGGGGGGGTTTATTGGTGTAAATCATGGTTCTAGGGCTTCTGGGATCAGGATAGGTGATATGGGGGCTCTAAGGCCGGTAATTGTATGGAGGTAGGAAGAGCATACCCTATGGAAATCTTGCCTTTGATGGATGACCTAGGGGATATCATTATATAGAGCCGTTGAGGGAATGGTATGCATAGTCGTACAAAGGTGTCCATGGGTCGATCACTTTCTACTTCTGATGGGCAGGAATGGTTTTGAGTATCCGCAATAATCTGGGCCATGAAGTCTGTCATTTGACAGGGGAATGACTGGAATGTCGGGGATATCCGTCCCTGGTTGCCTTTTGAGTTTCAAAGAGCCCCCTGTGATGATATTTTCTCTTTTTGTTTTGTGCGCAGAGGTGTGCCTTCATTCCATGCAGTTTCACATCATGTGGTAAGGACGAGGTAATCCTAATTTATTGGCCATAGAGCTTGGACCATTGGGTGACTATTTATGTAGTCACTCGAAGGATAACTGAGTCAACATGTTCTGATATACATGGAACAACGTGGGGGATGAAGGTTGTAAACTGCAAATTTGAGTTTTCCCGGATCGAGAGGTGTGGTGTGGGGGCCATGAGGCCAGTAGGCGTACAGAGCTAGGAATAGTACCACCCAAGGAAATCTTGCCTTTGATGGACAAGCAAGGGGTTATCAATATGAAGAGCCGTTGAGGGAATGGTATGCATATTCATACAATGGTGTCCCCGTGTCGATAACTTTCTACTTCCAATGGCCATGAATGATTATGAAAATCCGAGATTACTCACAGTGTAGAGTTCGTCACGTGGGGATAATGTTGTCCAGGTATAAAACAAACATATTCACTGCAATTGTCTGTTGAGTCAATGTAGCCTAGTCCCGGCTTGATGTTTGTTGATACAGGTCGCTACGTGAACCACTGACAGACACATAGGCTAACCAGATAGGGATACCCTGGAAACACCTAGATGTGAAAAGGGGAATGAACTTGTAAACCAATTCTCCATAAACATCTGGGTCCGGATGTGTGGTATGGGTGCTCTGAGGCCGGTAAGCGTACAGATCTAGGAAGAGTTTCGCCTATGGAAATCTTGCCTTCAGTAAACGGGCCAGGGGCTATCATTATGCAGAGCCGCAGAGGGCTTGGTATGCATAGTCATGCAAAGGTGTCCACATGTGGATGACTTTCCACTTCCGAAGGCCATGAGTTGTTATGAAGATCCATTATTATCTGGGTCGTGGAGTCTAATGTATATAGAGGATGCATCCAAATGTGCAAGGAGTATCTCCATCTCGTATCACCATGTGTCTTGGGTGGGTCGTGACGAAGTCCGTGCAGTTTAGCATCTTGCGGTGAGGACGATGTCCATGCAGTTGATTGTCATGCGTTAAGGACGAAGATATACACCATGTGCAGGTCTGGTCCGTACACGGGGGAAGGGGACATTTTTAATATCATTGTCCATGCATTTTAACGACGTGCAGTAAGGATGAGAAGTACACCCCATGCTGGTCTGGTTTGCACACGGGGGGGGGGGGGGAGGGCATTATTATTTTTGTTTATTCAGGGGGCTGGGCCAGGACTTGGGATCCTGGCGTCGCTATGTATCCTGCAAGGGTAGGAATCAAGTCGTATGTAGTTCTCTGGAAGAATTACACCTCGTGCAGGTCTGTTCCATACACAGGGGAAATAAGGCATTTTTTTAATGTTTATTCAAGGGGTTGGGCCAGGACTGGGGATCTTGGCGTCGCTACATATCCTGCGAGGGCAGGAATCAAGTCGTACGTAGTTCTATAGAATCCGTGCGGTTTAACGTCATGCGGTGAGGACAGAGACCCTACAGTTTAACATCATGTGTTTAGGACGAGGGGTATTATTAAATTCTGTGCAGTTTAATGTCATGCGTTGAGGATGACATACTCTAAGTTTAAGGTCATTGAGTTTGGACCATTGGGTGCATGATAGTTTAACGTCATGCATCTCGGAATATGAGTACACCCCGTGCAGGTCTGATCCATACACGGGGGGAGGGGTATTCTTAACTCTTGTTATCCGTGCAGTTTAGCGTCATGCGGTAAGGACAGACTCCATGTAGTTTAATGTCATGCGGTGAGGACGTGAATACACCCCTTGCAAGTCTGGTCTGTACACATGGGAATGAGAATTTTTTTTTTCTTTTTGAGGTAGCTGGGCCAGGGTGTAGAATTCTGGCGTCACTATGTATCCTATGAGGGAAGGAATCAAGCCTCACGTAGTTCTCTAAAAGGCGATACAGCCTCTCCAGATCTGGTCCATACACAGGGGAATATGTCTTTTCTATATCACCTTGTATGTGCAGTTTAACGTCATACGTTGAGGACAGAATGCTCTTAGTTTAAGGTCATAGAGTTTGGACCGTTGGGTGCTTGGCAGTTTAACATCATGCAGCTCGGACGATTAGTAAACTCATTTTTTTCTTCATCCATGCAGATTATCTTCGTGCGGTAAGGAAGAACTCCATGATGTTTAACATCATGCGGTGAGGAAGTGAATACCTCTTGGTCTCTATGCGAAATACATCTTCAGGAATCTCTCATTGGTAGGAGTCATGGTGAATTTCTCGTCCATGGAGATCAGGGCATATGCTCCATTGGAGTAGACCTTGTGTACAACATATGGTCCCTCCCACTTGGGCTCCAGCTTTGGAGGCTTCTTTCCACGTATAATTGGGGTCAAGAGGACCAACACTAATTCTCCTTCCAAGAAATACCAGAGGAGAACCTTTTTGTTGAAGGGTCGTGCGATCCAATTCTAGTACACATCCAGGTGGTGAAGAGTGTGCAGCTGCTTCTCGTCTAGCTGTTCCAATTCACCTAGCCACTTCTCTGACTTCTCATCATCATATAATTGATCAAAGATGGAAACATGAAGTGAGGGAATTTGGTGTTCAATGGGCAGGACTGCCTCTGTGCCGTACACCAATGGGTACAGGGTAGACTGAGTAGCGGTGCAGGTTGTGGTTCAATATGCCCACAATGCATAGAGGAGTTTATCCGGCCATGAATTCTTGTCATTGTCCACAATTTTATGGAGGATATTGTACGAGGCCTTGTTTAAAGCTTCTATCAGTCCGTTGGCCACTGCATGGTAGCAGGATGATTGGTTAGCCTTGATACCGTGCTCGTGGTATAGCCTTTCCAACTCAGCAAAGCAGAAATTGGTGCCATTGTCTGTTAGTATAGTATGAGGGACACCAAATCTGGTGATGATATTGGTCATCACAAAGATGACAATATTTATTGCCCTAACTTCCATGAGGGGTATGGATTCTTCCCATTTGGAAAAGAAGTCAGTCGCCGTGAGGATATACTTCAGCTGTTTGGTCATGGCAGGAGGAAATGGTCCCACAACGTCCATCCCCCAGATAGCAAACATCCAGGAGTATATATATTGATGAAGTAACTCCGGGGGCTGGTGTATTAAGTTGGAATGAATCTGGAATGAGTGTAATTTTGTGCTAAAACGCTTGCAGTCTCGTTCCACTATGGGCCAGTAATACCCAAGACTTAAAACCTGAAGGGAAATCTTGGTCCCCAGTTGATGTGCTCCACACACTCCTTCATGTACTTCAGTCATGACAGCATTAGTTTCTTCTCTTTCAATACATCTGAGGAGTACTCCATTGAGGAATCGTTTGTAGAGGACCTCTTGCTGACCCGCACCACCATATAGGGAAAAATTGATTTCCCTTCTCCGTATTTTCCCTCGTTCAGCCCTGTCTGATGGAAGCTCTCCCCGTTGAAGGTAGTTCGTAATGGGGATCATCCAGCCAGTCGCAGGAGCGTATGGCTCAGGGATAGGACTGACTTCTTGGATCTCTTCCATATTAGCTTGAACAAATGGTAATATCATTCGACAGTGAGCAATGCTGATGATTTTTTCCTCCCGGTCTGGGTCGGCTAGGGTTGTGACCGTGTTGGCTAATGCATCAGCTTGAGCATTTTGGGACCAGGGAATATAAGTTAATGTTGGTTCTGTGGAGAAATTTTCCATTAGCCCTCAGACATGGTCAAATAAGGGGATCCGCTCCTCCTTTTTAATGGCATAGTCACCATTGACTTGCTTGATGACCAGCTTCGAGTCGCCTTTTACATTAAGGTGTTGTATATGTGCCTAGAGTGCGAGCTCCAGGCCTGCAATGAGAGATTGATATTCCGCTTCATTTTTTGTACATCCCTTTGAAAGGAGGAAGGAATACAGAAAAACTGCCTTTTCTGGGGATATGAGTATTATCCCCAAACCATATTTATTGAATCTGGGATCCTCCATCCTCTTCCCGGTGGGGCTTTGGGATTCGCCTTCAAAGTACATTTCCCATGCTGGGAACTCCTCTTGAACTGAGAAGATATCTTCATCAGGTAGCTCGATGTCTAGTGCAGTGGTCCCTGTTGAAGGGTGCTCTACCAGAGAGTCTACTAATTCTTGGCCCTTGATGGATTTTTGAGGCATGAACTGGATGTCGAACTGTTGCAGGATGACCGCCCATCGGGATAGGCATCCGGTTATCATCGGGTGACTGAGGATGTACTTGAGTGGGTTACTCCGCAATATCAAATGGACCTCGGGATGCTGCAGATAATGTCACAGATTTTGAACCGTGGAGACCAAGGCCAGACAGCTCTTCTCAATATTTGAGTATCGAGTCTCAGCATCAATCATGGTTCGACTGAGGTAATAGATACTGTTTTCACTGTCGGCGTAGTTCTTCTATGCAAGGAAGGCTCCAAATGACTGTTCTATGGCCATCAAATATAGAATTAGAGGCCTTACTTCTATTGGGGGAATGAGCACTGGTGGGCTTAAGAGGTACTTCTTTAAGTTGTCGAACGCCTCTTGGCAGTCATCCATCCATCAGTACGTGACCCCCTTCTTCATCAACCTGGTGAAGGGAAAACATTTTCCTACTAGGTTGCTTATGAACTTCCTAATATAGGCTAGGTGTCCTTGGAATCCCCTCAGCTCAATGAGATTTTGAGGAGGTGGCATGCCTAGGATAGCATTCGTCTTCTCAGGGTCGACTTCGATGCCACGATGGCGTACGATGAAGCCAAGGAATTTCTCTGAGGTAACCCCAAAGGCACATTTCAAGGTGTTCATATTCAAGCTATGCTATCAGATCTTGCTTAAGATGGTATCAAGGTCTGATAGGTGATCTGTGTGTTGTCTGGACAAGACCACTAGGTCATCCACGTAACATTCAACGAATTTCCCCAGGAACGGCTTAAAGATACGCTGCATTGCATGCTAATACGTGGGGCTAGCATTCTTGAGACCAAAGGGCATGACCGTGTAACAGAATACCCCTTTAGGGGCCTTGAAGTCAGTGGATTCTTCATCTTTTCAAGCCATCCTGATTTGATTATATCTGGAATATCCATCCATGAAGGATGGAGACTCATACTCGGCTGTTGCATCAATTAAAAACTCAGTGATTGGAATCATGAAGTCATATTTCGGACAATGCCAATTAAGGTCTCTGAAGTCTATAGAGACGTATATTTTCCCATTCTTTTTCTTGATAGGGACGATTTTGGCCAACCAAATGGGGTACTAGACCTCCCTGATGAATCCTGCTTTAATGGGCTTATCGACTTCATCCTCTATCTTGAAATCATGTGAGGGGTGTGTACTTATAGAGGCCTGTTTGTAGCCCCAGTGGTCTTCTGGAAGACCTAGATGATGCGTCGCTACCTCGGGATCGAGTCCTGGCATTTCTGTGTAATTCCAGGCGAAGACATCCCGGTGTTCCCTTAGGAAGGAGGTATATACATCGTGTTCCTCGGGAGACATGGCCACGCTAATGAGAGTGGGCCTCGGGTCTTACTCAATACCCATGTTTATTTCCCAGAGTTCATCCACAGTGGTGGAGATACCTTCCTCAAATGTAAGAGGTGTATCCCTAAGATCATCCCCCTCTTCTTCTTGCAAATGCTTATCTTCTTGGTCTGACGAGGAGAGATCTCATGACATGAGATCTTGGAAGTCCAGAGGAGAGGTGTCGTGGGTGTCCCTGCTCGAGCTTTCGCCCCCTGATTGAGGGTCAGTGGATGTTCTCGCATTTTCACACTCGGATGTCATGGGTGAAGTCATGAGGACATCTGAGTGCGTGTCCGAAGACGAACTCCTACCTTCCACATGGTTGATGGACATGACATAATCTTTGGCAAGCCGCCTAAGGGGTTTGTCAGGAACCATTTCCAGGCCATTTGGTGCAGTGATCTAGTCGACACCATCGGCCAAAGGATTCTTTTTCTTTTTTTCATAGAACCTGACGTTGATGTAATGTGACTCGAAGAGCTCGAAAGGGGTCTTGTCAGCATGAAAAGTCCCACATTTTCCATTGATGCAGTACTTGATACACTGGTGGTAGGATGAAGGAACGACCATGTGCTTATGGAGCCATGGCCTTCCAAGGAGGTCATTGAATGTTGTGCTCTGCCGGACCACTAGGAATTCCATGTAGGATATCAGGTCACCAAAATGGGTCTTTAGATTAATCTGTCTCATTGGTTTCTGCTCACTCTTATCGTAACCCAAAAATGTTGTGGCTGAGGGAATTAGAACATCCTCACTGTAGCCCAACTTACGGAGTGTCCGTAGGGGAAGAAGGTTAACTCCAGAGCCATTGTCTATATATAATATTTGGGTCTCAATATCATTCAGTGTGCTGGACACATATAGCGGTCTGATGTGTCCTTGCATGATGGTATCTTTGTCCTGATCGTTGAAGGAAATCACCGTATTGCATTCAGTCGGGCCAGTATCTGTCCGGTAAATCTCAGCGGCAGCAACCTCAGCTTGAAATACCTAGGGGCTGATCAAAGCTTCGATAAAGGCCTCCCTAAGGTTGGCTGACAATCCCAGGGAATCCAGTATTGACAACTTGGCTGGTACTGACGCCATCTGCTTAAGGATGTCGTATTTTTGGTCCAGCGGTTGACGCTTATCTATTGGTGGGAGAGTCTTAGCGGGTGCTTTTGGAGTTGGATCATTTGACGAGGAGGGAACGGACTTGGAGACAGATGTCGATGGTGTTCCCACATTTTGGGGATGCGGCCTGGCCGGTCTGTTTGTGTGCACTAGGAGACCAGAAACTTCCTCCTCCTTTGGTGGGTATCGTAGAACAATAGGGCCAGAGTGGCTACTTCTGTAAGTGGATGGGCATTCCTTCTCTTGCGGAGACCGTTGAAGGTCTCTCCCATGGGTTTCCGCAATATTGACGGTCTGGGTCGGGGTCCAACCGTAGGGTTGGTTTTGTCCATGATTGTGCCTCCCCTGTTATCCTCTACCTCTACGGTTCCTCCTCTCGGTTTCTTGTGAAGGTAACTCGGGTTCGTAATCATACCCTTCATCAGGGAATGATTCCATGAGATGAATGACATTGATAGAACCAAAAATTACCTCTTCATCCTCTGGCAGGTCAACCTGGTTAGTTGTACCTGATGGTGCCTTTTGGTGGGTAGGTGCCCATGGTGCCAAATTAGAGGGGATAAATTCTATCAAGGTTTGTACTAACTTCATCCCCATCGCGGAATGCACCTCTTGTGATTGTTTCCTCCTTCGACTTTGTCCAGATGACCAGCTTGTGGAGGGTTGTGAGGACGATGTTATCGGATCTGCGACTCCAGGGGCCTTTGGTGGCAATGCCGGCTGCTATAGTTGAGCTCATAGTATTCCCTCGGCTCGGATGATATACTTACGAGTCATCCAGTTGTCAAATTTCTACCCATGCTTACTGGTGACTTTATGCCACCCCTCCTCTTTGTCAGAGTCGGTGGTAGAGATACATGCCATATGTGATGATGGTGGTCCCAGATCGACTTGTCCAGAATCTACCATCCTATGCAGGAGTTTATTGAAGATGAAGAATTCTCAGATATTGTGCTCCATCATCTGATGGTTGGGGAAGTAATCTGGCCTGTCATTGCGACCGAATTCTCTAGGTTTCCTTGTCTCTGGGAGGCGGGGCAAGTTGCAGTTCATGGTGGCAATGAAGTACCCACGGACGTGATCATCTCGGAATGAGTATACTTTTTGTCTTCGTTCCTCAAACTGGTTCGACTTCAGTCCTCTCTGATCATCCCATTTAGGCAAGGGAAGCCACTAATATGCTAGTGGCCCTTGACGATTTGGTGGAGGCCTGAGCGGTGGAGCGGGCATAGGGGCCATCTAGAGTGTGGAAGCGGACGCCTCAGCTATAGGGGTTCTTTTTGCTGGAGCCTGTGAGGCTATTTGGGACATTGAATTAGTCTGCTGTAGGGATTCCTCAACACTCTGGGAAATGGTCGAGAGATGGCGGGAGCCAGTGGTGCACTCCACCAGTATGAGCAGTATTCACAGCTCATCTCTAAGATTATCGATGAATATGGATAGCATCACATCTTAAGGCATTGGAATGTTCAGAGAATAGGCCAGACATTTCCATCTAGCGATGAAATCTGAGACCCTCTCGTTATCCCTCTACTTGCAATTCATGAGATCACTGACCGTTGTTTTAGGCAGTGTTGAGCTGAAGTGGAATAAGAACTACTGTTGGAGGTCCTCCCAGCTCTTTATCGACTAGGCCGACAGAATCGTATACCAGACGAAGGCATATCCTTACAAGGTCCGTACGAAGCTTCTGAGTTTTACTACTTCTTGTTCTTCCGGAGTCCCCATCATAGGGTCACAATTGGACGCGTAGTGCATCAAATGCTGCTCTGGATCTCCTGATCCATTGAAGATAGAGAATATAGGGCTCCAAAAATTATGTGGAGGTGGTGTGTTGGTCACCCAATCTGGGTAGGGTTTCCGTTCCGGCTGTATCAGAGCGCGTTGACCTTTCATCGCTTCCAATCGAGATGTTAGTGCCTCGATGGTGTTGGTGAGTCCCTCTTTTACATCCTGTTGGGCCCGGTCCTGGGAAGGTGTATCCCGAGGCATTGCCTGAGGATCCGGATTGGCCGGCACCAAGGGTGCATATTCCATTCGGGGTACCCTCAGAGGGTTCGGGCATACATTCTCATGTTTCCTCATATGTGGAGGTAAATCCGGGTATTCATCATCCACGTTTAGGTAGATGGATGAACCAAGCGCCTCATTGGGCAGGAGCCCTGAGCATGCTTCATTTTCCGTGCCAAGCCTTAGCCTTTTAGGTGCACTTGCTGGAAATGAAAGATGTGTCTCTTCTTGGTACGCACATTCAATAAGGCGGTTCCTCTGGAGCAGCTCAGCATTAAGCTTCCTCAATTCATTCATTTATTCTTCATGTCGAGCGAAACTCTCTTCGAGCGTGAGTGGCTCGTTTTTATCGATAGAGGGGGACATGTTAAGGGTAATCGTTACTTTATTCTTATCATTTTTTTAAGATCACAGGGTAGACAGAGAGAGGTTAGCTAAAGGGGCAGCCATATTTAAAGCGGCCTTCTGGTTCCTGGTGTGCACACTTGGGGGTTCGTTGTGAGTCACAACCTGACCAGAACCGTCGTCTCCTGATCTGTCTAGATTTTCATTTTCTCCAGTGTCACCCGTGAGGTTAGCCTCTATGGCGTTGATTGAACGCATATTGCTGGGTGGAGGGGACATCACCTTCAAAAAATGAGGAGGATCTCTTGCGTCTTCAGCTGGCCTTCCTTTTCATTACATGGGATTGCCTTCAGACTTCATGACGAAGGGTGACGCAGAGAGTTCTTTGATGCGACCATACGGTGCGCCTTCCTCTCAGAGGGGATGATGATTCAAATGAAAGGATGGAATGTGACCCTCCTCTTATTACTGCCCTCCCTAGATGAGAGAATACCAACTCTCGTGGGGGAGGTTGCTATTGAAGGGGTAATAATGCCCCCAGCCCTGAGGGCTGGGGTTGGATCCATTCCCTGGACGTTGAGTCTCTTCCCTGTTTTATAGGTCTTACGGGGGTAGTTGTTGTTAAAAATTCCCCCAGCCCTGGAGGCTGGGGTTGACCCTGGATTGTGACAGTGGCTGCGACTATCACAACCTGCCTGATCTCGCGTGCCCCCATTTGGGGGTGAACCGGATCTGGTCCGAATTCACCAGTAGATCATCCCCTTCTGGGGAGGTAGGCAAAGATCGCTGATTGTCCTCTCATATCCAAGAGGCCTGCTAAATTCTCTCAGTGGCCTGATTTAGGAGTTTTTGAATGGCTCGTTCCCGCCAGGCCTGATGCTTCTGGAACTTACTCAAGTCCAAAATCTGTCAGGTGTGTTGCCTTTCCTGAGCAGGGGGTCAACTCGATTTCCATCTTTCCGTGATGAAATTGCAAGACACCATACCGATCGGGTTATTCTGGGCGGGGAGCAGAGTGAAATGAAGAGATCTGTGTTCCCCCATCCCCTGATATGTTCTCCCGTCCAAGCGTCACCGATGAGGCGGTGCATTTTGTGTAGTGCATAGAGGCAAGCTGCCTCCATATTCCCATTGCGACTCTCGGGGCGTTGCTGTCACGTCGAGGAAAGGGCTTCCAGGTCGATGTGATGCAGGAGGTCCCCTATCGTCTTGACGTGGTCCACATACCCTTCATAGGGCAGGAAGATCGATTTCATCCAGTAGAGGTTCGTCCATAAATTATGGTCGATGTTGTGCATTCATTCTTCCAACAAATCTCTGGGTATTTCATACTGAGATGTAGCCATGGGACAAAACATAACTGGTATATCATTCCTGGCCAGTCGTTTCCTGAGGTGCAGCATATCGGCATACTCCGCCGCTAGTGATTCCTCTACCTGGTCATCCCAACTAAGGCACTCACTGTAGTCAGAGGCAGTGGGACTGATATGTATCTAATTGTCTTGTGGCAATTTCGAAGTGGTTCAGAAGATGAACGCAGCCCTGGAAAGGCTCTTGATGGAAGAAGGGTGTCTCTAGAGACAAGCTGGGAATCTGACATGCTCAATCCCATCCTTCTAAGTGCCTCAGAATACGAGGGTCTTTCGGTTCTTGACATGGAAGGAGGAGGACCTTCATATCGAAATAATATGTCATCGTGGGGAGTTCCTCCGCAATGGTGGCCGTAATGTCAAGGAATACCATTACTACTTGATGCTTCACTTCATAGAGGAATTTTTTAGCACACACCCTGGGGAGGACCTCCAAGGTGTGTCGTAGTAAGGGGAGGACCTTCTGGCTGCCTAGCGTCATTGCGAGGAGGACCTTCACAACAACTGCCATCATGCCGAGGATGACCATCATGGCTTGACGTTCGACGTGCATCATGGGGAGGACCTTCAGGACACACAGCGATAAGGGGAGGACCTTCTTTTTTCTCGGGGCCAATGCGGGGAGGACCTTCGCAATGGCAGCCATGGTGGCGAGGACAACCATCACAGTTGTGGAAATGGCGAGGACTAACATTACTACTTCCGCATGGATAATATCTGCTGGATACATCCTGGGGAGGGCCTCTAGAATGTACCGCAATGAGAGGATGGCCTTCTCATTGCTTGACATCTCTATGGGGAGGACCTCTGTTATCAGGGTGGTGAGGACTACCACCATGATTTAATGCCCGACTACATGGAGTTCCGTGCAGCGTAACCCCTGGGGAGGACCTTCAGGGAAGGCTATGACAAGGGTAGGACCTTCTTGCCGTGATGAGACGTCACTATAGGGAGGGCCTCCGTAGTTGTGACTATGATAGCGAGGACTACCATCACAATATGTGGTCCCACTTTATGGAGAGTGATTGCAGTGTATACCCCGGGGAGGACATTCAGGGTGGACTGCAGTAAGTGGTGGAACTTCCTCCTGCTCGATCTTCTAGTCATGAGGAGGGTTTATGTGACTCGCATCAAGAGAGAAGCTCTCGTGACCGTTCGTTATATTCCCATGGGGGAGCCCCCCACGGGTGGTCTGGGGAGGACCTTCAGAGTTGCTTCTATCACCATTACGGGGAGGACCTTCGCAACTGCTACTGCCTCTCCCAAAATACGGTAATGGGAGGGCAGGGTTCTATGCCTTTGACGTTTTCATAGCAGTGTTGGGAACCCCAGCTTCCAGCAGAGCGGAGTCATGAACCCGCTGTTTATTTTACAGCTGCCTTTGGTGCGTTCGGGGCGCTCTTTTGCGGGAAAAGGGGATCGTCTGCTGTTGACAACGACCTTAACCTTTGGTTCCCTATATAATTGGGTCCCATGATGTTACTGGGAGACGCCCACAAACATCTTGACATTTAGTAAGGATATATGCCTACTCTGGAGCATCCACTGTGATGGACGAGTGTCCCCTAGCTGGAACGAGTGAAGCTGCTCGATCAGGTTGCCCTTGCGTCGCGGAATATAGCTGGAGACCTTCCTGGGCAGAAGCAGGGATGCATATCTTCTCTGATGCAGCTATCTCATCTCTTAGATGAGTCGCCTCAATTGGGGAGACGAGCTCACGGGCCTGAGTCCTTACTGTTTCCAGAGATGCAATTTCATGCTGGAAAGTCTGCAAGATATGATCTTTGATCGATACCTTCTCCTAAATCATTTCTAGGATATGTAGAGAGACATCTTTGGATGGAACGGGTATGAAGGCCCATTCCAGTATCAGAGTAGGAATATCCTGCTCCGGTCCTCCAGTGTTCAGTGGGTACTGGAAATTCTCTTATGTTGGGGCAGGTGAACGAATCTTCCCCTGTATTGGGATATGCCGGTTTCTCTCTCCGTTTTCCGCCACATCGGGGTGGTGTAATTTACTTGCATCCACAGGGAGATGGCCCTGCATATATTGGTTTCCCACCGTATCGAGTTGGTGTCCTTTGTTGGCAGGGAGATGTGCCCGCCTATGATTTTCCGCCACATCTAGGTGGCATGATTTGTTGATTTCCACCATATCAAGATGGAGGGCATCTGAAGAAACTTCCAGGAGCTAGTGATATATGTGCCAGGTCGCCACCACATCAAGATGGTGGGATTCACGACCCTGGGAAGGGAGTGGTTCCTGCCTGGGAAGTGAAATCCTGTGTGAGAAACAAGCTTGATGGAGCTCGGTGGGGATGCGCACCGGCTCGTATGATGCTGCCATGTCTAGATGGAGGGCTTGGGAGGACCGAACAGGTGTAGGTGCCTATTCGTGCTACGTCTCCGTGGCTAGGCAGTGGAGCTCCTCCTTAGGGACCAAGGTGATGACCGGTCCCCAATTGTATGTATGTCGACCTTGATGGGCGGTCTGAGTGGCCGAAGCTCAGGGAGCATGGGCCTGGATACTCGGGGAAACATCCTCCTCAGCGCGAGGTTGTTGAGTCGCGACGTGACCATGATGACACCTTCCGGCGGGGGCCTTATAGTGGAACCCCCCGTTTGACAGGGATGAAGTCCTCAACGTCGACCTCATCCACCTCCCTAAGATAAGGGAGGTACACATTGTACCATTTTGGGGATGGGCTCCCGAAACGGTTGGAGGAAGCGATAGGGGATGTCTGGATTTGCGTTGGCGGTCATTGCTGGGCAGGCGACCGAAGAATCTTAACGAATTGGAGGGAATGCATGGCCGCCTCCATCATTGGGAGAGTTCCATTCACGTGGTACTCTCGGATCAACGCGTCTGAAACCCAGTGTTGAAGACATTGGGTGGGTGAGGGGGTCCCCCGTTGATGAGGAAGTCTCACCCTTGCATCGTTGGAAGCACACACTTGTGAGTTCCTATGCGATTCCATCGGATCCAAGTGAGTTCTGAAAGTAGTGCCTGTAAAACATTTTAGCAAATACAACAGCAAACCTGTCAAAGTAGCATCTCATAATCCCATGTGTAATTAATGACCATGCTTGGCCCTCCTTTATAGCATAAGGGGGAACTGAGTGAGATTAGGTTAAATATATCATGTTCGGTTAAAGATTCACGTCGGTTCACTATTTTTTGTTTTGTTTTGGTTTTCGGGCTCGAAACGCCAAACGGATCCGTATCCAATGATTGATGGACCTGCTTTCAAAAGGTAGGTGTTTGCTGGATGGTCTAACCAGCGACTCTTAAGAACTCACATTGGTCGAGAGGATGGGATGTCGGGCTCATCGCACCCTTTTTTGGTGGGAAATTATTGTCTGTTCTGGGACTCTCTTATAGATTTAAGACGTATTCATATGTTCACAAATATTTGGTTTATAACCAAACATAGTATCCAAGATTTAACCTTGGTGGGAAATGGTCAACTAGACGCAGGGGTTCATAATCATTTATGCCTGAGGTTTACCATCCCTCATTGAATTAATGACCCCGAAGGGTTGTAAAACGCTTGAGGCGGCAATAGGAGTGGCACAGTGAACTGATGTGGAGATGATCAGATCGACCGACTGTTGGGCTTGAACCTCAGGGAGGCTTCCTATGCACCCTTCTTAGGAAGCAGGGATCAAAGTCCACTTTTTCGGATAGGTGTCGAGGAACTAACGTGAAGAGAGACCATGTGGTCTGATTGGTGGTGGGATTGAACCTCATGGATGCTTTCGACGAACCCTACCTAGGAGGCAAGGATCAAAGTCCACGTAGTTGGCATACACAGTTTAACATCCTTTTGGATGATGGTAGAACTCGACGTGAAGAAACAACTGAGTGGTGGGCTTGAACCTCGTGGAGGATTCCTACATACTATGCTTTGGCATGGATCAAAGTCCCCATAGTTCACTTTGGCTTGGGGATTATGCTCTGGGGGAGCCCGGAATGATGGATTGGGGCTTACATTTTAAGGTGGCCCATGGTGATGGATAGGGGCTTACACTTTGAGGAGGCCCATAGGAGGATGTCATGGTTGATGCTTAATCTAAGCCCACGTGATTCATGCTCGGTGTGAGAAACAAGAGACAGTAGGGACCAAAGGATCACATCACGAAAGGTGCATCCGTGAGAAGCAGAGTGAGGCTTACCCATAAGGGCGGCCCATGAGGTTGGGGCTTACTCCTGAGTGGATGCCCATAATGCCTTCCTCATGTCTATCCATGAAGGAATCCCAACCCATTGGTGGGTTGATGCATATAACTGAGGCACGCACCTATGCTCAAGTGCACAAGCGGGATAATGCCAAGGGAATTGGAATCAGTCCGAACAAAGGGAGATGAAAAGTGTGAATTACATGCCCGAAATTTGGAACGCAATGAGGGTGGCATGGAAATGGAGGATAACTGTTGACCATGTTCGAAACACAACATCCATATCATGTTATCCTGGAATGGGGACGAACAATTGAGGGTTGACTGCTGACCATATTCAAAACACAGGACCTATCTCAAAGTGTTGTCCAATGTCTTACGGGGTGTTGTCCCAGGACGGTTATTGAGCCAATGCAGCATGAGGCCAGGCCATTAGGGGGTCTATTTAGAAATGAAAGAGGATAGAGATCCGAATGAAGGACACGCAATGCGAGGGGTGTAGTGATGGAATGATTGAATGGATTCTAGTGCTCCTTAAATTATGGCACTGTAAACATGGCATGAGGAATCTCTTTCATGGAGAAAGAGGCATCCAATTATTGAATGATAGGGAATTATACAGTTTATAGTCTTGTAGAGAGGACTGTTTATATATAGTTTAACGTCATATGGCTCGGATGAGGGCCATACAGTTTAACGTCATGTGGTCAGGACGAAATGGTTGGTGTGGGACTTACACAAGGGCGGCCCTTTCTAAATGAACCTAGAAAAAGGAGCTAGGAAATGGGATTATAGGAGAGTCATGAGGAGTAGCTTGACTCATGGAATGTATAGGGTGGACGTTTGGGCGACGTAAGGGTGCAATGGAAAATACTATTGACCCGCCCTGAAAAGTTCACGCTGCGACGCTCCATTTTTCATGGGGGTCAGTGACGGTAGCGAAGGGACCAACCCGGAGGGCCGGGAGCGGAGGCCGGTAGTGAGCACTAGCCGGGGTGCACGGGCACAGCCCCCATGGTATGTACCAGCGAGTGCATGGGGTTTTTAGCATTGGGATGGCCGCGAAGGAGTTGGTCGCGAGGTGCCGACCGTAATGGTCTGGCCATGGAGGAGATGTCCGCGATGGACTGGCCGTGAGGGAGACGCATGTGGTTCGCGGTTTGATTGTCCGTGAAGGGTGTCCACGGAGGAGCTGGCCACGAGGGAGTAGGCGGTGAATGACTAGACCACGAAGGAGCAGGTTGCGAAGGAATTTTTCCGCGATGGAGGCTCTCCACGAAGGAGGCTCTCCATGAAGGATGATTTCCATGGAGGAGGCTATCCGCGAATGAGGTTTTCCACGGATGAGATGGCCGTCCACGAAGGGTGTCTGCAAAGGGGCTGTCACTCATCCTACTTCGCGCCCACGGAGGGATTCTGTCTCAATTTCACGAACGACACTTGTCTGCGGACGAGGTGGCCGCGGAGGGACTATCCGCAAAGGAAATGGACGCTATGGACTGGCCGCATGTGGTTCGTAGACTAGATTCTCCTCTCCACAGAAGAGTTCATCCGTAGATGATATGGGGTCTGCAGATGGTCGTGGAACACCGCCGAGAGCGATTTCTCCAGCCTCTCCCCACGGGTTTTCAAGCATCCTTCATCTTTTCTTCCTCCCTATTTTGGTTCCCCATGGTGAGTATTTATAGATTCACGAGGGAGGTTGTATCAATGGTCCCATGACACTTTCTGCGGAAGCCCATGAATGAATCCCCACATGCGGATGACTTGGTCAACTAGGATCTTCGGAACCGAGATCTGCAGAACTGCTCCACTGGTGTGCACCACACCACCACTATTCCACGAAGGACAGAGGTCCGCGGCCGCATAGGCATTCTTCCACCATTTCGCGAGTGACGACGTTCGCGGACGGGGTGGTTTCTGACGGTGGATCGGCCGATGCCCATCCTGCTTCGTGCCGGCGCCCATCCAGCTTCGTACCGGCGGAGGGTCCCCTCCTTTTCTTCACGGACGACGGTGTCTGCGGGAGAGCAGTTCGCCGAACCGGCCACATACTATTGCTGGGAGATACTACGCGGACCGGTTCGGTCCTTCCCCAAGTCTTGGGTTAATTGTATTCCCCCCCTGTGGAATTTCAGGACCCTACAATTACTCACCAGGGAAACCTATATACTAGCCTCATTTATTGATACCTCTCTTCTTCCAGGTTCTGTATCTAATAAGAGGAATATTTTATATTATCTTGTAAAATTACCAATTTTGAATAATATTTTATAAATAAAATTATTGTGTAACATAAAAAATATATTAAAATATTATTAATTTTTAATCACAGAATAATAAACATCAGTATCATTAGGGATATCTTTAATTTGAAATGTTTCATAGTGATTCGTAATGAAAATTTGAAGAATCATAAGAATATAAACTATGAGTGTCAATCTAGGTGTTTGTTAAGGACCATTTTTGGTTACCAATATACACTCAAGATTAACTCAATTACAATGTTTTAATTTTTCACCAATTAGTACATCTATTCTAGAACCATATCCACTTATAGTATTAAAACAATGATGTATTACTAGTATGACCCACCGATTCTCAACGTTACCAAAACATTAAGATTCACTTCTAAACTTGTCATTAATGCTTATCATAGAATCATGTTACTTAATATATGTTTTCTTTAATATATATTTAAATGTATCTACAAAACATTCTCTAACACCAACTGCAATAACACCAAACATAGTAGTTGGAGCAGATGCCTTACTTTAAAATATTGGACTTGATGCAACATCCAAATCAAAAAAGTAAAAATATTTTATCAATTTTGGATAACCATATTACCTAAATGGTACTAATATTACATTGAGAAAATAAAATGTAACATAATACATAATAATATCAAATAAACATCAGCCCTTAATCTCATTCAATTATCTCTTCAACATAATACAGGGAAAGGAAACAAAATATGTGTGAGATAAAATCCATATTAAGTGTAATTTAAAATAGAATATATCATGGATAAATAATTAATAATAAATATGGGATGTTAAATAACTAACAAACATTCTATTTAAATAATTGTATAAGGCATATTATATTTGGAAGGTAAATAAATTAGAATATAATTCATTTAATCAATTAGCTAAGAATGAAATTCATCAAAATATTTTTTCAAAGCGAATATATCTCGGATAATAATTAATGAATTTTTAATGAAATACATTATTATTTAGTGAAAATCATTTTTCCCAAGTCAACGATACCTTTTCCACGATGTTCTATTTTCAATAGATTTTATAACTACTAGGTAAAATCCTATCTAATTTGGTCAACTGATTATCTCATGATAGTAATTATGAATTCAGGGTATATTATTAAGTAGGACCCAAAAATGTTGGTATGGTCATATAATTCCACATAAATTGAATAATCAATTTAATTCATTAAAAATAAACATTATGGTTAAATATATGTATTGGAAAAAATATACATATTTATCAATATTTCTATACTTAATTATATAACCGCCAAAGTATGCATAATTGGTAAAACATTTTTATGGGTTATCAAATAATATTACCCATCATACAATAATTTTGATATATAATTTATTTATAATTATAAATGAATAATTACCAAAAGAATTTTTTTTTCATGATATAGAAAACAATAAAGAAGATTGTATAATTATTCTATAATGTTTACCCCTATATAATTTTCAAGTAAAATTTTATTGGGTGAAATAATTCTGAAAACAAAATACCTTGATATAAGATATTATCAAGATATTACATGTAAAAGGGGTAGTATATACACTACACAAAAGTAAATTGTTGGATAATAATAAATAATTACCGATGAAAAATGTAAATTTAGACAAAATCCTTTACCTCCTACTTATTTCAGGTGGATAAATCCTTAGCCTCTTATATAATGGTTTTTATCTTGTAATTTACCTACATATGATAATTATTAATATTTTAAATAATATATATTATTATTTTTTCAACATATAGGCACCCATTTGATAATAATATTTCACTATTTTTATAAATTCAGGTTTAAATTTCCTTGGTATTAAAGTATATATTGACTTGTAATTTTTTTTCCTATTATGTTGATCATGAATTATTTATAACATTAATAAAAAATTATATATATATATATATAATATATATTTAGTATACAAGTTTTTAGTTTAAATTAAAAAATTACTTATATGCATTGAAATATACAATTCTTTGAGACGTTGGGTCGTACGTACATAAGAATGTTGTTTCGATTTTCATATCATATTTAAAGGAACAAAATTAAATTATAGGTTTATATATTTTAATTCTAGTATCATATTAATGTCATATATAACATTTTTTTATAAAACTCTCATTAAACCATTATATGTATAGGGTGAACAAATCACATCGCTTCGTGCGACGATATTCCGTCGTACACACCAGCGACATTATCACATTCCCGCTACATGGGAAGAATATATATATTATATATGATTTAAATAAAGATAATTATATTATAAAATCATAAATATAAAATATAAATATAATTTCCATATATATTTTCGAACACGAAAGGTGGAACTGGAAAAAATGAATGGCATTGATTCCTGATGCAGTAGTCCTCTGTACATATGAAATTGGATTTTGTACCAAATTTGTTGGACATGTTGGTGGATGTAGGTCATAACCATACCATAGAAACATAGAATTATTTTTAATATAAATCAGTTATTATAAATCATGATATATAAATTATTTAAGGATCTAGAGAAGAAAATAAATTTAAATTTATTTTAGAAGAACATTACCACTTATCTAGGTATCCTGCATAGGTTTTTTATAATTCATTCCTAAGAATAATTTTTTAAAAAACATAAGTCATAAATAATGAGGGATAAATAGTTGGGATGTGTTTGGGGTAGGTTTTGGATGAGAAAAATGCATGGGGGTTTGAAATATATATTGGAGTGTGATCTGTTTTATTGTGAAGGAGGAGTGGCATTCTTATAAATACAAAACAATTAAACATTATTGCGAGGTATCACTAACCTAATATGACTCTAATAACGATATATTTTCTATAAATTAATATATATGGTTTAACTATATCCATAAATTTTTGTTTTGAAATGTTTAGGGTCATTTAAAAAACCATATCTTTTAGGATTAACCACTAAGTATAATATTTCCTACAATACTATTTCTGATTAATAATTATTGTTTTCGCTAATCACTTTAGTAACATATTATGTTAAACATATTAGAAAATAAAAATTATTTTTATTGCAAATTTGTAATAAATTTTTCTAGAATCAAATCATAGAATTTTCATAATTTAATTTATAATTAATATAGAAGACTTGATGATAAAGTAGATTTTAACAGTGGAAATTCTCAACTATTTCAAATTCTTATATATAAACATTCTCTATGAAATGGCATAAATTTAAATATATTTGAATTATATATATATATATATATATATAATTTTACTAAATATTTTTTAAACCAAATTTAGAATATAATATATCTTTATAAACAATTTATATGAAAAGTCATTATTTAATTAAAAGAAGTACTTTTCACTGGATCAAATAATAAATAACAAGAGAAAAATACAAAAAAAAATCTCTCTAAGATAATTTTTAAATTATTCACTAAAAATTATTTTTTTTAAATAATTTTTATGAAAGGGTCAAAATTTATTTTTAAAACACGTGCATAATTAAAAGGCTACAAATTTATTCTATAGAAAAATTCATATTTTTTATGAATAAAACTATATTTTTTCTTATATTTTATCGATCAAATATATAGGATGAATGTAAAATAATAATTTAATATATATAATATATAAATTTAATTAATATAATTGATTAATAGTTATTAATTTAATTTATTATGTTAGAAAATATTTTCCACATAAAAATAATTATTTAATAAAAACATTTATTTATATTCATTTTTTTGTATTCATTTAAGAATAATAGGTAAAAAATAATTCTAACCATATATTTTTTTATTCTAGTTAATACTATTCAAAACCAAGAATTTTATTTATTGGGTATAATTTTAATTTTAAATTATAATATTAATAATATTCTGTAAAACTAGTTTTTTTGTGTGACCCAAAATTTTATAAAAACGCATTGTTTCCTATAATTAAATCATTCTCTATATTTTGTGTATTGAAATTTATAAATTATATTTAATTTATTTAAAATTATAAAATATTATGAATTTATATAGTTTTCATATTCATTTTTATACATGGTTTTCTTTGTCATTTACACTCCCGAATATGAAGTTCATATTTAAAGAATTGATGGGGTTATAATGAAATTCTAATATTTCTAAAATCATTGTTATAGAAGTGAATTATTGTGATTCAAACCACCATTTTTAGATTATTTTATTTTTATTAGATTCCTGTGTTTCTATCGATATATGGTAGCTATTTTGATATCTGTTTTTATGTAAAATTATCTCGTTCTTCTCTAATTTCAATATTTTGTTTAATGTAATATATTCCTTAGTAGAATTTTTTTTGTATGATTATAATAAAATTAATTAAATTTTTATATATTATGTATAATTCATAATATACATCCATAATAATGGTTATAATATTTTATATAAAAGTGTCTCCATAGGTGGTTAATTGACATTTAACAGGACATTTTCAGGAAAGCATGAAAGAGAATTTAGCAATTTTTATATATAGTAAATACGACACATATAATAGGTCACAATTATTAATATATTGTTATATTTTTTAATAATTCATATTATAAGGGTTTTTTTAAAAAAATTGGTGGTGAAATATATATGATGGAAAATATATAAAAAGTAAATATATGATTGAAACATACTTAACCCTCCATTTAGCTTCTCTTGTATGATAATAAAATTACAACAATGATTGGAGTTGGATTACTCTAGAATGTCTCAAAGGATAATATTGGGATTTTAAAATGTATTTTGGTAGAGTTTAATCTTTGTTTAGTGTGGTAGGATTGGTTTATCAGAAATATGGAGTGGGGATATTTATACATTAGGATTGGTGTATTTTTAGAATAAAATATTTATATATATATATAAATTGAAAACCCAATAATAGTGAATTTTTTCCAAGATTAATCATTTATAAATATTATATAACGGGGTTTAGACATTAAAACCCCATTATAATCAAAATTCATTAGTTTATTACAACGAATCAGTTTTGACATTATGTTTCAGAAAGATAATATTAGGTTAGTAAATTATGTTAATTGTATTTTAATGATTAATTTTATAAATTTAAAATATCATTCCTGAAAAAAAATGTTATATAAATAATCATGTTATTATTACATCATAAATGATATAATTTATAATACACCAGTTATGTGAAACACTATATTTTTACTATTCAATTGAAATTTGATGTATTTCAAAAAATAACCAAAATTTACCCTTTTAAAACATAGATGTTGTGATTTGAAAAATCAGATTCATTTAATTAATATAAATATTAATAATTTTAAATTTTGAATTTTGAATAAAACATAATTTCTTATGATATTCATTACAATACAGTTTATTGAAAATGTTCTTTTATTTCATTGAGTGTTTAAATAATTATATTTTTTTTTGGTTTCGAATATTCATATTTATTTAATTTAATCATGAAAAATATTATTTACAAAAAAAATTATTTTGAGCTAAATTTACTATTTCAAATGTCATGATTCTATTCCCAGCGATTATGATACTTTTCACAATGGTCATGTTACTATTCAAAAAGTCACACTATAATTCTAATGTCCACATTACATCAATTAATTTCATCCACATTCATTATATAATTTTTCCACTAAAATATTATCATGGTTCTGTACAACAATTTTCTAAAATGCTTCATGGTTTATCAAAAATTTGTTTCTTATCTATAGTGTTTATAGTGGGGGTGATGATCTATTATATTGGGGAAATCCATATTTTGTATTTTTTTCTTCAATTTTATAAATTATTGTTTCTGTAATGTTTCGAATTTTAATTTCAATCATAAGTGATTAATGTAATAGTATTAATTAATGAAATATTTTATTTTCACTTTCTTTTTTATGATAACAATATATATTATTATATTATAAAACCCATTTATTTTAATAGAATAATATCATTTATCAATTTTAGGTTATTAAATTATTCCATATATAAGAAACATTGTTCGCCAAAGTTTAACTCGTATTCAAGGATTATAATTGTGTGGGTACTTATGTCTCATTCCTTCTTCAAGTTCCCTTACCACTACTATATACATATGATAACTCCACAACAAATTGAATGTTCAATTTGACTTGTTTCGTAGAAAATTTTCCTTTTATTCCAATATCATCTCCATTTTCACATGACGTGATAGGTCCTTTTCTAGTTGTATCAACATTGGATTATATAATTGTAAGGGATATTGTATATGATTACTTAGGAGTGATTCTTAGATCATTGTTATAAACTGGATCCAAACATGGTTAAATTGGAATCCAATGGGCTAGTATTCCTATTAGATCAAGAACCTCAAGGTGTCCAATGTACCAAGGGAAAAACATCCAATTCTTTAAAACAACATTAATTAATTCCAGGATGACATATTAATAAAATATTATTCTCCCACATCAATCTCAATGTCCCATGGATGATTTTCATTATAGCTCATTTTCCACCATTGAGTAAATTGTATATATTTTTTGAGGGATTGAACTACCTCTATAATATTTTTTACAAGATCATGTACATGTAGATGTCATCCCCTACCCTTATCCGAACAAGATGGTGTTTTACATCGCATCCCATAATTATCTTTAAGGGGAACCATATGAATACCTTAGTGGAAGGTTATATTTATGAGAAAACAAATCATTCGATATGTTGACTCTGTCCTACTTTAAATTACATTGATCAAGTTCCTAGAATATTTGTGATTTATTGAATTTTAATTTTAATTTTTTTCATCCATGTTGGGTTTGACAGGATACACTAAAATATACATTAGTACTCAAACCATGTTGAATATTTCCCAACAATATTGAGGTGAACCATGGAGCATGATCGGATATGATTGAAAGTTGAACTCTATGTAGCGTTACTACTTCCCTCATATATAACATATAACATATTTAAATATATAAATATTTGGGTATAATAATTAGGTGGTAAATACTGTTGATTCTATCCATCACAAACCTTATCACATTACTTATTTCATATTTATTTGATAAACTAGTGAGAATGTATATATTCTTATTATCCCATTTCCATGTGGGTATATGAAATGGTTTTATCATACTGTTGGAGTCCTCTATATCCATGTCAACATGAAGACATACCAAATAGCGAGAGATATACTAATAAATATCCTTCTTCATGTTTTCTAATTAGAAGTCCTCTTGAAGATCGTGGTAAATAGTAGTAATTATATAATAGAAATTGAAATATGGGATTTGATTATTATACGAGAGATAATGTCTTATCTAAGGTGATGAAGGTACAAATATATTCATTCCAAATTGAATCACACCATCATGATTGATTTGGAACTATTGAATCTCAATATACAATATTGATATTACAGTATTTTGTTTTTTAAACCATCTATTAATAAATTTTTTGAACATATCTTAGATTGTTGGTGGAGAAATCCTTTATAAAATATAAGATATATTCACTTCCAATATCTTTTCATGATCAATACTTTTCATATCCATTAATATAAGGACTTCCTTAATCAGCATCATGCATAAAGTAGCAGGTTTGTTTATACTAAGATCATCAACTACCATTTCAACATTATCAGGTGGCATTGAATAGAGAAATCATTGTCCTTGATTGGAACAACAAATCATCATTGAAACATGATAATCTTCTTCTATGACAATATATATGTTATAATCTTTTAATCAGTATATTTTTAATTCTTATAACTATATAGATAGTGCCACTAAATTTTTATAAAGAATAAACTAGCTGCTAAATCTGAATCTTATGTCGAGTAATTATACTCATGGATTCGGAACTTCTGTGAGTCTTATGCTATCAATTTTTCATTATGAAAGAGTATAAATACCAATAAGTACTTTTGAGTATTATTTTAAATCCTAAAAACATATCAACTGGTTTGTAGTGAGAGTTCAAGCACAATTATTATATTCTTTTAGAGATTAATAAATATTTCATCATATTAATTCATCGAGACATACATTACCCATTTTTATGTTATCTTATTAAGTGGTCTAGTCAATCGAGATAAATTTCTCATTAAATATTATTATCACCTAGGAAATTAATAAAAATACATATTTATATGGTACTAGTTGGTTTGGACCATTCCTCAACTACATTTATTTTGAAGGATCTATATAAATTCCCTAACTTAGGATCATGTTCCCAAAGAATGTGAACTCATGCATCCAAAATTTACACTCTATATACATTGAATAAATTTTTTCTTTATTGTAACAATCATAATCCCTATATTATCCAAATGTTCCACTCTAATAATTTATTAAATTAGAATATAGTTTCCAAAAACTAGAAAATATTTTGAGGTAGTGACCAAATACATCATTCATTAGATCACCGAATATTTCAGGGTTTTTAGTTGGTTTTAAGGGAATCATGATGAATTCATAGTTCCCAAACCTTAAATGGAAATTAGTTATCAAAATATATTAATTATTCATAATATTTGATGGTATAAAAACATATATCCACATTTGATAATAATCGAGCTCCTAATATTTGATAGATCATGTCATCATTCATTGCTAGAGGACACATGTTACTTATGGTGATATTGCTGATCTCCAAGTATTTGATACAAAGATAGACTGATCTGTATTGTTTCATTATAAAGAACTCTATTTAACCCATGGCAATGCACTATGGCTTATGAGAAATTAATAAAATTATATTTTATGTTCTTCTATAACTCATATATTTCAATCAAGTCCATCAAATAAGGGAATTTGGAGATAAGAGTTGCTTTGGGTAAGATTTAATTTAATAAATCTATCTCGAAATCTAGTGAATGTTATGGTAAAACATACATAAATACATCAATGTATTCCTGAAAAAATGGGAAATTATTCCAATTTGATACATTCAATTACTCAACTATTTGGTCTAGGTATGATTTTTTAGGTGATATAAATAACCACAAAGATTGATGGATTTCCAAATAAGATTAATGATCATTTAATAATATTTATAAAAGAATATTATTTTTTTGTATATTAAAATAGATTTAATTTTCACCAATTTTGACGTGTCATCTATATAATGGGATGAAATCTAATAATAGTATATCATTGAATTCTTCCAAGGAATAATTATGATATTTAGTAAAATATTATTCCTATAGATTCTTATAGGAGATGTGTCCATCACTAGGGTTTTAATTTATGCACCACTATGTTCTTTTACCGATATCTCTACATAAAGGTATATTTGCATTTATTAAATATTTCTAGAAAACATGTAGGATATATTGGGATTTGTAGAACTATAATGAAATAAAAATTTTATAAATCATGACCGAATAGGAAGTGTAGAATATTAGACATCATTTTCATGCTCCACTATCGCAGTATTGATGGAAAAATCATTAATTTTCTCCATTTAATTTGTTGGTTGCTAACACTAATTACCCTTAAAGACCTAATTTTTAGTTCACTGGTTTACATAGTTCCCTTTCACCCTATAGTTATTGTATTGAACAATCAATAGTTTATAAGGAGGATTCTTCAATTCCTCCACAGTGATGTCTGAATTCATCATGTCTCTTCGATATTTATAATCTTGGTTATCATATCTCCTATAATTGAAGCACCTTCATATATCTTTGAGAGAGTTCCCACAATTCTTCTTCTATCATTTTTGAAATTTTGGTAGTTGGATTCTCTTTTATACTTTTTCATTTGACCCACCCACTTAAAACTCCATTATTATCTTCTTATATCCATAACCAAGGGACCATTCACTAAAAATTATCACTACATTGAGATCACTTGGAACCACTTCTTCATAACTACCAATATATCAGATAGATATTTAAATTAAAAGGTGTTGTTTCAAACCACTAAATAATATAAATATTTTTTTATAATTCTTCATAAAAAATGAGGTGTATATAAAAATCCATATGAAGTTTCACTTATAAGAATGATAGATTAACATTCTATATTATTTTGTTCTATGAATTCAATCACCATCGTTTTTAATGAGTTTGAGGGAAATACTATGCAATAAAATATTCTCATAAATTATTCACAATCAATCTCTCCCATATCATCATTTCTATTATTTTTCTTTTTCAATGACCACAATTGATTAGATTCTCTTTATAATTAGTAAATTGGAAGGGTAACCTTCTCTTTCTTGGAATATTAGGGTATAGAAGAAATATTATCTCTTGTGTTCACCCACTGTACCTTGATGAATTGATCAAAATTTACACTATATTTTCTTGTTCATTATTGTATAAGTGACCTAATGGATAGATGATCCTACTTGAGTGAATGTGAATTTTCCAAATACATTTTGTTATTAATCATTCAGTGAGACAAATGGGTAACCATCACCCTGATGTTTAGAACTCCACCTCTCATGGAATTGGGGATATCATTTGGGAAATATTTGCATTGTCCCTGAGATGGGTTGTTGAATTAGATTTTCGTTGATCCCATCATATAAAAAAAAATTCATTGAAAAATACATATGTCAAAAATTCATGAATACATAATTTGTTATTTTGAGAAATTTACAATAATTGAATATCAAATATGATCCCATTATTTAACCTTTTCAAAAAAATATACATAGTTTTATAAATATATATAGAAATATCCATATTTTTTCAACTGGGTTTTTAATCATAATTTCTTATTTAAGAAAGCCATGTTCTGATACAAACTACATATACATTAATATTTCTTAAATGACAACTACATAATTTTTTTGAAAAAAAATTAAAGGTATAAATATACTATACAATATATTAGTAAAATTGGAAACATATGATCATAAATCATGGATTGATAAAAAAAATTTAAATCACTTATATTTATCCTTCTAAAAGCTGTTAATCGGATTTGCACATATTTTTTCCTGAGGGTATACATCAATTATAGTAGTGAGCTAAAATCCATGAAAAAGGAGGAATATAGGACATGAATCATTATAACATGTGAATGGATATTCATAATAAAAATATAATACTGAGAGGATAATCATTAATATCATGAGGGAATGAAATGACAACATAATGGAATGTGGAAATGCATAAAAATGAAACATGTGGTCAAAGTGTTCTAATAAAACAAATAGTTGTGAAAAAATATACAATTATGTTCACACATAACGTAAATTCAAAATAATAACATCGTCATTGGGAATAAAAATAGAATCATGTTCACACATAATGTACAATATCTCATGAGATAAAAAACATTATCCATTTCATTGAAGGGACATATAATTCTACGTACACCTGTCATACCATAATATTTATATAATCAGGAGTTCCATAATGAATGTATAACAATCATAATCATGAAATAAATCCATGGATGAGAAAGGGTTTTATATATAATTAATCGGGAACAAACTCATGAATAATATTTGGGGACACAAAATGACAAAAAAAAATCGGCATCACCATAATTGTTCTTGAGTTAAGAGGAAATAACTCAAGAGAATTAAAACATTTGTTTTATAAGGAAAATAATTAAAAAAAATAAATGTATTTGGGTTACTAATAATGTTGGTAAATTATACATCATTGAAGGATATATATAATAATAATGAAATTATAATTTATGAGAATAAAAGTAGTATAAATTCTGAAATTTCTATAAAAGTGGGTAAACCCATAGAAAGGTAGTTGGATATGAGAATCCATATATGTTGATATCTATTGTATTTTGATTCATTTCTAATTCATGAATTATGAAAATAGATTTATTAAAAATTTAATGGTGAAGTGAATTATTGTAATTTTTCCTCTTTTTATCAATTATTTTAATTCAATTATATTTTCATATTTATTTTTCTTTTTGGAAAACATTTTTATAAAATAATTTACTAAAAAACATTCCATTTTTAGAATTTATCTTTTAGGTTAAATTTAAATTATAAAACACCAGAATTAATTCGAGATTCATGTAATACATATAATTAAACAATTATATTTTAAATATAATTCATAATATCCATCCATGATGATGTTTATATGTTTTTACATGATAATGACTCTTAAGGTGGTTAATTGGCCTTCGATGGGACACTATCGGGAGAGAGGGAAAGATCATTTTATTATTTTTATATATCAAAGAAATGACACATAAAGTTGGATAACCCCATCAATATAATGTAAAATTAATATTAAATTAATATTAGAGGGGTTGGTTTTGAAATGGTTGGTGAAAAAAAGAAAGGGAATAAGAATATAAAATACAAATATAAGAGTTGATAAAAAATACTTTATATTAGATGTAGCGTATCTTCTATGACTGTAAGAATCCATCAATGTTTGATGTAGGATTACTCCAGAACGTCCCAATGGATTATACAGGGTTTTATAGGATGGATTTTGGTGTATTATATGCTCTGTCATGTGGGAGATGAGTTATTTTCTATTGGTGGGTAGTGAGGTTATTTATACATGAGGATAGTGGTATTTTTAGAATAAAACATTAAATAAAATATTCTATCAAGTGTAAAACATGTAATAGTGAATTTTTGAAAATTTCAATAAGAAATAAACATTATATATATTGTTAATATTTAAACCCCATTTATAATTATAATTCATTATATTATTAAAAAGAAAATTGGATAAAAATAAAAATTGTTATTTTAAGGTGTAACTGTATTACTTTAGGAATTGGAAATTAACTTATGAGTTTCGAAAATATGTTTATTTTATTTTTATGACTCATTTTTTAAATATAATATATCATTTCTTAAAACATCCTATGTGAAGTGTAACATCCCTCACCCGAAATCCACTAAACTGGTGCTCCGACCCGAGTTGTCACATGACCTCACTCGCACCTCCCAGTATTCTAGAGGTTGTCAACTATCTATGAGGGTCTAATAAGTCACATGGGGAGACAATACCCTATTTATTATAGTGACCAATAGTAAATCAAAAATTAAATATCAGAATGAATATGAATAACTAATAAACATGCATCACCAATCATTCCCCAAATGGGGTACAAAAACAAATTTAATACAACAATGCCATGGCATACTAGTGGTGCACTGTGAAAGAAACCCATAGTTAAACATGTGGGAAAAATACAAATGGGTCCCAACTCTGAGATTGTATCCTTTTACATGTAAATCCAAATCCCACCTCAGTAACATAGTGTAGTGCCTTTACCCTGGACCTGACCTGCGACCAAGAGATCTTCTCGAGTACCCAATGGCGGCCCATGAAAGGTGTGAGTACAAAACATAGTAGGCCACCACCAATAATGTCTACAATGAATCATGTCTAATAGATAGAGCATGAACGTAGAAAATAAATGGTAAGTAAAAAAAGGACAACTTGGGTTCCATTAGATATCCAAGGTTCTCTTAATTAATTCCTAGTATTTATCCAAATTTCATTTCTTAACCATATTCAATCCATAATCCATTTTGATCGCATGATCCCTGGTTTAGACATAATTATCATCTACACAAGGGTTTATAGAAATAAATCATAATTCATAAGGAAAATAAATCAATTCTAAATCTCACTAGAGATCAACATATCACATCAACACATTATCCTCAACTCGATGCCTCGGTCTAGGTGGAATGAAACTATTTGGGGAATAGAGCATATGTCTCCTTCCCTAACTAATGAATTTATTGTTGGGGTTTTGAGACTCATTCTTACTCAACCCATGGGCATATAATCTCAAGTTAATACCCTAGTCTACCATGCCATATACACATGGATATTTATCAAATCACCACATCCGTATCATAACACAACATAGATAACCAATGCCATTTTAAATCATCAATCAAAATGAAAAACAAACAACATGTGAATTAACACTATTTCACAACACAGTATCAAATTTACCAATTACAATTCATAGTCATTTATCCAAGTTCCCATACTCGTGCCTTAACCTTATATCTTTATTCAGCAATCCCTTTGCCTTTGTCTTCATCAATAGCCATACATAAACACATTTATCCCATTTATAATTTCAAGTACATTTATAATGTATTAAATCATTGCATATTTATCAATTCACTCATGCAACCATTAACATGTTCCAAATTCATTATCCATTTCCAATTTAACATGCTCATCATTTCATATGTACAAGTCTTATTTTGAATTTCAACATTAATCATAAAACATTTGACACGATCTCATTTAACCTGACTAAAACATAACAAATACATTCCAAAGAACCCTTTAATCCACTACTAAACCTATGAAAAATAGGCATTTCATATTCAGTCCAGCTAACCATAACAACATGTTATACATGGGTTCTATATTATTACATATCAATTCCTTGTCTAACCTTCTCAATTTCTAGGTTCTAAATGATCAACACACCACATTGGTGTCCCCAAATTGGTAACCCCCCCCACATACCACAAGGACTGTGAGGGTTTCAAATAATTATTTAAATAATCATTCTACCAAACATCACCAATGGCATCAAAATCATAATAAGAGGAAAGAAAAAACACATACTCATATGCAAAAATCTACTTCAAAACCATGGGATATAACTTAGAGTACACTTATCTCAAATCCAATGGTGAATGTACTCTTAATCGTTGGAATAAATTAAATCACCCCTTAAAAATCCATCCTTCATTCCACTGGAAAATAGGGATTTAGGGTTTCAGGAAAGATTGATGATTGATGAAAACCCTAATAGAAAGGTAGAAGCAAGTTGAAGATTAGACCTACATAGGTCTTCGATCTCAAGCCAACGATTCCCCAAATGGATAATAATTGATTGAGAAATACCTCAAGGAATATTGAGTAATCCAATTTCATCACTAGGGTTTTAGGGGGTGGAATGGAGGAGAATTCTGAGTATGGGTTTAAAATCATGGGATGGAATTTTTCTAATTTTCTCAAAAAAACTAGGCCATATAATTTACCCACACGGTTTTCCAAGACGTGTATAATACATGGGTGATCCACTGTCCGAAAAGCTCCCCTTCACATTATTTCTAGGGGATTCCTCATGTTTTTCTAGACCCTACGCAAACCGTGCATAAGACAATGTCCATGGATTCATGGTTATGTATGATTCCCTCACGGTTTGCACTAACTATGGAATAACCATGAAACATGCCTATGAACTCCCATTTCTTCCTCTTTCATTCCTTGAAGCCCTAAAATGCCCCTAATCTTCACATGAACTTGGTAAATAGCTACATAGGATAAAATAAGGGTCTTACACTGAAAAATAAACAAGAACATACCTTATAGAGAATCCAATATCTTACAACTTCCTTATCTTATAAAGACTTGTCCCCTAGCTTCTCTTCTGAGCATCACTATACTTCCGTAATAAGAGATCATAACATTGGGAATGCCTACCTATTTACACTTTCTATGTTTCTTTTTACACACAACAAGGCCTCTGAACATAGAACAAGGGCACACAATTTCCCCTCGGGACTTCCTCACCACAACCCACAACACAAATTAGAAAACTCCTCAAGGATATATCCACTTCAACTATTCCAATAATAAGAATATCATGGGGAAACCTAATGTGAAAAATCCTAACATAAAACATATGGATACTTAACACACATTATCACATCATCATGGAGGAACCAATCGACACCACATCGGCCTAATCCTTTGTATAAATCATTACTGAAACCACTAGGCATTATTTTCCGATTCCCCCAACTCTAATGGTGACCAATTCCAGTGTCACCTGAAGTAAAACACATGATCCTTCCAACCACATTTCCTGATAAGTTCACTCCACAAATGTATAAAAAAATCAACCCAAAACTCTCTGGTTCTCAACCAACTAAACATATGGAAAATCAATCTATTAGGACTCACTCACCAGAATAGTGACCACTCAAGTAATTCCAACCATAAACTCTGTTCACGTCATCAACCAAAAATTTATCCATTATGGTTATATCTACCATCTTCAGATACTTGACACCTCCACCTTCGACAAAAGACCACGCGAACACCAACTCGAATTTCACATCGCCTGCCATGTCCCAACTAACTATGACCCAGCATCCATAAGATAATTACTCTAATTTGGCATCCAACCACATTGTCAAAACCATTTTTAATGACATTCATATACTACACATTCATGGACTAACGTTAAATTGAACTCACTCATGTATACTAATATACCATGAAGGTACATTCATCCACAACATCAACCTAGTGGTGGGTCACTCTCACTACACTCATTCAATATTACCAATTCACATCACACCACCCCCGACTAGCTTTCCCAGAGCACCCACTCTCAACTGATGGTACACTACCCCCTTATCACCTTCACATGGTGCTTATTGACTTGAATTGTATCATTAAACTCCTATAAACCCACTAAGATCGCTCTTGGAGTTCTAGTATAATTTCATCATCATGGCGTTATCACCATCCAGACCATCATTTTCTTCATCCTTGGAATGAAACAACATCACATCTCCAAGGTTCCATCAACATTGAGATATTCTATAATCAAAAAAGAAGAAATTAATATATTCTAACCCAAATCATAGTTGGAGTTATAGAACCCAAAATCTCTTTCCATGACATATTTCCATGTCCTTCAACACCCTACAATGACCACAATATAATCATCAAAACTTCACATAGAGCAACAATGATCTCGAAACCAACACATCACTCACCAATCACCAAGTCCATGTCCCAAATTTTTCTATATGATGGACCAAACAAGCACTATACAGTTTCCTTATTAGAATCATGGTGCCACTACACCATCTCAATGTTCTCCTTTACACATCTGAGACTAAATTATCACTCACCACCTTCATAGTATTGTTACTATTGCTTATCATGGGGGATTTTATCCACCACATCTTACATACGATCACAAGATGATCCCAAAAAAAATAAAAATGTCCATCTATGATTTTCCCCAAAACCAGAAAATGAACCTCACCCAATACCCATTCCCATCATATGTTAAGGGAACCCATGAAAGTTTTTGACACTCGGTCCATCCCGAGGACCTCACCCAAATCCATCAGGGGTGTACATCCCATCATCAAACTATACACATATTGTTTCTATGCACATAAACTCCCTAAATTCATTCATTTAACCAAACTCCATCATGCCTCATTGCTTAAATCAAAATCTTCTCAATCTGCCTAAGATGATATCAAGATATAGGGAATGATCTTCACTATTTGAGGTATGCTAATAAGGTTTCAATGAACACCAACACCCACATATCAATTTCTTATGTCGAACTATGGGACATCATGACCTCTCATGGATCTCAAGTTCCACTACTGAATGTATCTTATCAACACTTAATCACCACTGATCGGGTGTGATTTCCAACCAAATCACACCACTACTCTGCAACCAAATCACAAGGTAGCTGTGAGAAAACATTTCAGGTGGAACTATTTTACCATAACACTCGTATTCTTCTGATGTGTCCCTCACAGCTAAAAACTGAAACACAAAATCCTATAAAACCAATCAAACCAATAGTCTCTCACAAACCAATTGTTATCTATGTGTAGCCAAATGCATGCATACATACTTAGCCATATGTCTGGGTTAGTCAGCCTCATCAGCCCTGAGGTAGCCACTACACCTCACCCAACAACCAAAACCATTACAAAATACATGTTCATCCATGTGACCACCATCACATAGGGTGTCTCCATCGAGAAAAAGCATCTAACCAATCTTCATCATACACCCAAGTCTATTCTTCTCGAATATAAATTCAAGTCCCCCATTAATCATCATAAAAATAGTTGAGTTAGATATCCATATGATACAAAACATTGAAAAATTATTACATCCTACCACAGGCACTATTGTTCTCTTATGAAAGAACCACAACACCACTATACCATTTACTAGACTCATTGGTACTCAGTATACGTTGACAACACCTCTAGAGTATCTCCCATGGTCACGTTCCAAGTACCTATACTTATAGGCTAACCATCCATGAGGTCACCATTTCATTCATATGATTATCAACATGTAAACATGACTCGAGTAGAACCAACATCCATCACCCTTCCCACATTGTCCTAATGGCCAACCCAATACCCTAAAACACTCTAACTCCAACTATAAAACTCCAAAAAATCTACATGTGTGACACACGCCCAATAGTTTTTCAATCCCCATCTGACCTCTCCCATAGGTAACCTTAATGCTTGGATTTTTCCAACTCCCTAGAATGGAGTCACGCCATATAAGATCCACTTGTTCACTCCCCAAACCATACATATCATTACACGAACTAATAAATGTTTAGATATGGAACTCCCACCCCAGTTTTGATGCAAACTATTCCAAGCACCGAAAATAATCATTTACATTAGGTTACATATCATATGTGTACACATTGTTCTGCACTATGATACCAAACATTAACTCTATGATTAAAAACACAAATTTCAAGGTCTCTATTCATAAGGTCACCAAGACCCGTCCACCTTCCCTACGATACACTTTGCACTTCGTAAGGTCATGAACCATGAGAGTTTCCTCACTCACATTACCGAACAACGCCTCACATCCCAAAGGCCACAACCCAACCAAGGTTTCCCAAAATACACCACCTAGGCCATATCATAACTAGTAAGGCCTCATTATCCAAATTTAATGTCCCAAACTAGGGCACTCTTACTGCCTCAACCTTCACATAAAAGGGTCAAACCAACAGAACAATGGAT